>OW026454.1:35673124-36908084 GCA_932274525.1 Podabrus alpinus | reverse complement strand
ATGTTCTTGTCGCTCACCTCATCGTCCAGTCTGGTGAGGATGATCTTTTCCGCTATCTTGCCTATCGTTGGCAGCAGGCTGATCGGTCGATAACTTTGCGCTAAGGTTTTGGGTTTTCTGGGCTTATGGATGACGACCACATCGGCCAACTTCCATTTGTCTGGAAAATACCTCAGTCTTAGTGTTGCGTTAATCATCCCCGTCAGTGCTGTGACGGCTTTTTTGGGAAGCTTCTTTAGGACTTGGTTTTTAATACCATCCGGCCCCGGTGCTTTCTTCGGTTTAGTTGCCCTTATAGCCAGTGCTACTTCGTCTGTAGATGCTGGCTTTATTGGATCCGGGTCAACTTCCTCTAATCTTCTCGCGACTTCCGTGTCGACGTGGCAGATGTGGACCCCATCTGCGTCGTCGTAGTTGGGGGTGCATTGTTCTTTGAATGCGTCGGCGAAAGCTTCAGCTTTTTCTTGATCGGTGACGGCAAGGCCGTTGCCACAGTTTATCGCTGGGATTGTGGATCGGGTATTTCGGAGGGCTCTTGCCATTTTCCAGACTGAATTGTCTTCGTATGAGAGGGAGTCCAGTTTCCTGTCCCACCTTTCGTTGCGAAGATCTTTCAGTTCCTGGGTTAACCTATTTCTTAATTGGTTAAAGTACCGTTTGTCGTCCGGGTGCCAGGTCGTCCTGTGTCTTCTTTGTTTGTGTAGCAGTGTGAAGATAAAAACCATCGATATGGTTTCAGATATACCAAAACTAAAAATCCTTGATTCAAAAATAATTATGAGGTCGAGAGACAAAAGCAAAGATCCCGAATCCAAGAAGAAACCGCCAGAATCAACCAGGTTGACACGAAGTCGAAGTACCGACTCGCGAAAAATCGCGAATATCAAAAGAGGTCGGGATAGCACCGACAACACCGAGGAAAGTGAGGACGAGGCCCCTTTCGTGATAAAAGCAAAAAGAGACCGAAAAAAGAAAAAAGAAATTCCCGTACTAATGGACACGACCGACCCCTCGGCAAGCGAGGATAGTGACGAATGCGATTTTGAGTCGATGCTCAAAGCCAAACAAATCGAACTCGATGCGGCCGAAAGAAAAGAAAAAGAAAAGGAATCAGACAATGACGAAACTAAGAAAAATAAAAGAACAAAAAACCAAAGGAAAAAAGACAGAAAACGCAAAATCGAAGAGGAACATCAAAAAGAAGAAGAACTTAAGAAAAAGAAACAAGAGACCAAAGAAGCCGAGGAGAACGCGAGGGCGAACACAAGCCCGGAGCAGACCGTTAAGTCTACTCCGGACTTGGCCAGTAGCCAGACGTTGAATGAAGAACTTGAAATATGGTCGGACCGCAAACTTAAGGATGCCTCCAAAGATGCAATGGACAACGTACACGAGGTACGAAGATTTTTGATGCGAAGCAAGGAGGCCCTCAACTTCCGAGAAGAGGCCCTCGAGAGAGTTAAAAACATAGAAGGACTTTTACAGGAGCTGATCCAAGAAGGGATCAGAAGGAACAAATTGGGGACGGGAGCGCCTTCAGCCTCCCCTCCGCAAACGAAAGAGATCATAGAGGAGGTGGTTAAAGCCATCAGCAAGACCACCCCCAATATAGCGCCGACCCTTCAGGTCATAGAAAGCAAAAAAACCGTAGAAAACGACAAACAAAACCCCCCCAGGGACTACCTGGAGGCGGCTAAGAAGGTCGCCGCTGGCGGCCCTCGAAGCATGCCCACTAAAAAATACAAGGTGATAGTGTACCCTGACGAAGGGAACACTATCACGTCCGCTGACGAGACCAAAAGTCAACTCACAAGTATTAAATTAACGGACCTCAACATTAAACCGGATAGAGTATATCCAATTAAAAATAACGGAGTAATGGTCGAGTCATCTCAACCATCACTTAAAAATCTGATCGGAAATTCATTTCTCAAAGAGAAGAAATTGGTGGCCCGGGAGCCCTCAGCTACCTGGCCATCAATCTCACTACAAATGGTGGACAAATCCTTGCCCAAAGAAAGGGTGGTCGAGGAATTCTCCTCAAACTACCCTGATGCAATCAAAGCGGCCGGGACTTCCTGGCTCAGGAACATAAACCCGGTTCATTCCAAGGGAAAAACCCACAACAAGTGGATCCTAGAAGTTCACCCCCTGGTCAGGGAGGCGGCAATTAAAGACGGGAAGTTTAGGGCTTCCTGGAAGAGTTACCGCGTCCATGACCATATAACGATCACGCGCTGCTATAAGTGCCAGCGCTTCGGGCACACAGCAAAATATTGCAAAGGGAGTGAAACGTGTGCGTTCTGCTCCTCCACGGAACACGCCTCACGTGCCTGTGGGGTGCAGAACGACCGGGCAAAACACGTGTGTATAAACTGTGTCAGAGCCAAATACAGCGATGCCAGTCACACCACGGGATCTAACTTGTGTAGGGTCTACAAAGCAAGACTCATGGATTATGCCCATTCAGTTTTGACACTTACCGACATCGCCAATGAGTAAGCCACTAAAAGTCTTGCAGGTAAACCTAAGGAACTCGGAGGCCGCCACGGCCGACGTGCAACGCTTTGTTGCTCAGGAAGACATTCTATTGGCCATTCTTTCGGAACCCTACTGCTACCCCGCGGCAGCAGGAGGGTTTCGTCTTCCCTTCTCTCCGAACACACGGACGGCAGCAATCTTCGGCGACCACTTTCGAACTTGTATTATGGTTAACGATGCGGTAGGAAATGAATTCACGTTCTCCTTCCTTCCGCAAGTTTCCAGCAAGTTCGTAACGGTCGTATCACTTACCTTCAGTAGCAAAGTGACCTACTATTTTATAGGCACGTATTTTCCTCCCTCAGAGGATATACAAGTTCCACTCGAAGACCTCCGGAAAGCACTGGGTGTTTGCGGAAAGGGGAAGACATACATTTGCGGAGATTTTAATTGCCGATCGAAGGTTTGGTATGACACCGTGGATTCCGACTCCAGGGCACAGGCACTGGAGGAATTCATTGTACAGCACGAGCTATTCGTGTTCAATCGACCAAACAAACCGCCTTCATTCGAGGACTCCCTCGGCAGGAAGAGCAACGTAGATTTAACGTTGGGCACTTGCGACACCGTCAATATAACCCACTCATGGGATATTGCGGAACACGTAATAATCACGGATCATAGAACAATCACATTTGAAATTGGTGTACCTAACAATCCCATCAGGATTGTTAGGAATAGAAACCCAGATACCATCCAAGCGGAAACCATTGAGACAGAGTTAACTCAGTGGGTAGAGGAAAACGGCCCCAGGTCGGACAATCTAACCACCGAAAACGAAATCGAGGACATGGTCTCCGAATTGCACGGAAGGATCCAGGATCTAATTAATAGGAAAGCCCAAATGAAGAAAATCTACGTTGGCCGGCCTGACTGGTGGACCGACAATCTCGAAAGAGCGCGAAAGAAATATCTCTCGCGGAAGGCGGCCCTGTATAGGAACCGCATTGAGAACGAACAGAACGGGCTGTACATTGCAATGATGGAATCCAAGGATAAATTCCTGGATATACTCAAAAAAGCAAAACAGGAGAGTTGGCAAAAGTTCGTCGAGGACGACCTTGTACCCAACCCCTGGGGGGTTACCTACAAATTAGCGGCAAGGAAGTACAAAGGAAAAAATATCCTCACCACCTTCAGCGGTGGGGACGGGAAGGTAACGGAAACGCCGAAAAAGACCCTAACCTACCTCATGGACGGTCTACTCCCCGACGACGATCGAAACTCTGATGCAACGGTGGATCACCAAACCATGCGGTCGGATTTCGAGAATCTAAGGGGCGTGCCGGACATGGCGCAGGTTAGGGAGGTCGAAAGCGACGAGCTGGATGACCTAATCAGGACGACACAAGCCAGAAAAGCACCGGGTTTTGACAACATTCAGGGATCTTTTCTTAAAAAACTCTATGTTGTCATCAAAAACGTGTTAATGGGTATTTACAACGCGTGCATTAAGGTTGCTTATTTTCCCAAGCTGTGGCAGAAGGGGGTCCTCAAGATCCTACTCAAGAACCCAGATGGGGAAACAAGCAACGTTAAGAATTACAGGCCGATCACCCTCTTACCGGTGTTCGGCAAGATACTCGAAAAAATTATGAAAAAACGGATACTAGAAAGTAATACCCCTTACCACGATCGGTGCCAATTTGGCTTCGTGGAAGGTATGAGCACCACAACAGCCCTTAAGGCGTTTTACGAAAAAATAGATACTACGGAGATGAAGCGAAAGAAAGCCAAGGGTTTCCTCGCGGTAATCTTTTACGACATCTCCGGAGCTTTTGATAACATGTGGTGGCCGGCTCTTTTCCGCTCGCTGAGCGAAAAGGGGCTCCCACACAGGTTAAAGGTCATGATCAAAAGCTACCTTTCAGCTCGGGAAGTGACTCTCACTTCCGGGGTCTCAAAGGTAGGGAAAAGATCCACGAAGGGATGTCCCCAGGGCTCGGTCCTCGGTCCGATCCTGTGGAACTCACTTCTGGATCACTATCTAAAGCAAGAAAAACAAGAGGGTACTCATACCTTCGCGTACGCGGATGACATCGCGACGGTCGTCACGGCATCTTCCCGAATCGAACTTCAAAGAAAATTACAAAAATGCGTCAATCAACTAAGCGGATGGTGCAAGGACATGAAACTCGCTCTCTCGGAAACGAAGACGAAGATCATGTGCTTGTACCCGAAGCGGGTACACAACTACGACCTAGATGTTAAATTAAACGGGAAAAAAATTAAGGTGGCAAGGGAATACAAGTACCTTGGGGTCCTTATTGATGAAAACCTTTCGATGCAACCGCACGTAAACTACGTTTGCGGTAAAGCCAGCAAACTGGTCCATGCGCTGCATCGAATGGCAAAAAGCGGTTGGAACCTGGACACCTCGAACTCTATGCGAAGGATCTACCAGGGGGCGGTAGTCCCCATCTTGGCTTACGGAAGCGAGATCTGGATACATAGAATAGGGGATAAGCACACGTTGGCCCGGCTGATATCGTGCTATGGATTTTGCTGTAGGGTGATAGCAAAATGCTATAGGACTGTGTCGGCCCTAGCCGCGGGTGTTTTGGCAGGTATCCACCCCATCGATTTAGAACTCTTGCGACTACTGTCATGGCGCGAAGTCAAAAACAAGAAAGCAACCACCTTTCTAGGGATGAGGATCGACCCAAACAATTTCAAATACAGAGTGGAAATAAAAAGGATTATGGACGACCTGATAGAAGAAGAATGGCAACGTAGATGGGAAAATGGATTGGTGGGTAGAATTACTTACCAATTCATCCCCAAGGTAAGGAATCAAATAACAAGAAATTCATTTCAGTTGTCACAGATGCTAACCGGACATGGCGAGTTCGGCCGACACCTCAAGAGATTGGGGAAATCGGAGGACGGACTATGCCCGGAATGCAATGTTCTCGATGAGCCTACACATCGGATACGGGAGTGCGATTTGTACATGCAAGAACAGTTGGAGCTGGCGGCCTATCATGGCATCCATCTCCCTGCACAACTGAACGAGCTGTACGAAGAAACACCACCCGACCTGATGTGTAAGTTCCTCGAAAACAAGACCGTAAACATAACCGAGGAATAATCACGTAAACCAACAACCCGACACGAAATAAAGTCTGGGTGCTAAAAAAAAGAACGAATTATTGAAATTGAAAAAGAAAAACAATATATATACTTACCATGACACATACCAAACTAGTGAAGAGGAACAACGCCCATACAAACTGGATCTGGAAAAACCTAAAAAAAATACCAAAAATCATTAGAAAATACAAACAAAAATCATCATGCAGATTAATTGTACGTTACAATAACCAACCAATGAACGTGGTTTGAAACCCCGCCAAAATTCATACTAAAAATGTATACCCGAACTAGCAAAACAATTTTGAAATTTTATATTTTATTTTTATGACCACATGAAGTCTCCGCCTATTTGCGGATTAAGTGTGATTGGCAATGCCATTCTGTTATTTTATTCTATATAATAAAACAAACTTCAATTGTGTCTTCTTTGTAAGGTGTGAAAACAGAGAAAGTCGAAATCGTCTAATATGGCCTCATCAGCAAAAATCGAAGAAATTGAAAAGAAACGTAGAAATAATCCTGAGACAGACGAAGAAGAATGGCCCTACGAGTGGCCCAAAGAATGGTCCACACTTGAAGATGAAGAAAACAATAGCTCGGACAATGAAAAACAAGGAAAAATTCGAAAGGAAGCAAAAAAGAAACCAAATAAAAACCAAAGGAAACGTGCCAGATTGGCGAAGCAAGAAAAAGAAAAACATGAAAAACAAGAGACAGAAACGCTAAGTGAAAACAGTAACGAAACAAAAAATTATGAAACTGAAAAAACACAAAGTGATTATAATTTAGAAATATCCACAAAGCTGATAGAAACATTGTCCATAGCCCTACAAGTGATGCAAGAAAGTAAAGAAGAACATGGAATAGAAAAAACAAAAACACCAAGTGAAAGCCAGTTGGGAATAACAGAATGGACGAATGAAATATTTTCCAACATATCGTACGCCGCGCATAAAATAATGAAATTCATCATATTAAGTAAAGAAGAACTCGACGAAAGGAAAAACACACTAAGAAACTTAGAAGATATGAAAGAAAGCACCTTTAAACTTCTATTATTCGTATTGAAGGGCAATAGCAACAAGCAAGGGACGGGTGAGCCTTCAGCCACCCTTTCTCCGTCCAAAGCAAACACAGCAGAGGCGGTTCCTGCCCCTGCCAACCCCGCGAACCTCCTCAAGGTCCGGGAACTCAAAGAAACAAATTCTTCCCCTCAGGAAGAACACAAAAAGCAAGACCCACCTGGGAAAAATTTGGCAGAATCCAACCCCCCGAACCTCCTCAAGGTTCGGGAACCCAAGGAAACAGATTCTTCCCCTAAGGAAGAATCCACGAAGCACGACCCACCCAGGAAATACCTGACAGCAATGAAGAGGGCTGCCATCAGCAACCCCCGGAGCACACACAAGAAATACAAAGTAATTGTCTACCCTGGAGAGGGTAGCTCATTCCAGTCAGCAGAAAACACGAAATCCGCCCTGACTAGCATCAGAGCGGAAGACCTTGGCATAAAAGCAGATAGGCTCTATCTGACGAAAAACAAAAGTGTTGTGGTGGAATCCTCCCACCCTTCCGTCAAGAAACTAGTAGGCAGCACTCTACTCGCGGAAAACCAATTGATGGCCCGGGAGCCTTCAGCTACCTGGCCATCAATTGCTATACAGATGGTGGACAAATCCGTTTCTAGGGATCAAATCACAGCGGAAATAGAAAGGAGTCTTCCCGAGGTGGTCAATATGGCCGGGATTTCTTGGCTCAAAAGAGCCAATCCCGTACATACCAGAGGAAGAACTCACAACAAATGGATCCTGGAGGTTCACCCCCTGGTCCATGAAGCAATAACAAAGGAGGGTAAATTCAGAGTGGCTTGGAAAAGCTACCGGATACGGAATCACATCGGAATTGTCCGATGTTATAAATGCCAACGATTTGGCCACACAGCCAAATTTTGCAAAGGAAATGAAACATGCGCCTTTTGCACCTCAACAGAACATGCTTCACGTGATTGCGTAGTGCACAAGGAACTTGCTAAGCATGTATGCGCCAACTGTGTCAGAGCGAAGCTCAGTGACAACAAGCACTCCACAGGATCAATCCTGTGTAAAGTATATAAGGCCCGACTTGAGGCCCGTGCACAATCCATAGCAACCACTATTGACAACGAGAGAAATAACCGTGACCAATGAGATCTAATCCTAAAAACTAATAACCCTGATAAGAAACAAGGTTTGAGTGTACCCAATAAAGCCAAATAACAATCGAAAATGAAAAATAGACTCCAAAAATCAAGATATGAATACCAATACATACCAACATTGATGAAATAAAAACGCCCACGCAATCCAATATAGAAACCTGAAACATAAAACAAATCAGAAAACATCATATCAAAATAGGCAGATTATGTGTATGTCACAATATACCAAATGACACGCGGTTTGAAACCCGATTAAAAAAAATTCATAAAAAACGACCAGAACTTGATAAAAATCTTTAAGAATAATTTTATAATTATGATGAAAACATGAACTCCCCGCCAATTTGCAGGGTCCATTTTATGATGAGGTTGGCAACAACCTCAAAATGTTTTTTATTTTTTATAAATAAATTAACTTCAATTGTGTCTTCTTTGTATTGACGAAAACCTATCGATGCAACCGCATGTAAACTACGTTTGCGGCAAAGCCAGTAAACTAGTCCATGCGCTGCATCGAATGGCAAAAAGCGGTTGGAACCTGGACACCTCGAACTCTATGCGAAGGATCTACCAGGGGGCGGTAGTCCCCATCTTGGCTTACGGAAGCGAGATCTGGATACATAGAATAGGGGATAAGCACACGTTGGCCCGGCTGATATCGTGCTATGGATTTTGCTGTCGCGTGATAGCAAAATGTTATAGGACTGTGTCGGCCATAGCCGCGGGTGTTTTGGCAGGTATCCACCCAATCGACTTAGAACTCTTACGATTACTGTCATGGCGTGAAGCCAGAAACAAGAAAGTAACCACCTTTATGGGGGTAAGAATAGACCCGAAAGATTACAAATACAGAGTAGAGATGAAACGAAAAATGGAGGAGATAATTCAAGTAGAATGGCAAAAAAGATGGGATGATGGAGTGGTAGGTAGAATTACCTACCAGTTCATCCCCAAGGTAGCTAACAAAATAACAAACAATTCATTTCAGATGACACAAATGCTAACCGGTCATGGCGAGTTCGGCCGACACCTCAAGAGATTGGGGAAATCGAAGGACGGACTATGCCCGGCTTGCGACGTTCTCGATGAACCTACACATCGGATACGGGAGTGCGATTTGTACATGCAAGAACAGTTAGAGTTGGCGGCCTATCATGGCATCCATCTCCCTGCACAACTGGACGAGCTGTACGAAGAAACACCACCCGACCTGATGTGTAAATTCCTCGAGAACAAGACCGTTAATATGACCGAGAACTAATCGTATAAACCAATAACCCGACATGAAATAAGGTCTGGGTGTGAATAAAAACGACATACTGGAATTGAAAAGAAAAATGTTTTAATACTTACCATGATACCTACCAACAAGTGAAGAATAAAAAAAAAACGCCCATACAAACCGGATTCGGAAACCTGAAAAAACAAAAATCATTAGAAATAACCTATAAAAATCATGCAGATTAAAATGTATGTTACAATACCAACCAACGAATGCGGTTTGAAACCCCATCAAAAATTCATACCAAAGACCCCGAAACAGCCAATTTAAATTTTGAGATAATTTATTTTTTATTTTTATGACAACATGAAATCTCTGCCAATTTGCAGATTATCTTTTTGTTTGGCAATTGCCAACCTGTTTTTTATTATATATAATAAATTAACTTCAATTGTGTCTTCTTTGAAGAGAAAAAAACGACGATATGGTTGAAAAAGATCCAAAAATAAAAATCCTCGAATCCAAAACCATCGTGAAAGGTAGAGATAAAGATGAAGAACAAAACCCAAAGAAAAAACCACCGGAAATGACCAGAATAACTAGAAGCCAGAGCATAGACGAGTCGCGAAAAAACGCGAAAAATAAAAGAGGTCGGGAAACTCCCGAAAATACCGAAGAAAGTGATGAGGAACAAACGTTCCTTATAAAATCAAAAAGAAATCGCAAGAAAAGGAAAGAACTTACGATTCAAATGGACACCGCCGACTCCTCGTCGAGCGAGGAAAGTGACGGGTACGACCTTGATACGATTCTTAAGGAAAAAGCGAAAGAACTTGACATGACCCAAGTAAAAGAAATAGAAACCGATAGTGATGATACAAAGAAAAAGAAGAGAACCAAAAACCAAAGAAAACAAGATCGAAAGAAAAAAATAGAGGAAGAATACCGAAAAGAAGAAGAAGCCAAAGAAAAGAAAAACGAAACCAAAGATACAGAAGACATTGCGAGGGTGAACACAAGCCCGGAGCAGACCGTTAAGTCTACTCCGGACTTGGCCAGTAGCCAGACTTTGGAAACTGAACCAGATACGCTGACCGACCAACAATTGAAAGAAAGATCGAAGTGTGTGATAAACGACGCCCATGAAATACGAAGGTTTTTAATGAGAAGCAAGGAGGCCCTCAGCGTTCGAGATGAGGCCCTCGAAAGAATAAAACACTTGGAAGAAATAGCGCAGGAACTAATCCAGGACGGCATCAAAAGAAACAACATGGGGACGGGAGCGCCTTCAGCCTCCCCTCCTCAAACAAAAGCAATCATAGAAGAGGTGGTCAAAGCCATCAGCAAGACCACCCCTCCGACAGCACCGACCCTTCAGGTCATTCAAAGTAAATCTACACCGGAAACAGACAAACAAAACCCCCCCAGGGATTACCTGGAGGCGGCTAAGAAAGTCGCCGCTGGCGGCCCCCGTAGCATGCCCACTAGGAAATTCAAGGTCATAGTGTACCCTGACGAAGGGAACACTAATAAATCGGCGGACGAAACCAAAACACAACTGACCAGCATCAAACTAGCAGACCTAAAAATCAAGCCAGACAGAGTATACTCCATAAAAAACAACGGAGTGATGGTTGAGTCCTCTCAGCCGTCGCTCAAAAACTTGATCGGCAATTCGTTGCTAAAAGAGAAGAAATTGGTGGCCCGGGAGCCTTCAGCTACCTGGCCTTCAATTTCTATACAGATGGTTGATAAATCATTGACCAAAGAAAGGGTGGTCGAGGAGTTTACCGCGAACTACCCCGAAGCAACAACAGCGGCCGGGAGCTCCTGGCTCAGGAGCATCAACCCGGTGCATTCCAAGGGGAAAACCCACAACAAGTGGATCCTGGAGGTTCACCCCGTGGTCAGGGAGGCGGCTATCAAGGACGGGAAGTTTCGTGCTTCCTGGAAAAGCTACCGCATCCATGACCACATTACGATCACGCGCTGCTATAAGTGCCAGCGCTTTGGACACACAGCAAAGTATTGTAAAGGGAGTGATGCATGTGCATTCTGCTCCTCCACGGAACACGCCTCACGTGCCTGTGGGGTACAGAATGATCGGGCAAAACATGTGTGTATTAACTGCGTCAGAGCTAAACATAGCGATGCCAGGCACACTACAGGATCCAACGTGTGTAGGGTCTACAAGGCAAGACTTATGGATTATGCCCATTCAGTTCTAACGCTTACAGATATCGTCAATGAGTAAGCCCTTCAAAGTCTTGCAGGTAAACCTGAGGAACTCGGAGGCCGCCACGGCCGACGCGCAACGCTTTGTTGCCCAGGAAGAAATTCTCTTGGCCATTCTTTCGGAACCCTACTGCTACCCCGCGGCAGCAGGAGGGTTTCGTCTTCCCTTCTCCCCGAACACTCGGACGGCAGCAATCTTCGGCGACCACTTCCGAACTTGCATCATGGTTAACGATGCGGTAGGAAATGAATTCACGTTCTCCTTCCTCCCGCAAGTTTCCAGCAAGTTCGTAACGGTCGTGTCAATTACCTTCAGTAACAAAGTGACCTACTATTTTATAGGCACGTATTTTCCTCCCTCAGAGGATATACAAATTCCACTCGAAGACCTCCGGAAAGCACTGGGTGTTTGCGGAAAGGGGAAGACCTATATTTGCGGAGACTTTAATTGTCGATCAAGGGTGTGGTATGACACCGTAGATTCCAACTCCAGGGCACAGGCACTGGAGGAATTCATTGTGCAGCACGAGCTCTTCGTGTTCAATCGACCTAACAAACCGCCTTCGTTCGAGGACTCCCTCGGCAGGAAGAGCAACATAGATCTAACGTTGGGCACTTGCGACACCGTCAATGCAACCCACTCATGGGACATTGCGGAACATGTCATTATCACTGATCATAAAGCCATCACATTTGAAATAGGTGCACCTAATAATCCCATCAGGATTAGTAGGAATAGAAACCCGGATACCATCCAAGCGGAAACCATCGAGACAGAGTTAACTCGGTGGGTAGAGGAAATCGGCCCCAGGTCGGACAATCTAACCACCGAAAACGAAATCGAGGACATGGTCTCCGATTTGCACGGAAGGATCCAGGATCTAATAAATAGGAAAGCCCAAATGAAGAAGATCTACGTTGGCCGTCCTGACTGGTGGACCGACAATCTTGAAAGAGCGCGAAAGAAGTATCTCTCGCGGAAGACGGCTTTGTATAGGAACCGCATTGAGAACGAACAGAACGGGCTGTACATTGCAATGATGGAATCTAAGGAGAAATTCCTGGAAACATTGAAAAAGGCCAAACAGGCCAGTTGGCAAAAGTTCGTCGAAGACGACCTTGTACCTAATCCCTGGGGGGTTACTTACAAATTAGCTGCAAGAAAATATAAGGGGAAAAACATCCTCACCACCTTCAGTGGCGGGGACGGGAGGATAACGGAAACGCCGGAAAAGACCCTAACCTACCTCATGAACGGTCTACTCCCCGACGACGATCGAAACTCCGATGCAACGGTGGATCACCAAACCATGCGGTCGGATTTCGAAAATCTGAGGGGCGTGCCGGACATGGCGCAGATTAGGGAGGTCGAAAGCGACGAGCTGGATGACCTAATCAGGACGACGCAAGCCAGAAAGGCACCGGGTTTTGACAACATTCAGGGATCTTTTCTTAAAAAACTCTATGTTGTCATCAAAAACGTGTTAATGGGTATTTACAACGCGTGCATTAAAGTTGCTTATTTCCCCAAGCTGTGGCAGAGGGGGGTCCTCAAGATCCTACTCAAGAACCCAGATGGGGAAACAAGCAACATCAAGAACTACAGGCCGATCACCCTCTTGCCGGTGTTCGGCAAAATATTGGAAAAAATAATGAAAAGAAGAATTCTAGAAAGTAATACCTCTTACCACGATCGGTGCCAACATGGCTTCGTGGAAGGTATGAGTACCACAACCGCCCTTAAGGCATTCTACGAAAAAATAGATACTACGGAGATGAAGCGGAAGAAAGCCAAGGGTTTTCTCGCGGTAATCTTCTACGACATCTCCGGAGCTTTTGATAACATGTGGTGGCCAGCCCTGTTCCGCTCGCTGAGCGAAAAAGGGCTCCCTCACAGGTTAAAGGTCATGATCAAAAGCTACCTTTCAGCCCGGGAAGTGACTCTCACCTCCGGGGTCTCAAAGGTAGGGAAAAGATCCACGAAGGGATGTCCACAGGGCTCGGTCCTCGGCCCGATCCTGTGGAACTCACTTCTGGATCATTATCTAAAGAAAGACAAACAGGAGGGTACTCATACCTTCGCGTACGCGGATGACATCGCGACCGTCGTCACGGCGGATTCCCGAATCCAACTGCAAGAAAAACTTCAAACGTGCGTCAACGAATTAAGCGGATGGTGCAAGGACATGAAACTCGCTCTCTCGGAAACGAAGACGAAGATCATGTGCTTGTATCCGAAGCGTGTTCATAATTATGATTTAGATGTCAGACTTAACGGAAAGAAAATAAAGGTGGTAAGGGAATATAAGTACCTTGGGGTCCTTATTGACGAAAACCTATCGATGCAACCGCATGTAAACTACGTTTGCGGCAAAGCCAGTAAACTAGTCCATGCGCTGCATCGAATGGCAAAAAGCGGTTGGAACCTGGACACCTCGAACTCTATGCGAAGGATCTACCAGGGGGCGGTAGTCCCCATCTTGGCTTACGGAAGCGAGATCTGGATACATAGAATAGGGGATAAGCACACGTTGGCCCGGCTGATATCGTGCTATGGATTTTGCTGTCGCGTGATAGCAAAATGTTATAGGACTGTGTCGGTCATAGCCGCGGGTGTTTTGGCAGGTATCCACCCAATCGACTTAGAACTCTTACGATTACTGTCATGGCGTGAAGCCAGAAACAAGAAAGTAACCACCTTTATGGGGGTAAGAATGGACCCGAAAGATTACAAATACAGAGTGGACATCAAAAGAAAAATGGAGGACATAATCCAAAAAGAATGGCAACAAAGATGGGACGATGGACTGGTAGGTAGAATTACCTACCAATTCATCCCCAAGGTAAGTAATAAAATAATGAACAATTCCTTCCAGATGACGCAGATGCTAACCGGACATGGCGAGTTCGGCCGACACCTCAAGAGATTGGGGAAATCGGTGGACGGACTATGTCCGGCGTGCGATATTCTCGATGAACCTACACATCGGATACGGGAGTGCGATTTGTACATGCAAGAACAGTTGGAGCTGGCGGCCTATCATGGCATCCATCTCCCTGCACAACTGGACGAGCTGTACGAAGAAACACCACCCGACCTGATGTGTAAGTTCCTCGAGAACAAGACCATCAACATAACTGAAAACGAAGATCTAATCATATAAATTAACAACCCGACAAGGAAAAAGGTTTGGGTGTAACCTAAAAATCGATAAAAGTGATTAAATGAAAAGAGAAAAAAGACACCAAACCAATACATGAAAAACTTATACTTAACAAACAAGTCACGATGGAAAAATGCCCACGCAATCCCGATATGGAAACCTAAAAAAGAAAAATTATTAGAACCACAAACTACACAAAAACCAGGCAGATTAATTGTTAGTTACAATAGTAAATACGATACACGGTTTGAAACCCGGAGAAAATTCATACAGAAACCTACTTGAACCAGCAATATTAATTTTGATAAATTATTTTATTTTTATGACAACATGAATGTCCTGCCAATATGCAGGATTAAGTTTAAGATTGGCAATGCTAATCCGTTTTTTTTTTAAATAAATAAACTTCAATTGTGTCTTCTTTGTGCCCTTCTTTTCTCCCTTATCAAGTCTTTGATATCCGGGGGTAAGCACTCGTTGAAATTCCTTTTTAGAACTTGGGTGGTCGTGTGGTTGAGGGACTCATTTATCTTGTCCTCAAATTTTTGAGCGTACTCTTCCAGTTCGACTTCCGAGTTGATGATCGGAATTTTTCCCAGGTTACGAAGTGCACGGTCGTGAAAAGCCGGCCATGCAGTTCTCTGGACGTATTCGCGATCATCCGCATCGTTGTCTCCCTGTGAGTTTCCCAAGAAGAATAAGACAGGATAATGGTCAGAATCTAGCGGCTCACCAACTTCTAGATGATGTAAGATGGGCACGTCCTTGAGAAGGACAATGTCCAGGACGTCGTCGCTTTGTGGTCCGCAGGTTGCTTCGTGCGTAATTTCTTCTGGTGCGTCTACCACAAAATCGAGTCGGTCGGCTAATCTTTTTAGCGCTTTGCCGGCAGGGTTGTCCTTTCTTGAATGCCAGTCTGAGTGTTTCGCGTTCAGGTCACCCGCGATTATCTTCGGCCCGTTTCCGCTGAGAAGTTCTTCGATTTCTTCATTGGGTAGCGGGAGGCGGGGGGGTTTGTATGCTACTGTGAGCTGTATGTCCCCGGCGTGTCTCATTTGTACGACTATTCTAGTCGCCTCCAGGGTGTTGTTCCCTGTGATGGGTAGTTCGTGGTGTCGCAACGTCCTCTTGGCGTAGATTGCCGTTCCACCACACTGCCCATCTCGGTCACACCTATACAAATTGAAGTTTGGTATCTTCGCTCTTGTGGACGGTCCCCAGAATGTTTCACAGACAAAGACGATATCCAAATCGTGCTCGGAGATGAAATCTATCAACTCGAGCCTTTAGGTGCCGTCAGTCCGTTCGCATTCCAGTAGGCCGTCCTCAGGAGAGATGGTACTTTCCTTGTTACCTGTATTGGCATTTGCGGTTGAGAATTCTCGCTGGATGTTGGCTTCCGGGGTTTATTGCGCTGGGGCAATCACCCTGAGGTTCTTCAAGGTCTCTTCGATCAAGGTTTCGTCTAACCCGTTCTTGGTCAGGGCCTTTGGCGTCACCACTGCCTTTTGGTCCTCCCCTTCTTCATTGGCACCTGTCGGTTGACCTCTCGGTTGGGGGGGTGGGCGCGCGTATTCGTTTCTCTGTTGCCCTCTCGGTTGAGGGGGTCGGGGCGCTTGCTTTTCGCGTTCTTCTTCACGGCGGGTTTCCCCGGTAGTCCTATTTGCATAGGTCTGTCCCGGGGTGGTTCGATGCGGTTGGAATCGCGGCTGGCTTGGCGGCGGTTCTTGGTATCGCCATCTTCTGTTTGTTGCGCGAGGTTTCGGGTACCTGGGGCAGCCTTGGTAGCTTGCAGGGTGCTGTCCTCCGCAGTTGATGCATGTTGCCTTTTCTGTACTTGGGATGGTGCATTCTGCAGTTAAGTGCCTGCCTGCGCACTTAACACATCTTGGGTCGCTACGGCACCATCTCTGAGCGTGGCCAAATGCCTGGCATCTGTGGCATTGGCTTATCTTGTTCTTCTTATGGGGGGGTTCCAGGTCCACCAGAATATCGAGGATCTTTCCTATTTGGAATATCTTCTTTGAATTTTCGTCTTTAGGTAGGGTTACCATGATGAGGGGGAGGGGGACTTTACCCCTTCCTCTCCCCCTATGCATTCTTGCAACGTCTGTGGTCGGGATGCCTTGTTTGGACAAGTCCTTCTTTATGTCCTCTTGCTTAATGCCGGTGGGTAACCCTCTTACCACCACTTTTAGTAGTTTCTCCTCGTTCAGTTGGTGGTAGTAGAACCCGCCTTCTGCGGGGTCTAGAGTTTCCTCCAACATCTTGAAGAGGGCCCTGTAGTCGGATATTGTCGCTGGCGTGATTGCAAGGCCTTCTGCCCTGCTTCTCACGTTGGTGTAGTTTATTTTTCTTTTGGTCATTTCTTGATTTAGCATCGGCCACTTTTCGGTGTTTTTCAGGACGATGGGGGGGACTTTCTGCCTTTTTGGCGAGGTCTCCCTTGATCGTGATGATACCGTTGACCTAGTTGGGCTAGGCCGTCTCTGTTCTTCTTGGACAGAGGGTGGCTCCGAGTTAGGGCCTTCCCCTGTGTCCATGGCCCCCCCTCGTTTCCTAATGGGTCGGGGGTCGTGTCTCGCTTTGTGGTGGCTTCGCTGCAAACCACCTTTGCAGCCGGCTTTTGTCCCTCATCCGAGGAAGTGGAATTTTTTCTCTTCCTCAGATTTTCATCTTCTTGGGCGGGGGGGATGATCGCATCTTGCATCTCTTCGTCTGGCTCCGAAGCGGTGTCAGATTCAGAGAAGAGGTACCAGTCTTCCTTTTTGGTCAGGGGGGTGAAGGCCTAGTTGGGCTTCCGTCATGCTTTCGGCAATCTCCTCCTTCCTGTCGCTGTCCATTGTTTCTTGTTCAGTGGGGGGGTGAAGGCCTAGTTGGGCTTCCGCCCAGCTTTCGGCAATCTCCCCCCTCCTGTCGTTGTCCGTACTCCTTTCTGCCGTGGTATTCGGCTTTGGTTTGGCCGGTGATTTGCCGCTTGCTCTTTTTTGAGCTTTGCTTTTGCTTTTTTCGGCTCTGAGATCGGCGATTCTTTTCTTTTCCTTCTCATCGTCTTCTTTTTCATTCTTGAGTTTCTCTATTTTAATGAAGAAGCTTTATAGTATTATCTTTACCTTTACCTTTACCTTTACCTTTACCTTTACCTGATATGTATTTGATGGAGCATCCCGGCGCAGCCGGCCTTCTCCTTCATCTGAAAGAATACATTAGTGACATTGGAATTTATAGAGACCGGTGGGTCTCTGGGAATTGGCGCTTGGCGGACTGGCTGGTAAAAACCTGAGCTGTGACTGTGAATATGTAATATGAGAAGAAAAAGAAAATTTTTACGTTTGCCGATATAGTAGAGTCCCTAATTCGAAGAAAGAAATTATTAATTAATTTCTATTGATGACCTCGGAGTGAGTGGCTTCTACTTGGAACTAGTCAGAATTGGCGACTAGTGGGATTATAGTGATGCTATGGGGGGTGATTTAACGAAGCTTGTGATAATTGATCGAAAAATTACACAAATCTAGTGAATAAATTCACTTTCGAAGAGAATTTGTGTAAGTTAAACCTATGAACATACATTAGTCTGTGTGGGGGTGAGTTATGGTCAGGAGTTGTCCGTGGTCAGGAGTGATTTGGGACGGGGAATGAGAAAGTCAGCTGGGTTGTATTGACCTAGTTGGTTTACTAGTGGGTTTTCTGAGAATTTGGATTTGTTGTAGAGATTGGTGGCATGTTTACGATTAAGAGTGTTAATGAGGTCTAGTTTGGCGTCTGCATGTAGTCGCCTGTTAGTGACGTAGTAGGGGGCGCTGAAAATAGCTCGGAGATTTTTGTTTTGAATGACTTGAAGTTTATTTATGGCCCTGGGGCGTGCATATCCCCAGACAGGAGAGGCGTAAATCATTGTCGGGCGGATTATGGCTTTGTATAATCTTAGTTTGTTAGCGGGGGACATGGTACTTTTTGCGTTCATGAGGACGAACAGTCTATTGAAGAGGCATTTGGCTTTACCGGCTGCGGAGGAAATGTGAGCGTCCCATTTGAGGCGCCGGTCCATGGTAATGCCAAGGTACTTGACCTTGGTTTTCCAGGGGATTTGCTCCTCGAACATCCAGACACTGGAGTTGTGAGGCTTGCAACGATTTCGAAACATGATCGCGGAACTTTTGCTCGAGTTAACCTCGATGCGCCAAGTTTCGTACCACCTTCCGAGATCGGTGATCGCCTCCTGGAGGCGGGTTGTGGCTATGTCCGGGTGGATTGAGGATGTGTATATTGCAGTGTCATCTGCATATAGTGAAATTTTTGTTGCGGGATCTAAGGGGGTTGGAATGTCACTCATGAAGATGTTAAACAGTGAAGCTGCAAGGATCGAACCCTGGGGGACCCCGGAGGTAATGGGGCGCTTTGTGGATCTGGTGTTCATGAGTTTGACTTGGAGATTTCTGTTGTGAAGGTAGGAGGCAATAAGTCGGACTAGTGGAATTTGAATTTTAGATTGAAGCATTTTGAACAGGAGGCCTTCGTGCCAGACCTTATCGAAAGCTTTCGATACGTCGAGTAGCACTAGGCCGGTGAATTCTTTTTTGTTGAGTGCCTGCGTGACGTGCTCAACTAATCGGAGGGCTTGGTGGGTCGTGCTGTGTCCAGCACGGAAGCCGAATTGTTCGTTTTGAATAATACTGTTATCGAACATGGCTTCTTGGAGACGGGTGAGAATGACTTTTTCAACTACTTTTCCGATGGAAGGGAGCAGGCTGATTGGTCTATAGCTTTTCGGAAGTTTGAGATTTTGACCGGGTTTGGGGATTACCACTACGTCAGCGGTTTTCCATATTTGTGGGTAGTAGTTGAGTCGAAAACATGCGTTAATTATGCCGGTGATGGCAACTTTGGCTTTTTGGGGGAGTTCTTTGAGGGTAGTATTGGTGATGCCATCGGGACCTGGGGCTTTCCTCTTTTTGAGGCGTTTAATGGCAATGGTGACCTCCAGAAGGGAGGCGGGGGTGATATGTGTGTCATCGGAGGTGTTTAGGGTGGTGGTGACATAATTTTCGACCGAATTAATATGGTCTTGGTCTAATCTTGTGGTGTTGGGGGAGCATTGAGCTTGGAGGCTGTCGGCGAAGATTTCAGCCTTTTCAAGATCGCTCCGGGCAATAGTGCCGTCAGGGCGGGAGAGAATTGGGATGGTGACTTTCTTTTTTCCCTGGAGGGCGGCGGCCATGCACCATGCGGACATGTCTTTAAATGAAAGGGAGTTAATGGTGTCTAACCATTCATTGTCATGAAATTCTTTGACTTTAACGTCTACTTGCTCTTTGAGCCGGTTGTATGACCTTTGGTCATCAGGGTTGCGAGTTCGCCGAGCGAGTTTCCTCGCTCGGTTTTTGGCTCTGATAAGATCTTTGAGGGAGGGAGTGAGTTTGTCTCTGACGTCCGTGGTGTTAACTTGAAAAGAGGTTTCGTCAACGGATTTTTTTATGTTGTCTTGGAATTTGGCAATGAATTGGTCTAGGTCAGTGGGGGACTCAAAGAATGGGATTGGTCCAAGGTTTTTTGACAGATTGTCTTTGAAAGAGGTCCAGTCTGTTGTCGTTCTCGTGGGAGGGCCCTTTGGGGGTAACAACGGTCCGAGTGTCAGAAGGACCGGGTAGTGATCTGAGTTTAGTTCTTCGCTGGTGGAGATATCGTATTGGAGTTGTACGTCTTTGAAAATGGCTATGTCCAAGATGGACGGCGTACCTGCGTTAGAAAAGTGGGTGGGGGAGGTGGGAGCGATGATCGCGAAGTCCAGCTCGTCTGCTAGAGAAAGTAGGTCGCGTCCTACATGGTTTGTGTGTTTGCACAACCAGTTGGAGTGTTTAGCATTGAAATCGCCGGCGATGATCTTCGCGTCGGGGCCTTCGAGGAGGGTTTCTAGGTCCTCTTTGAGGATGCGTTGCTGAGGGCGATTATAGACGGAGGAGATTTGCAACCAACCGTGATGTGCGGTGTGGATGCTCACCGTAGTGATTTCAAGGTACTCTAGGTCGGGGGTCGGTATTGCGACGTGTTCGATAGATGATTTTACGTAAATTGAGGTTCCGCCTCCGCGTCCGTCACGGTCATTCCTATAAAGTGAATAGCAAGGGAGTTTTGCCAGTTGGCCAGCTCTGAAGTGGGTTTCGTTGACCAAGATTACATCAAGGTCGTGATCGTGCGCGAACGCGAGAAGTTCATTTCGTTTGGCTGAAAGGCCGTTGGCGTTCCAAAAAGCCGTCTGCAAAGTGGTGGGTTGGAATCTGTGTTTAGACATTAACGGGTGTGAAATTAGTGGCTTTGGCGTTCATGATTATTTCAATATTGCGGACGAGTTCAGCATTGGCATTGAAATTACGAAGTTGTTCAAAAATTGCTTTTGTTTGTCGGGAGGGAGCCTCATCGTAGGAGGTGGTGGGCGTGGGGGTGGGATGTGTTGCTTCCCTGTGAGGGGCATGCTGGCTAGCGACTCCTAGATAGGATGGTCGATTGGGGCCTTGGGAGGAGGGGTAATTGTAAGTGGGGCGGCCAGCGAAGCGGGAAGATGCTTCGCGGGCTGAAAGTTCTCGCCGCTTGGGCTTGGGGAACATAACGCAACCTTTATAGTTTGCGGGGTGGTTTCCTGTGCAGTTAGCGCAGGTGGCGGGGTCCTCGCGGATTTTTTGGCAAGCCTGAGTGAGATGATCCCCTGCGCATTTGACGCATTTGGGGGGGGCGCGGCAGAGGGTTTGGGCGTGTCCGAACCGTTGACAACGGTGGCATTGACCGACCTCTGTACGTTTGTGGGGAGTTTCGGTGCGGGTGTTTATTGACAGGACCGAAGTCATGTCGAAAATTCTCTTGGCATCTGAATTGTGGGTTAGATGGACAAGGTATAGTGGCATGGGTTTTTTTGTCGCGACCTTGGCGCATCTGGAAAACGGACTGAATTTCGAAATGTTGAGATTCGAGGTCTTCCTTGACCTCGGCAGGGGTGATTGTGATCGGAAGACCACGGATGACCACTTTGAGTGGTTTATCTTGGGGGAGGGAGAATGAGTGTGAGGGGAGGGATTTTTCCTCAAGTAAACGGCTGAGGGCCCGGTAGTCTGTCTCGGTGGCTGGCTGGATGGAGATGCCATCCACGAGAGTGCGAATTTTAGTTGTGGCGATTTTACGTTCTTGATGGATCAAACGGTTAATAGCTGGCCAGTTTTCCTTTGTCCGTAGGACAATAGGGGGGATTCGGCTGGCGGAGGTATATGTTGGGTGTGATGCACCCTGGGAGTTCGAGAGGGGGGCGTTAGTATCGATTGGGGGGCTGGTAGTGTCCATGCCGTCATCGTCATCGCAATCGGCTTGGGTTTCGGGGGGGGTGTCATCTACCTGGAGACAGGAGAACCTGTTCTTGGTAGCAGGCCCTGAAGTTTCACTGTCATTGCTGACATTGGAGCGGGCGCGTTTTAAGTTTCGGTCGCTGGGGGTGACGAAGGTGTCACCACCAGTGGAGGTGGAAGCGTGGGTCTCCATTGCCTCTGAGGGAGGTTGGGCGGTGGAGAGGGTTGGTGCAGTCTTGACTGCGGAGAGCGAGCGTGTTATCGGTTTTGAAATACTGGATTCCATAAGGGGGCGCGGTGGGTCGGCTTTCTTGGTGGTCGTGGCTGTTTTAGTTGTTTTTGTCTTTGGGACTGTCTTTTTGGCGGAGGTAGTCGGTAGAGGGGGGAAGGGGGTCTTGTCCTTCTTTTTCCCTGAAGGGGCAGTCGGGCGTGTTTGGGTAGTCGGGGGTGATTGTGCTACCATAGGTGGTTGCACGACCTTGGGGGGTTCGTCTCTGGCGATTATCAGAGCGGTTAGTCTGCTGACTTCTAAGCTTAGGCGTTCAATTGTGGCAGCCTGGGAGGTTGAAATGGCTAATTGTTCGTCAAATCGCAGGAGAAGACTTTCGTAGTTTTGTTGGAGCGTGTCTTTGTCAGTCGTCATTTTTACAAATAATTCAATAGTAAAAATAAATTTTTAAAATAATATTATGTTGTAAAATCTGTAAAATATTTAAAATGTTGTGAGGCAACCTTAAATTTATCTACTTGGTCTTGATTTTAACTGAATGCAAAAGAATTTGCTGACTTGAAATAGTTTATCTAAATGCACTTGAACTTGAAAAGAATTTGATGAATGAAATAAATTTTAATCTGAATGAACTTGAAAAGAATTTGATGATTTGAAAATATTACGTTATGTTGCGATAATATTATCTGGAAATAACCTAGGTTAATAAAAGTTTACTGACCTGATTATGTACGCTGCTGTACATCGGCTGATGACTTCGAAGGGAGAAGGGGCAAAAGAACGCGCGATCTTATTAATGTGACGTAGCTAGCTACGTCACTTAACAGATGGTTTCTATTTTTGCCGGGAAAACTGGGAGGGTCACTTATAAGCGTTTTTAAACGCTTTGTCGGCGAAATTTAAATAGATAAGGAACTTGAGGTGTCACTATTCACTTCTATTTTAAATTACGTTGAGAGAACAGCAATGAAAATTGCTATTTGAACTTAATTCGTGAAAATTAAAGAGCGCAAAAATTGACGTGCGGTGTAGTCGAATGCAAGCAAGCGACGTAATTTAATATTATTTGCTAATGTACCCCTATATATTACTCGATGACGAAAAGTTGACTTGCTAGTAGTAAACGTAACGCCATCTGGCGGAATGACCTACCCAAATTAGGACGAAAATAAATAAAACCAAAAATTTCAATGCAATAAACAAAAATTTATTCAAAGTAAAAAAAGTCCATTCTTAATAAAAATATGATGTGACAATTAAAAATAAATAAAAGAACAATAACAAAATCCTATAACATCACTAACAATTAATTGTTGTGAGAACAATTACAATTATTATTAGTGACGTTATAGGTCACAGTGCAATTCTGGAACACCACGGACGCGCCAGCCGGAACTTCCTTGTTTAAGTCGACGGCGACTCCATCGTTGACCCGGACGTCGACTCCATTGCTGGTCCGGACGTCGACCTGCACACCTTCCGCCGCCGCCAGCGGCTGCACCCTGGCTCCCTGGATGATGGCCGCGTGCGCCTGGTCCTGCATGGTGACGTATGGCTGCAGAGATTTGGCGCTGCCATGCCCTAAAACAGAAAAATGTCATTAGTCGCAATGATTCTTAATTAAGCTAGAAATAATTACCTGTAATCTTCATCACCAGCTGATCCGGCACGTTCTGGTTCATCAGGGCCGTCACCATGGTTGACCGGGCGCTGTGGTTCGTAAATTTTTTACCGGTCAGGCCAGCGAGCCCCGCCGCCTCCGCCAACCACTTCCCCAGGGTGTTTTTTCCCACGGGGACCTTCTTGAACCAACCGGATCCCCGAAGCTTCCAATTAGGATTGGCACCCTAAAAGAAGCGGCTGGTCGGACAGTCCTTGGGTCGTTTGGAGACCAAGAGCCTGTAAAGACGAACGGGGCACGCCTTCGGGTCGTCGATGTTCTCCCGGAGCTACTTATCGGTGGCCAGCGGTTTGCTCCCGCCCTGGCAGGTTTTGGTGAAAATAGGGTTGTATTTGACCCGCCCTGTTTTCACCCCGCTATTGTCCAGTTCTTCCTCAAAGTGCTGGACCTCGCACGACACCGCCTCGTTGCCCCTCCACGCGAGCTCCTTGGAAGCCACCGTGAAGAACTTTTTGGCGAGCCCTTCCGGCGTTTCCTCGTCGAAGACGTCGACCATCTTCGCGTGCTCCGATAAGGTCATCGGAGCCGCGCTGACCGTCCTCTTCGATGGATCGGCTTGAAGTTCTTTACGCCTCGAATCCCGGGCTCGCCGCGCCTCCGCGAACTCAATGCCGTGAAATATGTCGATTTTCCGACCATATTCTGAAAAACAAAATCTGTGAAATACCATTAAAAAATAAATTAAAAATAAACTTACCACTGTAATAAGTCCGCTGTAAATGCGCGTGAAAATGCGTGAAAATGCGAATTCCAGTGTGTCTTCACGGTGGATTCTTTAAAATCTTCGCCGTCGCGCCGGCACATGTTGAAGGCGTACTCCAATAAAACGGCGGCAATCTCTTCCGCCGTGGACTCCGCCCCCAAAACGACGCCCTTGCTTCGGCAAAAATCGTCGAAGAGACGCATCCGGGAAGCCTGGCCGTAGAAGGTGTTTCTTGAAACCTGGCCGTCCATCACTTTCCGAACCTCCCCCACATCGCGCTTGTGGAAGACCCTCTCCACCACACTCTTCGAGCACTCGCCCTTCGAAGTAGAAGCTTCTCCTTCCATCGCACTTGATTTGGTTTATAATAGATAACTTACTAAGACCTGGATTTCCACAAATGTGGAAACTTAGTACGTTTAATTTGACGTTTAAAAGTGACCAAAAGTGACTAGGATGAATTTATGCGAGTAAATAATTGTGACGAAAAGTCACAATTTTTGATTGTTGGAAAACCGTGAGATGGCGCCAGATTTAGCAAATTTAGTCAACTTTTCGTGCGAAGTAATGATAAGGATGAATATATGCGAAAATAAATTGAATTTATTTTTTTGGGAATACCGAAAGATGGCGCCACATTTAGCAAATTTAGTCAACTTTTCAGGCGAAGTAATGATAAAGATGAATTATATGCGAAAATAAATTGAATTTATTTTTTTGGGAATACCGAAAGATGGCGCCACATTTAGCAAATTTGGTCAACTTTTCGTGTGAAGTAATGATAAGGACCATCATTGCGAATTTTCGTCCCGCCTTTTTCGGCGGGATCTACTCTCCAAAACAGCAACTCGGGCTAAAATAGCATGATGTTCATACAGTTTTATTTTGCGCGACAGCCCTCGCGCACTGTACTCGCATCATGCTAACAATTTTTAGCCCTAGTGCTGTTACATACGAATACAACATAACAAACACGTATGAACGTGCATATTAAAGGTGTAACCGTAACTAGCGTGCCGATGTACTGATTTGTTCCACTGTTTGTTTCGGCAGTGGTTCTTATGCCATCATTTTAAATAGTTGCGTTCCCATATTTTCGTGGGTAACCAAATGCATCCGGTTTTCCGGTTAAACATTTCTGTCGTTTTTGCGACATAGGAAACACAAAAGTTTTGTGTTTTTTTCGTGGTTGAAAATTATTTTTATACTGATATTAATTTGCAGACTCTAAAAAAACTGTTATAATCCAGGCAGTGACGTAGCTAGCTCAACCGGTGATTCCTATTTAAACGCGTATGCGGAACTGCACAACAGTGATACGAACCCAATTGATAAATGAAAATCTGGCTATCCTAAAGAAGCCGATAATGGATATCAAGACTACCAAAATTACCCTTATCCACCACCCCAAGGACCTGGTTATGGTCCACCGCAGTTTCATCAACCTCAATACGTTCTACCACAACCAAACTATGGACTTCCATATCCTGCTTACGGACAACCACATTATCCACCAAACCAGTAGTACGTAAAAAATAATTTAACTTCCAAAATTAATCCGTAACTTTTCTAGTTACGAACCACCATCGCTCATAAACGGAATCCCGTACGCCCTATTTAAAAGTTTTCTACGACAAATTTAAATTTAAATTAAGTTTAATTACAATTTTCAAACTTCTGCTTAAATTTGTTCTGTTTAAAAAGTTTATCAGTTTTGTTGCAATTATTTGTTTGTTGCTTTTCATTCCATAGCTTAAAGCCAAAAAGGCGGCACATCACCATGGTGGAGAAGGCGATTTAGCAGGTATTCAGAACGACGAGGAAGACGACATCATGAGACAATTTTCAACAAAATCACGTATTAAATCTAAATTTTTTTTAAAAACCGTTATTTATTTTATTGTTTTCAGGTCAAAACCAAATTATTAACACCGCCGATGTTATTTTGGAATCTATCGAAAATGTTGAAAAGAAAATTGCCAGGTAGTGTCGATATATTGTGATTTTTTGTATTTATTTATTATTTTAATTTGTAAAATTAAATGCCAAGGAAAGAAATATTTTTAGAACTTAATTTTGGTGTACGAAGTGTTAGCTATCTTTCAGTAGCGTTAACGAATTATTGCTATAATTAATGCGCTCCAATTGTTGAATTACGTGATCGAATCTTCCAAGGGTGTACTTTTTTTTCCTTTTGAAACGTTTTAAAAATTCACCAATATTGTAAATTTATAAAGAAATTAGATTTTTGTACTGCATTTTCTAATTGTTGCTGCTATCTGTTGCAGGTTTTCTAAAGCCACCGTTTTATCCAAATTTATTTCCCTATATCGCGTTTATTGTACACTTTTGGACAGTTTAATATTTTAAACTTATTTTTAAAATATAAACCGAAATTTTTTGTGAGATTTGGTAGTTGGGTTTTCTTCAATGCGATCGTGAAATTTACCTTTAGGTAACGAAATAATTTTCTCTATCACTTATATGTTCACTCATTTTACTGCATATATATACGAAATTTAAAGTTGATGTTCTTGGGTCCGCCTCCCTTCTGGAGGTCACCATTGCCATTAAACGCCTCAAAAAGAGGAAAGCCCCAGGTCCCGATGGCATCACCAATACCGCCCTCAAAGAACTCCCCCAAAAAGCCAAAGTTGCCATCACCGGCATAATTAACGCATGTTTTCGACTCAACTACTACCCACAAATATGGAAAACCGCTGACGTAGTGGTAATCCCCAAACCCGGTCAAAATCTCAAACTTCCGAAAAGCTATAGACCAATCAGCCTGCTCCCTTCCATCGGAAAAGTAGTTGAAAAAGTCATTCTCACCCGTCTCCAAGAAGCCATGTTCGATAACAGTATTATTCAAAACGAACAATTCGGCTTCCGTGCTGGACACAGCACGACCCACCAAGCTCTCCGATTAGTTGAGCACGTCACGCAGGCACTCAACAAAAAAGAATTCACCGGCCTAGTGCTACTCGACGTATCGAAAGCTTTCGATAAGGTCTGGCACGAAGGCCTCCTGTTCAAAATGCTTCAATCCAAAATTCAAATTCCACTAGTCCGACTTATTGCCTCCTACCTTCACGACAGAAATCTCCAAGTCAAACTCATGAACACCAGATCCACAAAGCGCCCCATCACCTCCGGGGTCCCCCAGGGATCGATCCTTGCAGCTTCACTGTTTAACATCTTCATGAGCGACATTCCAACCCCCTTAGATCCCGCAACAAAAATTTCACTATATGCAGATGACACTGCAATATACACATCCTCAATCCACCCGGACATAGCCACAACCCGCCTCCAGGAGGCGATCACCGATCTCGGAAGGTGGTACGAAACTTGGCGCATCGAGGTTAACTCGAGCAAAAGTTCCGCGATCATGTTTCGAAATCGTTGCAAGCCTCACAACTCCAGTGTCTGGATGTTTGAGGAGCAAATCCCCTGGAAAACCAAGGTCAAGTACCTTGGCATTACCATGGACCGGCGCCTCAAATGGGACGCTCACATTTCCTCCGCAACCGGTAAAGCCAAATGCCTCTTCAATAGATTGTTCGTCCTCATGAACGCAAAAAGTACCATGTCCCCCGCTAACAAACTAAGATTATACAAAGCCATAATCCGCCCAACAATGATTTATGCCTCCCCTGTCTGGGGATATGCACGCCCCAGGGCCATAAATAAACTTCAAGTCATCCAAAACAAAAATCTCCGAGCTATTTTCAGCGCCCCCTATTACGTCACTAACAGGCGACTACATGCAGACGCCAAACTAGACCTCATTAACACTCTTAATCGTAAACATGCCACCAATCTCTACAACAAATCCAAATTCTCAGAAAACCCACTAGTAAATCAACTAGGTCAATACAACCCAGCCGACTTTTTCATACCCCGTCCCAAATCACTCCTGACCACGGACAACTCCTGACCATAACTCACCCCCACACAGACTAATGTATGTTCACAGGTTTAACTTACACAAATTCTCTTCGAAAGTGAATTTATTCACTAGATTTGTGTAATTTTTCGATCAATTTTCACAAGATTCGATAAATCACCCCCCATAGTATCACTATAATCCCACTAGTCGCCAATTCTGACTAGTTCCAACTAGAAGCCAATCACTTCGAGGTCATCAATAGAAATTAATTCATAATTTCTTTCTTCGAATTAGGGACTCTACTATATCGGCAAACGTAAAAAATTTTCTTTTTCTTCTCATATTACATTTTCACAGTCACAGCTCAGGTTTTTACCAGTCAGTCCGCCAAGCGCCAATTCCCAGAGACCCACCGGTCTCTATAAATTCCAATGTCATTAATGTATTCTTTCAGATGAAGGAGAAGGCCGGCTGCGCCGGGATGCTCCATCAAATACATATCAGGTAAAGGTAAAGGTATGTTCTTGGGGAGGTCCGTCAGGTCGTTTCACCACCACCGCTTCTTGTCAACCAACTATTTCGCCTTTATTTCTCTTCATTTCACCTGAACACTATTTATTTTTCAAACCTTTGGACTAATTATCTCGAAAACTTTTTTCTTCAAAGTTGTAGTGTTTTACATTTTCATACTCAGATAATTGTGCTCTATCCAAATCCGGAAAGAAGAATAAGGGTTGCAATTTAAACAAAAATTCCAATGCCGTCATACCTGAAACATGAAATACAATGAAAAAAATGTCAATGGCAGAAACAGTTGACCCTTAAAAAATAAGGTTGATGTGTCCAGCGATTTTCTGAAAAAAAAACCCTAAAATATTTGATCGAATTTGTTACAAACTTTATGAGCTCATTGTATGATCGATCGCCATTTATATTAGAAAGTAGGTATAATAAATTATAAAATTTTTTTAGTGAAATGACGCGACCAAAATGTTCACTGGCTCTTGGACTATTACAGCGATTTTAGAATTTCTGCTTCCTTTTCATGTAATTTATAATTTTACTCAAAAATAAGCATTTTACGTAAAAAAGTAATAAACGAAAATTTATTAAAAATTAAATTAGCTATAAAACGGTATATGTTTCATTGAAATCGGTTAAAAAGTAAAGGAGGTACAGCGATATTTTGTCCAGTTTGAACTGAAAATCTGTGTGCAGGTATTTAGGTATTATTATTTAGGTATTAACTGTTCATTTTTATGGTAAACCAATTTTTAGAAGAATGAAAATTGCTAAGTACTGCTTCCCGGTAGAACATCTGAGAATCAAAATTATAGAGATTATTTTTCCGCGTCTTATGATACCCAACACTTAATATATTTCTCTTAAATTATTGTTAAAATGTAAAAATAAAATAAGCACTTTTAAACAAATATGAGTTGCCTTGGATAATTTTGATCTATCAAAGTGATTTGCATTGTTTTTCGTATGACATTTTAAAAACATTTTTGAATGTTTGTCAAATGAAGTTGAATCTAGTAAATGGGAAAGTAATGTGTTGTCATATCAGTTTGAAAGTGAAGTTGTTCAACTAACTTGCTCGTCAGTGAAAACTCGTGATTTTTATTAAATGGAGGAGGGGGCGGTTAAAATTACATTTGCACCTTTTAGTAGTGTTTTAAATTTGTGGCACGTTTATGGTACAATCGATGTCGGATTGGCCAATATTCAGCGGCGTATTAAAACATATTCTTTATTCTGAGTTACTCTTCTATATCAGGAGGGCGGCGCGGCGCCCCGATGATATGTATAGTTAATTTAATTTTTAATGATTTATAGTCCAGAAAAGGAAGCAAAAAATAATTCAAGCTTCAAGCTATTTGATTGTCAGAAAGAAGCCTCCAAACCCCAGAAGTTGTGGTTTTTCGCATATAATTCGTTTAATTTTAGTCTTACCGAAAATTATCATCAGACATAAATTGAAGAGCACTAAGTTATCTACAAATTAGCTTTCAAAATTTTACAACGTGATATTATTTTTGAAATACAATCAATTTCAGAAAAGCAAAATCCATCGATTAATAAAATTTTTAGAAAGTTTTGAATAAAAATTTCGTACATTAAATTTTTATCACCTAAAGTAAATTCTGAAATGCCTATTTTATAGAAAATTTTCTATTCTTCAATTTTGGCGTAATGATAATTTTCTGTAAAAATTAAATTAAGCAAGTTATGGACGAAAAATCGCACTGGGAGGACTAAAATCGCACTGGGAGGACTAAAATCGCACAATCCCCAATTGAAGAAAAATCCAAAAGGGGTTTTACGGGAGTTTTGGGGTTCCATTCCAACACTCAACTGCACATGCATGACAAACTTCAAACTAAAAATGTGATTTGGTTCGATTATTATATTTTTTAACATATTATTTTAATGTATGGAGTTCACTACACGTCGAAAGATTAACTTACCATCCAATTTAATGTTAAGTGAATTTAATTTAATGCCCATATTTATAACCCCACTCTTACGTCAAAATGTCCAATTATATTCCGTGTCTTTATTAAATTTATAATCAATGAATCGAGCACAAATTCTGATTTTCCAAAATTCGGCAATTCTGTACAAATGGCATGCACATTATAATATCACGTCTTCTACCAACAAACGTGATCAGCAATTCATCGTCCTCTAATACTAAAAAATGACTTTTTTTTTAATTATCAAATCTTGAGCAGTTTGACAAATACGCAAGACCACGTCGCCTTTCACATAATAAATTGTTGATCAACAACTTGTAACACCTTGTTAGTGATATTAGTATACTCAAACATCACAACAAACTGTCCCTTTCAGACAAATCATAAATGCCTTAAAAATAATTGTAAAGTGCAAACGACAGAACACATTAAAAAAATCAACAATTAACATGCCAAACTACTACTTTACATTTCAAAATAATGCAGTATCCTATTAAAAATAAATAAATAAATAAAAATAACCAGTGTACATACAAACAAGAAGACAAAGTTTAAGCTCACCACATATTGCGATGCAACGGTTTGCGATACAATTCGAATGCAGATCCTCTTTGTTCCCTCGAACCTTGCAAATCAACAATATTGGGCCTCTCAGGTAACCTTCCTTCCAAAACGTCACCATTTTCCATTCCATAAGCATCGCGTGAAATGGGGGTTATTTCTCTTCGGGATGCGTAAGAAATGTTTGTGTGCCTGTGAGTCTCATATGGCGGTGCCATATCGTATTGTCGCGTTTTAAGGGTTGTTCAACGCGCACTAAAGGGATGTAGTCAGAATTACTAATTTTGGTTGAGCGGCGTAACAAGAAATAAGTCATTTGTTAATTTTATTTAGTATATTGAAATAAAAGCATAATGGAATATATATATTGTTGTGTCCATAACATCTCTTAAGATCCGCGATCAACAACGATCGACACGGACGGGATGTGTTTTCAACATGTCGTATTTTAGTTTAGTTATGGTAGTATTGTTTAGATTGTTGCATAGAATTGTATTTTAAAATTTTGAAGTTGTTGTTTATTGTTGGGTTGTTACGTTTTTAAAAGAGACTATGACATGCGCGTTTAGTAACGTTGATTTAAAATAAAAACAAAAAAAAGAGGAGGTAACGAGGGGGATAGAAAAATAACAAGAAATAAACAAAGATTCCGAAGTGAGTTTCCAAACAGAAAAGACGCAAATTAAGTTCGTCTTAATAAAATAAAAATTTAAATTGTTTCAATCAACGCAAAGGAGTGTGGGAGATTGAAAATTGAATTACAAAAAGCTCTCGTATGAGAGAGATCGTGTTCTCAAAAAGTGAGGTACGTGCGAATATTTAAACGGAGGAGACGTAAAGTCTTTAATCGAGAAACCAACTAATTAAATTGGATTCTACCACCGGTGGGTGATCAAAGTAGACGAAGCCAAAGACATCAAAATATTCAGAGTGATGTTTCTTGTCCGATGGTAATAATTAAATGAAAGAAAGATTCTTGGGTTAAGCGGACACCAAATAAAACAAATATATTATCTCGTCGACGTTTCGGAGACTTTATTACGTCTCCATCTTCAGGACTAGATGGAGAGAAACGAATTATGGTAACGTAACAAAAATCAGCAATAATCTCTTACCTCGATAATAAGTTGAAACAATGTTCTATATAATGGTAAAAAGATTAACAATGGTTCAAAGTGATAGCAGTATTCAGTGATGACAAAGGTTAAATAAAATGTTAAAAATGTATGTATATTCGGTTATGAACGTCTTGCGACGTTTTCCCGATACCTCCCTGTCTCTGCTCGTTGCGTGTTGAAAATGTGTGACGAGCACAGAGGACCTACAGCTTAACGTGGATTCCGAACCACGGGAATAGACGATTTTTACACCGCCTACTCCGATCAGGGAAGTTTTTTAGCCATAAATAATGTTATCTGGGGCCAGCAGATAGACATTTGGTGAGCGAAAATTTCTTCTATAGATAGCACCTCACAGGATTTGAACCCATGAATCTAGGCTTGAAAGCGAACACGCTAGCATTTCAGCCATTCGCTCGCCATAAAAGGGCAATAAAATCTATAAATTTCAACAATAATAAAATCTTATCACTGAAACTGACAATAAAATGTTTCAAAAGTGACACCTACAAACACGATCGGTATAAAAGATATGCAAATTGATAATTATTATACCGTGAAAATTCTAAAAATGTAGGCAGGTCCCTCTACACTTGACGCCTTCGAACCAAATGAAGACCCATTTTCCATGAATGTAAACTGTTTAAGATCATGTGTGTATTTTAGGCTACAACTATCCATGGTAGCCCCTTTTTAATGTTTCAATTTTATGTTTATCAATTGCCATGATTACGTTTATGTTTTTCGAGTACGAATTTAAGTTACGATTGTCAGAAATACATGTTTGTTAGCGTCAATTTACAACACTGCCATTATTATGGGGTTATGTTAGTTTACCTGCGTTATGACGAGTGATAGTAACTGTCAATTTATGTTCCTTTTTATTTTGCATTAAATCTATTATTACCAAAGTATTTGTGTTAAAATTATTCCATCGACAATACCCGAGAGCCATCCAACAATTTCAGAAGTGAGATTCGAAGGTGATAAATACGTACATTACGAAAAAAAAGGAAAGTGAAAATTAATTTGTGAATTCATTTTGGTTGTACGCGTGGTTTTTACTCGAGAGCTTACGAATTACGACGAACTGTATGTTCGATAGCAGAAGTGGCGCAAAAATAACTGTGACGAACTACATTATTTGGCGCGAAATAAATAAGAAAAGTACATTATTTACTGAAAATTTTAGTGCAACGTACCGCATTACTATTAGTAAGTCAATAAAAAAGTGTTTGAAGATTTTATTATTTGTTTGTAATTTGATGCAACGTACGACATCACATTACGTTTTGCAAACTTCCGATTTTGAACGATCAACGTACTGTATCGAAATGTCAACCGGAAGTGATGTGAAGGCCGAAAATTCCAGAGAAGTAAAAATGTTGATTTCCCAAGTAAACATAATGATGGAAATGTTATTGCGCAAAGAAACGGAGGTGGACCAGTTGAAGGATAAATTACAACCTCAACAAAACGCAGCATCTTCAATAAGAGTTCCCTTATCGGAGATAGGTGTACAAATCCCCCAGATCGGAGCAAAAACGGATACCATCGATGTGGAAAGGTGTATATCAAGAGTCGAAGAAGGTCAAAAACCTGAGAACATATTTGAAATAATGAGAAAACTAAGAAGCAGAAAATGGAAGCGAAATGAGCCCTTCGAGGACTACTACCATGACAAAGTGCGATTAGGTCACAAAGCGAAAATGCACGAAAATGAAATTGTTTCGCATGTCATCCATGGGATAGACCATTTTATGATTCGAACGCAAATGGTTGTCGAAAAACACCTAACGCTGAAGAGCTTGATTAGTGCGATGAAATTGATCGAAGGGGAAATGCAAAATCAACCCGAAGAAAAGTCGAAACCGAGTGGTTTTGCCTCGAATTCAACCAGCAACGAAAAGAAGATCTTTCCATCGACAGATATTTTAAATATTGATGTTGCAGGAAGTTTTGAAATGGACTTACAAATAAACCCGAAATTACCCTCGAAAGATAAATTAAAATTGTTACAAAGTGAGTTGAAATGCTTAAGTGAGAAACCTCAAAATTTGGTCGATGAAGGTTCAATATTTTCAGAAGTAAACAATAGACGACTCAATTTAAAAGAATCTAACGATAAATTGAAAACTGTTTCTAATAATGTAATAAATGAAAAGGTGATTGCAAAAAGAAAATTATCCAAGATTAGATCAAATCATCATGAATTGGAAAGTTTGTTAAACAGTGTTTTCGAATATGCCAGTCCCGTAGTGTTAGCTCGAAAGAAAAACAATGAATATCGGTTATGTGTCGACTACCGCGAGTTGAATAAGGTGATCGAAAAAGACAAATTCCCTTTACCACATATTGATGACGTGTTGAACAATTTAAGTGGTGCGAAATATTTTACGACCTTAGATTTCAAAAACGGGTTCCACCAAGTCAAAATGGACCCTGCTTCAATTAAATACACTTCTTTTGTCATTCCAGGTGCCCAGTACGAGTATGTGCAAATGTCATTTGAGGCGTGCAACGGACCAGCTGTTTTTCAGCTCTTTATTAACAAAAATTTTAGGGATACGCTGAACGAAAACGAAGTACTCGATATACGCTTAGCAAGCCTATGTTTGGAATTCCACTATAAATGGGTCGAAAATGAAGATAACGAAACCGATTCCAGTGGTCACGAAAGAGAAGAAGAGGAGAATGGTGACGATGAACCAGAAGAATCAAGTGCTTTAATAGAGAGTGAAGTGTTTCTTACGTTCTGATTTTTGTATATGTGTATTATTAATTTTGTTCCTTTTGTTCATTAGTTTTTTTGCTATATTTTGTCTGTAAGCTTTGTTTGAGTGAGGTCACTCTGTCATCAGGATGGACGAGTTGTTAGCGTCAATTTAGACACTGCCATTATTATGGGGTTATGTTAGTTTACCTGCGTTATGACGAGTGATAGTAACTGTCAATTTATGTTCCTTTTTATTTTGCATTAAATCTATTATTACCAAAGTATTTGTGTTAAAATTATTCCATCGACAATACCCGAGAGCCATCCAACATGTTTTTTTACAATTATGCTAACCGATTTATTCCATGAATAAAAACAATACAGTCCACTTGCTTTATAACTTTTGTCTACCAATTAGCAGTTAATCATCCAGCCAAGTAAAGAGCTCATAAGGTTTTTTGTAACGAATTGCATTGGTTTTACAAGAACACGATTTCAACCGAGCAAACATTGTGGTCCTTCGAGCCGGATGTATTTCGTCTTCATAAGACACCTAACAAGATTAATTGGTATCCAAAAAAGGATAAACAGCACTCATCGCGCAGCTAAGTAAATTTTATTGCAATTATCTAAATCGCTAAAATTGTAGATAAAATTACGAGACAATTTTCCCGCAAAAATTGTCAGCAATACATTTGAAAGGCGTCATCTACTTAAGGTCACGCCAACCGCACGGAATTTCTCTGGAACTACAGGGCTACAACGCCATCCCGAAGAAATATCCAACTACTTAAATTCACGCCAACATCACGGAATTTCTCTGGAACCACAGTGCTACAACGCCATCCCGAAGAAATATCTAACAAATTGGTAACAAATTCAATACTACTTATTTTATGTGTTTTGCTTATGTAACAAAGTACAGGGTGATTCAAAGGATAAAATTGCATTCACTTGCCATTGAATAATTCATTTATTCATATTTAATTCATTTATTTATAATGGAAGCTTTACGATATGAAAGAACTGCGTTAAAAAGTCAATTGACAAGGTTTAAAACATTCATTCAAAAGGTTACGAACCAAAGCGTAACCAATGAGGTTATTTGCGAGCTAAAGATAAGGCTTGACCTAATGTCAAACGTGTTGTCAAAATTTGAAAAGCTACATAATCAAATTAGTATTTCATGTCTAGAAAATGATAATTATGATCAAAACAAAGAAGATGAATCTTTGGCAAATTTTGAAAATGTTTATTTTGAGCAAAGAAGCATTGCAGAAACCTTAATAAACAATTTTACGCAAAAATCTGCGATAGATTTAAATAATCCCTCTAGACCAGTATCTCCTGCTGAAAGTGTAAATTCAATTGAAAGTCTTAATTCAAGCAATCGTTCAAAACGCAATTCCGCCTCAAGAATTCATAATGGTAATGATAACGCAAGACATTACATCAATTTACCGAAAATAAATTTAATAAAGTTTAACGGTGATATTAAATTTTGGTTAGAATTCAAATCAATCTTTCAAAGTCTAATACATGATAATGATAATTTAACCAAAATACAAAAGCTTCACTATCTAAAATCAACCTTAACTGATGACGCTAAGTCAGTTATAGGTTCTCTAGAATTCACAGCCAACAGTTACGATGTGGCGTGGAAAACGCTTAATACAAGGTTTGATCAACCTAAATTAATTATTAAAAATCATTTAAATGCCATTATGGAGCTTGAAACTCAAACAAAGGAATCAGCTCAAGGCTTAAGAAAAATAAACGACTCCTTATGTATGCACATCTCTGCTGCTAAATCTCTAGCAAAGACAGAGGCGCTTTTTGAAACTCTCTTAGTTATGTTGGTCTCAAACAAATTAGATTCCATAACGCGACGTGAATGGGAATTAACATTCAACAAAACTATTTCCACTTTACCCTCTTTAGAGGAATTCGGTACGTTCCTCACATCACATGCCAATTTATTAGAAAATATCGAAAAGGGGCACACACGGGAAGTAAAGGCAAATTATGTTGATAGAAGCAAATTTAAAACTAAATCATTCTTAGTAAACAATTCGTCATGTTCATTATGCAATAAAAGTCATTACCTAGGTCAATGTTCAGAGTTCTTAAAACTAAATGCAAGAGAGAGAGCAAATAAAGTTCAACAACTTAAGTTATGTTTTAATTGTTTGTCTAAAAGTCATTTAAAAAATCAATGTCAATCAAAATATTCTTGTAAAACGTGTAGGTCACGGCATCACGGTGACCGACAATTGGGCGCGATCGATTGGGCGCGATCGATTGGGCGCGATCGATTGGACGCAACGACAACTGGGCGCAGCGACAACTGGGCGCAAATACAATTGGGCGCAAATACAATTGGGCGCAAATACAATTGGGCGCAAATACAATTGGGCGCGAGGGAGATTTATCTATTACGTATTAATTATTATAACTGATTGTAAGAATTTTTTTATAAAAAACTAATAGGTATTTACGTATAAAAATGTTTTAAATCTAGAAATGTTTATTTAGACAATAAAAAAAATTATAATTAAAAATTTAAACTAAATGTTTTTAAAATGTTTAGTCCTAACAATTACAAATAATAAAAATGCCTATTAATAAAGTACCTAACTAATCATGGATTCATTTCGTAATTATGGGAAATTCCCCGCAAAAAGTCTATAATATTTCTATGGGGTCGTCCATAAATTACGTTACGCTCCTAGGGGGGGAGGGGGTTCCGACCCTTGTGACGATGGGGGGCGGGGGGGGTTCAAAAATTGTGACGTCACTAAAATTATTATTGCTTTTATTTCTCTCTCTCTCTAAAAACGTAAAAGCTTCTTGAAATGTCGAGTTAGTAACAGGTTGCCAACTTGACAACTTAAGATAAAAGTATGTTTTACACATGCAATAATTGGTTTCTAACGTCCTGACATTGGCCAGGACCGGCCCTCGTATAATTTGGCCCCTCGTGTTCTCCTTCTTCTAACAAGTATTTCAAAAATACTATTTTTTGAACTTTCAAAATGATTTTTAAAATTTTAAAAAACGTAAAAAGATTAAAAAACTTAATTTTAGTTGGTAATCTGTACGTGTATATTTATGTATAAATATACAGAGCCGTCATAAATCTATTATAATAAATTGTTATAAAAATCAAAATGAAACCGATTGTAAAATTTACTAAGAAGTCAATAAAACTACATTGGGGAGGGGGGTCAAGAATATGTGACGTAATATTTGGAGGGGGGTCTAGGTTTGTGTGACGAAGTGTGGAGATGGGGGGAGGGGGTTAAAAATTGCTTAAAATTGCGTGACGTAATTTATGGACGACCCCTATGTGGCGTAATCCTCTACTAGATTTTTGATGCGCGCATCAGCCTCCGACTATTTTCTTTTCTTAATAGGTGGATTGTTTCCGGCAACTAATTTTTCATAAAACAGATCTCGCCCACGTTGAATAACTTTTAAACTAGAAATTAATTTCCAAATGTTTCCATACTTAGCTCCATACTTAGCTTAGATCCATACTTAGCTCTGCCTCTAATCGTCTATGTGCCGCTTCAGTATGATTGTTTGTTCCCGTGTCAGTTAAGACGCGATTATACACTGACCACAAATCTGGAGAAAACATTGCCGGCCGCCAGCAATGGAACAAAAGCTAACGATCAACCTTTTATGATAAAGTTTGGTTTAATTTTCAAAAATAACCGTGCGCCAAACAGGCATACGCTGGCCCTGTATTTAAGCCGTTCTTAAATTTCAATAACCTTAATCTCCTGCTAACAACATAAGGTTAAGGTTATCAGCCTCCATTACTTGGAGGCTGATTCGCGCATCAAGAATCTAGTAGAGGATTACGCGAATAGAAGTGTTATAGACTTTTTGCGAGGCATTTCCCATAATTATGAAATGAATTCCTGATCAGTTGGGTACTATATTAATAGGCATTGTTATTATTTGTAAAAGTTAGAAGGAATAAACATTTTAAAAACATTTACTTTAAATTTTTAATTATAATTTTTTTTATTGGCTAAATAAACATTATTTCTAAATTTTAGTGGAAGTTAGAAGGAATAAACATTTTAAAAACATTTAGTTTAAATTTTTAATTATAATTTTTTTTATTGGCTAAATAAACATTTCTAGATTTAGTTACGTAAATAATAGTTTTTTAGAAAAAAAATTCATACTATCAGTTATAATAAGTAATATGTAATGGATAAATCTTCCCTCGCGCCCAATTGTATTTGCGCCCAATTGTATTTGCGCCCAGTTGTATTTGCGCCCAGTTGTCGCTGCGCCCAGTTGTCGTTGCGCCCAATCGATCGCGCCCAATCGATGGCGCCCAATCGATCGCGCCCAATTGTACTAGACCGCACGGCATCACACTCTCCTCCACACTCCGTTACAAAGTTCGAATGTTTCTGTTCAACCGGTAGTAGCAATCTCTTCGGTTTCTCCAGAACCTGAACCCATTAAAACTATCTCTGCTTTCTGCACAACAGCCTCACAAGTTTTACTGCCAACTGCTTCCGCAAAGATTCTTGACGCATTTGGAAACTTCCAATCCGTCAGAATATTACTCGATTCTGGTTCACAATCGAATTTCATTCGCACCGACGTGTGCCAAAGGTTAAACTTGCCTACTCAAAGTGCAAGCATTACAGTTGCAGGTTTGAGCAATTCAAACACTCATCATATAAAATCAAGATGTGATTTTGAGCTAAAAGCACATCACGGTAATTTCAGAATCAAGCTTTCTTGTTTAATCATTGATGAAATTACAGGAAGTGTCCCGAGTTTCAATCTGAATCGAGACAGCTTCCAACTTCCAAGCAACATTCGCTTATCAGATTCCTGGTTTGATAAACCTGGAAAAATTGACATTTTAATAGGTTCTCCTATCTTTTTCGAGCTTCTGTGTATTGGGCAAATTAGGCTAGGTCCCGAACTTCCCATACTTCAGAAAACCCAACTAGGTTGGATTATTTCCGGTCCTACTAGCGCAAATTTAGTCACACAAGTGCAATGCCACTTCAATAGATCAAACGATCTTCAAGATCAGATAACTCGATTTTGGGAAATCGACAGTTATCCCACAGAAAAGGTATTCTCATCTGAAGAAACCAAATGTGAGTCGCATTTCATGCAAACCACAAAACGAAGCACTACAGGGCGTTTTATAGTTTCAATTCCTTTCAAGGAAACCCCCCTTCTTTTAGGTGATTCCTTTCTGACAGCGAAGAGAAGATTTCTCTCTCTGGAACGGCAATTAGAAGCCAATCCCAAACTTCAGGAAAGCTACTGTGCTTTCATGAAAGAATACATAGAGTTGGGTCACATGTCGATATCAGATCCCAAAGTTAAGCTGGTTTATTATCTTCCACACCACGGGGTCCATAAATCCGACAGCTTAACTACAAAACTTCGTGTCGTTTTTAATGGTTCCTCTGCAACCACAACAGGTCATTCGTTGAATAGTATCCAAATGGTTGGTCCCACTATTCAACAAGATTTATTCTCAATTTTAATTCGTTTCCGGAAATATCCTTACGCTTTCGATGCGGACATCGAGAAGATGTACCGACAAGTGGAAATAGAGCCTAGTCAAAGGCCACTCCAACGAATACTGTGGCGGTCTTCAATCGCAAGCCCCATAGAACATTATGACCTAAATACCGTGACTTATGGAACCGCCTCCTCATCTTATCTTGCCATCCGATCCTTAACACAATTAGGTATCGAATGCGAAAGCTCGCTCCCAGAAATTTCTAAAATTATAAAGCGCGACTTCTATGTTGATGACCTACTTTCTGGTGCTTCCAGCGTAGAAACCGCACGTGAAATATGTTCGCAAATTTCAATAGTTCTAAGTGCAGGTTGTTTCAAACTTAGAAAGTGGATTTCAAACAATCCCAACGTACTAGCCAACATCCCTCATGCTGATCTACACCCCGGTATTCTACAATTTGGAGACCGTGAACAATCACATACTCTCGGCCTCACATGGTTGTTCCGAACAGACCATTTCAAGTTTTCAATCTCACATCAATCGTCTTCAAAAATTACTAAAAGGCAAATGCTTTCTGAGATTTCTCAAATATTTGATCCATTAGGGTTAATTACCCCTTGCACATTTGTGGCCAAGATTTTCATGCAAAGGCTTTGGCTTGAAAAGCTTGATTGGGACGAGCAAGTTCCAATCGATATGGAAAAACGATGGCTTTCTTACAAATCTGAATTGTCAGGTCTTAATGACCTTAAAATACCAAGACACGTCACATGTGTCGATCCAATATCCATCCAAATTCATGGATTTTGCGACGCGTCGATGGAAGGTTACGGAGCCTGTATATATTTGCGTTCAAAAAATGTCCATAATCAAATTTACCAAAAATTATTATGTTCAAAGTCAAGGGTTGCACCCTTAAAACCGATTACTATCCCCAAACTTGAGCTTTGTGGAGCATTACTGTTAAGTAAACTACTAAAAACTGTTTTAAAAGCTGTAGATTTACAACCTACTTCTTGTTTTCTTTGGTCCGATTCAACCATCGTACTAGGATGGTTAAAGACAACCCCAAACCTTCTTAAAACTTTTGTTTGCAACAGGGTTGCTGACATTCAGAATGTCACTGCTAACGCGGTTTGGCGGCATGTGCCTACGAAATCCAATCCCGCCGATCTTTTATCGCGAGGAGCAAGTCCTCAATTTTTAAATGAATCCACATTATGGTGGGACGGCCCCCCTTGGCTACAGGAAGACGAAACTTCTTGGCCAAATCTTGCGCTTGGTAACGTTGAACTTCCTGAATTCAAAAGGGAGGTCAAGGTTCTCGTTTCTTCTAAACAAGAATCATTTCCTTTCAACAATTATTCTAATTTAACTCGCCTTGAGCGAATATTTGCATTTTGTTTGCGGTTTAGAAACAATTGCTCTGTCTCTAAAACCAATAGAATTTATGGATTTTTAACACCAAAAGAGCTTACCAACTCATTAAGAAAATTAATCAAATTTTCGCAATTGGACTCTTACAATGATGAGATAAAGTTGCTTGCTGTAGGTTTACCCTTAAAGACCTCTTCTTCTCTAGTTAGTTTAAACCCGTTCGTTGATGACGAAGGTTTAATACGAGTAGGTGGAAGACTCCTCAACACTAACTATTCTTACGATAAGAAGCACCCACTTCTAATTGATGGGAAACACCCTTTAGCAAAACTACTCGCTTCTCGTGAACATTTGAAATTGCTTCACGCAGGCCCCCAACTCCTTCTGTCTACCTTACGTGACAGATTCTGGATTACATCCGGTAGGAATGTAGTCAAACACATCGTTCATAAATGTGTAAAGTGTTTCAGATTCACTACTTCTATCACTAGGCCTATAATGGGTAACCTGCCATCAGCTCGTGCTGAAGAATCATTTCCTTTTCAACACGTTGGCATCGATTATGCCGGTCCCATAAACATTAAAGATCGAAAAGGTCGTGGGTCTAAAACCACAAAAGCTTATTTTTGCATTTACGTTTGCTTTGCAACTAAAGCAGTGCATTTAGAACTTGTAACAAGTCTTTCAACTGATCATTTTATCATGGCATTTCGCCGATTTGTCTCCCGAAGAGGCAAACCATCACACGTTTATTCAGACAACGGTACTAACTTCGTAGGCGCGAATAACGATTTGCTTGAATTAGGAAAATTTCTTAAGCAACAAGAATCTTCAATTCCAGAAATTGTTGCTTGCGAAGGAATTCACTGGCATTTCATACCAGCTCATAGCCCTCACTTTGGAGGCTTATGGGAAGCAGGTGTTAAATCCTGTAAATATCACCTAAAACGAGTAATAGGTGAGCATATTTTGGTCTATGAAGAACTCTGTACTTTGCTATATCAGGTAGAATCCATTCTGAACTCCAGACCTCTTGCTCCATTATCAACCGATCCCAACGATCTGCAACCGTTGACACCCGGTCATTTCTTGGTTGGGCGACCACTTACTTCGCTTCCAGATTCAGATGTTACATCTATATCTGAAAATAGACTGGATGCTTTCCAAAAAATTCAAGGATTTGTACAGCATCTTTGGCGAAGGTGGAGTAAAGAATATGTGTCTGAACTTCAGCAAAGAGTGAAGTGGAAACTGCACCAATCAGAGCTTTCGTCTGGCACTCTCGTACTAATAAAGGAAAACAACCTTCCACCTTTAAAATGGAAAATGGGTCGAGTTATCTCCGTGCATCCCGGTTCCGATGGTATAAATCGCGTCGCGACCATTCGGACTTCTAATGGACATGTGAAAAGAGCATTTTCTAAAATTTGCCCTCTACCAAGTTCGGTAAACAAGTGCATCGATTGACGATTAATGTCTTGCTTTCGGTCGCGAGTGTTTATTACCTAAAAAGCTAATATTGACTTTAGATTTATTTTTTATGCGTAACATTTATGTGTAATTTTTATATTTAAGTCAGTTTTCAATTGTATTATGTTTCGTTTTCTTTCTTGAAATCCATTCAGAATTTCAACCCGGGCGATATGTTTAAGATCATGTGTGTATTTTAGGCTACAACTATCCATGGTAGCCCCTTTTTAATGTTTCAATTTTATGTTTATCAATTGCCATGATTACGTTTATGTTTTTCGAGATGAATTTAAGTTACGATTGTCAGAAATACATGTTTTTTACAATTATGCTAACCGATTTATTCCATGAATAAAAACAATACAGTCCACTTGCTTTATAACTTTTGTCTACCAATTAGCAGTTAATCATCCAGCCAAGTAAAGAGCTCATAAGGTTTTTTGTAACGAATTGCATTGGTTCTACAAGAACACGTTTCAACCGAGCAAACATTTTGTGGTCCTTGCATTGGTTTTACAAGAACACGATTTCAACCGAGCAAACATAAACAAAAAGGCAAGGTAGTCGATCGTAGCCAAATTTTCATAGAATAGGTTTTCAGGAAAAGTGCCGCTCTGTTAACTTGCATCGTGGTGGATTTTGTTACCCGTTTTTTCATTGTAATAGCGAAGAGCGTTCTTGTAACAGCCCTTTATCTGATACGAATCGGTAACTTTGTTTAAATTTTGATTGGATGTCGCAATATACGCCGCCTCTAAGAATGTACGTTTGTAGAAATTTTGTTCTGAGGTGAGAATAGTAACTTCTTCTTTATTGAATTCATGACCTGTGTCTATAATGTGTTCCGACAGGCCTGTTTTACTGGACTTATGTTTTGCGTCATTTAGGTGTTGCTGTAATCTAACATTCAAAATTTGTTTTGTTTGACCTATATATCTTTTCCCACAGTTGCACTTTACATCATAGACAACGTTGGCTTTGTCTAAGGTAGGTATTTTGTCTTTTGTTCTGGTGAACAAAATATTACCTAATTTGAAATTGTTGTAAAATGCAACTTTTATGTTACCCTCTTTGAGAAAGCTGTGGAAGGCAGAGAGCAGTTTATGTTTAAGATCTGGATGGTAGGTGATCTTGCTATAGGTATCTCACATTTTCTACCTCAGTTGTTTGTGATTCTAGGACATTGATGGGAGGGTTTCTCCTCCTGAACAGAGCACAGTCTACCAACCTAGATGGATAGCCGTTTTCCAAAAGTTGTCTTTTCAGGTCCATTAATCTGGTGGAGATTAGATTTTTGGGCAAATAGGTATCTATTCTGTGTTTTAAGGTGCTGATAACTGACATCTTATGCTTCATAGGGTGTGAACTGTTGAAGTTTAGTAATCTGCTTGTTGATGACGGCTTTCTATAAATATCCGTGGTCAATGTTCCGTTCTCCTCTCTAGTGATCTTGAGGTCTAGAAATGGGATAGATTTGTTGGATTCTAACTCATATGTAAATGTGAGCAAGTCATCATAGTTGTTAAGTATTTCTAAGCATTTCTCCGTTAAAAAATGACAATATTAGTCTTTTATGCAGACAAGATAACCTAATTGTTCAGTTTGGAATGACGCAATTTGAGAAATACCACAACACACAAAATAGTACATAATCAGACAATCTATGAGGCAACTAGGAAGATTGTTATTGCAATTGCGGGAGTTCGATTGCAACAACCATAGATTGTCTGATTGGCTGTGGCCTGTACATTTCGACTCTGTAATTTCTACAGTAAAAAATATTTCGTCGGCTGAAAGTAATAAGGTTGTATGTTACATTTTTGGAAAAAACATACTTTGCTTGGTAAGTATCGAAAATTATAGTTGTATGTCATAAAATTATGAAAAACTAGCAAACATAGTTGTATGTTTGCACATACAACTAATAAATTTCGCTTTGAAATAAAAATAGAAATACATAGTTCTATGTTGTAACATACAACTATTTCACTTAAATAGTTTCAATAAAATATGTTCTGTTGTAACGTACAACTCCAAAAACTTAACCTCAAAAATATTAAAGTATATGTAGTAGTACATAATCGTGTGAATTAGAGTGTATTGTGAGTGAATATGAATTTGGAAGATTGGGACAGTGACGACTCGGTAGCAGATAAGGACTACAATCCGGGTAGTAATGAAACAAAAATCCAATCTGATAATGAAACTGGCAATGATGAGGAACCGTGCTACGAAAAAATAGAAAAAGCCGGAGCAGATACAGTAGAAACTCCTAAGAAAGTCAGGAAACGCCAACGAAACGTTTCTGCATGGAGATGTAACGTCCGAAAAAGAAAACACGACCGAGGAGAGGAATACCTTTCTGCAAAGAAGATAATTGTGCCAGCTAAAAGAATCAAAAGCACAAAAGACTACATAAATAAGCGTCTTTATAAATGCGAAACATTTGTATCTCAAGAAGAAAGGGAGACTATTTTTAAAGCTTATTACAGTTTATCAGAGGAAGAAAAAAGGCTATTTTTGGCTTCCACTACTAAAAAGATTGAACCAGACAGAAGAAGAAAGGGAATAAATAAAGAGTCTTCTAGAAGAAAATTTACTTACCTTTATTATTTTGACGTTCGGGGAAGTAAAATACAGGTGTGTAAGAATTTTTTTTGTGGGACTTTGTCGACTAGTCAGAAACCTATTTACACCGCCCATACAAAAGCAAAAGACAATAATGTTACTGTAATTCCCAAAAAAAGTAATCAAGGAAAACATGTAAAACACCAAATTGCAGAGTGTGATAAAGAGAATGTTAGAGCACACATAAATTCCTTCCCGAGGATTTCATCTCACTACTGCCGAGCTTCAAGTGAGAATATTTCGACACCTGATATGAATAACATTGTAACTCAAGTTACAATGTTATCCAACTATGCTGTAAACGGCTTCCCCAAAGAACAAACTATAATTTTGGTTTATGAATCGTCGTCCTATCTCAATTAAAAATACTGTTAATTTAACAAAATAACATCATTGTTACTGCAAATTATATGTAGCAAAAAATCTTTAAAATGCTCTCCTGTAAAATAAGCAAAATAGAGTTACAATGTTATTCATATCAAGTGTCGATTTAGAGTCTGGGTTAACCGTAACAAGGATGTATTATGAGTTATATACTACGAAAATGCAGGAAACAGGAGCAAATTGTGTGACTGTTTCTGCATACCGTAATATTTTCTTAAATGAGTTTAACCTCAGTTCTTTTAAACCAAAAAAATATAGATGCGGCGTATGCGAAGAATTTGAACTACTTAAAGAAGAAAATAAATTGTCTGTTGAAAAACATACGGAATACAAAGCACATGTCGCAGAAAAGACGTACATGAGACAAGACAGAAAAAACGACAGAGATAACCAAGAAAAGGCCGTCTTGTGTTTCGACCTGCAGAATGTTTCGTCATGTCCCAAGGCAGAAATAGGGCATTTTTACTATAAGAGCAAATTTGCTGTATACAATCTAACTGCACATTTGTCCCTTGACAAGAAAGTTTATTGTGCCATTTGGACGGAGTCAATTATGGGACGAAAAGGAAACGACATTGCAAGTGCTCTTGTCAAAATAATTAAAGACGTTCTAGATAACAATCCTGGACTCACTGAAATAACACTGTGGAGTGACAGTTGTGTTCCACAAAACAGGAACAGCATTATGTCTTACGCAATGGGAGTGCTTCTTGTCAAGTACTCATCTTTGCAAAAAATAACAATGAAATACTCAATTCCAGGACATTCAGCAGTGCAAGAAGTGGATGCCGTTCATAGCAGTTCAGATCGCATTTTAAAACCAAGGGAATATTATTCTCCTGTTGGGTTGCTAAGAATACTAGTTCAAACTGTAGGTCGAAAGAAAACATATAAGATAATACAAATGAAGCCAAACAAATTTTTTGAACTTTCAAGAACACGCGACCAATCTAAATTACAATATCATTCCGTATTCTAAGGTTAAAACTTTAATTTTTACTAGATCAATTTTTGAAGTTCAATTTAAAACTTCTTATAATATGGATGAATTGATTTGATGAAATATTTCATTAATTAAATACGCTTCCCTTTTTTCCTGCAGTTTTTTCTTAATTTTCTAATACCCGATATTTTCAATCGCGACTTTATCAGTTCTAACTACAAGTAACATACAACCTTATTACTTTCAGCCGACGATTTGTCAAGGAAAGCTTAAAAGTGTCGGTGTTACGAAATGTGTTAGTGACAATTTTATTAACCTTCAAGTAAAACAGAAAAACCGGAAACCAAATGCTCGTAGATATAATTTAAATGATAAGAATTTTGCCCTAGCTGTGTATTATTGTTCAAGTAAATCATACACATTTTTGCAAAACCATTTTGCTTTGCCATGTATTACTCGTAGATCGCTCAGAAACTGGTTACAAAATATTGAAGTAAGTCCCGGTATTAACAAAACAGTTCTAAATTTGTTAAAATTGAAAGGTGAAAAATTGACAAAGAAAAAACTATATTAATTATTTTTGATGAAATGTCTCTAAAACAATAAATTGTTATCATACAATAATGCCAACGATACATTTGAAGAGTTTGAAGATTTGGGATCCACAGTACCTATGAAAAATTTAATTGCAGACAAATTTCAGCCGAAGCTATGCAATCAAGCAATAGTGGTCATGATCAAGGGTATTTATTGCAACTTCAAACAAATTATTGGCTATTTCTTGTCCAAAGATGCTATTACAAGCGATAATTACGGAACTCCAAAAAAGTGGTTTCATTCCAAAAGTTGTAATATGTTACCAAGGTTCTAATAACGTTCGTGTAAGAAAGTTATTAGGAGTGACTTCTGAAAAACCATTTATAGAAATTTTAAATGAAAAAATTTTCTTTTTTTATGACACACCACATTTACCGAAATCCGTCAGAAACAACCTTAAAAAATTTGATTTTCAGTATGAAAATAAATTATTCAGTTGGTCGCATATGGTCGATTTTTACAACAAGGATTCCAATATGGTTCCTCGACTAGCTCCTAGATTATCAAAGAAATGCATAACTCTACCACCATTGTCGCCTACGAGAGTTTGCTTGGTTGCAAGAGTTTTTAGTCATTCTGTGGCCAGCGGTATTCTTTTGCACGTTTCTTTTAATTCATTACTTAGCGCTGCTGCAAACACGGCTGAGTTATTAGAAACTTTTGATACTTTATTTGATATTTTTAACTCTTCAAAGTTTGAATGTGCAAAGAAATGGAGGTAACCCATAAGTGACAAAAACCTTCATTTTCAAAAACTAGAAACTATAAGGATGTTTTTGATAAATTTAAAAGTATTAAATAAAAGAAATGCAAACCCCCCTTGTATTCAGGGATGGATAGATAATATTACAGCACTTAAGCTAATGTGGGATGAATTGAGTAAAAGGTTTGAGTTCAAAGACACACATGATTCAATTGAAAATTTATTTTCCGTTCTTGGGTATAAAGGTGGTCATAATATTTGCCCAGATGCATCCAAATTTCGAAGTTCACTCATCAGAATCGTTCTAAGTAATCAACTATTGACACCTTCCGATGACAGCAACTGCGAAATGGATAGGACGAAATTTCTATTACTGAAGGAAAATATATTTAGATAACACAAATCATTGGGCTTAGCCATAGAACCAACGGTTTCAAAAGAATTTGAAACTGAAATTGTAAATGATGATATTCCACAAAAAATGCGGACAATTATGTATTAGGATGGGCTTGTAGTAGACTACCTCATGAAACAGTTTTGCCTAATTATGAAGGGAAATGAAGAGAACACAATGAAATTTTGTTTTGATTTGCAACAAGTGCAAATTCTTCCTAAATTACCAAATCAAGAAACGTTCTATTCACATCAAATTGCTTTGTTTGCATTTTGTATAATAGTAGATGTCAATGCCAAAAATCCCAATTTCTATATAATATGGACTGAAGAGAAAAGTGGACGCAGTTCAAACGAAATTGGGTCTGCATTACTAAATTACCTAAGAGGATGCGATTTTAATAATATTCGTAAATTGCACCTTTTTACAGACGGATGTGGTGGGCAGAACAAGAATACGCACATTATGCACCTGCTAATGTTTTGGTTGCAGAACGAATAGCCCAAAAATATCGAAGAAATAGCATTTTCTGTAAGAGGCCATTCGTACTTGCCAGCAGACAGAGTGTCTGGCAGGGTAGAGAAGGAATTACGCTGTCACGAAAAAACGTTTTACCAAATGACTATCAAGATATATATTGCGGTGTTTTGAGCCACCTTAAGTATAGAATTAATTACATTGTTTTATGTGTTTCGCATAATCGCATGAAAGCTCTTTTGCGAAGTGGAAGATTCTTCGATGTTACGGAATCTTACAAAAATCAATACAATAAAATCGGTTGTTAATGAACAAAAGGAAAAAGAATAAAAAGATCCAAGAATAAAATAATAATAATTTTAAATCATGTTCACAAATTAATTTAAAAATGTTTAATGTTAAGAAATTGTTTATGAAAATAAATGTTAGTTAAGAAGTGCGAGAAAAAGAGATTTTACGTGGGTTATTAAATCGGTTCGGCGAGGTGCAACGGTACATCAATCCGAGGCTTCGGAGAAGCACAAACAATAAGTTACCGGCGGGACAGAAGTTCAATCGGCGAACAACTGAAAAAATAATCAAAAGTTTTACTTTAAAAGATTTATCAAAAGTGCGAATAATACGTACCAATGAGAAAGAGCTGACATAAAAATTCCACAAAATCAAGTTTGGTCAAAAAGGAATTTTATCATAAAACCTGAGTAACGAGTAAATAAAAAAAGGTCGCTCCCAAGATAGCAAAAACGGAGATCACGTATAAATTCGGGCTCCGAAAATGTATCGATTAATTAAAAAGGTTGATCCAAGTGTTGTGTAGAGCTAAAAGCAGAGAACATAAACCACGGGTTTATATAAAGAAGTTGGTCAAAATAAAAGTTACGTGCACTTACCTGTTAAAAAGTGGAAGAGGTGATTTGGAAAAATAGAGCAGTTATTACAATCAAGGTAATTGGATACTGGTTGCAAACGAAGAACTTGAGGAATAAAGAAGGTTATGTTGAAATGATGATCGAACAAAATTCAAACAGCTCGATGGAGAAATTGACGCTAGATGTCGTGACAAAATTTGAGTAAGAACACACTATTCATAACTTTTAAGGTGTCGCGCGTTTGCGGTAGTTGCGTACTGAAAAGGGAAACAATTTGGGGTAGATTTAAGTTAATATTATAAGTTCGGACAATTTATGCCAATATTAAAAAAGTTTATAATAAATAAATTAAAAACCTTATTAATGCACAAACGTTTATCATTCTGGGATTTTTTTGTTTTATTCAGTAAAAAAAAGGAAATTTATTCACAGTATAATAAGAAAGAAGGAGCAATCAAGGAATCGACTAACTGGGAAAAGGAGATTTCATGCGAAAGGTAACGTTTAAAAAAAAGCTAGCTGTGGTCAAATTCAATAATTTATAAAGCAAAAAGTTCAATCCTTGATTAATAAAATAATAAAAAAAACTAGCAAGGGTGTAATTATTAAATAAAAGTGTACAGTCCCATTCACCCCCGGACATTACAATATGTATGTATAAACAATTTGGAACTGTCAAGGTTTTAGGCAAATATTGGTGTCCCAAGTAACATTTTTAACCTGGCAGATATCTGCTAGATATCTGGCAGAGAAATCTCACAGGGCCCCTGTCTCTGTTATCGGATTGTAACAGGGCTCTGCCACATAATATGAGGCAGAGAAAGTGGCCCACTTTCTCTGCCTGTTACAGACCTGCCAGGGTACCTGTTAGAGACCTGCCAGGTTTCTGTAACAGAGTCCTCTGTCAGGTCTCTGTAACAGAATTAACTTTTATCGTAGGTACCACGTGTAAAATAATATTAAATATATTCAAAATAATAAATTTTTGTCACAAAAAATACAAATCAATGTATTTTTTACTTCTTGGAATCCACTTGGGTGTATTGAACTAATTTAATTCTGGGGGTTACAGTTTTAATTATATATGTATATTGCAATGTCGGTAAACCACGTCAATAGAAATACGTTTATTAAGATTCAGAGAATTTGTTAATAACAAAAGCATGGACTTGTCTGAACAAACAGATAAACTTTCGTCCGACACCAAGAATTTGAGTTCAGTATCATTTAATTTGAAAAAGCGAGGCTTGAAACAAGTTAACAAAAATAATTTAATGTAACATTTAATTAATTCCGTTTATGTAAAATGTTTATTTATAATACAAAATCAAAATTGTTTAGTCATAAGAAAGGTAATTCAAAAGTCAAAATATTGTTAATTGATTAATTAATATAAAATTTGTGTTAGCATTAAAATTTAAATAAGTAGTTAAAATATTACGCAAAGTTCGGAGTGTTTCGATTTAGTGCACCGAAAATTGATGATTAATTGTCCATAAATTTCATGAAACCAATCACGAAGAAATGGTGAAGATCAATCCAATCTAAAAATAAAAAAATATATTATTTTTATTAAAATTTTAACAAGTCACGTTGAGCTGAGTACAGACCTGCAATCGTGGAAGGTCAAATTGGTATTGATTTTTGCATCGACCAATAACAAACAATAACGAAAAAATCAAGATCGCGATGAATTTCGAGGCGATGAAAAATAAAACAATTGGAAAGGAGTCCGCGTTGAATTCACATGTAATGGCGTGTTAATTTTAATTGTCCATACTAAAATTCGATAATTGTGTAAAAATATTAAGTCATCTTTATCAAAAAGTGAAAAAAATAATTAAATCAACGTACTTACCCAACGTAATTGTGAAATTGGTTGAAAATATCAAGAGATTGTGATTATTTTGAGAAAATTGGATATCAACGACACGTGCACCAGAAACTTAATCCACAAGAATTTACATGCAAATGAAGTCATCCTGTGAGTTCATCTGTACAATTGCACCGTACGAAGTACTAGAAACGAAAAACTCCCTATAGTAGGGGAGCCCACGATGCTAAATGGGGATTTACTCGAGCGTCATAGAGACTTATTGGGTTGCAAAGCTTAGATGATAAGAAGAAAAAAATGTTATATAATGTATGCCTTTTCAGCGGTGGGGGGAGCGGCTATAGCTTTTCAATAATGTAAAAAAAAACTGTTGCATGGACATACTCGAGCGCGTCAGATATTGATAGCATCCATGTCCTACGTATTTTTAATAATGTACGTATGTTAATCTGATCGTTTGCTTGATGGGGGTGGGCGTACGTAAGGGTTGAAAACGAAAAAAAAAAAAATTTAATCGAGCGCGTCAGATTTTCTAAAGGGATGTTAAGTGAGCCTAGAAAAAGCTCCCATATAATAATCTGACGATTTGGATGTGACGCAAACTCGTGGCCATCATTAGAATGTGCAAAAAAAATTCGCCATTTAGACATACTCAAGCGCGTCAGATTAAGATATATATGGTTCGTCTTCATGTCCTAGACGTGCTGTCTCATAATCTGACGATTATCTAGAGGGATTTGCCTAATCTGACAATTAAAAAAAATTGTTTTCAAATTTTTTTAAATAATTGAACTTAATTAATTGAAAAGCTCAGGAAATAGCATGCAAATACCTTTCCTAAAACTATCCTAGCTTTGCAAATTACCTGCAACAGAGTACCTGCCAGGGCCCTGCCACAGATACTTTACAGGGCTTTGCAAATTACCTGCAACAGAGTACCTGTCAGTGCCCTGCCACAGATATTTAACAGGGCCCTGCGCATAATTCCTTATAGACACCTGACAGGTATCTGTAAGAGGTCTGCCATAAGAAACCCTGTTATAACCACCTGGCAGAAATTTGCCAGGGCTCTAGCAGAGAAATTTTAATTTCACCAGGGAAAAATGTTACTTGGGTACATAATATCATGCCACGAACGAGTCTGTGTGATCAGCTGTAATGGCGTCATGGCAACAGAAACCAGAGTGAGAACGGAATGAGAGAGTAATATATAGAGAAAAAGTGAGAGAGAAATAGAAACGGGGAATATAGGCATCACCACCATCACACAGCTGCACGCATTGAACTTTATCGACGAATTTTTGTTACTTCGGCTTGTGGAAATCGTCAGATTATATATTTTTCGTTATTCTTGAATTATTCCCTTTAAAATTAAAAAAAAATTAGCCACGCTCGAGAATGTCGAGATGACGTTTTTTTTTCAACTTTGTAGCCCTCCCCATTCTTTGCGTCACTCTCAAATCGTCAGATTAGTGGAATGTACACTTTTTAGCATGTAATTAACTCACCCTACCTTAATCTGACACGCTCGAGAATTTCTGATGATCAATTTTTTTTTACTAATCTTTTACTTTTACTAATCCTTGACGGGCGGCCATATATATGGGGCTCATATTTGGTGGAGGTACTTAACCGGGTACAAGGTATCCCCCTGTATATTAATCTGCCGCGCTCGAGTAAATCCCCAAATCCCCGCTTGGGCTCCCCTACTACTATATTTAATAAAGGTAAATCTCCATTAACTTTATTTTCGAAATAAAACTCAGTGAAAATTTTAAACAAATAAACGCGTGCTTTATTCGTAAACGATTGATAGTTTTAGAAATAAGATTAATTTTAAGAACATTTTTATTGACAAATCACCTATTTACATTATTGTGTTTAATAAAATTATAATTGTCTTTGCAACGGAGGATATTTTTTTTGACCTGTTCCGAGCACCCAAAAATTTGATTTAGCATTACAGTTATTGATCCCGGAACGAACCCAGACTGAGTGAGGTAAGTCCATGCACACCAAGACAGTTAAGCCGAGGTATTATTATTACATTATTTGTCAACTGTGTAAAAGTTTAATATTTCTATCGACGGGGTACATTTACGTGCACCCGCACATTGCAAAACAATTAATCACAACGAGAAACCCTATTAGCTACGACCGATCAGAGCATAATTTTGGCGCCCATACGTGTAGGCATCGATAAAAAGGGGGTACCAAGACGTGGTATCAATAAAAATTAGATAGGTTAGTTACAACGGAAAATTTCATTAAAATTATTTACATTAACGTCAACATAAAATTACAATCTTTCTTAAAATTAAAATTAAAGTACATCAAAATTCATAACTTAATAACTATTTCTTACAATAAATTGATTAAAAATATAAAACATAAATTACGATGGCAAAAAAATCTGATAGGACGTTAAGGTACGAAAAGAATAATCCGGAAGTAGGAGAGACAGAAACGGAAAAGGAAGAAGACGTGTTGGAAGAAGTATTTGTGGCGATAACTGAAGGAGAAGAGAAAGCTGACAGTGAAGTTTCGACGGAATTAAATAGTGACGAGACACCAAAAATAGAGAAGAAATCAGAATTGCAATTAATGCAAGAAATGATGATGACACAAATGGAGGTAATGATGAGAAAATTAAACGAAGAAAGAGATCTCATTAATGCAAATAAAGCAGAAGAGAACACAAAATTGATTATTAAGCACACAGAAGACACCAAGAAGGAGTTGAACGGAAAGTTCGAAGAGAAAACAGAATTAATAATTAAAAGGACAGATGACATTAAAAAGGAACTTAATGAGAAGATACAAGAGGCAAGAGAAGAAGCCGCAGGAGCATTTAAGAAATCAGAGGATATGGTAAAGAGCAGTTTAGAAAAATTAAAAATAGAAATGGAAAATAATTTTTCAGAAGAGGTCAATAAAACAAATAATAAAGTACAAACGGTAAAAGAAAATGTATACGAACTAAGTGAAAATGTATCGGAAATTAGTGGTCAAATGATGCCGGCAATTACGATCAATAATAAAATAATACAAACACGACAAATTTTGGAAGAACAAATTGTAAAGTCAAAAACGGATATGAGTCAAGAAGTGTGCAAATTAGAAAATCGGGTAGATATAAAGTTAAATGATCAGGGTGAAAAACTAAAACTAATAGAAGAAAACGTAAAGATAAAATGTGAAAGCACAAACAGTTCCATAAACTTAGCGGCTTTACAAGACATTACGTGGCCGACAAACAACGGGCAAGCGATTAAGTTCTACGAAAAAGGGGACTTCAACCCTAAACAGTTCATAAAATATGCGAATCGCAGCACAAGTCACATCCGCGATGTGAACAAATTTAAAAATTGTATCTGCTCAATGATGGGGGGTAACGCAAAAAAATGGTTCGGGTGTGTACAAGATAAATTCGAAGATTTCGTCGGTTTCGAAAGATTATTCCTAGATCGTTATTGGGACAAGCAAGCTCAGGGGCGAATTCGCAACGAGTTAATGAACGGCAAATTCAAAGGGTACGGTCGCCGCAATGATTACGCGGAAAACATAATCAACGAGGTAACGCAATTCGAACCGGAAGTATCAGAAGAAGAAATCGTGGAGCATTTAGCTAATCACTTCTGTCAGGACATTATTAACAGGGTAGCGCTAGAGAATATAAACACGATATCAGAATTATCAAAATTGTTAAGGAGAACAGATGCGGTAAACATGGACGAGAGAGCCAATAGGCAAAATAATAATAACGCGACTAGAAATTTTAATAATTATTCAGGGGGGCAAAACGAGTCAAATAACCAGCGAACTTACAATAACGGGAACGATAATCGTAATAACCAAGATAATAGGTACAACCGGTATGAAAGATCGGGAAATTATAATCATAATAATTACACGAGAGACAACAATAATTTTGAAAATCGTAGGGGCACTAACAATACTTTTAACACGAGTAATCGGTATAATCATGATGATCGTAATACAGGGTACAACTCAAACAGAAATAATTTTGGTCGAGGCAATTATTACGGAAATAATCGAAATTATAATCAGGGTTATCGTGGACGTTTCCAGAGAGGAGGCAGGTACGAGTCAAATTGGCGTAGTTATGACAATCGCACGAACGATCGAGACAACCAACAAGGGGGCGACGAACGTTATCCAAACCGAACGTCAGCCAATACAGACAACAGGCCGATTAATAGTGTTACGATAAATAGGACACCTGCTGTGGAAGAAGGAACATCTTCTCCACAGGATTTTCAATAAACGGCGTGCCAAGGAATATGCAGATAAGCTCTTACCAGCATCCCAAAGAGTTTATCAGCATAGAAAATACAGGGGGGTTAAATAATGAAAATAAATTTGATTTGTTACCATACATAATGGTGGATATTAATAACGTTCAGGTAAATTGTTTGATAGATACAGGGGCAGAAATTTCATTAATTAATCAGGGGGTAATTTGGAAAAATCAAGAAAATTTTAAAGATTTGATTTTGAAATCTAAAGTAGTAAATTTGGTAACGCCAAACCAGAAAAAGTTCTCGTCTGCGAATGAAAGCGTACTCGCAACAATCAAAATAGGGGATGTAATTATAAAAGAGTCGATCTTAATTATTAAAAATTTATCCATGCAATGCATACTAGGAATAGACTTAATTAATAAATTTAATATGACCATTGATGCAGAACGGAAAGTAGTAAAAATATTAAATAAAGAGATCATTTGGACAAATAATTTAGGTAATCAAATCACTGATGGGAATGAACCGGAAATGTTAATAGAAAATTTAATAGACGGGGAATATAATGTTAATTATGTTAATTATGACAGGGAAAAAGGTTTAAGAAGTGTTAATTGGGAAACACAGTTAATAAATAATTACAAAGGGGATTTGAAAAACATAAAATTAGATTGTCCAAATAATTACACCCACGAAGTCATAAAATTATTTACAAAATATAATGCGTTAATAAATCAAGAGTCGGGTACCGCGAAAAATTACGTGCACAAGCTGCAAATTATCAAAGACAAGCTATTCCGCTGTAAAACTTACCCTATCCCTCAATGTTACAAACATCAAGTACAATTAGAAATTCAAAAGATGCTAAATGACGGCATAATAGTAAAATCTCCGACAGCTTATTTAAACCCACTAGTTATTGTTAAAAAGAAAGACGGTAGTTTAAGATTATGTTTAGACGCGAGGGGGTTAAACGCAGTCACGAAACCTCAGTTCGAGAGCCCAGAAACTATGGAGTCATTATTATCAAAATTGGGATCATCAAAAACTTTTAGTAAATTAGACTTAAGAAATTCGTTTTGGCTAATTAAGCTGCATGAAGAATCACAGTAGTACACAGGTTTTAGCGTCGACGGTAACACGTATATCTTCAAAGTGGTTCCATTTGGATTATCGACCAGTAGCGCTGCGTTAATCGGTGCATTACAAGTCATTCTTAATCAATTTAGTCATTTTTGTGCACATTATGTCGATGACATAATCATCTTCAGTGAAAATGAAGAAATCCATAAAGTTCACTTGGGTAAAATTTTAAAAGCATTAAATGAAGCAGACTTGAAACTCAACATAGAAAAATGTGAATTCTACAAGACGCAAGTTCAGTATTTGGGGTACATAATTTCGAACGAGGGGATTAAGATAGATGATGGGAAAATAATAGAAATCAAGAACTACCGTAGGCCATTTAACTTAAAGTCATTAAGATCATTTTTAGGGCTAATGAATTATTATAAAAGGTTCGTACCTAACTATTCCGATTTAACTGTTCCATTACTTGAGCTATTGAGGAAGTCGGTACGGTGGAAATGGGACGATGATAAACAGAAAGCTTTTGAGCAAATGAAAAACACGTTATATGAGAACGTCAAACTACTCCATCCGAATTTCAAGGAAAAGTTTAGATTAAAGACAGATGCGAGTCATTTTGCGGTAGGAGGAGCGTTGATACAACTGCACAATGGAGAGGAAGTACCGATAAGTTTTGTTTCGCGAACTTTAAAGAAATTCGAGCTTAATTATTCTACGTCCGAAAAAGAAATGTTAGCTATCGTGTTTGCGCTCACAAAATTAAAATTTTATTTAATTGGTAACCGTTTTGAAATACACACAGACCACTCCGCGTTGACATTTTTAATGGGGAATGGGACTTTTCGGCGCCGCCGATTCGGCGTAGCTAGTTCGGCGCCGACGGTTCGGCGTAGCCAGTTCGGCGTAATACCGTTTCGGCGCGAGGACGTTTCGGCGTGAGGACGATTCGGCGTGAGGACGGTTCGGCGTGAGGACGATTCGGCGCGAGGACGATTCGGCGTAGCCCATTTAGCGATTCGGCGCTAAGACGATTCAGCGCTAACCTTTTTAGTAATTCGAGACGCTTTTCAAGAATTTAAAATATCCTCATTTTCAGTCGAGAGAGACTATAGAAATATTACAAAAATTATATTTTTGTAATTTTTAGAATTTCTGTTAGTAGTATTCGTAAGTTTCACTGTCTGTGTGTAAGTATAATAATAATGTTATGTGTTAATGTTTTCATTGGCTAATTTTCGGGTTTTTTATCCTACAGCCTCTTTTCGATCGAAGATGAGAATATTTTAAATTCTCTAGACGCGTCTCAAATTATTAAAGATTTAATTTTTAAATTACATGATCTTGGTTTTCAAACTAATTTTTCATTTTGTTAAGGTTATTCAGGATCTCAAGATTAGAGTAATATAAATTTGTAATAAATTTTTGTATTATAGTTGATCTTTATTTGTTAATTTATAAGATATTTTTTAAAATTGGGTATAGGTCTTTTAATATTAAAAGACAAAAATAATCAATAACAATAGATTAAATTTACATTATCTACTATTGAATTTGTGCTAGTAAATTTGAATAGCTTATTTGCAAAATTTTAGAGCATATTTTGTAGTTTTTTAGTGCCTAAAATCCGATGACTACTAATGAGTAATAAATAAATAAAAATATGACACTGAAAAATAAATTTTCCGAAATTTTTTTATGAAAACCACCCACATTGTAATTTCAAGCCATTTCGATGGTGTTTTTAGAATAACATTAAATTTATTCGTTTTTAAGATTTGCACCGAACAAAAACAGCGAATTTTTCGGCCACCTTAAAGAAAGCTTAAAGTATAATACAACAAAAACGTTTTACAATATTTCTAAAAATTATTGAACCTCATGATTTACAAGTGAAACCATTTTTGTTCTATAAATACAGCTTTGGCGAAAAGTATTAGCCCACCTCTGCATTTAGAATTTGAATTTTTGAAATATACCACCTAGAAATGATTCTACGATAAATAATCAAAGGAGAAAATTTCATAGTATAAAATTTATTAATTTAATTGCTATACATCAACTACATAATATGTATATTAAAAACATTACATATTCAAGTTAATGATCATATGTAGTTTTACAAACGTGAATTAAAGTTTAATTTGTGATTAAAAACTGCGAAATAATGCATTAATTTTCCATTACAAGAATTTAATTATATTTTAAAATGAATCGGAAAATCATTTCCCGCCGAATTGTCCTTGCGTCTAATTGGTCTTGCGCCGAATCGTCCTCACGCCGAACCGTCCTCACGCCGAATCGTCCTCACGCCGAAACGTCCTCGCGCCGAAACGGTATTACGCCGAATCGGGTGCACGCCGAAAGGGCTACGCCGAACCGGCTACGCCGAACCGGCTGCGCCGAAAAGTCCTAGACCCTTTTTAATGCGTACAAAATTCACGAATAATAGAATTTATCGGTGGAGTTTACTCATTATGGAGTATTCATTCGACATCGTACACATTAAAGGCAAAAATAATGTTGTTGCAGACGCGCTTAGTCGAAAAGATAACCCGGTAAATAAGCCGAAAGAAATTTTAATTGCGTTAAACCAACTGCTTGATGACGAGATTCCATTTACGCGTAATGATGTTTTAGTAGCTCAGCAAAATGAATGTTTTGATAGCTTAAAAATTAAATTAGAACATAATGATCAAAGAACTTTAGAGTCATATAAATATAAAGATGAAGTAATTATAAAAACCTTGAGAAATTTAGAATTATATGTGGTAGATGAACCTGCCACTGTAAAAATTACAAACGCGTTACATATAAGATTCGGACACCTCGGAATTCGAAAATTGTGGCTTCTATTCAGGGAAAATTATTTCTGCCATAAAGATTTAAAAATTATAAAGCGTACCATTAACCGATGTACATTATGTCACATGGGGAAATATAAAAACTTTCACAACCAAAATATCGTACAAAGCTTAACACTAGAACAACCTGGGGAGTTAGTCGCTGTTGATTATATCGGTAATTTAATATCCAGTAGTGAGTTTCATAACATCTTCGTCGTGGTTGATGCGTTCACAAAATTCGTCCAACTATATCCAACGGAATCGTGTACGACAGATATTTCACTCGAATTTCTGGACCGCTTCTGTAATGAAATTATTAAACCAAAAATAATTTTAGTTGATAACGCAACTTACTTCGATAACCAACGTTTTAGGCAACACTGGGATGAACGTGGTGTAAAACTTACGTATTGTTCCATACGACATCCACAAGGAAACATCTGTGAGAGGTATGCCCAGGAAACAATTAAATTCCTCAGATTACTGGTACATAACGATCAACAATCCTGGCATAGTAAACTTCCAATGATAGAAAAATTCAGTAATCATACTCCAAGTACGACGACGGAAAGAACGCCACATTTCCTTATGACGGGTCAACAACCTGAACGACCATGGGTGTATGACCAGCCTGAAAAAGGATATCATGAAATAATTGAAGAAGTCAGAGTTAAACTCAAGAAAAGAAGTCGAAAATATATTAGAAAAATGAACAAGAAAATCAAGAAGAAATGCAATTTCGAGATAGGTGACTGGGTCATAACAAAAAAGTTAAGAGTGGGACGTAGAGAGCACAATCAGTGCCAGAAACTTCAACTTCCTTATGAAGGACCCTTCATCATCGATGAAAAAGTAGCTGCATGCACATACCAATTAAGACATCCCAATTCAGACCAAATAAGAGGCCGATTCCACATCGACATGATTTATCGATGGAACGATGGGGCTATTATGGCACAAGATGAAAACGCTGACGGCGAAACACAAATAAAATAACTTAACTACTTCAAAATAAAAAAATTGACCGCCGATGAAAATAGCAAGAAAGGAAAACGCTGACGGCGAAACATAAATAAAATAACTTAACAACTACCAAAAATTGACCGCCGATGAAAATAGCAAGAAAGGAAAACGCCGACGGCGAAACTTAAATTAAAAATAAAATATAATGACAACTTAAAAATTTTAACCGCTAATAAAATAGTAAAAGACGACAAGATTAGGACATGAATAAAAATAATCTTAATAGCAGTGTAAATTTGATTGAAGCTATTAGAAAATTAAGACGAAACAGAAATAAAAATTGACCAAGATAAAATCTTAAAGATGATACGTTTAAAAATTAGTTAAAAATTTATGAAAAGGAAATGTTATTAAGAGTTTAATTAGTAAATAATTTCAATTTGAAATGCAATTTTAAAATAATTTAATTAAGTAATGAAGAAATTTGAAATTTAGAATGTGGGTGAAACATGAATTTAGGTGAATAATTATGAATTTAATTTGAAAAGATCAGGAAGTATTTGATGATAAAATTTGGTATTCAATGTTGCACGATAAGAAATAAATAGGGGTAAATAATAATGGTTAACTCAGACGGAGTAACTAGATAAATAATATGTGGAAATTGATGAATTAATTATATGAAGTTATATGAATTGAAATAGATATGGAACCGAAAAGAGGTTACCGAAATAATAATGGGGAAATAAATAGGAAAATATTGATTAAAGTAAGATAAAGAATACCAATAAATAAATAAGAAGTGAATTAAAATGATAGAAAGGTAGTAATCACCCAAATATAAATAGACAAGTAAAAGATAGAAAGATAATAAAGAAAGAGTCAAGTTTTTGAAATAAAAAGTCAAAATTGAAAAATTTAGAATTTAAATAGTTTAAAATGAAAATAGAAATCTTGGTCGAAAATATTCGTCAAAAATAATAAGTAGGTTAATTGGAAATTTAGATATAATGAGTTAATTATGTTAGTAGAATTAGTTAGTTTTGTTTGAATTTATTCAGTTAGTTTTGATGTTTAATATAGTAATTAATATTACATAAAATTTAAGTTTGTAGTTTATGAATAAAAAGCACGTAAGTGTTAATTAAGAAATTTGCTACAAAAATAGGTATTTTTATATACATTTCAATTAACAAGGGGGTAATGCAATGTCGGTAAACCACGTCAATAGAAATACGTTTATTTAAGATTCAGAGAATTTGTTAATAACAAAAGCATGGACTTGTCTGAAAAAACAGATAAACTTTCGTCCGACACCAAGAATTTGAGTTCAGTATCATTTAATTTGAAAAAGCGAGGCTTGAAACAAGTTAACAAAAATAATTTAATGTAACATTTAATTAATTCCGTTTATGTAAAATGTTTATTTATAATACAAAATCAAAATTGTTTAGTCATAAGAAAGGTAATTCAAAAGTCAAAATATTGTTAATTGATTAATTAATATAAAATTTGTGTTAGCATTAAAATTTAAATAAGTAGTTAAAATATTACGCAAAGTTCGGAGTGTTTCGATTTAGTGCACCGAAAATTGATGATTAATTGTCCATAAATTTCATGAAACCAATCACGAAGAAATGGTGAAGATCAATCCAATCTAAAAATAAAAAAATATATTATTTTTATTAAAATTTTAACAAGTCACGTTGAGCTGAGTACAGACCTGCAATCGTGGAAGGTCAAATTGGTATTGATTTTTGCATCGACCAATAACAAACAATAACGAAAAAATCAAGATCGCGATGAATTTCGAGGCGATGAAAAATAAAACAATTGGAAAGGAGTCCGCGTTGAATTCACATGTAATGGCGTGTTAATTTTAATTGTCCATACTAAAATTCGATAATTGTGTAAAAACACTTTGACCATATTGACAATCTTCTCTCTTACATATTTTTATTTCAAATTGTGAAGAAAACAATAAGCCACAATTATATTCTATCACACAGAAAACAAATGTCAATTTATTTTAACAATTCTAACCAATCAAAATGAAGAGAAATTTCATCGTTAACAAAATTTTTGATTCTGATTGGTTAAAATTATAAAAGTACGCATTATTATGTTGATACCTTATCTGCTACTATAATACTATTAAAAGTATTACTATATGGTAATCAAATTAAATGAATTGTTAAAATTGAAATTAATTAATTATGACATAAATAAATAAGTATAATATTGAAAAATTGTAAAAAAGACAATTTTCATTAAAACCACGCGGAATAAGGGCCTTCTTAAGGAATATCTGCATTTTTATGGTTTTGAGATATTTCATGTTTTACATTAGAATTTTACATTCATTAATTAGATAGGTTTTCATCCAATCTCATGGTAAATTTAACGTTTACTTTAACTTTAAAGTTGATTTTAAATTATTTTCATTGGTTGGTTTGAAAAAATTGACCAATAAAAGTTTATTTTAACTAAAAATTAATTTTAACAATTCTAACCAATCAGAATGAAGAAAAATTTCATCGTTAACAAAATTCTTGATTCTGATTGGTTAAAATTATAATACGCATTATTGTGTTTATCCGTAATTCTATTAAAAGCACTACCTAAATTGTATTGAAATTAAATGAATTGTTAAAATTGAAATTAATTAATTAAGACAAATAAATAAAGAAGTATTATATATTGTGGTGTTTTGAGTCACCCTCAGGTTAAAATTAATTACTTTGTTTTATATATTTCGCATGAAAGCTCTTTTGCGATGTGTAAGATTTTTCGATGATACGGAATCGTACAAAATTCAATATAATAAAATCAGTTGTTAATAATAAAAAGATCCAAGAATAAAATTATAATAATTTAAAACCATGTTCAAAAATCCATATATAAAAAGTTGTTAATAGTTAATAATTTGAGTTATAAAAATGTTAAGTTAATTAGAATTAAGTGGGGTTTTACATTTCTTCGATAAATTGTGCTTCGATATCGCGAGTTCTGAGGCATCGAAATTAACGGTTGAAGTTACCTAGAAACAGACAATACTTAAAAAATAATTGGTGACATTTATAAAATGAGAATTATAATAAAAGTGCAATGGTACTCACCGATGAGGCGAGATGAGATGAATTAAAGATCAAGAGATCAGGTATTTGATTTGATTTTGGAAAGAAAAAACCTTAGTAACAAAACAAAAATAATAGGATATACAAATATAGGCGGCTGATAAGACAGCCTAATCGAATTGAAATATTGAATTATTGATGATAAAGAAATTGGTATAAATAATTTAGAATCCAAACACATACCTGAGTAATCTGGAAAAATTGGTGCTTGGTAAAAATAGAAAGATGGATGATAAAGAAATTGGTATAAATAATTAAGAATCCAAACACATACCTGAGTAATCTGGAAACATTGGTGCTTGGTAAAAATTGAAATATTGATGATAAAGAAAGTATGAAGAATGTTAAAGGGTAAGCGCACAAGTAATTATATAAAGTGTCGTGGGTTTAAATAACAATAAAAAGTACGACAGTAATAAAACATTTTGGGGTAGGTTTAGTTAAGGATTATAAACTTTGGGAAAAATTCATTTAATCATAAATTTGTGTTAATGAGAATAATAATAAAAACTTTGTTAATTGATAACTGTTTATTCTGGGATTTTTAAATTAAAAGAGGCATAAAGCCATTCACAGGGTAAAAGTGGAAAAGGTAAGTCATCGAAGAATCTACTATCTGAGGGAAAGAGATTTCATGTCGGTGAAGTAAATAAAGAGCTAGCAAGGGTTTAATTAGTACACAAAAAGTAAATTCAATTAAAGATCAAATAAAAGTGTAACAGTCCCACATACACCCAGGACATTACAATATGTATGAAAAATTGTAAAAAAGATAATTTTTATGAAAACCACGTGGTATATATACGAAGTTCTCTATGCATTTTACAAATAAATGTCACAAAAAAAATTATCTGCAACAGAGTACCTGCCAGGGCCCTGCCACAGATACTTTACAGGGCTTTGCAAATTACCTGCAACAGAGTACCTGCCAGGGCCCTGCCACAGATACTTTACAGGGCTTTGCAAATTACCTGCAACAGAGTACCTGTCAGTGCCCTGCCACAGATATTTTACAGGGCTTTGCAAATTACCTGCGACGGGGTACCTGCCAGGGCACTGCCACAGATATTTTAAAGGGCCCTGCGCATAATTCCTTATAGACACCTGACAGGTATCTGTAAGAGGTCTGCTATAAGAAACCCTGTTATAACCACCTGGCAGAAATTTGCCAGGACTCTAGCAGAGAAATTTTAATTTCACCAGGGAAAAATGTTACTTGGGGTGTTTATGACCTAAAAGGTTTCTTACAAGTATTGAAAAAGTATGAAGGAATAAGCGAACAAAAAAAGATTTTCATTGCAAAATTAAAAGCTTCCAAAAAGAATAAGGTGGTAATAAACTCTGAAATTTTTTATTGCAATCGTGATGCTACAAAAGGTTTTAAGAGCCTTCTTAAGAGAGAAAAAACACTTGAAAATTTTACTTTAAAAGAGATTACAGTACCTCATGGAATAAAAACTGAAAAAGGCAAATCAATTAATAATTTATTGAAAGCTGCATTTGGGAAGGAATGGATCAGGGACGATAATCTTGTGTGGTACTTTGATATCATACGTGATTTTATTAAAGATAAAACTGTTACTCCTGGTGAAGAAGAAGATTGTTGCTGTGTGGATGAAGAAACTGAGAAAGTGTAGATTTAGTAATTTAAGAGTTTTATAAGTGTTTAGACGTTTTATTGTTTCAGAATTCTTTTTATTTCCAAGTTTTTACATTTTTATCATTAAAATTAATAAAAGTTGAGTATTATTATTGACTTTTCAGTTGGCTCATATTTTACAAAGCGCAACATGTCCACGATTAACTTTCAAAGTGAAACAAGTCCACGAAAGAAGTTAATTTTTTTTGAAAACGCTACGGAATACATTTGTGATAATGCTCTTCTAGCTACCCCAGGACATCCATGTTTCGAATATTAGCAAGTCTCACTTTCTCCCTGGCTTAATTTAGACATAACAGTTTTTACCATTTATCGTAAAAACTGCATTTTGGACATATTGCGTTCTGGAAACAAACTCCTCAATATTGGTGGTAAGTAGTAAATACGTTTTCGTTTTTAAATTTTTTCAATATAATTTTTATTAAAGATTTACCGGGATTAGAAGTAGAAATAGAAGAGACCGACGAAGCAGTACAAAATGAAATAAACAACGGAGGCCATGATGAGATTGATGAAGGACTACAGGATGATATTGACCAAGATATACATTCCACGCAGGAATAACCTGTTGTAGTCAATAAGAAGCCCCCCAAACGAAATAAATCTACACGTAAAACGAAGAAAGTTTCCGTAAAAAGGCCACGGTCTACACAAAAATCGGCTGCTGTTTTTTCGTTTTTTAGAAGCACCATCGAACAAAATATAGTACCGGGCAAAGGTCCATGCAGCGAATGCATTGAAAAACACTCTGATGTACTTGTTAATAGAACCTGGAAAGACGTCAAATATTTTGTGTATAATCATAATAGTAAAATTTTCAAAATTAAAAACTCCAAACGCTTATATATATTTTAGTATAAGAAAATTGCAAACAAAAAATCCAAAATCGATTTTATGTGATTTTTCGACGACTTTCGTTAACATCACTTTCAATTTTTCATTAAAAATTTCAACGAAGAATTGTGTAAGAAACTCTGAGTTTTTGAGGAATTTTAGTATGTTAAGCGTTATTCCAATCCTGTGAGATTCAAATTCTTTCAATGATTTAAGTTTAACATCGTAAATGATAAACAACAACAAATCCCCAAAGCACCTAATGGACGCTTTATTTTTATTGAAAATTGGTCATTTTATACCATCTCGCTTACCTCATTTAGGGCGTTTTTGGGAAGCGGGGGGAAAATTTTTTAAGTTCCGATTCAACATAATTGTAAAAGACGTAAAATTAACATTTGAGCAGTTGCTTACCATCATACCACACATTGAGGGATGCTTGCATTCTAATCCGTTATAACCCATAATAATAAGGATCCTAATGATCCCAATGCTTTGACACCAGGACATTTTCCAATTAGACATTTGATTACTACTTTGTTGGAACCGCCACAGAAGGAAATTAAAATTAACTGTTGCCAAGATGGTTCAGAGAATTCGTGTAGAAATTACAGATGCGAGACAAATAGAAGGTACATCACCAAATATTGTTAAAACCAAGTGTTGTTAAAACCAAGATGTTAGTAAAAGAAGACAATTTGCCATCATTGAAATGGGAATTAACCCGAGTGCAGAGTCTTTATCCGGGGAGTGATGTAAGCAGTGACTTCAAAGCCAAAATCTGGCATTAAAGAGCAGTAGTAAAGGTGTGCATCTTACCAATGCAAAGTACTTAAATTCGAAAGTTTTTATTTCGTTTTGGTTGGCATTCTATAACTTTGAAAAAATAGTTTTATTATGTTCAAATTTATTAGTTAATTAGAATAAGGGTTGGTTTTACCATTTTACCGTTGACTACTAGTTAACGTTGATAATAATTGTAGGCCGTGGCCGGCTTTACAATTGTTTGACAACCTCTAGTCACCTTAACCAATCATAGTTGCAAACCCTACACTGTACTAAGTTGGTACTATACTGCTTTAAAAAGTTTACCAAAATAATAGATTATGCATAAATTGAACGAACTTTTCACCACAAATATGTAGTGATGTGAAACACTATAAACAGCGTGGCAAGAACCACAGCAGAGAGGTTATGGATAAAGGTTATAGCACGTGAAATATATAGAATATTAAATTGAATTATTGTTTATTATAAAGAATCTACAATTGGCGACGAGGATAACTTTGGAAAAAGATTAAATTGGATTAAATTAAATTGGAAATTGGATTACATTAAATTGGAAATGGCAAGTGGTAGTGGCAATTCTAAAATTGAAAACTTTGACTGCGTTAACGACCCCGCAACAATAAGCCAAAGGTGGAAGAGATGGAAAAGGCAATTTTCATATTTCATCGAAGGGGAAGATATTAAGGCTAGTAGTAGAAAAACAGCTTTACTTTTACACATAGCAGGCCCCGAAGTGCAAGATGTATATAAAACCCTCACCATTCCAGCAGTGGCGGAAGGCGAGTGCGTTTCCGAGGCAGCAATAAAGGCGTTAGATGGACACTTCACTCCCAAAACAAATAAAACATACGAGCGACACCTATTCCGAAAAGTGGCTCAAGATGATGGCGAAACTGTAGATCAGTTTGTAACAAAACTCAAGCAGCAAGCTAAAAATTGTGAATTTGCGGATGAAGAAGACGAAATATTATCACAGATAATAGATCGATGTAAATCTAGTAAGCTCAGGTTAAGATTATTAGAGAAGCCAGCAACATTAGTTGAAGCAATGAACACTGCTAGAATAATGGAAGCAAGTGCGAGGCAGATTGCGGTAATGGGAGAGAAAGCGGTAGTGCATAAAGTACAAGAAAATAAACATAAGAAAAATGAAAAGAAAGAAGTGAAATGCTATCGGTGTGGAAAAATAGGTCACATGAGCTTCGATAAGAAATGTCCAGGAAAGAAGATGACGTGTAAGAAATGCTCGATCCAGGGTCATGCCACAGAAATGTGCAAAACAAAAAGTGGCAAAGGAAAGAAATGTTACCAAGTGGAAACAGATTCGGATGGATCAGATGAGTATACATTTAAAATTAATCAACCTTTTATAAATAAAATAAGTAGCGATGATGCTATGGTAAATGTTAAAATAGGGGGAGTAAAATTAGAAATGTTGATAGACTCAGGAGCTAATTGTAACGTTATTGACTATGAGACATGGCAGTTTCTTAAAAAGAATAAAGTTAAATGCACGAATCAAGAAAATTTAATTAAACAAGATAAATGTATTAATGTTTATGGTTCGGGAAAAATAAAGATAATGGGGAAATTTTCGACAACGATCGAGACAGATAAGAAAAGAATGGAAATTAAAATGACAGTTTTAAAAAGTAAAGGAGTACCAATACTAGGAAGAAATGCGTCCATGAAAATGGGATTCATGACTTTAAATAAAATTCATGAAACGCAAAACGAAGTATCAGAGATATTGGAAAAGTATAAGGAAATATTTAGCAAAGATAAAATAGGTAAACTAAAAAATTTCAAGTTAAAACTACCTATAAACAAAGAGATAACTCCAATCGCTCAAGCACCTAGAAGAATACCTTTTAATTTGAGAAAAATAGTTGGAAAAGAAATCGATAAGTTGCAAAAAGATGACATAATCGAAAAAGTAACTAGACCAACGCCATGCGTATCACCAATAGTGATCGTACCAAAGAAAAATGGTAAGGAAATAAGACTTTGTATTGACATGCGAAGAGCAAACGCAGCAATTGAAAGGGAAAGATACCAGTTACCCACATTCGAAGAAATGGTGCAAGAGATAGGAAACGCAAAAGTATTTAGCAAAATCGACATAAAAATGGCATACCATCAAATCGAATTGGATGAAAAGTTGCGGGTAATTACAACTTTTAGTACAGAAAAAGGTTTGTATAGATACAAGCGACTAAATTTTGGAATCTCATGCGCACCAGAAATATTCCAACGAATAATAAACCAAGTGGTGATGGAGTGTCAAGGAGTGATTACATTCATGGATGACATAGTTGTTGTTGCTGAAACAATAGAGGATCATAAAATAAGATTAGCAGCACGTTTAGAAAAAATAAAAGATGCAGGAATGATTCTAAATGAAGAGAAATGCGAATTTGCAAAAGAAAAGATAAAGTTCTTAGGGCATGAGATTTCATCTGAAGGGGTGAAAACAAGTAAAAGCAATATTACAGGTCATAGAAGAGTTTCGAGAACCGCAGAATGCAGAAGAGGTAAGAAGTTTTTTGGGCTTGGTAAATTTTAGTGCAAGACATATTAAAAACTTGACAACCTTAAATGAACCACTAAGGAGACTCACCAACAGTGGAGTAAGATTTGTGTGGAAAACTGAACAAAAAGATTCATTTAAGAAATTGAAACAAGAAATTACGAATTGTAAAGTTTTGAAGATCTCGATAGAAATTGCAGAACTCAAGTTGTAGTAGATGCGAGTCCAGTCGGTCTGGGAGCAATATTGATACAAAGACGAAAAGAAGAAGATCATATTGTTGCATATGCCAGTAGAAGTCTAACGGATGTAGAAACCCGTTACTCACAAACGGAAAAAGAAGCTTTAGCAATTGTGTGGGGATTCGAAAGATTTAAAATGTATTTAATGGGAGCAGAATTTGACTTAATAACTGATCATAAACCTTTAGAATTTATATTTTCAGAAAGATCAAAACCGTCAGCACGCATTGAAAGATGGGCGTTAAGAATGCAACCGTTTAAATACAAAGTAATTTACAGAAAAGGAAAAGACAACATAGCTGATCCATTATCAAGATTACTAAAAGTAGAAAAACAACAAGGTAACGATTGGATTAGATGGGTGGCCATGTCATCAACTCCAAAGGCGTTAACAACTAGAGAAATTGAAGAAGAGTCAGCTAGTGATCAGAAATTAAAGCAGGTCAGAAAAATTCTGAAATATGGAGGAGAATTTAACGAAGAGCTCAGAGCATTTAAATTAATAAAAGAAGAACTACATATGTACAGTAGGTAAGATTATTCTACGTGGTACAAGAATTGTGGTTCCACAAACAAGGATAAAGAGAATTTTGGAATTGGGACACGAAGGACATTTGGGAACAACGACCATGAAGAAAAATTTAAGAACTAAAGTGTGGTGGCCTAAAATGGATGAACACATAGAAAAATTCTGTAGGAAATGTCATGAATGTCAGTTAGTTTCAGCTCCAGGTCCACCAGAACCATTGAAACGTACCAGATTACCTGATCAACCATGGCAACATGTAGCAATTGATTTTCAAGACCCATTGCCATCAGGTGAGAATATTTTAGTAGTAGTTGACTATTATTCTAGATATGTAACGGTAGAATTAATGAGGAGTATAACGACAAGCAAAATGCTAGACAAACTTGAGGAAATGTTTTCAAAATTTGGTTATCCAGAATTTATACATTCGGATAACGAACCACAGTTTATTAGTAATGAATACGAAGTATATTGTAAAGAAAAAGGAATATACAAAATACACACAACACCATTGTGGCCTCAAGCAAATGGGGAAGTCGAAAGACAAAATAGATCAATTTTGAAACGATTAAAAATTGCAGAGAGTCAAAAGAAAAGTTTAAAACAAGAACTGGAGACATATTTATTAATGTATCATACGACACCACATTCGACTACGAATAAAACTCCAGGTGAATTATTTTTTGGAAGGATGTTACGGAATAAATTACCACAAATCGCAACAAGGAACTTAGAAGATGAAGAAGTAAGAGAGAAGGACTTTGAACAAAAAGAAAAAGGTAGAATTTATGCAGATCAGAAAAGACATTCGAAAATAAGTGAACTAAAAACAGGAGATAGGGTATTGGTAAAACAAGCAACACAAAATAAATTAACAACAACGTTTGGAGATGAGAAATGTGAAGTGTTACGAAAGAAATGAAATGAAGTAACTTTGGAATCACCAAAAGGCAAAGTGTTTAAAAGAAATTCTAGTTATGTGAAGAAATATCAAGAACCAGAACGAGTCGAAGAAAATGAATGTGTTAGTGAAAGTGAAAAAAGCAAAGAAATTAAAAAAGTGATAATCGGGATAAAACAAGTGAGATTGAGATCGGAGAAAAGAGAACAAAGAAGTTTCCCGAATATTTAAAAGACTATGTTTTGTAACTTGTTACTTTATATTAATTTTATAGCTTAACTTTTAGTTTATTATGCATGTAAGGTTTTTTTTAAAAGAAGGAAGAAATGTAGTGATGTGAGACACTATAAACAGCGTCGCAAGAACCACAGCAGAGAGGTTATGGATAAAGGTTATAAGGTTATAATAAGCACGTGAAATAAATAGAATATTAAATTGAATTATTGTTTATTATAAAGAATCTACAAAAGTCTTCATAAGGTATTCCTAACCTTGCTTTTTGTTGCAATTCGGTGTTTACAATTTTTATTATCGATTAGTTATTTCTGATAAGTTGTTTTTACTTATTTTTTTAATTTAAAGGTACTAGGTTTCATCACGTTTTTCAAATAATTTCTTTCGGGTAAGTTATTACTGGTAATTCATTGTAGTTATGTCAACAGCAAGCACTCCGGAGGGCATTAAAGAATGAGGAAAGGTTTTTTCAACTGCAGAAGTTGACTTTCTAATAAGCGTTATAGGAAACTACGTGCACGTCTTACAAAATAAAAAATCTGATTTCTCAAACATGGCAACAAAAACAAAAGGCGTGGAAAAAGGTCAAATATTATTATAATATGTTGACAATGTGCCTTCTTTTCCACCTTATTCTGGAGTAATGATTTCATTATATGGATATGGAAAAATAAATGCAAGCTCGGCGGCAGTAGAGAGCGAGTTTAATGACTTGAAGCACAGGTTGTTCCGCAATGAAAATTTATCTCTGCATGTCGATAAGTTCTTAGTCATGCATATACGATGTCGTGCATAACTAGCAGTCGCAAGTACAGATGCACTTGCTCAAAGTACGAATGAAAAAAATAAAAGTACTATATATTAGGAAAATGTGAACGCAGTGGTGAATTCTTCCGAAGATATTGATGAAACTATAAAGCTTTATTCACAACCTCTAAATTAAACTTAGAATTAGTACTTACAATTAAACGTAGAAGTTTGGCGCCATTAAATTCAATGCGGTTGTTCACAACCTCGAAATTAGTATTTAACTTAAAATTAAAATTAGTACGTAACTTAGAAGCTTGCAAGGTCCAAGCTTTTCTACGTAAATTAGAGGCCAAGTCGCTACTACGCACGCTTTGAAATCATTCAATTGACATTTGTGATTTTTAACCTAACATTTTTTTAACTTAATTACATTTTAATATTCAAAATACAACGCTAATGGATCGAAATGTTTTGTTGGGCAATACGATATAAAATCGGGCCCTTACAATAGTTTGGTTATGTAGCAACAACAGCAATTTACTAGACCGAAATACTTAGTTCCAAACATTGACACTAGATGGAGTCACACTAATTTGCACGTTAATTTAGTCATTGTAAATGCTACCAAAACATTAATTTACGTTCAAATTTTAAGTACCAATTTTATGTACTAATTCTAAGTTTAATTTAGAGGTTGTGAATAAAGCTTTAGTCCGGGAGGCAGCGACAGAAAAATTGTACCCATTTCTAAAAAGCTAATTTTTGTTTTAATCAGTGTTTTACACTGTAAATTATTAGGAAACTTACAGTCTACCAATCTTTTACCGTAGCGGACACTAATAAAAAAAATTTGAAACCTGTAAATAAATAATATGAAAATGTCTTATACCTGCAAGACTGAAACTTTTTAGAGTGACCAAGGATACGTACAAATACAGGTTAATGACGGGCTACCGCTTCGGAAAGTGTTGCCATCATGAGTCTACCACCCCCGGAAGGTGTTAAAAAATTAACTTGTGCGACTTATCTCTACAAGGCCGAAATTTTTTTCTCAAATAGTTTAGTTTATAAAAGAACAAGAAAAAATAGTCTACCGATCATCTAATGTTGTTAAAGCCTTAGTAGACGCAAATGAATGCACGATCTGCAGAGCGCGGCCGCCGCACTGATCCGCTATAAATCGCTTTGAATAATTGTTAAATTAAGACCTACAAAGCTACTTTTTAGTCTACATGTAGTTTATGTTAGTTATTGTTAAATATAAGTTGTCTACTGTCGATACAAATTGGCTACAGTCGTAGCGCGGGAAGATGATTAATCATCTTTTGCATCAATCACAGTTTGCCAGTAGGGCCTTCACTCATTCGTGCAGAAGGACGCGTTCCGTAAGAATCATGAATTCTCAGCTACACTGATAACATATCTGTAACATAACTCCGAATGTTTTTGAGGAATGATACACAGTTCGTTATTATAGTATTTGATACTTAGAAGTTTCCTTCGTTTAAGGATAAGGAGCACGCTCTGAGTGGAACCAAAAGGGGTCATAAAATTAAAATTCGAGGACCGTCAATGCGTCCTTCTGATTTTCAGCCGAATTGAAAAACATAACTTTTAAAAAGGACTTAGTTGAGTATCTTTTAGTTAGTTGGGAAAGCAAAGAAATTGCACCATTTTCTGGTAAAAAAAAATTTACGTTAATTATAAAGAATGTTATATATTACTGTACTGTATATTGCACTAGATGGTGATGAACCACAGTAAATAGCCCTTGTAAACCAGACGCAGACCTTAACTTATCTGATAAATTAAACTTATAATTCAAAATATTAATGTTTACGATATGTAAATATACCACGCTTTGTTCGATGTTAATTTCTACTACAAATTCGTGACTGCAGCCTACTTCGTTGGAAATGAATAAATATATCAATCTCTCGTAAACAATTAAATTGATTTTATTTACAATACCAAGCGAATAATTATTATGGTTACCAAAAATATGTAAATTCGAACTTATTAAATTATACAATGTACACAAAGTTTCTAAATAAAAATATTGTCCGCTAACATACAACCCGATAATGTGTTTAGAAAAATGTGAAACAGTTTTAATACAAAATTTGTAAATGTTTTTACCTTTAATGGGTGCGCCACTGGAATTTACACAATTAACTTCTGTTGAGACGAATGACTCACTTGTTTTCTTATCAATTGCTATGGTAGGTGCATTGGTGTTTCCGCATCCATCTAGTAACGCCACGCTTATATGAAAGATTCCATCCACATATCTAACAAATCCAGGTACGTACAAGCTAATCCCAATCTCCAATTGACGAATTTCCAAATTAATTGCATAAACCAAACTTTTTTCTCCAGATAACCTCAAACTTCCATCGACCAAGATAAAGGTTCCAAACATCACCTGGCTGCAATATACTCGATGTAAAACAATCGTAATAAATTCCACTAACTGTCGTCGTAATAACAATTCGAAATCGGCATCAACAATATCAATCCAATGAATAATCCAAAATTTTCCAAAAGTAAACGTGAAAAAGGTTCACCAACCATCAAAATTTCATCAACTCGTACCAACTACAAAATTCAAATTCTCCAAAAATATTACACTTATTGACGTTTATTGTAGCATCTACTAAATTCAACTGAGAGCGGTTGAAAAATTTCGATTCCTTTTATAGCCTCCGCTTATCGTCCGGAAATGGCTACATTCAATTTGAAAAATTTCAAAATTTTTGGTGGAAATAATGGTTCTCTGGATTCGAAAGATATGCGGTAAATCTTCTTTCCATTATTAATACTTCACAGCACTTGCAATTTTATAAAGCACTAATTTTTACAATTTTTCAGTTTACTGGCTATAAACATAAACACATTTTCCGCGAATTTCGACCTTATGTCCAATTAATAATTATTAGCGCAAAAATCATCGCAAATGTGGACCTGAGCCATTCATGTGGACCTGAGTCATTCATGTGGACCTGAGCCATTCATAACGCCGACCATTGAGCTCTTTAACACCCTTCTTACAGAAGAGACCCTCAAACTGCATACCAGTAGATGGAAAAATACCAAAGGCTGCCGACAAGCAAGGGCAGCAATACGTGGACCCTTGCGTAAGCACCACAAATACTACTTGCAGCTATCGCGAGAAAAATTAAGAAGTATCGGAGGAGTCCTAACGGGACACTGCAAACTAAATAAACATCTTCACACGATGGGACTGGTAGACAGCCCAACTTGTCGGGGCTGTAACTTAGCAGATGAAACGGCGGAGCACCTGCTTTGCAGCTGCCCTGCCCTTGCTTCGAAAAGAGGATCCATGCTGGGGGACTGCTGGCCTAGCATGGCCAGTATTAGTGGCACATTGCCCTCGAAGATACTTGAGTACATCCTAAATGTGGAATGGCTTGAGACTTAGAGGGATGGGCTACCTGGAGGTAGCATAATGGGCCCGATGTGTGGCCTGAGTGCTTGCAGTGAAAATCTGCCCTCCCCAAACAATCCAGATCATCGCAAATACAAAAAAATACAAGATAATAACAATATAATGTAAGTACGAATTTCCATAATAAAATAAAATTTACAAAATTAAAATACACCATAATCATTTTCAGGTTAATGACCCCAAGTTACAAATTGGATCTTAAAATTATCCACGAGAGATGATTTGTTAGATGCCACTGATCTGAATTGATTGAACACAATAAAGTTACCAAATGATCCACAGAGATGCACCAGAAAACACTAAAATTGTTCCTTTCTGAACAAAAAAACAAATCTTCGGACAGCAACCGAGAATGCGTCTAATTTACCAAAACTAAATTTCCAGTTCATCTCCCCTCATATTATCTCATAAATTTATAGGTCTGTATCATGGCAATATATACCAAGTTATTAATGGTGAAATTGGTAAAACTATAGAGCACAGTTAATCATGCTCGGAACATGATATAAAGCTGATAGTAATAGTTATTTAAGTATAAGCAACAGAAAATGATCCATTACTCGGCTAACGCCTCGTTCTGATAAGCAAGCAAATTTGTAATGGATCGCTTCTGTACGCATCACGTATGCTATTTTTTCTCCAGGATAAGGCCCTACAGGAATAAAAAAAGAAAACTGTACAAAAATAATCAAAGGAATACCACAAAATAATTTTGTAATGAAATGAAATGCCAAGATTCAAATAAAGACATTATATTAAGTTACATGTAAAAAATAAAATATTTATTATGACAAATTAAAAATCCAAAACAAAATGATTATTCAAAGAAATGTATAAATAAATCCACACGTATAGGCGCGAAAGAAATGCACTGCTTGCTAAAGATAACAAGTAGAAGTTAATGCAGACAAGGCGGCGGGGTTTCCCCGCCAAGTCAGTTCTGTAAATTACCGTAAATAAATAATAATTTTAAAGTTGAATCAAAATTACTTGGTAAAATTAATTGTTAATGTACAATTTTTCGATATTAAAAACGAATACATAGGTATGTAGTATGTAATTACAATGTTAAATAAGTCTTAAATAAACAAAAATTGAATATGATTGCATTTTAATACTGAAAGGAACATGAACCCCAAGTGATAAGATTATTATTTATTAAGTGCAATTTAAAACAGCAAAGGCAATACCCGCGAGCAAAACTGCATCTTCTTGGAATTTATTGGCAAGAATGTACGTCAACATTATTAAGTTAACCACAAGTGAATGACAAAGCAAACTATATTTAATGACAAAGAGCTCAAGATGACGTCGGCGTCAGTAATAACATATTTACCTGTAATGTACGTATTACAGACACTAAAAGATATCATGTTACACTGATAACTTACATCGCACGAGAAATGATTACTATAAGAAAAAATAATTTATCACGTTTGTAACTTTGAGGACTCTATCCACCGTATAATGTTCTGATATGATGCTCAGATACAGATGTATTAGTCATAATTTTGGGCAAAATGAAGTTTGTACAACAATAAGTGAAAGTTTGGATAGAAGTAGGTGTTGGAAAATCTCAAAGAAACATTAATTTAAACAAATTGTACGAATCTTTAGGAGCAAATCTACGTGATTCCCTACCTGCCTTCCATGCACTAACTGGCTGTGATTTCCAACCAGCTTTTTTCCGAGAAGGTAAAAATCGTCCTTTACTTTGTTAAAAAACTCCGAAAAATAAGCTATCCTAATTGTGATGATGCAGTATTGGAAACAGTAGAAAAATCCAATTTTTCAAACAAGATCGTGGAGCCTATGAATACCAATTCGATACAACCAATAAACTTACATTTGTGCGATGGAATGATAACAAGTGTGTAACTGTAGGAACGAACTTTGATATGGTACATCCTCTCATGCAAGTACCAAGATGGCATAGGCAGCAAAAGGAAAGAGTGCTTACTCCACAACCTACTATGATAGCAAATTATAATAAGTACAGGGGTGGCGTAGATCTTCATGACTGGATGCTATTACAGAACCATTGCATATCTATTTGGGGCAAAAAATGGTACTGGTGCTTGTTCACTAGAATGATTTATATGGCCATTGTAAATGCATACACTATTTACACTCTTATTCATGGTGTAAAATCAATGTCGATAAAAGACTTCAGAAGAACCATAGCAACGACTTATCTGAAATTGGGCCATGGAAGTCGTATTCAAAGAGGGCGACCAAGTAGCTTAACATTGAGGTCCAGATTTAGCGTTGTTGAGGATGTTCGTTTTGATCAAAAGGGGCACGTAATTGAAAAGCGCCCCAATCAGCGGAGATGTCAATTTATCGACTGTAACAGTAAGCCCCGTACATTTTGTAAAAAATGTAATTGTACTTTGAGCATGACTTGTTTCAGCAAGTACCATGATATGCGCTTTTATAAAAAGTAACTATATATTATGTACCTCGACATATTTATTTTTGTGAATTTTGATGTTATTTTGCTACACACAGAAAAATTTTTAATATCCAATTTACTAATCGTAGGAGTAAAAAGGGAACAGTTCATAAAACGCTTAAAACATTATGACGCAACACTACGTTATTTATTAACCATATAATGGTATGCATTACTGATACAAAATAGTTTTAATGTAGAGTATAGTTTACCACATTATAGAGTAAATTAAGTTATTTTCTAGTATGTATTGTGATGTTTTTTTCTTTTCCGTATTGGCAATTCGACGGAATGAACAAGCTACAGGTATAACGTTAATTGAAATTTGAAATTACGAGAAATCATGGCAATGTGACGTAAAGATAGCATTGTTACATTATGATGAAAAAAAAATGTATGTTAAAAAAATTATGTTAGTTATTAATTTATTAGTTATTAAAATTTGTTAAAACTAGGTTAAATAGGATTAGTATTGGTTATGAAATAAAAAGGTTTTTCTTGAATACACTTGGTGACGGCTTGATGTATTAATTTGAAAAACAATTATCGTTTCAACGTAAACTTTTAAGGTGCATAGAAAATTTCCAAAATACACTTACAGTCTTACTTATAAAAATTCATTTATACAGATGTTATACAGTGTATAGTTAAACAATGTATAACGGGTGTATAAGAGGTGTATATTTCTGTTACCTATAAACACTGTATTAGAAGTGTATTACTATACGCCCGCTATACGCAGCTTATACAAGAAAAATGAAATACGTCATAACTGACGTCATTAAAACGCTTTGTCGGTAACGTATTTTTAGGTTATCTACAATTTTATGAATTTTGTTAGGTTAAATTTGTTAAAACGTGTGAGGTTGAATTAATAAAATGGAAAATAATAATAATTAAAAAAGATGTAGAGCTCCAAATTGGGATGATACAGAGAGGGTATGTTGCAACAACAATAAATTGTAAATATGCGTATTTGTATCGCATTAATAATTTTTCATATTATTGCAGAATTTGCTAAAAGAACTTATGAAGGACTATGTGGAAATTATCGAAGACAAGAAGTTAACAACGAACACCAACAAAGCGAAATTACAAGCTTGGAAAAAAATGCATAACAGGTTAATAAAACACTTTAATTTAATTTTAATATACCTAATAATTTTGTATTATGAAAGATTTACTGAATTAAACACGAAACCCAGAAGTTTGCACGAAATAAAACAACAGTGGCGATGTTTAAAAATGGGGTCAAAGAAGGTAATTTCAACATATCGGCAAGAATTAAATAAAACCGGCGGTGGTCCAAAACCCGAAAGTCCAAATAAAAATACATTGGACATCACTGAAATGATTCCCTTAGAATTTGAAGTCGATTATAATATGTACGATAGCAATAAGGACACTGTTATTGTAAGAAAATGAACAACTACTTAATTTTATGTATTACGTTTTAATTTTTAAATAGGAATCAAATCAAGATGATACGGTGGAATCACGACTAGTGCCGATTGACTGCGATGTGGGATATTTAAATTTGATAGAAGAAGAAAGAGTCTGTTCTGTTGAGGTAATTTAGTTTGAATCGTAGTTTTAAAATAAAATAAAAAGTTATTGTTACAGGACAGTAAAATCAGTAGTAAGCAGGAACTTGCATCTTCTTCAAAAACATTACCGATTCAAAGGGTAAATATTTTCATAATTGCTTACATTTGTAACCGAAATATTAACAAAGCCGTTATTTGTTTTAGGAAAAACGTTCAAATTCTAAAATTGTTGACAATGTGAAGAAATTAGCTGACGACAGAAATACTGCTTATTTAAACCAACTAAAAGAAGAAATGAAAATGAAAGAAATTGAACATGAACAGAGAATGATAAACATGAGAGAAGAATTAGCAATGAAAAGAAGAGAACATAAATTAAAAATGTTAATTTTAAATAAAAAATTATTTTAATTACAAGTTTTATAATGTACATAATATAAATCAAAATATAAAACATCAAATTAAAAATAAGTATTTATAAAAGCTGCTCTTGCAGCTTTACCTTGCTGTACTGGATACTCATTTTGAGGTAAATTGTCGACTAATTCAAGTTCTGCTTCAGGAGGCAAAACTGGACATTCTTCGTCATATTCTCCTTTCATATCGATGGCAATATTATGAAGGACTGCTAATGCTACTATGTATGTTTTTGTGTTTTGTAGGCTATTAGAAAATCCATGCAATAGGCATCTAAATCTCTGTTTCCATAAGCCAAAACACCGTTCAACAACATTCCTTGTATGTATTTGTGCTCTGTTGTACTTTTCTTCTTTTCCATTTGATGGATTTAAAATAGGGGTAAATAAATAAGGAGTGCAAGCATATCCAGAGTCACCCAACAAACGTCCTCTAAATTCGCCACTATCAAATCTTTTTTTTATAAAACTCTCTCGGAAAATCCTACTGTCATGCGTAGAACCTCTCCAACTTGCTACAATATCCAAAATTCGCAAAGAGGCATCACATATTACTTGAACATTGAGAGAAGAGTACCCTTTTCTATTTATATAATATTGTGATACCTCTCCGGGAACTTTCTTTATTTTAATGTGTGTACAATCGATAGCTCCGATGACGTTTCTAAAACCACAAATTTGCCTGAATTTAGCTATTACTGCTTCTTGTTCCTTCATCGTACTAGGCATTTTAATAAATTCTCCAGATCTTCTAGCTAAAGCAATACCCACTCTGCGGCAGATACTGGATGTACATTGTTGGCTTAAGCCGTGTAGGTCACCAGCATCATCTTGTACCTTAAAAAAGAAATCAAATTATAATTCTTTTGTAATTCATATTAATTGAACAAAATGCATACCTCATTCCGTGCCCACGTACGAAGTGCTGTTAGCACTTGCAAGTTGCACGATATAGATCCACCTCTTGAATCCTTTTGTAAATCGTCCCTCACAATATCTACAATTGCTCTTACATATCCTTTGGTAAATCTGTATTTCCCCTTAAAATCTTCATCACTTAATTCGAAGGGATCTATTCTTCTTTTATACATTTTTCGTCTTCGCACATTTTCACCATTATTTAAATCGTTTATATCCATAGCATCCAATATTAAATCATTATAAAAATCCATTATTAAAATGCTCTTGTCAAGAAAAACTTAAATTTATAGGTTAATTTTTACCAAAATTGCGACAAAAGTTGACCGTACAATAGCTTTTATAAAATTTTATTTCCTTATATAAACGTTATACTACCCTCCAGCTGTGTATAAGAATTACCATGAATAGTTATGACAAGTGCATACACAGTTTGGTTATACAGCGTTTATAGGTAACATTTTTAAGTTATACATCGTTTATAAGTAAGTCTCTGTATAGTTATAACAAGTGTATACACAGTTTGGTTATACACCGTTTATAGGTAATATTTTCTAGATAAGGTTACTATAAGGTTGTTATAAAAGTTATACATCGTTTATAAGTAAGACTGTTAAAGTGCATCGAAATATTGCAAATTGACATTTCTTAAAGTGATTATGTGTCCAATGAACAATTTCTTTAACAAACATTTAATTAAATCAAACTTTAAAAGTGGCAAAATTTTGAATAAACTTACCAAACAATGGGAGACAAGCAACATCACCAAAACCAAACATGCCTTGAAAAGTAACAAAAATCAAGTTCCTTAGTAACGAATGTTATTTACCTGAGAAAGGTAAATTGATAAAAAATGTACGCACGTGGAATTTTGTGCGGTGATAAAGAATGAAATAATTTGTGAAAATAACCAAAATGTAAGGTTAATAAATGTTGTTGTATACTGAAAAGGCAAATTAAGATAAAGTGTGATAAAAATTAAGACGACACTTACCAAAATAAAAATTTTATGATGGTGGTGAAAATAATTCAGATGGTTTGTGGAATTTGGTTGATGGTTGTTGAAAATAGAATTGAATGTAGTAAAGCGAGTGGTAAGTTTTACTGTCACTTTAAATTTGGCGCCATTCGCTGCTTTTAAATGCAGTTCAGAAATCTAGAGATAATAATGTTCAACTATTTTTTTTATTTTCATGGTTTTTGGTATGTAAACAAACGGTGACAAGCGACATCCATTTTTCACAAGTAAAAAACAGATTCGTGTCAAATCACAAGCATTTGACCAATTTTCTAGCTACGTAAATGCTAACATCGATAAGCAAGTGCTTAACCAAGCAACTAATAAAGTGCTAATATCCGCAATTGTGGCATTATTTTTAGTTACGTCCCATTTGGCCTTTTTAATTTAGTTAGGAAGGCGTCTTCATACAGATCCGCCTTACAATCGATTCTGGAAGGCAACAAAAACAACCAGCTCCACCAGTGAAAATACATTTTGGTCCTTTGAGCCGGATATCAGAAAACCAAATCTGGGAATTCGAAATAACATTGAAAACAGCTTACAATTTGGAAATCAGCACGAGATTAAGTCAACTAACACGATAAGGTTTTTATCCCATGTTACTTTCTTTGTCACCAACATTTAAGCTGATTCAATTTAGTAGCGTCAAAATATTATTACTGAAACGCATTTTACGATAAATTGTTATTTTCTAGCATCTAAATATTTTGAACGCAACACGTTTACAAAAACGTAACGTGATTCCAAGATCACAAAAAAGTAATCTCCTTTCAACGGTTTTTAATAAAGTGGTAATTGCATCATAATTACTATACTTATTCCTTTAGTACGTTATACTATAACGTCACCTATATACATTGTTTGCCAAGCTTGCCACAGCTTGCAGCTAACACAGTTCATTTTACCTGTTTTGTTTCATCACCTATTTATTACGTCTCTCTTAGTACACGTTTGCCTTAATCATGACGAAACATGAAATTAAAATGATAATCGCTGAAGCAAATTCGCTAATAGAGCAGTTAAGCAGCTTCGAAACCTTCTTAACTGCCATCGAGAGTCAACGCGATAAGACAGATGTCATGATAAAGAAATTAGAAGTAAGGCTTGAACTGTTTAGTCCAATAAACAAAGATTATTCAAAAACCGATACCCAGTTAAATTCTTATTCAATATACGACGACTCACTAATGACCTCTGAGGATTTCTGTGAAAAACATACTGATCTAAAGTCACAGCGTTATTAATATTGGAGAAAGAACAGGTGCTAAGCATTTCCAAAACAATACCAATGCCAGATAGGGGGTCAAGAGCCAAGCTACCTCAAATAAAATTACCCACTTTTTCGGGAAACTACACAGACTTCAAGGGCTATTTTGATTCCTTTCTGGCACTGGTACATAATAACAAAGATCTTTCACCAATCGAAAAATTTCTTTAAACGAAAACTATGAATTCGCGCTCGGCATCTTGCGGGAAAGGTATGACAATGTCAAGTTAATAATACAGGGCCACATTAAGGCAATATTAAACATCAAACCTCTTCCGAAAGACTCGTCATCTCAAATTTCTAGGTTGTACGATGAGCTATCAAAACACATCAGGTCATTGGACAACTTAAAGGTGCCTATACATCAGTGTAATGCTTTTATTGCGCACCTTTTAATGTCTAAACTAGATTGTGAAACCAAAAAGAGTTCAGAAAACTCAAACCTCGAGAAATTCCTTCTACCGCTGACATCGATAAATTCCTTAAGGAAAAGTCTCAGTTGGTAGAGGAGTTGAAAGAAGGCGCTTATGTTGAATCTTTCAAATCAAACAGATTCAAAGATCATCGTAGTAATCACACTCCTAAACTAGCATTGGTAACTGCCAATCAGTCAACATCATGTCCTCTTTGCAGTGCAAGTCACGCAATTGCACAATGTCCCACTTTTTTGTCGCAATCAATTAAGCAGAGAGTTGAGACAATCACGGGCTTAAATAAATGCAAAAACTGTTTAAGTCACCCTACAAGCTCAAAGTGCAACTCACGATTCACGTGCACGCACTGTCATAAACGGCATCACTCCATATTACATTTCGAACAAAATTCGAGAGCTGAGTCACAGCATTCTAACAACGTCGAAACAACGATCAAAACGCCTTCAAGTTCAGTTGAGCAGGAACAAGTTTCATTAACATGCTACGGGAATTCTAGCCAAGTTCTTCTTTCCACAGCATGCCTAAAGGTGAAAACCTCAAAGGGAAAATGGTTTACTGCTCGGGCAATCTTGGACACCAGTAGTATGAACTGTTTCATTACCGAATCACTGTGTAAGATACTCGACTTGAAATATCAACGCGTGAATACCACAGTAAGTGGAATCAACTCGGCAAACAGCCTAAAAGTAATTAATGCAGTTAAGGTTAACATTTCTTCGATACAAAATAATTACAAAAACAGTATATCTTGTTTGGTGATTCCTAAAATTGCTTCACCCCTGCCCTCGGTTTCATTTAATCGCAAATTCCTAAATATCCCTAAAAGCATAGACTTAGCGGATACTGAATACGACAAATCTGCTCCTATTGATTTGCTGCTAGGGGTGTCCATCTTTTATGAACTATTGTGTATCGGTCAAATTTCATTGGGAAAAAACCAACCAATTCTACAGAAAACACTCTTGGGCTGGATAGTGTCGGAAAATATGACAAACAATCATACTCGTTAGGCAAACCCAATTCCGAATACAACCATATCCAACCAAAATTTTGGCAACTCGAAGAGGTAAACCCAAAAAAATAAGCTCTCACTTCTGTCAAAAGAGGAACGATTTTGCGAAAACCACTTCAACAAGACCATTTCTCGCGATGTGTCTGGCAGGTTTTCGGTTTCCATCCCTTTTAATTCTAATTTAGCATCTCTGGGTAATTCACGAACCCAAGCATTCGATAGATTTGTAAAATTAGAAAAAAGATTAGACGGAAACCCCGAATTAAAATTAAATTACTCAGCATTCATCCACGAATACATCTCGTTAGGGCACATGTCAAAAATTACTGCTCAACCACAAGACAGTGGCTATGTGATAAAGGCAATGAATGCATCAATACGCTCTTCAAAACTTCCTTGCTACTACCTGCCAACTCATGCAGTTGAAAAATTGACTTCCTTGACAACCAAACTCCGTGTGGTATTCGATGGTAGTGCCAAAACGAGCATCGGGATTTCAATAAACCAAGCTCAATTAGTGGGCCCTGTCGTTCAAGACGATTTATTTTCTATTTTATTAAGATTCCGCCAATACAGTGTCGCGCTAACTGGCGACATTGAAAAGATGTATCGGCAGATTCAAGTCAATCCTAACGAGAGAAAATTTCAATGCATTCTGTGGAGAGATCGTGCTACCGATCCTATAGACACTTGCGAGTTGAACACGATCACCTATGGAACCGCGTCGGCTAGTTATTTATCAACTAAATGCTTACAGCACTTGGCTGAATTAAATGCCCTACAATTCCCAATAACATCCAATGTTCTAAAATCAAACTTCTATGTAGACGATCTGCTTATTTCACGACCTAGTTTAGATGAAGTAATGCAAATTAAAGCACAGTTAACCAGTATCTTGTCTTCAGCGGGTTTACCGATCAGAAAGTTTTTATCTAATTGTCCGGACATTCTCAAGGAAGATAAAGGAACTGATTCTTATCACATAATCCCCTTAGGCGAGCGGGAAAGCGTAAAGGCACTTAGTGTCTCCTGGAATGCTACTTCAGATGTCTTACAATTTGAAATTAAATCAAATCCCAGTTCTAAAACGACTACGAAAAGATCGGTTCTTTCAGTAGCGTCACAACTATTCGACCCTCTAGGTTTACTTGCCCCAATTACGATAAGAGCCAAAATCTTAATTCAAAAATTGTGGGAATCTAATTTAGGTTGGGATGAAAGCTTGCCTCAAAGCTTGAATTCAGAGTGGGAATCATGCAAACTGGAGCTTCAATCATTAACGTCACTAAAAATCCAAAGGTGTGTCATACCAGCGAAAACATGCACGGTTCAACTACATGGCTTTGCTGACAGTAGCTCGATCGCTTACGGATCTTGTGTATACGTCAGATCAAAGAAACCTGCTGGTCAAATCACCACACAATTGCTATGCGCTAAATCTCGCGTAGCTCCCCTAAAAGGGGCCACCATTCCAAGGTTAGAATTGTCAGCTGCCGTCCTTTTAGTTGAACTGATGCAAAAAATCCAAAGAGCATTTGAAGGACTTCAGTGTCAATTATTCTTTTGGACAGACTCTACCATAGTTTTGAACTGGATCAATTCAGCTCCAAACAAATATAAGGTTTTCGTGGCGAATCGAATCGCCGCAATACAAGAAACAACAAATCAACATGATTGGTATCACATCCGTTCGCAGAACAATCCTGCCGATTTAGTGTCGCGCGGTGTCAGTGCTCAAAGTATTCTAACGAAGCAGCTTTGGTGGAATGGTCCAGACTTTGTTACGACGACCGTTAGAATCAATCAAGAAAAATTTAATAATTTGAATCACCTTCTATAATTCATTCTTTTATTCTCGCGAGAAGATAATTAATGCCTCATAGCTAACGCAATAAATTTTATAACAGAGAAATAATTATGTTTATTAATTTGTATTTACAAAGTGTCATATTATTTTTCAACTGCGCCTTATAAATAAAAATGTTTGTTTAACACTTTTCGTAACGTTCAAACTGACGATGATGTCACTCTTGAAAATCAAACGTTCCTTGTTGTCTTCACCATGTATGATGGTTTTCAAGGCAAACTTAAAATTCTCTCATTGGTCTCCTGAAGTCATATGTCACGTTATCAAGGACATAATGCATTTTTATAAGCGGGGGAAGGAATAGCAATTACCTCGCGAGGCAGTGCTCAGCGACTCTCCATTCAATTCGCATCGCATTCAAAAAGAAAATCTAGTAATTAAAATTATAGTTCTAAAAATTAACTTATTAATTCAAAATACAATTGACAATGCAACTGTCTTTAAATCAACGTGAAAAATATAATGTCATAAAAAGCCTACCAAAGCTTAAATTAAGTGAAATTAACTTTTGTGTATCCGACATCATCGGCGTATTCAGAGTAAGAATGGCTCTTTTAATTGATCAAAACGATTTAATATTAATATAAAAGTTCGGTTCTAAAAGATTTTCACAATAATTTAATTCGAACATTATAATTATCCACTTCAAACACATGTGCGTTCCATCAATCTCGAACAAAAGTGCGCACGCAAATATTAATAAACATTCAAGTACTAATCTATCTAGCTGCATAAATAATATTCAAATTAAACTTCTCACTACGATAGTGAAATGTATCTATAAACTTTCAAATCTTAAATGTTTTACCGGCAAAAGACAGTAATCCGATTCAATTTCTCATCGATTTAGTGATTATCAAAATCGAACGTTTAAAACATAACATTTTTGGAACACGTTTCAAATCCACGTTATCTCATGAAGATATCAAGAGTTGCGGTAACATTCAAGGTAACATCCCACTTTAACACAACAAAAAGCATCTCACGTGCAACGTAAAAGTGACGAAACTGCATATTCGCGAAACGCCAATGCATGGGCGTACATATATATCACATAAAAATGTACCTCAATTTATATTATCCTTTTGTATGTATTTGTATTATTTGTTAATAGTTTAAAAGTATGAAAGAGACGAATGAATTTTAGTTTTAATAATTTACAATATTTTATACCAAATAAAATATTGATGTATATTTTGATTTTAATAAATGTATAAAAAGGGTTCTATGTTTTCATTATCCGGCATTGATACAAAATAAGATTCGTAACAACCTACCCCTGGATAAGAGCAGCAGTAAGTATACCAACGGTGACCCTCTGAATCGCCTATGGACTGCAAGCGTAATAACTTTCTAAACCAATCCTGCTCGGATTGGCCTGAACCATGCTTCAACTCTAACGTTGAAGTCACCGAAATGAAGGCCAATTGTTCAATTTCGTTATGTACCTGCTCTGGTATCTGCCGATTCAAGTCCACCGCATCAGATCAAAATTCTCCGGAATTTGATATGGTGTCGAAATTTTCCACCTTAACCAAACTACAAAGAGTAACAGCTTGGTTGTTCAGATTCAAACAAAATTGTCAAAGTTCCAACACGTTAAGGAACGCAGGTCCACTCACTGTAGACGAATTAAATACTTCTTTACAAAAAATTATAAAAAGATGTCAAAATGAATGCTTTAACAAAGAGCTAAAATCATTGCAGCATCATCAATGCATCAAGCAGAAGGCCAACATATCAGCGTTAAATCCTTTCCTGGATGAAAACGGCCTCCTCCGTGTGGGAGGCAGATTAAAAAACTTTGATTTCCTATATGACAAAAATTCCCTGTTTTATTGCCTAAACATCATCCCTTGGCGGATCTAATCTTTTGCGATTTTCATTTAAAGTTGCAGCATTGCGGTGCCCAACAACTTTTGTACTGCGTGCGCGAACAGTACTGGCCAATATCTGGCAAAAACTCAGCAAAAAAAATATATCGTCAATGCGTTACATGCTTTAGAGCCAATCCCTCGTCGTACAATCCTCTTATGGGAAATTTGCCTTCAAAGCGTCTTCAGTGCGAGGCACCCGCTTTCTACAACACCGGTTTGGATTATGCCGGGCCTATTCTAATACGCGATCGCAACACGCGAGGTGCAAGAACCATTAAAAGTTACATTTGTCTGTTTATATGTTTAACGACAAAGGCAATACACCTCGAATTGGTCACAGATCTCACGACCGAAAGTTTCTTATCCGCCTTAAACCGATTCATTAGTAGAAGAGGCATGCCCCATTCGCTGTCTAGCGACAACGCCAAAACTTTTGTTGGTGTGTCCAACTACCTAAAAGAGTTGTATGACTTCTTAGGTGATGAAACAAAACAGGAAATTATACACATTCATTTAGTCGTCAGAGGCATACCACGTAATCCCCACGAAGGTGGAATGTGGGAAAGCAATATCAAGTCGACAAAGGCTCATTTAAAAAGGGTGCTAGGAAATACCTGCTTAACGTATGAACAATTATCAACAGTCCTTACTCAAGTTGAATCAGTTTTAAATTCGCGCCCCCTCTCACTACTTTCCTCGGATCCCAATGATCTCAACCCCCTCACTCCTGGCCACTTCTTGATTGGAGGGCCCTTAACTAAAATTGCCGAGAAGGACCTCACAAACCTAATGGAAAATCGTCTGTCCAAATACCAACGAATTCAGCAAATCACGCAACACTTTTGGAAACGATGGAGCTCCGAAGTAGTTCAAAACTTGCAAAGAAGAACCAAATGGTTCGCTCATTTGCCAAATGTTATCTAAGTAGATAAATTAGTGATAATCAAAGAAGACAACTTGCCACCATTATCTTGGTCTCTCGGGCGTGTAACCGCCGTGCATATCGGTAATGACAATGTGATCCGTTCTGCGTCTGTGAGAATCAAAAGCAGGACAGTGATTAAACGCTCGGTGACAAAGCTATGTGCCCTACCCACATAATCATGCTTGCTAGTGTTTATTACATTTGATGGTTTTGCCAAGTCCCGTTTAATACGACTATTTTACCTGTTCAAAATTTTAAACATCAGTTCCTATCTGTATCTTTAAATATTTAGTAAATTTAGCTATAATCAGTAAATTGTTATTATTAGTTTTATATCATCCTTCTGAAAGTTACTGCATTTCAAGGCCGGCGGTATGGTAAGTTTTACTGTCACTTTAAATTTGGCGCCATTCGCTGCTTTTAAATGCAGTTCAGAAATCTAGAGATAATAATGTTCAACTATTTTTTTATTTTCATGGTTTGTATGTAAACAAACGGTGACAAGCGACATCCGCTTTGCACAAGTAAAAAACAGATTCGTGTCAAATCACAAGCATTTGACCAATTTTCTAGCTACGTAAATGCTAACAGCGATAAGCAAGTGCTTAACCAAGCAACTAATAAAGTGCTAATATCCGCAATTGTGGCATTATTTTTAGTTACGTCCCATTTGGCCTTTTTAATTTAGTTAGGAAGGCGTCTTCATACAGATCGGCCTTACAATCGATTCTGGAAGGCAACAAAAACAACCAGCTCCACCAGTGAAAATACAATAAGCATAAGTTAAGTATGATTGAAAAATAATGAAACAAACAATTCGTCATATCCTCATAGTATACAATTAAAATGGGTAGTACCTGATTTAATTCTACCACCTGAAAGTGAGCTTCTGTGGGCGGTGATACCACTGTTGATTGTAGCATCAAAAATAGTAACTGCTGAGGTTGCACTTCGGGGAACCACAACAACTTTGTATATTGCGGAGAAGATGCTGCTGATTCATCAATTTTCTTTCGAAGGAATTATCATTCGAACTCGCGACTGTTTATAAAGCTTTTTCGATAGGGATAATTAATCGAGATTCCGATATGTCTTTTGTTAATTATTTTAACTTATGTTTAACTGCCGTTTTTACACTATTTTAATTAGACACAAGTACTATTAGTCCAGTTAGAACGTATTTATTAAGTTTGTTGGTTATCACGCGAACTTATTTTTCATTTAACATGATGCGACCTGCTTATCATTGAAAAACCACGCGGTGAAGTTTATTGTTCTTTTTATAATAAGTTACGCATTTACTTACGTATTAATAAATTGCTATCAGCGAAGCACTTGGTTATACGATAATTAGTTTAAGTTATTAATTTTATTAAAGATAACGATATTTTGCGATAAAAGATAAAAATATAATTTTCGACATGAAAAATGAGTGTGTTTCTTAGTTTAGCTTGATACACACTGCCGATCTATCCCCCTTCTACCGAGTAGATAGTCGCGAATCTCACATTTCCGCTAGTTTCTTCGCGGAATTTTATGAATACGCCAATCAAATAATTCATATTTATTTAATTTGGTTACTAAGACAGAGAAAAAATGTAATAAAGTGAAATAACACGAGACGCTTAATTTTGCCTTATGGGAAAAATCCTTCCACGTCTCGAGTCAGGTGATGATTACATCATCGCACATAAATCTGCGCTGTATTGAATTAACTTATGTTATATACAGGGTACGTCATAATTAAAAATAAGAATAATTTTGTATTTTATTTGTTTAAAATAAAGAAAGTAAGATGGTATTTATAATGGCGATTTCACAAGCCGTAACAAATCTCATGAAAGTTCCGTACAACCCTTAAGTAACTTGACGTCGCCTTCCAGATGTCGACAGCTGTTGTCGAATACTACCAGTGAATCATCCTCAAATCTTACCGAACATTCCTCAAGTATTACTGAATCCAGTAGCATTATCCACACTCAAAAAAATTTGCTCAAGAAGTAAATCAAGAATCCGTGCATTAAATTAAGAATCTTGAAAAATTCTTGATTCTAAGAACTTACTTCTTGTTTTTTACATTTTGGTATTAAACCAAGAACGCTATTCTTATTCTTGCAGTACTTTATTAATTTAAGCTTAATTTTGGAAACAAGAATGACGTTCTTAAATCACAGAATACAAGCTAACACGTTAATGATATCACTTTTGTTACTTTTTCGTTCAAAAACATAAATTATAATGCAATTTTAAGCATTTTTATCTTCGCTATCGTAATACAAACATTGTCCTCTACATGAAAAGACATATTTATAAAAAATATTTTACACACGTTTTATTTTATTTTGATTTTTAAGGGTATTCGTTACTCTGCTCATTTTTAGGCACAAAAATTTTATAATAGTTGACGTTATTATAATTCATAATTATATAATATACATTATTGCAAATTTATATTTTAGCTGCGAAAATCGCATGGCATGGTAACCAATTCTCGACTTTAAGGTTTGGACAAATGCCGTAAGCTTTATTCGCTGTACACTGGGCCAACTCCCTTTTTTGCTAAATTTTCTTCCTAAATAACAATAATTTACATTATGTTCATTATGTACTGTTGTGATACGCGCTATCCATGTTGAGGATAGTCGTACCAACAAGGAGAGAAGTACAGTTGGAGACCGGAGGTTCAAACACATTTGTTTACATGTGTTTGTTTTTTTTGTCGTTTGAATTTAATTTTAAGTTTGTTCGTGTTGCATGTTGTATGTAAACGTTATATACAACATGCCAAAATTAATCAAACGTGCAGAGAACCGTCGGCCATGTACAAACAACCGAGAATATAAGAAGCTCCAGTTTAAAAACAAAATTTATATAGTAACGCAAGTTACATAAAAGTAAATAAAAAGTATCATCCAGATCACGAAAGGTGACGGTCGTGTATTCAGTACTGTGAGATAAACTCGCGAATTCAAGTGAGATTCATTTAAAATATACTGAGATAAGTTATATTCGTGAACGAAATACGGTGGTGATACCAGAGAAGATTAATTTCCTTGGAGAATTGAAGATTCCGTAATATAGCGGGATACAAAAGGTGTTGGCAACGAAGGTCGTGGTCGAGATCGTGTCATACTGATACGTAGGGGAGATACGGATACCAAATTATCCGGTCTATGAGAAGCAGGTTGGAGATTGGAGATTGGAAATTAGAATAATTGAAGAAAGAAAATTGTGCGCACGATACAAATCGCAGGTTAGCTACCATTTATTAATCAGTGCGTAGAATAGTAGTTTATATAAAGATTGTTTGATTGTTTGGGTTCTATGTTATATGTTGAAATTTGTTTATTTGATTAAAAACTTGTTAACGGAATCCAACTGTAGTTTTATCTTTGTTGGAGTCAAGAATTCGTTCGATATAAGCTCGTATAAACAAGTGTTGGTTGAATCAGATCCCGACGCATTATCCTGAGAAGTGAGAGTCGAATTAAAAAGGTAGGTGTCCATAAACCGATTGTGTGCGTACTCGTGCATCTTCAAAGCATCAGACGCTACAGTACATTATAAATCAGTGTTAAATTAAAATAAATAAAACATTTTCTGAAATGTTTCTCAGATCAATTTTATATTATGAATTATTTTAAATAAATGCATGTTGCAGAAAAGGGAGAAACACGTGTCATATATACTTTTTTACAAGCATTATAATTTATTACATTAACCAGTATTTATTTAAAATAATTTATAACCACGTGTAATTTTTATTTAAATTAAGACAAATAAATAACTGTTATTAATTAATAAAAACAAAAAAAATACAAGCATTATAATTTATTACATTGAATTGAATTGATGGCAAAATTTTTTAATTAAATTTGAAAATTTTTAACTGCTTAATTTTAAAGGAATCTTTAGTTTTTGATAGATGTTGCTATTTTTAAACACTAAACTTTGTAGGCTCTTGCACGAATATTTTAAAAATTTTGCTGAGCCACATCGCTTGAATTAATGTCAAAATTTTTAATTAAATTTGAAAAATTTTTAACTGCTATTATTTGCGCGCTTGTTTATAATGCTTGATTGTTAAAATTTTTTTAATTTTTGATAAATGTTGCTATTTTTAAACACTAAACTTTGTAGGCTCTTCCAAGTGTACGTATTTTGAAAATTTTGCTGAGTCAGTCGCTTGAAATTAATGTCAAAATTTTTAATTAAATTTGAAAAATGTTTAACTGCTATTATTTGCGCGCTTACTTTTAGTGCTTGTTTTTGAAGAAATTTTAAATTTTGGATAAAAGTTGCTATTTTTAAAAACTATCATTTTGTAGTCACTTTGCAACGTGTATTTTAATAATAAATTTTTCATTTATTAAAATACACAAATAATTTGCAGGTTAAAAATGTTACTTGGGTTTCCACTGATACATGTAAACAAGATTTTTCCTAACAGCATTCGGAAAAAGAACAAGGCCAATAATTAATGTTTAATATTTTGAGCTCCGAGCAACATGTCTACTCCACGAGTACTCCCAATAATGTTGTGCTTGTGAATAAGGGCGAAGCTTTTAGAATACGTTCTATTTTTTATTTACATGGTAAATATCAATTCACGCGGGTACTTCTTATAGATACATGTATGATTTGTACGATACTCCATTGCAATTAAGTAAATTAAATATTTATTATGTATGCCACGAAGGTATTAAACATGAAAATTTTATTCTGTCCCAAATAGAATGCAAATGTGTTGCTATTAAGCATAAAAAGGTTATGCAGTTTTTCCAATTCTTCATCAAAGACGTTAACGTGAATACCGAAAATGTAAAATTGTAAAATAAAACAGTAAAATAAAAAATGTAAAATACGTTGTGTATTTATAATTTAAAATTCGAATTAGAAAATAGGATTTTTATGACTATTTAAAATGACAATAGTCAAGCACGTCCAGGTAGCACAGATGTTACAGCGTTAGACTCAATACCTGTAGGTCCTAGGTTCAAATCCCGGTGGAGCCATAAAAAAATGTAAGTATATATAATTAATATTTCAACTTAATCAGGAATTTACAGATATGCAAAAAACAACAGGACGCAATATGATGAATACCAAAATTACCATGAATAAGTAGTAAAATTTAAAATAATGAAATTGTACAGAAGTGATATTAGATAAATTGTCAAGTAAAATAATTGAAATAATAATAATTTTTATTATTTTTTTTAATTTGTTTTAAGACTGGTCATTCTAAAATTAATAACTTCTTAAATCTTGGAACCAGAATGTGTTCGCTTTGAAATAAACCTCGGGTGTGATTAGCATAAATTAAGAATGGGCATGTTTAAATAGAGGATGCCTGCTTAAGTATTAGGGTTTCTACAACCCTAATTAACAATAAGCTTGACATTCTTAAATTATTCTCGATTCAAAGTACCCGGCATGATTGGGTCAATTTCCAGAACGTTTGTTCTTGATTTAAAGTTCGTTATTCTGGCTGGTAAGAATGGATTTTTTTGAGTGCAAGATCACCTCACAACTTCCTCAAGCGATATTTATGATACAGCTAAACTCCCTACCGGTTCGAGAGACCTTCGTGATGCTTGTTTTGTTCCAAGCCACATTGCTAAGAATATACCTATAACTGTAACGCCAGTTGCTCCCCCTCGTTCTGTTCGTCGATTACAACTAATCGCCATTCCGCAAACTAATTACCCATTCTGCAACATTGAATCGACTCTCTCGTCAAGTGATTCTGCTTCTGGAGAATGCAGTCCTAGTTGGAGACTTACTACCCCTGCCTCTTTCAGCACTGGTGATGAACTACAACTTCATGGAGAATTCAGTTCCGATACAAGTGCTTCTTCTGAAGAAGTCGACAAAACATTTATGGGAGAATCAAAAAATTACATTTGTAGTGTGTATCCACCTTTAGTTAAGAACAAAATATGAATAAGCATATTGTTTAGCAAGCATGTGAGATTGTTAGTATGAACGTATCGATGTAAGCATGAAAGACAGTAGTGATCGAACTGTCGTAGCGTGAAGAGTGAATCCTTATTATATAGAATGTAAATGTATAAAATGTACAAAGTGAAATATCAAAATAAAATATTAAATATTAATTTAATGGAGTTCTTAATAAATACAAAGTGACCCAAGAAGAACGAGCTTATCACATGGCGACCGTGACAAAAGGACCCGTTAAAAATAAAGATTAAGAAAAAAAAAATTTTAGTTTTGGAAAAAGTGCAAATAAAAATGGGGTCTACAAAATCAAAGGAAGAAGTGATCATCGCACAGACAGCCAGCGGACAAGCCTCGGTATCGAGTTCAATGAGTCGTACCGAATGGATCCTAGTTATCATGATGGCGATTATTGCAATAATAGCAGGGTATATAATTAGGCAAAAGTGCAAACGAGGTATAAAAAACGACATTCAAAGGGAAATAAGTCGCAATGAAATCCGAAAAAGTCAACCAAATTTACTACAAGTGTAATATCTAAGTGCCTAAAAATCGACAATAATTTAAAAAAAAATAAGTTAAAGTTAAGTTTATTAAAGTTCAAATTTAAAAAGTGCATCGAACTAGTAAAAATTCAAAAGTTTATTAAAGTGCAACGGCAGCGCAAATGGACGATATTCTACAGGTCAGCCAAGGTTCAACAGGAAATGAAAATCGCAACATCTGCACCATGGACAATTCCAATAGGAAATCATTATTGCGAATTTGAGCAATAATAATTTATAGGTAAATGAACTTGGAATTTTCCATGCATTTTTGTCATTCGACAAAAATTTTATGTTTTATAAAATATGTACTAATATGATAGAGATAATTTTTATTACACATTGCAACTTAATCAATTTTATTATCACTTTAATTTATTTAACAATCTAATCAATTTATTCAAATAATTTTGACAAATTCATTAAGTTGCAGAAGTAGGGATATTATTAATTTTAATACCCATTGTTACTGGTATAAATTTTAATTAGATGGGTTTAGACCAACTGAAACTAATTCAAAAGGAGTTGTCGGATATTAAAATATATCTCAGAAAAGCAGGGCCAACACGTAGAGCCAAAAAATCAGCTGATTTGACAACTAGGTTTGATAGAGCTAAGTCATTATATTCAGAATTTGGTAAAATACTTAAAGACATTAATGAATTAATTGTAGACAAAAAGATAACCGAAACCGATTTAAGACCAGTTTTAGAAGTAAAAGGGGCTATTCAAGTTTTATATGCTTATATTTTAGAGTATTCAGATTCAAAAGACGAAATTAAAATGGGAAACTTTGATTTAAAGGTAGCAGTTTCACTTTTAACCCCCCTAGACGGTTCAGAAGACAAAACAATACAATTAATCGATGCAATTCAATTGTACGAATCGATGCTGGATGCAGGCGAGCATTCGAATTTGATTAATTTTGTTTTAAAAACGCGTTTAGACCGTAGTGCAAAATTAAGATTGTCTCAAAAATACAATAGTCAAAGAATTAATTGCGGATATGAGAAAGCACTTGCTAACTAAAAAATCTGATACCGCGTTGCAATCAAAACTAACAAACATTTATCAAGGTAATAAATCGATAGAAAATTTTGGTAAAGAAATCGAAGAACTGTTTATTGATCTTACGATTTCACAAGCCGAGGGTAACGATAACGCGTATTCTGTTTTAAAACCGATAAACGAGAGGAACGCTATAAAAAGGTTTGCTGACGGACTCAGGAACAAAAAGCTAAGCACCATAATCTCAGCTAGAAATTTCTTATCGCTAAAAGATGCAATTAGATCGGCTACGGACGAAGATTCGGTCCACTCGACTCAACACGACCAACAAGTTATGTCCTATTCAAAATTCAATTACAGGGGTACAAATTACCGGTCGGGTAACAATTACAATCAAGGCCGAATTAATAACAATGTAGGGACCAGATATTTTAGAGGTCACAACTACGCAAATTCAAATAGGTCAAGAGCATATTATCCGAGTACAAACAGGTCAAGGGCAAATAACTATTTTAATAATCATAGACGGCAGAATTTCACACGACACCGTGGTAATTCTAGAATAAAACGAAATCGCGTTAATTTCGCGGAAGTAGAACAAAACAAACCAGATAAGGACGTTTTGCAGTTTTTTCGAGAGGACAGTAGTTAGTCAAATTTATGCAATCGAAAATATGAACCGCGTTGAATTTCAAGTTAATAGTCAAAATTTAGAATTTCTGGTAGACACAGGAGCTTCACTATGTGCTATCAAATCACAGAGTTTAAATAAAGAAATCAAAATTCAAAATAAACGTTTAAAAATTAAGGGCATAGGCGGAAATTTAATTTCAGAAGGTTTCGTTTACATCATAAGCTTAAAAGTAAATAATAATAGTTATTTTGAACAAAAATTTTACGTTTTTAAAAATTTACCTTGTGCGGCAGACGGAATTATCGGTGAGGATTTTCTCAGAAAATATAAAGGAAAAATTGATTACGAAAGAGATTTATTAACTTTAATAGGAAATAATACGGAAAGCGTGACTTTAAATTTACATGCAGGATCAACAAATAACATTTTAACCATACCAGCAAGATCGGAAAGTATCCACTACGTACCAACCGAATCTAAAAATGATTGTATAATTTTAGCCGAAGAATTATGTGAAGGGGTAGCGAAGGAAGCGTTGTAGCTAGACCGAAAGGAGGAAAAATTCCAATTAAAATTCTCAACACAAGAGACAGCCCGGTAGTGCTAAAAAATGTTTCAACCCAAACCCACAATTTAGACAAGTATAACATATCGACACCCCCAAGGAACAAAGCCGTAACTCCAGTTACCACAAATTTGAGTTATGACTACCACTGTAATCCTGACAAAAATATCTTTCTTTTGGTAAAAGAAATTTTAATTTACGACAAATATTTACAGAGATAATCAGTGGAACAAAGTTGTAACTCAGCGTTTTTATCGCTTTTTTTAACTTTTTGAAACTTTCAATTGGCTCTCCTGCAAAATAGGTAAAAATGAGTTACGGCTTTGTTCCTTGGGGGTGTCGATATGTAAATTTGAAAGAAATGCAAATGTAACGGTAGATAGGGTAAAGAAATTGTTAAATTCACTTGATTTAAAAGGTATGACATTGGACGAGCAAATTTCAATAGAAAACATATGTGCGAAATACGTCGATATTTTTCACATGCAAGGAGATAAGCTGACATCAACAAACATCTAGAAAGAAAAAATTAGATTGAAAAAGAACGCTACGCCTACGTACATAAAACCATACAGGTTGCCTCACTCACAGAAAGAAGAAGTCGAAAAACAAGTACAGAAAATGCTAGAAGACGGCGTAATAGAGGAAACCAGATCCGAATGGTCAGCGCCACTTTTGATCGTACCGAAAAAAGGAGACGAAAAAGGTAATAAAAAATGGAGAGTGGTAATAGATTATCGACAGTTGAATACAAAAATTGGATGATAAATTTCCACTACCAAATATTACGGAAATCTTAGATTCGTTATCAGGAGCAGTTTATTTCAGTCATTTGGACCTAAGTCAAGGTTACTATCAAGTGGAACTGGAGCAAGAAAGTAGAGCGTACACGGCATTTACGACCAACAAAGCGCAGTATCAGCTTAAAAGGCTTCCGATGGGTTTAAAGATCAGCCCACGTAGTTTTTCTAGGGTAATGACCGTCGCAATGTCAGGATTAAATTACGAGAAATGCTTTATCTATTTAGATGATTTAATTGTTTTTGGTAGGAATTTACATAATCACAATGCTAATTTAATAAATGTTTTTGAAAGGTTAAAGAAAGTAAATTTAAAATTAAATCCGTTAAAATGTGAATTTTTAAAGAAACAAATACTTTATTTAGGTTTTATTATAACGTCAGAGGGTATTTTACCAGACCCACAAAAAATCCGCGTATTACAAGATTACCCAATACCAAAAAAAGGTGACGAAGTAAAACGCTTCGTAGCTTTTGCAAACTACTACCGAAAATACATACAAAAATTTGCTGAAATGGCAGCACCTTTAAACAAGTTGACTAGAAAATATGCAAATTTCGAATGGACAGAAGAATGCCAAAAATCTTTTGAGTTTCTGAAGAATGCATTAACAGAACCACCAGTACTAGCGTATCCAGACTTTTCGGAGGAGAACGAATTTATTTTGAGAACGGACGCATCAGGAAGCGCCATCGCAGGAATTTTATCGAATAAGGACGATAAACCAGTAAGTTTTGCAATTAGAGGACTAAACAAAAGCGAATTGAATTACGCAACCATCGAAAAAGAACTTTTAGCAATAGTATGGACAATCAAATATTTCCGACCTTATTTATTTGGCAGACATTTCAAAATTCTAACAGATCATAAACCATTACTATATTTATTTAATCATTCAAATCCGTCCAGTCGATTAACAAAATTTAGGTTGTTATTAGAAGAATACGACTTTCACGTCGAATATGTGAAGGGAAAAGATAATGTAACGGGCGATGCATTATCTAGAATAACCATAACATCTAAAGATTTGGCAGAGATGAACAAAAATATCCTAAACGTAATCACAAGAGCGCAAAGTAAAAAGAAAGCGGAAGAAGAAATTCGTAACAAGGAAGTAAAGTCACCGAACTCAAATATTTCTATGAAGGATAGGCGTCCTGAACCTAAACTTGTAGAAATACTTAAGAAACCAAAGGATAGCGTAGAATTCGTACTAGAAACGGCAAGAAAAATGGAAACCTTAAGAAAAATGGAGCACATCAGCACAAAAAGAAATACATTAATATATGTACCGTCTCTAGAAGCTATTTATATGGATCCAAAAACCTACTCAATGACAACACGAGATGTTCTATTGAAGGATTTGGAAATTCTATATAAAGAAGCAAATATTCCGGAAATCGTAATAATTAAAAATGAGAATAATGGAAAATTCATAAAAGAAATAAGCGCTAATATAAAAAGCAACTCCGATTGGGCCGGACGCGGACCACGAATATGTATAGTACATGGAGTGCAAAGAATAAAAAATAGAGACTCAAAGAAAATAATTTTAAATAATTTCCATTTATTACCGACCGCAGGTCATTGTGCTTTCCAAAGAATGCTGAATAATATTAAAAAACGATTTTATTGGCCAGGCATGGCAGAAGATGTAAAAAATTACGTGAAAAATGTGACAGTTGTCAACGACAGAAACACACCAGACATATTAAAGAACCAATGGTTATCACGAGTACAGCAAACTCGGCATTTAAAAAAATATTTTTAGATCTAGTAGGTCCAATAGAAACAGATTGCAATGGATTTTCATATAATTATTTTAACACTGCAATGTGACTTAACGAAATTTGTAGAAGCGTATCCCATTAAATCGAAAGACGCGTTAACCGTGGCAAAATCGTTTGTAGACAATTTTATTTTAAGGTACGGAATTCCCAGCGAAATCGCGACCGACAGAGGAACGGAATTCATTACATGTACGATGCAAGAAACTTGCAAATTATTAAAAATAAATCAAATTTCGAGTACTGCCTACCATCATCAAAGCATCGGTAGTTTAGAAAATTCACACAAAGTTTTAGGCGCATTTTTGAGAACCGTTACCAAAAACCAAAGTTTTTCATGGAGTGAATAGCTTCCTTATTATTCATTTGCTTATAACATGACAGTGCATACAGAAACAAAATACACTCCTTACGAATTAGTCTTCGGTAAAATTTGTAATGTACCATGTAATTTAATAGAAAAAATTGAACCATTGTATAATTTTGATAACTACCCCTTAGAGCTAAAATATAGGTTACAAATAGCTCACGAGGACGCTAGACAAAATTTAATAAACAGTAAGCAAAATAGAAAAATTGTTTACGATAAAAATGTTAACCCAATTAATTATGATAAGAACGACCTAATTTTAATTAAAAGTGAAAGTGGGACAAAACTGAGCGAAATCTTCAAAGGACCTTATAAAGTGATCGAGGACATCCCTCCAAACGTGAAATTTTTAAATAAAAAAGGTCAAGTGGACATAGTGCACAAAAATAGAACAAAACGTTACTACGAGTGAAAATATTACATTTCCAAGTTTACGTTTGTTTATATCCAGTGTTATGCTTAGTTTAAAATTCCTATTAATGCAGTTTGTGCATATTACTATGTTTATGTTTTATATTATTAATAATTATGTTGGGATAGGTTAAGTAGAAAGAGACGGTCGCCAGCTTAGCGGTTAAGTGCGTTGCTGCTAATGGTAAATACCTGGTTCAACTCCGGGCTCAGTAAAACTTTATTCTGACCGTCTCCCCTCGGAAGGCAATGGCAAACCACCGAGGTGTAATCTGCCTGGTACAGCCTCTCTGGAGATGAAGTGTATACACTTCCCGCGGTTCGGAGCCCGCGTTAAGCAGTAGGTCCCCTATGTGTGTGATAATACTTCAAACGCACAACACATACATAGGAGAGAGGCCGCCTACGTCTGAAATCAGGCACGGCACTTAAAGAAGAAAGAAGAAGAGGTTAAGTAGCTTTAAGTTGTAAATTAGTATTAACAAGATCTAAGAGAAAAAAAAAGGGAGAGGAAGAGTTCGGGTAAACATTACAATTATCTCATATATGTAAGAGGAAAAGAATTTAAATTCCAAGGAGATAAATTCTTTTTACTTGCCAAGGGAGATGTAGTGTGTATCCACCTTTAGTTAAGAACAAATTATGAATAAGCATATTATTTAGCAAGCATGTGAGATTGTTAGTATGAACGTATCGATGTAAGCATGAAAGACAGTAGTGATCGAACTGTCGTAGCGTGAAGAGTGAATCCTTATTATATAGAATGTAAATGTATAAAATGTACAAAGTGAAATATCAAAATAAAATATTAATTTAATGGAGTTCTTAATAAATACAAAGTGACCCAAGAAGAACGAGCTTATCACACATTGATTACGTCATAGAATAGAAGGGTTTTCTGGAAAAAGTAATTATTTCTCATCAAAATCAAATTGCGCAACTAATTACTCCGTTTTTAGGCATTTAATTATGTCAAAGCTAGCCCATTCTTGGTGAGAAGTTTAAGAAGCACCTATACTTATTCTTTATGTATCAAACAACAACATTTTTACAAAACATAACAAAACTACTATCAAATGCCATACGTAAGTCTATGTCCATTCACATTCACTACATCAAATTGTTAAGAACTTGAATGGAAACACAGGAAAAACTGAAGTGGAAGTTTATGGCTTATTACGTAAATGTTGAAATACTGCAGCAAAGTTTATCGTGCATGCAATGACGGTCGAAATCGGACTAGCGTTAATCATTGCACTTGCTGGAACGAGGGGATGTTCCAGCAATAATACCTTGTCAGCTAAACATAGTTCAAACATCAGTTAACAATTCGTATAATGAGCTACAATATTACTATGATCTTTTTCCGTAAAGATTAACAATGCTTGTGTGTCATCGCACCACTTAACACATCTGGGTCTAAATGTAAAGGCATTCAATATACGTCTCGTTGTATAATGCATGGGAATATCATACAATTCCACAACGCTGTTCAATTCGGTTTGGGTAATAAACTTGAAAGGCTCCAAGTCATTAGGAGCTTCTACAAAGAGTGTTATAGTGAGTATAACTTATGTTATATACAGGGTGCGCCATAATTAAAAATAAGAATAATTTTGTATTTTATTTGTTTAAAACAAAGAAAGTAAGATGGTATTTATAATGGCGATTTCACAAGCCGTAACAAATCTCATGAAAGTTCCGTACAACCCTTAAGTAACTTGACGTCGCCTCCCAGATGTCGACAGCTGTTGTCGAATACTACCAGTGAATCATCCTCAAATCTTACCGAACATTCCTCAAGTATTACTGAATCCAGTAGCATTATCCAAGATCACCTCACAACTTCCTCAAGCGATATTTATGATACAGCTAAACTCCCTACCGGTTCGAGAGACCTTCGTGATGCTTGTTTTGTTCCAAGCCACATTGCTAAGAATATACCTATAACTGTAACGCCAGTTGCTCCCCCTCGTTCTGTTCGTCGATTACAACTAATCGCCATTCCGCAAACTAATTACCCATTCTGCAACATTGAATCGACTCTCTCGTCAAGTGATTCTGCTTCTGGAGAAGGCAGTCCTAGTTGGAGACTTACTACCCCTGCCTCTTTCAGCACTGGTGATGAACTACAACTTATGGAGAATTCAGTTCCGATACAAGTGCTTCTTCTGAAGAAGTCGACAAAACATTTATGGGAGAATCAAAAAATTACATTGATTACGTCATAGAATATAAGGGCTTCCTGGGACAAGTAATTATTTCTCATCAAAATCAAATTGCGCAACTAATTACTCCGTTTTTAGGCATTTAATTATGTCAAAGCTAGCCCATTCTTGGTGAGAAGTTTAAGAAGCACCTATACTTGTTCTTTATGTATCAAACAACAACATTTTTACAAAACATAACAAAACTACTATCAAATGCCATAGGTAAGTCTATGTCCTTTCACATTCACTAAATCAAATTGTTAAGAACTTGAATGGAAACACAGGAAAAACTGAAGTGGAAGTTTATGGTTTATTGCGTAAATATTGAAATACTGCAGGAAAGTTTATCGTGCATGCAATGACGGTCGAAATCGGACTAGCGTTAATCATTGCTCTTGCTGGAACGAGGGGATGTTCCAGCAATAATACCTTGTCAGCTAAACATAGTTCAAACATCAGTTAACAATTCGTAAAATAAGCTACAATATTACCATGATCTTTTTCCGTAAAGATTAACAATGCTTGTGTGTCATCGCACCACTTAACACATCTGGGTCTAAATTTAAAGGCATTCAATATACGTCTCGTTGTATAATGTATGGGAATATCATACAATTCCACAACGCTGTTCAATTCGGTTTGGGTAATAAACTTGAAAGGCTCCCCAGTAGACGCAGGTATCACAGTGATATTACTGTGATACCTCATTTGTGTCACAGTTGTGATATCACAGTGTGATGCCCATGTGACACCCATGTGATACTCATGTGATATTTTGTGACTTATTGTGATTTACCACCAAAAAGTGATATATACCACCTTATATGTGATATCGCACCAATGCTTCATTTGTGATACAGGTGTGATATTGAAAAATATTATGAATTTAAATAATCGCATCCCTAAAAATTAGTATAACGATGTGAACATATTATAAGTTTCTAATCACTTTCTACAATATGTGATTATTTAGCCATTAAAAATTAATATTAAATATAAGATTACAAAAAATAACTACTGTTTTAATTTATTTTTCATTATTTTGTATATATAATAATATAATATTAAATATTTTAAATTTTTAATAATTTATTGCAAATGTTATAAAGAAACTTTATAATAAATAAATCTCCACAGCAAACGCTATGGCGTTATTGTGATATGCTGGACACTCGGCGATAATTTTCTGTTTAAATGTGACAAGTTGTGATACAAAGGTGATATTCTAGCCACTTATTTTTGTTACAGTGGAGTGATAGCAATACTTGATCCTTGTGATACTCATGCTACCTAATGTGACTAAAATGTAACATCTTGTGACACGCAGGTGATATTCGTGCCACATTTTGTGACGGTCGAGTGATAGCAATACTTTATCCTTGTGATACTCATGCTACCTAATGTGACTGAAATGTGACATCTTGTGACGCGCACGTAATATTCGTGCCACATTTTGTGACGTTAGGGTGATAGTAATACAATGTCGTTGTGATACTCATGCGATCTATTGTGATTGGAACGTGACATCTTGTGACACTTTTATTGTTAAAACTGCAAGAAGAAATTGAGCGATTTTTAAGAAATATAATGGGCATCGGAAAAATAATCGCCTACAAATTGAATTTGTGAAAATAATTTGTAAGCGAACAATCCATATTTCTTAAGAAATGCTCAATTTATTCTTGCATTCTTAATAATAATTAAAGAGGAAATAACAAGTGTTGGATATCTTCAGACGCGGTAAACAAATCTCTTTTCTCCATCTCCCTGTGTTCGGGTGGTCGACTATATCTACCGGGCATATAGTTAGACACCGTCGCCGGTCAGGGCAGAGCTCCTTATAAATATGGCAGTACCTACAAACAAAACTTTTGTTCAGTTTGTGCTAATAAAAACTACAATTTACCTTATTTATAACTTTATAAAATATATTGCGGTGATCCCTCTTTGCTAACGTTGTCCGCAAATTTGTATATGTGAATTTTTTTAACAGAAGTTGAATTTTAATTGAATGTAATTATTTTCCCTTAGCTAGCTCTCTTAGTTGATTTTTATTAAGCATGAAGATTCTTTTTCCAAGTAGTCGGTTCCTCGACGCTTTACCTTGTCTTATAACTTTTATCCTGTGAATAAATTTATTCGTCGCCGAATTCAAAAATTCCAGAAGAAACATAAATTAGTGAACAAAATTTTTTATTATGGTAATACTGAACATAAATTATAAACATGAAATGCAATAAATTCAAAGTTCATTAAATTCCTTAATTCTACCCCAATTCTATTGTTTTAGTCGCGAAGTACTTTTTTTATTTTCGAAACACGCGTCACAAAAGTATCTGATATGCGCTCACCTTTATCCTTAGTCACGCCTCCTAGTGTTAATCGTCTTACAACTTCTTTTTGTATAAGTTGCACCATAACCTTCAATTTTCTACTCGTTTGATCACTTCTTGTGCTCCAAGAACCAAATAATTATCATATTATCATCGGACTGCCTAATAACAGTGATTACGTTCTCCATAAACCAATGCTTCAAATATTTTTCACAGGTAAGTGCTAAAATCTTCTTTTAATTTGCACTAATAATGTTCGTTCTACACCCACGTGTTTTATCACAATTTTACTTTTTAGATCTCCACAATCTGAATTGATTCTTTGATCAATTAATTAATTTTTACGGAACACGAAATTCTACGTGTTTTCCGTTTTATTCACTGGTGGGAGACTATTTATTTTTTCGTTACCCTGGTTATCCGACAAAAAATCCTTTTTGGCCAAACGTGATTTTGTGTTTTATTTGAATCAGCTTTTCCCATTGGTATGTATTATTCGCCTTTTTGATAAACGTATTTTATTTATTAAATGTTACAAAATTATTAATACACTTTTGATTGTTTTTTAGTTGTCTGCCGATTGCACTTCTGTTCCGACGGTGACCTATTGTTTGGGCTTTTCCGAAGCCTCGGATGAAATGTTACCGCTGCACTTCGCTGAACCGATTTAACAAACCACGTAAAATCTCTTTTTATCACATTTCTTAACTAACAATTATTTTTATTATACGAGGGTCAAGCTGAATTTATTGAGAATAAAATAGATCTAGTAAGTTGTTAAAAATAAAACATACGGTATTATTTAGAGAAACTCTTTATCTGTCATTTGAAGTTTAGAAGTTGAAAATACGTTCGTTATAACTCAAGTTACTAATTTTTTAAAGTCACATTGCAAGTGAAAACATGGAATTAACAAGAGAGCTTTTTCGAATCATGATTTATTATGATTTTAAAAAAGATTTAAGCGCTTACGAGTGCAAAGAGAGTTTAGATTCAACTTTTAGTGAACAAGCACCTTCCTTGGCTACAATTTACCGATGGTATAAGGAATTTGAACGCGAAAGGAATTCCGTTCAGCATCAAAAAGGAGCAGGACGTCCTTCTACCGCTGTTACCGACAAAAACATTGCTGCTGTTAAAAAAATAATTAAAGAGGACAATAAATCCACTTATGGGGTAATAGAGCATCAACTCAAGATTGGATCCTCAGCTGTTAAAACAATCATACACGATCTCACCTGCATTTAAAAAAAGTGGTCCGTAGTTTTGTGCCGCATCACCTTTCTGATTTCCAAAAAGCAGAGCGTGTAAGAATTTGGCATGAAACTCTAAATTTGTTAAATAATGGCGGACACCAAATTTATTCCAAAATCGTGACAGGTGACGAAACTTATATTTCCTTTTTCGACATACCTACTCGTCAAGAGAGTCGTGTATGGATTCACGAAGATGAGGAAACTCCAGCAATGATCAAGAAACAGCGAGCTATGAAAAAAGTTATGTATGCGGTATTCTTCAGAAGTACGGGCCTAGTAAATGCCATTAAGCTAGATGGACAAAAGACAGTTACAGCTAAATGGTACACTGAAAAATGTTTACCTGATGTGTTCAGTAGAGTTCCAGCCAAGGGAATTATGCTCCACCATGATAATGCATCATCCCATTCGGCAGCTATAACTCGCCAGTTTTTGGCTGAAAAAAATATAAAAGTCATAGAACATCCGCCGTACTCACCTGATTTAGCAATGTGCGACTTTTGGCTATTTTCTGGGCTTAAAAAAAATTTGCGGGGCAGAAGGTTTTCGTTTAAAGAAGAGATTGATAACCGCAGTTCATACTTATTTTGAAGGTGTTCCGAAAGAAGATTGGTTGGGAGCTTTTAAGCAATGGAAAGAAAGAATGGTCAAGTGTATCATTGTTGGAGGGAATTACTTTGAGCATATTTAAAATAAAATCCTAGAAAATATTAACCGTGTTTTTAATTCTCAAAACCGATTATACATGTTTATGGTTGAATATCTAAGTTTTTAATACTGACAAAAGTTTATCTAATTAGTGAAAGGGCTAACATTTTTGCACTTCTGACTTTTTAAATACTTTTTAGAACCAGAAGAAGTTAATTCTAATGATATGGAGCGTTGCGAACTTGAGGAAACTCTTTGCGGGAGTGACAATAATTATAAATCTGACCGAGTATACGTAAGTAATAGAAATTTATTCAAAATTATGTTACCCCAATTTTTATTAAAATAATAATAATAACAGGAACAACTATTAATAATTATGCTTCCAAATTCGTTAATAAGTTACATAAGTACCGACTAAATCCGATTAAAAGGTGTAGTGAATTACCGCCAAGTAAATCAGAGATTAATTCAGAAACTTTCATGACTACATATCTACGAACGTGTAGGTGTATCAATTTAATGTAGTACGAATTTTAGTTAAATAATAAAAGGGTTGCTAAATTGCTTCAATACGTATTTAAAATTAATTAAAATGAGACCTACTTCGTCGTCATCATCCTTATATTCGTCTTCATCCTTATATCCTTATATTTTAGTTAAATAATAAAAGGGTTGCTAAATTGCTTCAATACGTATTTAAAATTAATTAAAATGAGACCTACTTCGTCGTCATCATCCTTATATTCGTTTGCTACCTGTATCATATAATCACGACACGTATTTTTGACACGTAATTCAGAAATTACAATTTTTGATCGAAATAAATATTAAAATCTATCTCAGAAGTGCCGGGTTATATCAGTGTAAGTGCTCCTCGTGATATCTAGGCGAAAATTCATTTAAAAGCCGTTTTTGGACAAAATTAGAAATCAAATTGTGACGTTTAAAATAAATTAGTACAAATCATTAGAAAATTGAAGAAGTAGTGCTGGATTGTTACGATAAAGGTATTTATGCATAATTTAACCACAAAACCTTGCAAAACTTAAATTTTTGACAAATTTGGAAAATATTTGGATCTGTCGTTTAATAAATTAACTAAAAATTTCGATTTAAAGGCTAAAAAGCATTGTAATACCATCGTGTCATCCTTATAAAGGTATTCTAAACAAAAATTTAAAGAATAAACCATATAAACAAGCCTTCGAATTACAAAATTCGATTAAAAATTGGTATAAATCATTAAAAATTGAAGAAGTAGTGCTGGGTTGTTACAATAAAGGATTAAAGCATTGTAATACCATCGTGCCATCCTTATAAAGGAATTCTAAACAAAAATTTAAAAATAAACCATATAAACAAGCCCTCGAATTACAAAATTACAAAAATACCACCGTGTCGAATTACATGGAGACAACCATCTGTCTCCCTCCTAAGCCAAGGTGGAGGAACCGCGCCGATGGCTGCATGGCGTCCGGGAGTAAGCGGGGGTCCCAAGTGGTTCCCCAGGTTTTGGCGGTCCTGGTAAGAAAACCCCAACAAACTGATATGGAAGTACAAACATATGAAGAAGAGTTTACGGTGCAGGGGCTCGGATCCCCAGTGCCGGTCGGTGCGGATGGACTTAGATTGAGCCTCCCCCGATCGTCATCCTACGATCATTCCACCACCACCATTATTAATACGGATACGTCCACGTCCCAAGGTGACGTACTACAAGAGCTTATCGACACAAAGATCAAGGCGATAAGCGCCCACATGGCCCTCGATAGCTGCCGGAGAATCTCCAGGCAACTCAAGACGGCCATCATGAGCGCCTTCGAGGAAATAAAAATAGCTAACCTCGGAAACATTGCCAGAAGGGGCAGACGGACCGTTATGTCAGCCGTCCCCGCAGAAACTAAAACCTCTACCGCGGAAGAGGACCAGAAGCAACAAGCGCAAGCTTGGAAGGAGGTCTTCGCCCAGATTGCCTCCCTCAGAGCCGAGATCGCCGAGATGAAAGCGGTCCTAGCAGAGAGGGAGATCCCCGCAAACGCCACCCCAAGGATCAGCCTCCCTGAGGAGGGGCCCACAACTACAAACCAAGAAGCGCCTGACGGCATCAGTCCCGCCGAAGAGGCGCAAATGGTACAAAGATTGGAGCGGCTCCTGGAAGTGCCGAACCCTCCAGAGCTGGAAAGTAATACCGACGAACCCCCCGCCCCCTGGACGCAAGCGCGCAGTAGGAGGAATAGGAGGAAGAGGAGGAGTCCGCTGTCAGCCCCCCTCCCACCGTCCACACCAAGACGCAGAGTCGAAGCAACCCCGACGAGCGTAAGGTCAAGGCCGGAGGCGATCATCATCCCGGTCAATAACGGCCGCACGTACGTCGAGGTGCTTAACATGCTAAAGACCTCTGTGGACGTCGAGGGCATAAGAGAGCATATCCAGTCCATTAGACCATCCAGGTCGGGAGAAGTTCTAATTAACATGACCCGGGGAGAGGGAGCGGCGGCTCCTCTCCACAAAAAGATCAATGAAGCGCCCGGAGACCTGAACGCCAGAATGCTAATCGAGAGGGCCACCCTGACGGTGGCCAGGATAGAGCTAGGCGTTACCAAAGAACAGCTGGCCGAAGCAATCCGAGGACAGGTCGGCCCCCAGGCCACCGTCGTAGTGAACAGCCTCCGGCCAGCGGCCATGAGTAGTCAGAAGGCCACCGTCACGGTGGAGCCCTCTGTGGCGAGAAAGCTCGCGATCGATGGTCTGAGAGTCGGATGGACGAATGTGCGGATCACGGAGCTCGCCGCCAAAATGTGCTACAAGTGCTGGGGGACCGGCCACGTAGCACAAAACTGCCAAGGCAGAGACCGCACAGCCGACTGCTGGAATTGCGGCACGGAGGGCCACCACGCGGCAGACTGCACCAGGCAGACGGCCTACTGCGTCAAGTGCCAAGCGGAAGGCCACAGAAAGGGGCGATGTCCTCCCTCTGCGAGACCACAACAACAGAGAGGAAGACGAACGCCGAGAAGGAGAAGAAGAGGAGCGCCTCGACTCGGCAGAGTCGCCACAACCCGCACCCCCAACACCACAGAAACCACCTCGGCGTCGGAGGGCTCGGACGAGGAAGTGCCAAATGTCGAACCGGAATATGCAGTCCAAGAAGACGCACTCCAAGTGACCGTCGACGGGGGAGGGGAGCTCCCCTCCCCTCCTGAGCCATCGCAAACGGTTTTTCGTGGCGGGGAGGCAGGCCTGCCTCCCGGAGTATAATGTGCCTGCAAGTCAACCTGCACACGGCACGGCTTGCGCACGACCTCCTGAGCGAAACCACGTTGAGGAGGAAGATCGACGTGGCGCTCGTCTCGGAGCCCAACCTCGCGCTGTCCGACAAATGGATCAAGAACTCCACGGGCAGGGCGGCAATCTTCCTACCGAGCACTACAACAGCGGAGAGCCACGGGAACGGCGTAGGCTACGCTTGGGCCAAGATCGCGGGAGTAAAGCTCTACAGCTGCTACTACTCCCCCAACGATCCGCTTCCCGAGTTCAAGACTCAACTCGACCTGCTGGCTGACGAAGTCCGAAATGCCCAAAGAGCGAGGGAGCCCGTGGTCGTAGGAGGCGACTTCAATGCAAAATCCCCAGACTGGGGCTCCCCCGAAGAAGATGCCCGCGGCGAAGCGCTGGCCGAGATCCTAGGCTCTGCCGGCCTTGAAATCTGCAACCAAGGCGACACTCCGACCTTCGAGAGGGGAAACTCGGTCTCGATAATCGATGTCACGCTAGCTTCGACGGACATGGCGCGACGAGTGACGGGGTGGCGGGTCCTGGAAGACCTCACCATGAGCGACCACAAATACGTCCATTTCTGCCTGGAAGAGCAAATCCACGATTTCCGCACAAAGGCAGAAGGATGGGCGTCACATTAATTGGACGCCGGGAAGTTCATGGAAGAGTTCCAACGACTGGCGGGCACCCGTCAGACGACGGACGCGGATCAACTGATGGAAGCAATTCATGATGCCTGCGACGCGGCCATGCCCAAAAGGAAAGGCCCCAACCGGAAACCGGTTCACTGGTGGACGACGGAGATTGCCGAGTTGAGAGGCGAAGCCAAAAGATTGTCCCGAAAGGTGCAGCACGGCCACGTCGAGGAGGCCAACGACTACAAGGCGGCGAAGAAGACGCTCGGCCACGCCATCCTCGACAGCAAAAGGCGCTGTTGGAGAGAGCTCCTGGCCACCCTAGAAGATGATCCGTGGGGTCTGGCCTACAAGATCGTAAGGGGTAAGCTGAGGGGGGGGCGAACATGGCCGGACCTAGCCCAACTAAGGTACGAGAAATAGCGGCGGCGTTATTCCCAAGTCACGCCAAATTCAAAGAGCCGCGGATGCAACCCCCGGCTCAGAGGAACCCCTTCACGAAAGAGGAACTGCTCGAGGCGGTCAAGAACCTCGGAGCAGACAAGGCGCCAGGCCCCGACGGAGTACCGGGCCGAGTCATCAAACTAGCGGTGTCAGAGTGCGGATCGGCCTTCCTGTCGGCCTACAACAACTGTCTCGAGTCAGGTCAATTCCCCTCGAGGTGGAAAACGGCCAGGCTAGTGCTGATCCGCAAAGGGAGTAAGCCGGCGAACGAACCCAGTTCGTACAGGCCCATCTGCCTGTTGGACCACGCCGGCAAGCTCCTGGAACGCATGATCCACAACCGCCTCAAGCAAGACATCGAGAGAAGTGGCGACCTCAGCGATAGCCAGTACGGCTTCCGAAGCGGAAGATCTACCGTCGACGCACTGAAGACCAAAGTGCGAGTCGCGAAGGAAGCCAAGGAGGGCACCAGGAGAACTAGAAACCTGTGCCTCCTCGTCACCCTGGACGTTCGAAACGCCTTTAACAACGCGGGGTGGCGACACATACTGGATGAGCTGAGGGAAAGAGACGTCCAGCCAGAAACGTTCAACCTTATCGCCAGCTATCTGGAGCACAGATTCCTGCAGGTAGCAACTGAAGAAACTATAGAAATCTGAAGCTCCCGGAGGGGGTCTCGACGGTCGGGTACGCGGACGACGTCACCACCATTGTCGTGGCGAAAGACGCGAAGACGATCCAACGTAACGCGAACAAGGCCGTCGAGACGATTAGAGAGTGGGCCGCCGGAGTCGGCCTAACCCTGGTCCCGGAAAAGTCCGAAGCCGTGTTGGTGTGCGGAAGGAGAAAGATCCCGCCCATCAATATCCAACTGAACGGCGAAAAAATAGAAGTCAAAGATTACGTTACCATCCTGGGGGTTAGGATCGATAAACATCTCAACTTCGCGGCCCACATACAGGAAGCTAGCAGAAAGGCGGCGGCGGTGACGAGTTCCATCGCCCGCCTGATGCCCAACGTCGGAGGACCGAAGACGACCAAACGAAGGATGCTCGGCACCATCGAGCATTAGGAAAAGATGCATTTTAAACTGTCTAAAAAATACTGAAACGGGCAGTTATTTTACAGCACAATCACAAAAACAGTGGAGGAAGAAAAATATTCGCGTGTAGCACCGTACACGTGTTAGAAGTGAAACTTTTAAAAAAATAAAACAATACAAATGTAACGAAATGTACCTAAACGTGACGTGTCCTTAAAATTTCACTCGCAATTCTCGTCCAAAAAATTATCGGATCGCCTAAGAAGTTTCACTTCAAAAAAGTCGTGCGACAAGTGCGACGCTTGCTCATTTTTTCGAAATAACTATTTTCCTATTGTCATTAGGAAAAGGTCCATATTAAACTGTCCAAAAAAATACTGAAAAGGACAGTTTTACAACACAATTATAGTGCGAGAGGAAAAAAGTCGTGCGACAAAAATTTTTTCTGCACGCTATGTTAGGCGTTCCTAATACGATAATAGAAAAAATCTTGTTCAACCAGCGATTGAAAAAGCTTCAATACTAGAGTTGAAAATAGCTATTGTCACACGACTTTTTTCGTCACTATAAGCGGCTTTGTCGTTATAGTAAAAATCGTTATATCCGAATGTTTTTATGTTAATTTACGTAGTATTTCAAACAATTGCCGAACCTTTCGTCGTTATATACGGATTTTTGTAATAAGCGGTGTTGTTATAAACGAATTTTACTGCATATAATACCACAATAAAGAAATCTTATGACGTATCGGTACATAATGTGTCCAAAAACTGTCAAAAAACAAAAAAACGTAAAATTCCAGAAATAGTTCATTAGGATAAATTCTGTTATAGGAATGGATTCAGAAGAACAATGTTGAACTAAAAAACTGTGTAGTTGAAATAGAAAAGTTATCTCATCCCGCTCCGCCAAAGACTGTGACTGAAAATGCCGAAAAATTTCCGAATTTTTCTACGTCGGGTTTTTCTACTGTTAAAAGAAATTTAATGCAAGATTTTGACACTAATTCACAGTTAGGTGTTGGACGACACCTTTCTAATTTGAAACCTGTAAAAATGAATAATTTGGACATTGATTTCATAAACACACAAAGAGAAACAACATATACCAAACTTTCTAGCGTTAAAAGTAATAGTTCAATAAATTATAAGTGGAACCCCTGAAAGTGATCCTACAATCAGGAACAATGAGTTGATTGATAATGAAAACAATGATTGCGAAATACCTTAGCAAAAAGAAATATCTCTGAATAAGAAATCGCTAACCCAAACAGATAAAAAAATTAAGGTAAAACTATAAGTACTAATTTTTACCAAAAATAGTTCCATTACTTTTATTGTGAATATCTTTTTGTTGCTTATTTTAGACTACACTGAAAACAATTTTACAACCAATGAACAAATTTTTCATTGTATTTATAAAACTTCATAGAATTTATGGTCAAATTTTATAATACAGTGAACTAGTTCATTAATACAATGAACTTCTTCATTAATACAATGAAAAATAAGTTAATTGTTGAAATTTTTTTTTCAGTTTATCTCAAATATATTACTTAAGCCTGCTTCACAATCCATTACAAAAAATATTCAGGATACGAAGGTAACTACCGACATATACGAATTTAATCCTGAAGAAGAGAACCTAAACGAAAAGGTATAGGGTCTTTCAATAAGAGCGCTGGATCTTTAAAATTGAATAAAAAGAGTTGTATGTGTGATATGGCGGATATCTTTATTTCGGATTGAAGTATATTCAATGCCATTATGTTTTAAAAATAATATCGTTCAAATGGCCTCCGCGACTTCGTTTGCTAGTGTCGATCCGGGAGACCCAATTTTGAATGACTTTTCGACATAAATCGGGCTGGATAACAGCAATGGCTTGAATGACGTTGTTCTCCAGGTCGAGAATTGTTGCTGGTTTATTGGCATAGGCCAGTGACTTAACGTAGCCCCTAAGGAAAAAGTCTAAGGGCGTTAAATCGCACGATCTCGCAGGCCAATTAATGTCACCAATATGGGGATCCGTTTCCAACTGCTCCAGGGCCCAGTCAGCGAATGTCCGACGAGTGCTGTGGTCTTGTGGCTTTAGTTCTTGAGTCAATTTAACCTTGTATGGATGAAGGCCCAAGTCTTTCCGCATAATTCGCCAAATTGAGGTCGCGGAAATGCCCACTTCTTGTGAACGACGAAAAACTGAGAGGTTTCGGTCATCACGCACACTTTCAGCAACAACAGCAATATTCTCTTCCGACCGAACGTTCCGGCGACGCACAGGCACTGCTAGATTAGCAACTGAGCTGGTTTCCTGGAATTTCGCAATAAGTCGTTGAATTGAGCTCTCGGCAGGACGCCCATGTCGACCGAAAATTCCACGTAGCTCGCGGAACATTTGGCGGACAGAGCACGAATTTTTATAATAAATTTTCACGATTTCGACGCGTTGTTGAAGCGTGTAGTTTTCCATGATCAAATGGCAGCTATGGCAGAACACAAACGTCACAGAATGACAGCGCTGTCATATCAAACATAACCACAATCGGCTGTGAAAGTTCAGGCGTGGCTATTGAAAGGCCCTTTACTAAAATTTTAAAATAAAGTACCTGATGAAATGTTTATCAAATTTTTTTAGAACATTAAAACAGATTTTTTCGAGAAACGTTTAAGTAATAAGTTCGATTCAGAGAGCGAGATTGACGATGACGACAAAGATAAAGATGTTAATATAAGAGAATATTTAGGCTATAAAGATAATGACAGTTCCGCTAGTAGTAATGATGAATTTGGAGTTGCAGACATAAATCTAGGGCCACCAGAATATTCCAAGGTAATAAATATATTATATAACTTTAGAAACGTATCATTATTTTTAGAATAATCAAAAACGTACTGAAACACTCCAGTACATTAGTACTCAACTTCAGGCAACAAGTTCTCAAAAGCAAATTGTTCGGTGCAAATTCTGCGATCAGGACGTAAGCACAAAAAATTTTACTAGACATGTTGAGAGACATCATGGAGATGAAACTGAAGTTAAAAACATTTTGAAATTTCCAAAGAATAGCAAAGAGAGGAGAAATTCTTTTATTTTATTAAGAAATGAAACGAATTTTAACTTGTTTATAAACGGAACTATAAGACCAAATCGCAAAAAAGTAACAGCGTCAGAAAAAGATTCAAAATTTTACCCATGTGCTTATTGTAAAGGACTATTTCTCGAACACTATTTAAAACGACACTCAAAAAAATGTATCAATAGAAAAGCTCATAAAGATACGCACCTCTCTGCTTCTCATACACTAACTGCATGTGCTATGGACACTACCAATCAGGCCCGTAGCCAGGAGGTAGCACGTGCCCCCCCCCTAAATGTTCAAAAGAAACAAAAATTTTGAAAGTAAAACATTTGAATTTCGAAAATAAAATAGGTATATTTTAGAAAAAGGGTTTTTTCCAAATCTATTTGGCGTAATTCATTGTTATTTACCTTGTCGGCTTATGGGCCGACCCTGCATATCCCTTTTTGCCTGAAAGCAATGGAATTAATTTAATACAAAAACCATGTAACGGTAAACATAATAGCTGTTATGAATAAAGTGTAAACTTTATTTATGGAATTACCCACATAATCAACAAAGTTATTCGTGACATATTGTATGCGAAGCATTGTAAAATTATTAATTATAAAATTTTCGGCAAATAATTGCTTAAATTATTTAGGAAAAATATATAGGAATATAATTTTATTACAGCGTATTACATTACATTATTTTGGTAATTTTTTGTAAAAGTAAAAATACGTGAGCTATAGGCGAAACACCGCACTTAGGGGGCTAAATTCCTTATTTGGGGGAACGCCGGCTTGGGATTTTTATGAGACATTTTGGAGGTTTATTAGAACACTTCAATATACATCTTTGCCAAATTTCAGCTTGCCCGGATCTTCTGTAAGCTCAAACCAAAATTTCGGTTTGGTTACTTGGAAGATATTATAACTTGGGCAAATTTTGAAAAAATCTTTTTTCTCTTCATTTTCCAACCTTGGCCACAATTTCAATTAATTTATTATTAAAAGCATTTCCCGTGCCAGAAATATTTCTCCCCTTGCAACGAATCAATATTGTGCCATTTTAAGGGTGGGTTGTGTTTTCGGTCAATAATTTAAGTATTAGTTTGCCATGGAAAAATATGAAAAAAACTATTTTATAGAGAATTTTATGCTCTTCAATTTTGGTCTGATCATAATTTTTTGATACAAACTTAAATAAGCGAGTTATCGGCAAAAAATCGCGTTGGGGGAGCTAAAACCCCCGATTGTGGGGGACGCCGGCGTGGGATTTTATGGGACTTTTGGGGGGTTCATTAGAACACTCCAATGTACATCTCTGCCAAAATTCAGCTTGCCCGGATTTTTTGCAAACTAAAAACCTTCCTTGCCTGGACTATAACGTTTGTTTTAAATAAAAATAAATTAAGAAAAATAAAATATTGAAAAAATTTGTTTGTAATAAAAATTCTCGGAAGGGGAAGCCCCGAAAATTTTACTTTTAAAATATTTGTAATAAAGTAGTTTAATATATTGCTATGATCCAAATTGGCAATAAAGAATTAATCACTTAGATGGTACAAAACGCATGAAAGTTCTTTTGAAAAGGAAAAGGTTTATCGAGGTTACGAGAGCTCACAAAAATGTTAGTAAATCGTTTGCAAATAAACAAACAGGTCAAAGAATAAAAAGGTACCAGATGAAACAAATTATTTTTTTAAAACATGTTCACAATTTTATAAAATAAAAATGTTAGATTTAAGAATTTGTTAATATAAAATAAACAATTATTAGTTAAGAAGTGATACTGAAATAAAAGGATATTTTACGTGGTTGTTAAATCGGGACGACGTAGTGCAGCGATACATTTCATCCGAGGCTCCGGAGGGAAGCCCAACAAATAGTCCACCGTCGAAACAAGTGTGTAAATCGGAACGCAACTAAAACAATCAAAAGTGTTTCAATCAATTTATAAACATTTAAATAAAGGATAAAATTATCAAGAAGGCGTTTGGGAACTTACCAATAAGGAAATCCAATTCAAATGAAACGAAAAATCAGGATGGCAAAAACGGGATAATTTTGAATAACCCGGGTGATGAAATAAATAAACAAAAAGTTCTCCCAAAAAGTGTGATACGGAAACGGACGTATAAATTCCGGGTTCTGTAAAATTTAATTAATTAATGAATGTAATTCAAAGTTGGAGACCTAAAAAAAATATAAAGAAAGATTAGAATTGGTGATTCGAACACGTGCGTGTTGAAAAAGATAATTATTAAAGATAAAGGTAAAAATTTGGACTTACCTGTGGAAATATTCGAAGTTATGTGTTATGGACAATTGGTTCACTATTGAAATATAATTTGATGATAAAACTGGTAATTGGTAAATCAAAAGAAGCACGATTGAACAAGATTAATTTCAAGGTTAACTTGTAACGAAGAACGGAGAAATTACAAACGGTGACCAGAGTAGGCGTAATTGACGGCAATAGGTGAGCACTCTGCATATTAACGTAACAACTAAAACTAAAAGTGGCGCGTAATTACGAAAACGAGTATTTCGCGAATAAATAACAATTGGGGTACAATTTAAGTTTATTAATGCAATTTGAATTTCTTGTTACATTTCATTGGTTTATTTATTTATTTATGTTCAGAATTGGTATAAATAAAATTTGTTTATTATTCAATATTCCATCTGGTATTTTTTTGAATTCGACGACATTAAGTTTATTCAGAGAATAAAAGTGAAAAATCAAGGTAAGGCGTCGAGGAATCTGCTCTTGGGAAAAAGAGATTTCATGCTATATAAACGTAGTATAAAAGAACCAAAATAATTCGAGCTAGCACGGCATTTATATATAAAATTTCATTAAAATTTACATGTGTCCCGTCACATTAAGAATCGGCACATAGTAAAATTGCCAGCCTAACGTGTGGCTTTATTAACGACGGAGAAGACACATAGTAATATATGTAAATAAATAAAACTTAAAAAAAATTTTAATAAAAAGGGGAAGCCCCTTTACAAGTGCCCCCCCCCCCCCCAAATGAAATCCTGGCTACGGGCCTGCTACCAATGTTATTTCAAAACTGAATGTCAAAGAACTAGTAAGTATTTTATTATGATGAAGGCTTTTTACGATATTTCGGTCGACCAAAGTGAATTTGTATTTAGATAAATTGAAGTTACTCGCCCATTAAAAATTTTAAAACATCCACCCTTTATATTGTTTCATATTTGATTATATTGAAAATTCTTTTTTTTATTTATTATTATTATATATCATGAACAACATAATATTTCACTACTTATTTTCATATAAATAAAATTCACTTCTATTTTTATATGTATTGTCATTTTTTTTGTATCATATTCATTGTACAGTCAATGAAGCTTTTCCTATTTTTTAGGTATTTGACCAAATGAAAGGAGACGAAATTGCATTTGAGGCCAAAAAAGATATTGTAATAGCAAATTTCGGAGAGTCTTACTTAAAAAAACATAGACGTGAACGCATGTCATATGCTTGCAGTAACCGTATGCGAGAGCTATCCCGTTTACTAATCTCATATAGAAAAATGGTTAATGATGACAAAATTTCTCTTAAGGATGTTTTGCTTCCAAAAAATTTTAGTGCAGTGGTATCGTCCGTTAGAGATATTTCTGGGTATGATCCTATACACAAAACATTTAAAGTTCCGAGTTTGGCAATGCATTTAGGAACTTCCGTGAAACATGCATGTTACGAATTAATACACTTAGTTTTGCAAGAAAGTAGTGGTTTTAGATGTAATACTGCAGAAGGAAAGAAAATGTGGTTAACTGAAATTAAGCAATTCATAAAATTAGTAGAAAATCGTTGGACAATAGAATTAGCATCACTAGGCAATAAAGACTTACAGGAGAAAAAGTGGTCTAAGCCTTTACTGTTGCCTTTGGTGAGTGATATTAAAACATTTAGGGATGAGACATTAAAAATGGCAGAAACATGTAAAGAGAAATTTAATAAAAATAATGACGATAAAAATACGTATAAGTTGTTAGTGCAATCTAGTTTAGCATTGCTTATACTTTTCAACCGACGAAGAATAGGAGATGTGCAATACCTAAAGGTTAATGACTATAGGTGTGACAGAAAGACAAATTTTACAGATTTTAAAAATGATTTGACAGAATCCGAACATGTGTTGACCACGCAGTACAAAAGGGTATTAAACAGTGGAAAAGGATCTAGGCAAGTGATTATATTAATCCCAAAAGTTCTGCAAGCGAATATAGACTTATTTCTACATCATAGAGAGAAGTACATACCTCTAGATAACGAATACGTTTTTGCTCTACCAGGAAGTAAGGTAAAATGGGGTAAGGGAGATGTTGCCTTTAGAACTCTCACAAAGAAAATGAATTTAAACACTCCTGAAGCTATTGGTAGCAATAAACTTAGAAAACATATGGCAACAATCATGCAAATACTTAATCTTTCAACGTATGAGGTGAAGCAGTTCTCAAACTTTATGGGACATACTGAAAAAACCCATCGAGAATTTTATGAGTAAGCATATTCTTCAAATAAAAGTTTTTTCACTATTCCTTCCGTTAAACGCCTCTTTTCACTGTCGTTTGCAGATATGAAAAATTTTGATTATGATTAACACTGTTTACTTTTCTAAAACTTAATTACAAAATGTAAGCGTACATGCCCAAAGATATTTTCCATGAAAATATGTTTTGCCATATCACCTGGTCCATAAGCTTTTTTAATATCTAAGTCGTGCTTAACTCCTAAAACTTCTTCACTATAACAATTCTTGCACAAAACTGGAGGTTTCTGTCAATTTACATTAAATTAATTCCTTAAATTAATATAGAAGGGTCAACTTTTTCTAAAAGATTCATATTTAAGAATTACTTTAGGGGTTACACACGACTGAAGTATTGAAAAACTTTTGTGAATCTAGAAAATCTTATGTTTATATAGTTATACAATGTTTATTCAAATCCTAATCAAAATAATCTTCATAAACTGAGATTTTAATACATATTATAATGTGGCATAATTTTAAATACGCCTTGGCCAAAAGTATTAGGCACTTTAATCTTTTAGGGGTGCAGGTAGAACGGTTTTATTTAAGGGTATCTTTTATGGTTTAATGGTATTTTTGGAAGGATTATTGATATTCATATTACTATGCAATACTTGGAATAGGCGATAAGGCCGTTACAAAGAAAACATGCAAATGTTGTATTATTTAATATTTTCTTAGTATGACGTTAGTGTGATCTAGTCGTCTGTAGTGGAAACATTTAAGGTTAAATTTTGTTCATTTGGTTTAATTTTTTATATTAACAGTTTTTATCTTCTAAAAATGCCGAAAGTGAAAGAACTTACTTTAGAAGAACGTGTAAAAATTGTAACGTTATTTGAAGTAGGTAAAAATCAAACCGAAATTGCTAAAACGATGAAGTGTTCGAGCTGTGCCGTGCAATATGCAATTAAACGTTTTAGAAATACTGGTTCACACTTGAACCGTGCAAAACTCGGAAGAAAAAAGGTGACAACAGCTAAAGAGGATCAATTATTAGTGAATTTTTCATTAAGAAATCGCAAAAAAACGTCTTTTCAGCTAGCTACAGATTTATCTGAAAGAACAGGTAAAAAAATTGCACCTAGAACAGTAAGGAGAAGGCTTGGGGAAGCTGGTTTAAAAGGTTGCAAGGCAAGAAAAAAACCGTGGCTGTCGGAAAAAAATCAGAAAGTGCGATTAGCATGGGCTCGTAAATATCAACATCTTAAGGAAGAAGATTGGTCAAATATTTTGTGGTCTGACGAATCCAACTTTCAGGTACTAATTCTTTAATAATAATTTGTGATATAAAATAGCATTAAAATTTTTTTTTTATTTTTTTTTACCATTATTATTATTAATAATTGTTAATAACAATTTTTAATATTTTATTAGGTGTTTGGTACGCCCGGTGTTACTTATGTGAGACGTAGAAAGGGCGAAGAATATAAACCACAATGCATTGTGTCCACAGTAAAACACGGCGGAGGCAGTATAATGATCTGGGGGTCAATGTCAGCTGAAGGTACAGGCGAAATGTTTCTTTGTGAGGGTCGGATGGATTCAAAAAAGTACATAAATGTACTGGAAACTGCCCTATTTCCATCGTTTCAAAAACTTTTTGGTGACACTAACATGGACAACGTGTTATTTCAGCAGGATAATGCACCATGTCACAAATCTGCAGTAACCATGAAGTGGTTTAGGGATAATAACATACCGCTGCTGGATTGGCCTCCACAATCCCCGGATCTCAATCCAATTGAGCATCTATGGGGCATACTTAAGCGTAAGGTCCACCAGCACCCAATTTCTTCCAAAAAACAACTTTTGGAAGTACTAAAAGAAGAGTGGCAAAAAATAACTGCAGAAGACTGTAGAAAATTAATTAGAAGTATTCCAAAAAGAATTAATGCCGTTTTTAAAAGTAGAGGAGGCACTACTAAATATTAAAATTTATGAATAAAATATCTATTTTGAACACACTTACTGTTTTATTTTATCTTAGTCCCATAGTATTTCAAAATATATGAAATTATATAGGGTGCCTAATACTTTTGGCCAAGGCGTATGTACTTATTTTAGACTTCCAGTTGATATATATCAGACTGCTAAAGTCTCCAAAATGTTACTAATGATGGAAAAAGGATACCTTCCCATTGAATATAAAGGAAAATCTTTATCGGAAATAAACATCGACCCTAATTTGGAATTCGCAGAAGAATGTGAAATTGAAGGTAATATAGTTGTTTAATTTGAACTTCCCTTTAAATAAAAATCTATAATTTTAAGAAAATTGCGTTGTCCCTGAAAATGATTCTATGCCATCCACCAGTGCTCAACATTTTCAAAACTATAGTAATGATAACTCAGGAGAAAACAATACTATAGCAGGTTGTGAAGTTGAAAACAATGTCGATATTTCGTCTAAGCTGCAAGTCAAACGCAAAAAAATCGACGTTAGTTCCTCTGAATCTGACAACAATACATCAGGTATGCGAGTATAAACTACCTTATTATGCTACAAATTGCTGTGTTTATAGTACTTTTTTCAGTTTCTGCGATTTCAGATTTCGACTTCAAATTTTACAGAAAGTTTCTCAATCTAAAAATTTCTATTCTTTTCTTATTGATTTGCTTAGTACGACTATTGTCCGTGTTGGCTCTTTAATTTTAAACAGTCTTACTAATTTTTCTTTTTAGATACTGAAGAAGCTAATCCGAAACGATTTAAAAAAAAACAAGAAAAATATAACCAAAAGGAAAGGTACCAAACACCAAAATAAAAACGCTTTTGAGACGATATTTATTCATTTTTTAAATTTATTTTCAGTTTGGTCAAATAAAGAAGTCAACATATTGAAACAAGAGTTTCGTAAATATATTCAAAAAGGTAGTTAGCCACCAGGCGAAGAAATTAAAAAGTTTATCGAAAAAAATTCAATGAATAGAACGGTATTGGTTATCAAATCAAAACTTCAACATATCATGAAAACTAAATAATTATTCATTTATCATAAATATTATAGTCCGGTCAAATTAGACCAAAAAATAGGAGTGAGGTTGCAATAATTCGCAGCCAGCTGAAAATTGGTAGGATTGTTCAAAACACCATCATAAATGAAATCTAAAAAGTCCTCATCGATCCGACACCTGGAAAAAAATTTATTTGGGGTCAAAGGTCACTAAAACGGGGTTTTAGCGATTTTCAGCAAAACGGTAAGTTTTATCATAAAATTATCCCATTCAAAAATTGTAGATCAGATAATTATCTATAAAACATGTCTAAATACTTTTTTTCCTAAGAGCCACCGTTTTTGAGATATAACGATTCGAAAAGTTGAAAGAGTTGTAATCGTCATTTAGGTGCAAATAAATAAAATGAATTTGTGGAAAAACTATAATGGTGGGCGTTTAAAGGAAGAGATCCTATTAGGTCTAAAATATATATAAACAACGCTTGCCTGGAACAGGTTGCGCATTTCAAGTACTTGGGTTGCGATGTTTCTTACGAATATGATGAGGACAGCAAAAAAACTAAATACCTTCCAGAGAATGTGTGGAACCATTACACGAACATTGGGAAAACAATGTAGACAAGAAACGCAGCTAAAGTTCTACAAGGTCATGGCGGTTCCCACCTTGCTGTATGGAAGCGAAACTTGGACGATTACGACCAGGCAAGAAGCTAAAATAACAGCAGCAGAGATGAAATTTTTGCGATCAGTCAAGGGATGTACATTGCTAGATATGAATAGAAATGAGGATATCAGAGAGGAATTGCAGATCTTTTCGGTGAAAGACAAGGTTTACGATTATAAACGTCAATGGAAGGAGCATGTGCAGAGAATGGAAGATCAGCGTTTGCCAAAGAGTGCCATGAAATATGATCCAAGTGGGAGAAGAGATGTTGGACGTCCAAGGAAGAGGTGGGCTGATTAGAAATCGGAACAGGCCTGGGGCCTACACCGTGAAGCAGACGACGACTATAATGGTGCCAGCTTTCATATTTGGGTGCTAGCTCTAAGTATCCCCGTGCTAGGTTTATGGGTAAAAATATTAACCGGGGAGGGCTAGCGTTACTTTGCGCCCCCCCGGTTTCAAAGTCGATTTGTGAAAATACTGTAATGGTGCTAGCTTTCATATTTGGGTGCTAGCTCTAAGGATCCCAGTGCTAGGTTTATGGGTAAAAATATTAACCGGGGGGGCTAGCGTTACTTTGCCCCCCCCCTCCGGTTTCAAAGTCGATTTGTGAAAAAACTGTAATGGTGCTAGCTTTCATATTTGGGTGCTAGCTCTAAGGATCCCAGTGCTTGCTTTTGGTGTAAAAATATTAACCGGGGGGGGGCCAAAGTAACGGACCCCATATTATGACGATTACAACTCTTTTCAACTTTTCGAATCGTTATATCTCAAAAACGGTGGCTCTTAGGAAAAAAAGTATTTAGATATTTTTTGTAGATAATTATCTGATCTACAATTTTTGAATGGGATAATTTTACGATAAAACTTACCGTTTTGCTGAAAATCGCGAAAAACCCGTTTTAGTGACCTTTGACCCCGAATAAATTTTTTTCCAGGTGTCGGATCGATGAGGACTTTTTAGATTTCATTTATGATGGTGTTTTGAACAATCCTACCAATTTTCAGCTGGCTGCGAATTATTGCAACCTCGAATGTTTAAATTGACCGGACTATTAGTACAATATTGATTTCCAACATTTAAAAAAAAATTATTTTACATATTTTAAGTGTTTTATATTTTTCCATAATAATTTTTTATGTATCTGTAGTTGGTTTAAAGGTTTCTAATAAAGCAGTATTTGAATACGGATTAGTTTAACTAAATATTTCTATCGGTGTCCTTTGGATGTGTTGTAGCACCGAACATCACGAAAATCTAAAAATTAAACCTGAAATTGGAAAAAAAACGCATATTTTTGAGCGAAATTTTGCATAAACCTTTTATAACACTATTAGAATGGAATAATTAAATAATTTTAAATAATGTACGAGTTAAGATAAATAAATTATAGTATTTTATTAATTGAGGAGGTCGCGTGCAAATCCGGTTAAATCCATATTTTACCAAAATAGAGTAAAACATGTTTTCTATATAAATTCTGTGCCGTCTACACGATTCTGAAGTTATTTGTGAGCAAAATCGGTTACATCTGATCTAAAAAGCCTATCAAAGTTGGTGTTTTGGAGCAAAATCGGTTATATCCCAAATTTTGCTGCAAAACCGGTTATATCCTTATATAGAAAACTGCAATACAGTAAATTACAGTATCTTTTATATTTTCTGCGATAGATGACATTACAATTTGCATTACGAATAAAGTACCTACAGATTTATTCCGTCATATAAACAACTGATAACAAGTGACTAGTTTTGATTGTTCTTGTTTCTTGTGATTTAATCGGTGTGAATTTGCTAGATTAGTTTATTGTGTAATAATGGAAGACGATTTAATGACTATAGAGCAAGGGAATTCAGGCAGTCGAAAACGAAAAGTGAATCCAAGGAATCGTGAAATCAAAAAGTCGCAAAGGTAAATTTGTATTTAATTTTATTTACGGTTATGTTGCAAGCTTACGATGCTTGTAGGTATGCAGATCGGGATCCACAGTTAATGACATTTGAGCGACCATGTAATCACAACACCAATACCTATAGATGCTCTACAGTGAGACTAAAAGACATAAAACGTCTACGTAAAAACTTTTACGAATCTCCGGACAAAATTGTTCAAGACACAAAACTTTGTCAGATGTTATCTGTTACACCAGCTGTACGCCATCGGTCAAAAAATGAAAATCATAAAGAAAGGAACTCGTCCCTTGCTTATTTTATTAAAGTTGGTAACAGGGCAGAAAGAGTTTGCCAGAAGTTTTTTCTCGCAGCGATAGGTGTATCGAAGCACAGAATTATTACTGTTTCTAGTTTTATAAGTAAGGGCCAACTTCCAAAAGAAAGACGGGGTGGAGATAGAATTTCGAAACAAAATGATTCAAAAAAAGAAAAAGTCCGTCAATTCTTAAAAAAGCTTCGTGGAAAAGAAAGCCACTATAACAGAAATAAGTCAAAAAGGATTTATTTGTCTCCAGAACTTTCAATTGCGAAACTCCATAAAATGCATAATAGGAAGTGTGAGGCTCAAGATCGAGTTACATATGACATGTTTAGGAACATTTTTATAACAGATTTCAATATTGGATTTTCCTCTCCCGCCTCAGACGTATGTGCAAAATGCACTAGCCTAAAACACCAAATAAAAACGGAAAAAGATATTGGAGAAAGAAATAAACTTCTTACAGAATATAGTATTCACAAAAAACGAGCTAATACTTTTTACGAGCTTGCGAGAGAAAAAGATGAACATAGCTTGGTATTTTGTTTCGATCTCCAACAAGTTCAGCCTCTACCGAAAACACCAATAGGAGACGCATTCTACTCGCATCAAATTAGTTTTTATTGTTTTTGCTGTGTTTCGATAAGTTCAAGAGATCCTACTTTTTACGTTTGGACTGAGAATTTAGCTGGTAGAGGATCTACCGAGGTTGGGTCGGCATTACTAAATTATCTGGATACTTTGGATTACAATAATATACGTACCATTCGATTGTTTTGCGATGGATGTGCGGGCCAAAATAAAAATTCGCACATTATACATACATTGATGTATTGGTTAAAGAATAGTTCTCCAGAAAATGTAACCGAAATAATAATAACGTTTCCAGTCAGAGGTCACAGCTTCATGGCAGCTGACAGAGTTTTTGGGAGAGTGGAACGTTCACTAAGAAAATTTCCGGAAGTGACATCGGTAGAACAATATGTCGATCTATACTCAAAAGTTGGTTCTGTAAAAACATTAGGACAAAATTGGCAATTATATAATGTGAAAGAGTTGGAAAAAGTTTACAAAAAAGTAAAAGGAATATCCGATTGTAAAAGAATTTCCATACAAAAAGTAGCAAATAGAAAAGATAATAACAATAATATACAAATTGCTACATATCAGTTCTATAGATTTCAGTTCAACAATAATAAACTAGAGAGCCTCACAAAAAAAAATAAACCAAAAGATTTTGAATTACAGGTTGTGCCACTACGCAACGGGATTCCGGAAAAGAAGAAAAAATCTCTTCGAAATTTAATGGAGCAACATTTTGGAAAGGACTGGACGAAAAGAACCAACTTGGCATGGTACAAAGGATTGTTGTCGACTAATGAAGAAAATCTAGAGATACAGGAAGAAGAAGATGAAGAACGGATAATGAGACAGATAGATGAGGAAAGAGCTGAGTCTGATGATGATGGTCCACTTTGTGATTGTCTTCACAATGAAATCGCTGTACATATCTAATTTTCTTCCTAAATTTAGCAATTTTTTTTGAGTTTCTTTTTAAGTTCTTGATTTTTTATGTACTTTGTAAAGCCTTTTGTACAATTAATTGTAATTAAAAGAAGAATAAATTTATGTTTTGAAAAAATTTATTGATTTGCGTGCAAAACCGGTTATATCCATTTGTTTTTTTACTTTTAGGTGAAAACCTTTGGACAATTTATAAAAATTATTCCAGAAATACCATGCCCAGTCATAATCCCAACAACTCCACGTTTGAACTGTTTAATTATTCCTTTGGGCCCGAAGAGAAACGTTTTTTTGCTTTCCTGAACATTTTACAAGAATGGATTTAACCGGATTTGCACGCGACCTCCTCAATTATAGTACCATATTATAATAAAAAATATTAAAAACTAAATAACTAGTAGTCTGGAATACGCGTAAACTTGTAAACATCGACAACTCCCACGCAATAAGTGTCATGGAACGTGTGAATGTTTCTCGGAGTAAACTCGCAACTCGAAAGTACCCTGAAGAAACATATTTATATTTTGTATTTAAGTGCATAATACACATCCGGCAACATTGCTGGAGGACACAACACACACTGTTGCTAAGTTCAGATACATAAACACGGAGGACACTACGTATCTTATATATAGATAAAATATTGAAAATATAAATATTTTATTAAAGTAAATATTTTACCCCTCTCTTGAAAATCGGTATCCTGGTGTTCCCCTTAGCTTATATATCTAAGTGTAATTCAATTTAAGTACTCCCTTCACCCGGAGGTCAGGTCGCCTTGTCAACATAACGGAGGTGACAGCTTAACAAGGATACGTATTGCAATGAGATGTCGTAGCTAATAGGGTTCCTCGTTATAATAAATTTTTGCAATGTTCGGGTGCACACACAAAATGTACCCCGTCGATAGAAATATTGAACTTTTACACCAATGACAAATAATGTAACAATAATGATAATACCTCAGCTTTAATGTCTCGGAGTGCATGGACTTACCTCTCTCAGTCTGGGTTCGTTCCGGGACCAATAACTGTAATGCTAAAATCAAATTTTGGACTCTCGGAACAGATCAAAAAAAATATCTTCCGTTGCAAAGACAATTATATTTTTATTACACAATATAAAGTAAATAAATGGTTTATTAAGTAAAAAGTTCTTAATATTAATCCTATTAATAAAAATTCTTAACATTAACGAAGAAAAGCACGCGTTTATGTTGTCCGAAATTTTCACTTAATTTTATTACGAAAATAAAGTTTAATGTGGATTTACCTTTTAGAGCTCTAGGGTTTTTATTATGCATAAGATGTTTGACCATGAGATTGTTAACCTTCGACACACCGATGGTTATTTCTTATCTTGATATGAACGGATTACTTTCTTGGTGCGTCGTATAAAACCACGTGTAGTTGAAATTCGTTTTTTGTAGAAATATTCTGAATCCTTTATAATTTCGATTGGAAAACACTTTAATACAAGGTAAGTACACTTTTTTTTATCAATATTCACTAAGTTTCGTCGACTTTACTTAAATTTTCTGTACTTTTTAATTATTTTTAGTAGCAGTGGGCATAAAACACAACGCCATTTATAATCGATCAAACGTAGAGCGATCCCAATTGTTTTTCTTTCCATCGCCTCGAAATTCATAGCCTCTTGATTTTTCGTCCTTATTTATTATTGGTCGATGCAAAAATCAATACCATTTTGACCTTCTAAGATTACAGGTCTGTATTCAGCTCATCGTGACTTGTTACAATTTTAATAAAATAATTTTTTTTATTTTTAGATTGGATTAATCTTCATCATTGCTTCGTGATTGGTTTCGTGGAATTTATGGACATGCATTATCCGTTTTCGGTGTACTAAATCGAAACACTCCGAACTTTGCGTAATATTTTAACTACTTATTTAAATTTTAATGCTAACACAAATTTTATATTAATTAATCAATTAACAATATTTTGACTTTTGAATTACCTTTCTTATGACTAAACAATTTTGATTTTGTATTATTAATAAACATTTTATATCAACGGAATTAATTAAGCGTTACATTATAAATTATTTTTATTAACCTGTTTCAAGCCTCGCTTTTCAAATTAAATGATACTGAACTCAAATTCTTGGTGTCGGACGAAAGTTTATCTGTTTGTTCAGACAAGTCCATGCTTTTTGTTATTAACAAATTCTCTGAATCTTAAATAAACGTATTTATATTGACGTGGTTCCCCAACATTGCAGTATATATTGCTATGATTCAAATGGGCAATAAAGAATAATTAATCATTAGATATGCTCATACGCTGGTACAAATCGCATGAAAGTTCTTTTTGAAAAGTAGAAAGTTTCTCGAGGTTACGAAATCTCACAACAAAATGCAAGTAAATCGTTTGTAAATAAACAAACAGGTAAAAGAATAAAAATGTACCAGATGAAACAAATTGTCTTTAACAACATGTTCACAATTTAATAAATAAAATGTTAGATTTAAGAAATTGTTTATATAAAAAAAATAATTTGTTAGTTTAAAAAGTGTTACGTTAATGAAAAAAAGATATTTTACGTGGTTGTTAAATCGGTCCAGCGAAGTGCAACGGTAACAATTCATCCGAGGCTTCGGGAAAAAGCCAAACAATAAGTCACCTTTGGAACAGGAGTGCAAATCGGAAGACAACTATAAAAACAATCAAAAGTGCATTAATAAATTTATAACATTTAAATAAATGATAACGATTATCAAAAAGGCGAATGGGACTTACCAATGGGAAAAGCTGATTCAAATTAAATACAAAATCAGGTTTGTCAGAACAGGATAATTTTTCGAATAACCAGGGTTACGAAAAATATAAACAGGAGTCTCCCACCAAAGTGCAATACGGACAACACGTAAAATTTCGTGTTCCGTCAAGTTTAATTAATTGATAAAATCAATTTAGATTGTGGAGACCCAAAAAAGAGAAAAAATTGTGATTTAAACACGTGTGTGTAGAAAAAATAATTAGTGCAAATAAAAATAATTTGGCACTTACCTGTGAAGAATATTGGAAGAATCGGTTTATGGAGAACCTTTTCACTATTATTTGAGCAATCCGATGATAAATGTTTGGATTTGTACAACAAAAGGAAGGCGATTACAAGAAATTAACTTGGAGGTTATGGTGCACGGAAAACAAAGAATTTGCAAGCAGTAATAACAGTAGGCGTGTCGAAGATTAGGGTGAGATCACACTATAATAATTATAAAAATAAAAGTGGCGCGCATTTACGAATATTCAAAATAAGCACTTCGCGAATAAAAAATAAAAATTGCGGTAGAATTAAGATTTATTGATGAACTTTAAATTTATTACATTTCAATTTGCTATCATTTATGTTCCGTATTTTTTATAAAAAAATTTGTTTATTAATTAATGTTTCATCTGGCATTTTTGAATTCGACGATTCAGTTAAGTTTATTCACAGGTTAAGAGTGATAAAACAAGGTAAGGCGTCGAGGAACTTACTCCAGAGATAAAGAAGTTTCATGTTTATAAAAAAAGAACCAAATAATAAGAGCTAGCACGGAAAATTTCAAATTTATCAAAAAAATAAAAGAAAATATAGCGGGTAACAAAAATTCGAAAGACACTGCATACTTTATTGCAGTACAACAATAAAAATAAAAGGTTACCGCAATATATTGTTGTGTCCACAACATCTCTTAAGATCCGCGATCAACAACGATCGACACGGACGGGATGTGTTTTCAACATGTCGTATTTTAGTTTAGTTATGGTAGTATTGTTTAGATTGTTGCATAGAATTGTATTTAAAATTTTGAAGTTGTTGTTTATTGTTTGGTTGTTATGTTTTTAAAAGAGACTATGACATGCGCGTTTAGTAACGTTGATTTAAAATAAAAACAAAAAAAAGAGGAGGTAACGAGGGGGATAGAAAAATAACAAGAAAAAAACGAGGATTCCGAAGTGTGTGTCCAAACAGAAAAGACGCAAATTAAGTTCGTCTTCAAAAAATAAGAAATTTAAATTGTTTCAATCAATGCAAAGGAGTGTGGGAGATTGAAAATTGAATTGAAAAAGGCTCTCATATGAGAGAGATCGTGTTCTCAAAAAGTGAGGTACGTGCGAATATTTATACGGAGGAGACATAAAGTCTTCAATCGAGAAACCAACTAATTAAATTGGATTCTAACCCCGGTGGGTGATCAAAGTGGACGAAGCCAAAGACATCAAAAATATTCGTTCGAATAGAACGTGTATAGTACAGTGCCGACGATCATCTTAGTGGGTGAATGATAAAGGATTGGAATCAACAAAAACAAATCCAATTCCTCGTCTGTGACGAGAATCGCTTGAACGAGGTCAATCCTGAAGGAAGTAGGTGCATTCATTAGAAGAAGTGCCACGTTTTAGTGCGATTATAAGTCTTCCAAACAGTGAGCGAGGTATTCGAATACGTACGCCAAAAAACTAAGGTAAATTTCAATTTGTAGTTTTATGTGTTTCATTTTGTTAGTTTTAAGTTTGTTCAATAAATATGAATTTTGAAATTACATCTTTGCTGTGTTGTTCTTTGTTCATCGTGACTCTTAAGCAAAATACTGACCCTGAGATTAAGTCAACCAAATAGGTAGGTCTGCTCTTAAAAGGGGCTGAACGCAACAATATATAATATATATCCAATCGCACTTGCGGTATACGAATTTTAATGTTTACCATACAAAATTACAATAATATATAATATTATATTATATTATAATAACGATAATAAGAATGCATTCGTTTCCACACCACCATTGAGGTAGAAGCATGGTGCGTTTTTTTATTAAATAATACTTTTTATTGTACGACTAATAAAAACGAGATATTAAAAAAAAGGCCAATTTCGTGACCTTTGACCTCGAATAACCTTTAACGAGTACATGATATCGAGGTCGACTTTTTACATATTGTTTACAACGATGTCATAAAGATGTGTACCAAAATTCAGCTAGGTGGGAATTTTTCCGAGCTGAAAACCTAATTTGACTGGACTAAATATCGAAAGCGACAATAATACCGATTCTGTACTAATAAGCTCCTGTGAAGAAGAAGACGATATGAGTACTGAAGTTTTTTTACGAAGTTGGGTGTTGACAAACAACATCAGTCGTGACGCTACAAACAGTTTGCTACGATTTTTAAAAGCTCATGGTCATCCAAGTTTACCCAATGATTCTCGTTCTTTGTTGATGACACCAAGGTGTGCTTCGAATAATATCCAAAAATTAAATGAAGGTCATTATGTTCACTTCGGATTTGCAACAGGTATACGACTGACGTTACAAAAATATTTTAGGAAATATCCCAGGTCTATAAAAATAAATATTAATGTCGATGGTTTACCTCTTACGAAAAGTTCTGGTAGTCAATTTTGGCCAATACTTGCATCTGTCGTAACAGAATTTTATACAGAACCATTTGTAATTGGAATATTTCATGGGTTCCATAAACCAAACGATGCAAATGCTTTTCTAAAATCTTTTGTGGGTGAAGCTGTAGAAGTATGTGAAACTGGTGTTGATATAAATGGCTTAAAAGTATCTGTTGCTATTGGTTCTATTATTTGTGATGCACCAGCGAAAGCATTTATATGTGGTATAAAGAACCATACTGGATACTTCGGTTGCCCTAAATGTTTTCAGGAAGGTGATTTTGTATTAAATAGAATGACATTTCCAGAAATTCAATCTGTTCTAAGAACTGACGAGTCCTTTAGACTATGTCAACAACCAGAACACCATAAGTTTTCAACGATTCTTGAAAACCTAAATATTGGTATGGTGTCCCAAGTAGCAACAGATTACATGCATCTGGTATGCCTAGGTGTTATGAAAAAGTTGTTACAATTTTGGGTGAAAGGTAAATATAATATACGTTTAAAGACTCATCATGCTCTTCAACTTTCTACTAATTTAATTAATTTAAGAAGTTTTATAACGAAGGACTTTGCGAGGAAGCCCAGAAGTGTTATGGAGATTGATCGATGGAAGGCCACCGAACTGCGCCAATTTTTATTGTACACCGGTCCAGTTGTTTTAAAAAATATTTTGAATCGAGATCGTTATTGCCACTTCATGGCTTTAAGTGTTAGTATAAGAATATTACTTGATAATGATTTGTACATGAAACATGGAGATTATGCAAATGAATTATTAAGGCTGTTCGGTAGGAATCAAAAATTATATGTTAAGTTGTTGATATGTTGATTTTATAGTATTACTCTTATAAAACAATGTATTTTAGGTAATTTTTGTTAATTAAAAATTATTGTAAAAAAGTTAGTTTAACCACAATTCATGATTAAAATTAGAATTTAACTTCGTACAAAACATGCGATCTAGAAAAGATACAATTATGAATGTTGCGCTAAAAGCAAGACTTTTTATTGTACTTTGGGACGATATAATTTTTATTTTGATAAAAATTATAATTTCTTTATAAAACAAAGTTTAATTTGTTACTAAATACTTACTCAAAACGCTGCGGTTTTTAAAGCAAATTAAACTTTGTTTTATAAGGAAATTATAATTTTTATCAAAATAAAAATTATATCGTCCCAAAGTACAATAAAAAGTCTTGCTTTTAGCGCAACATTCATAATTGTATCTTTGCTAGATCGCATGTTTTGTACGAAGTTAAATTCGAATTTTAATCATGAATTGTGGTTAAACTAACTTTTTTACAATAATTTTTAATTAACAAAAATTACCTACAACATATCAACAACGTAACATATAATTTTTGATTCCTACCGAACAGCCTTAAAGTGGTTTATTAGAAAATATTCGAAATTGTATGGAGCGGAATATTTAACGTATAATGTGCACAATCTTTTACATCTGTTTGACGATGTAAAAAAATTTGGTGTTTTAGACAATTTTAGTGGTTTTAAATATGAAAACTACATGCAAAAAATTAAAAAACAATTAAAGCAAAGTAACCGACCCCTTGAACAAGTATATAATCGTATAATGGAGGCACGAGCAAATGAAATACAATTTGAAAGAGCAAAGTACCCGGTAATTAATTTTGATCAATCCTATGCATCCTCATCCGAGACTTCTAAAAGATTTGTTAAAACTGTTGAATACAACGGTTTCTGCATATCTAAGAAAAAACCCAATAACTGCTGCACCATTAAAGGCAACGAAATAATTATCATAAATGATATATTTTATGAAGAAAATATAATATATTTAGAAGCACGACGTTATATTAAAAAAAAGTCTTTTTTTAAGGAACCTTGTGATTCTGAAATATTTGGTGTATCGCTGGTTAATGACTCAAATTTGTCCGAAATTAAAATCATTCCGGCATCACAGATTATCGGTAAATGTGTTAAATTCCCTATGTCGACTAATAATGAATTTGAAAGTTCTGATCATGTTATTATTCCCTTAATTCACAAAATGGAATAAATTAATAAACTAAATTATTTTTGGTTTTGTTTTAATAAAAATATTATTAAAAAAATTTTTGCTGTTACTAAAATAACGTGTTTAGTTACAAAATATAACTAAACACGTTATTTTAGTTACACAATGTTACTAATTTTGAAATAATTAAATAATGCGTAAAAGTTTTGCTTATTAGTTGTTGAAACCAACATTCAATGTAAAATGTAATAATAAATTTTAATATAAGTATTCTTCAATTAGGGCCGCGATTATGAAGGACAAATATTTGTCCTAAAAGTTGTAAGATTCCTCAAAAATTGTTTTACTACAACACGGTTTTGCTATAAATATAAATTTTTAAACAAAACACGTGTTTGAAGGGCCGGCCTGAAAATATTGAATATTTTTTAAAATAAAATGTTTTTTTAAGTTTAAGAATTTTTAATAGGGAAAATTATATTTTTTATTATTTATTAAATGATCTATTTTTTATGTCCCAATTTATACCCTTACAAAAAGTTGGCAATTTTTAATTGATTTAGTTGGCAAATTGAGGATTGCTTTTATAATATACACAAGTGGACACCCGCCGTCGTCAAAAATGTGCCCGCTTAATAGAGGTGTCCGTCCAAGAGAAATTTGTCCAATAATTTATATTATCTCTATAGTATTCATGATTACGCCTAAGTACCTTTGGTATACACTGCGCATGACATTACAAATTACAACATTACAATTTATTTAAAACAAGTGAATTTTTTATTTAACATATTTAAATGTCGGTTTTCCGACTTTTCAACCCCCCTCTCCCCCTTTCCGCAGTTCGTCCAAATCTTCGGACCCCCCCCCCAAGGCCCTATGGTCACAAACCAAAGACACCCCCTCATTCGTCTAAATTCTAACTTTACCTTTTAAACTAAAAATCCTATTCATTAGTTTAAAAGAAATTTATAGCTGTAATAAAAATTGGAATAAAACAAGCAAAGAACGATGCACAAATTAGAACGTACATCAATTCCATTTGAGGTGATTCTCTGCCTATAAGTAGGACAAAAATTTACATCAGGTTACGAGATCTTAATCGCCGAATTAGTGTACCCGAAAATATCTACTTTATACTGTTTTTTTTTTAATTTTGTAAATAATAAATATTTTTCTGCTTCCGTTGTCGTTTTCTTATTTTAGTTTTGAAAAGCCTACTCTGTAGCTTTCTATTTTAGGAATGTTTTTTGATTTAATACTTCATAAAAAATAAAAATTCAATTTAATATTTCCATATCAATTATAATTAAATCAATTAAATAATTAATTGCCTATTTAAAATATGATAATATTGATGAAAAATAAATAATTTTTTAAACTCTTTCTAAAGCGCACGTAAATCGCCGGCGGCCATTGGTACCTACCACGTACCTACCCATCAGCCTACCGTTGCGTTGTAAGTGTATCGTGGTCATAGAATCTGTTTGTCTTTGTAAGTCTATCGTGACATATTTGTTTACTTATTTTTATATATTTACCCAAATTCGGCATTTTTTTAAATTTAATTAATAACTTAATTTGATTAATTTATTATTAATCTTAATTAATATTAATTTGATTGTGATATTGATATTTACGCAAATCGAGTATTGTCAGGAAAATTGAATTTCGAAACTTCGGTAAGACATTTTATTAAATTAATTATTATGAACTGACTATGAAGTTTTTTTTAAGAATAATACTATAGTACAATCACACATAAAATATTTACACATCACGTGTAAATTTCTTCCTAACCTAAAATTTGAGACACGTATACAATGGTAAGTACCCTTATAATACCTACTTTATTAATATTACAAAATTGATCTAATCAATTTCGATAGATATATCCTGAAAATGAAGAAAACGTTTCTAGCATTTTTTTGTTTGATTTTAGGCTTTCGCAGTAGTTTGTTTCATTGACGACGATGTAGTGTCTGAAGTGCCTATCAATTGGTTGGTAAAAAAAATAAAATGTGTTGGTGGCCCGATACAAAAAATCCCAGCCATCTTATCGCGGCAAAAGTAGAGCCAAACACTGGCGCCAATATTGAATGGAAAAAATATAAAGTGAACGTAGAGACGTTTTGTGGTATGTATTATATTCTGCGGGGTGTGAATTGTGTATCTATATTGATTTTAATTTTCACATACATTAAGCGCTGCTAGGAAGAGGGCCACTTTCAAAGACTATACCTCTTCAGAGGAAATAATTCATAAGTTACGGAAGCTGCATTCGTCAAGTGAAGACGACGAAGATGATGGTAAGTGTGACATTACTTTATTTGATTTTCTCGCTGATACCTACTATACAATATTTCAGATTCTATTGTGTTACCACTACCACCATCTTCCAAAACAAATTTAATCAATTTATCAAATACCTCGGTAATTTTTAATTTGGAAGATTTAAACGAGGATTTAAAGAGGAATGCAGAAGAGCATTCTATTAATGGTAATAAATCTAAACTGTTTTTTAAAAGTTTTGCATGGATAATACTCACCATTTATTACAGAAACTGCTAGAAATCTGGAACAATCGTTAAGAGAAGCTGAAACGTGTATTCAATCCCCGATGCAGGGAGTAACTACGGAAGGTAGTATTATATTTATAAATTGAAGGAACTGAGAAATTTTTAATCTTAACATTTTAGAACATCTGCAAGTAATTTACAAAATGCTTGCAGATATGAAATTACAACTTTCATCGATACAAGACCAACTGTTCATCATGAATAGTAACAAGACACAAATTACCAAACCGAACAATTCTCGTAACTTAAAGACATTCTTCCCATTAAAAACATTTCAGCAACTGCTGGATTTTGAGGAATTGTTGCAGGCCGATCAGAATGTTCAATCGAGTTTTGTAAGTTGACAACAACTGTTAATGTATTAAATTGTTATGAAACTTGACTGTGATATAACAGCTATTAAATTCCTAACATTTTTCAGGATCAATATTTAAATCAGAGAGGCGGCAAAACGTGGATGTGCAACCTAACGAGGATCATTTCGAATTTATTTACCGATGAATTTGGTGCGTCTTGCTCATGGAAGGGTAAGCAAGGAAATCATAAATTGGAACATTTTGTTATGATGTCCTTCATTTTCGGTGAGTAATATTAACTAGTTAGATTAGCTAGCAGAATAATTAAAATTTTATTTTATTACAGAATCCGTAAAAAGCAGGTTTTGACCAACGACGACGATTTAGAGAGGGAAACAGCTCGATGGTTCAGATACTCGAATCAACGACACCAAAGGGCGGAAAAACTAACCAACAAGCTTCCAAAGAAATCTAAAGAATCAAAGAAACCCACATCACAAAATAGTGATGTTCAAAATGACCCGTAATTTAATTAATTATTATAGAATAAAGTTTTATTAGATTAATCATACTTGTCATAATTTTAACCTTTCTCCTAATTATAACCCAAACTCAGTGTACTCTTATCTTTATTTGCGATAACAAATTGACTTGACAAATTTTAAAACCAATTACAAAAATTAACGAAGAACAAGCATTAGTAACAATTTGTATTGCATTTCCCCACAATTAGAGCCCTCATTAGTAGTGACTCCAGAATGCCACCTTTTTCAATCCCGAAAAGGTTGCAGGAGTATATCACAACGATGTTGAATTACTATCACCCAAAAGTTCCACAAATATCACCAGCGTGTCAAAAAAGGTCGCACGAGTATCGCCACAGTATCACATTTCAATTACAAAAGGTTGAATGAGTATCGCCACCGTATCACATTTCAATCACGAAAGGTCGCATGAGTATCGCCACCGTATCATATTTCAATCACAAAAGGTTGAATGAGTATCGCCACCGTATCACATTTCAATCACGAAAGATCGCATGAGTATCGCCACCGTATCACATTTCAATCACAAAAGGTTGAATGAGTATCGCCACCGTATCACATTTCAATCACGAAAGGTCGATTGAGTATCGCCACCGTATCACATTTCAATCACGAAAGGGCGCATGAGTATCGTCATCATATCACATTTCAATCACAAAAGGTCGCATGAGTATCGCCAGCGTATCACAATAGCGTCACAAAATATCGCAATATCACAGTGTGATATCACTGAGGCGGACATTAATACTTGGCTGTGACATCACAGTGATATCACTGCATCAAAAACTTTTGTCACAGTGATATCACAGTGATATCACTGCGTTGACTGGGTCCAAGTCATTACGAGCATCTACAAAGAGTGTTATAGTGAGTATAACTTATGTTATATACAGGGTGCGTCATAATTAAAAATAAGAATAATTTTGTATTTTATTTGTTTAAAATAAAGAAAGTAAGATGGTATTTATAATGGCGATTTCACAAGCCGTAACAAATCTCATGAAAGTTCCGTACAACCCTTAAGTAACTTGACGTCGCCTCCCAGATGTCGACAGCTGTTGTCGCATACTAACAGTGAATCATCCTCAAATCTTACCGAACATTCCTCAAGTATTACTGAATCCAGTAGCATTATCCAAGATCACCTCACAACTTCCTCAAGCGATATTTATTATACAGCTAAACTCCCTACCGGTTCGAGAGACCTTCGTGATGCTTGTTTTGTTCCAAGCCACATTGCGAAGAATATACCTATAACTGTAACGCCAGTTGCTCCCCCTCGTTCTGTTCGTCGATTACAACTAATCGCCATTCCGCAAACTAATTACCCACTCTGCAACATTGAATCGGCTCTCTCGTCAATTGATTCTGCTTCTGGAGAAGGCAGTCCTAGTTGAAGACTTACTACCCCTGCCTCTTTCAGCAACTTCATGGAGAATTCAGTTCCGATACAAGTGCTTCTTCTGAAGAAGTCGACAAAACATTTATGGCAGAATCAAAAAATTACATTGATTACGTCATAGAATATAAGGGCTTCCTGGAACAAGTAATTATTTCTCATCAAAATCACATTACGCAACTAATTACTCCGTTTTTAGGCATTTAATTATGTCAAAGCTAGCCCATTCTTGGTGAAAAGTTTAAGAAGTACCTATGATTTTCGATATTTATTGTGAAAACACGAATGTATAATTTATTGAATTGTACAATATTCCGAAGACGTGATACGTTTGATATTTTGAGAATTTATTACGAAGAACCGAGGTGCCTGATTTGGTGCGATAGCTCCCATGCTCTTTTAAAACAACTCAATCTGTGAGCCAAGGTAAACATTATTTTTAAAAATTTAATATTAACAAATTAACTGCACGCATGATAACGATTTTAGCTAACCGAGCATTGAGACTTTCGCACAAGTATATAAAGTCACGACCGATTGCAGATGGTAACAGTCCTGTTGCCTGCTCTTATAACTTGAAGCCAATGTTTGATTCGTTGGATAAATGGGTTGGAGACAGTCTTTATTTTTAAGTAGACTTAAATATTTAACGTTCCATGTTCTACTTTTTGTTTATTAGTTCCTAGTTTTGGTTATTATTTCATTTACCACTAAAGTTGTTTTATTTCGGTTTATTAAAAAAATTTAAGGTTCTGTATAATTTGTTACTTACTGGTAACGAATTGTGTTTATGTTTCTACTAAAGATTTTTCACAATTTATGATATTTAACATTTTATAGCTATCTATTTATAAAACTTGAGGGTCGCGTTCCTGTATGATGACAAGAAAGTTAAGAATTATAATTTGCTTTGCACTTTGGCTTGAATGTATTTTTTTTCTTTGCTTGAACTTATAACTTCATCACAACACAATTAAAAATACTATATTAAATAAAAATACAAAAACAATTAAAATTTAAAAAAAGAAAACAACAAAAAATTAGTCCCTTTTAAGGGACACAAGGGTAACACGGAATTTTACAATGTGGAACTCTATTGCAGTAAATAAACTCAATAGAGGCGGAAATGTAAATTCGGAAATTTCTCGAGCTTCCTTTATCACATTTGAGAAATACTCTAATATCTCCCTAAAAAAATTCAAACTTTTGATAAATAACAAAAATTTTTATTAAAACGACTTACATGATTTCTTGTTTCTGTAGTTTGTTTTTATTGTTCTCTATGTATGCTTTACAAATAATGGTAAGATCCATCACATAATAAAAAGCATCAAACTTTCCATTTCTATTTTCTATTACAATCTGCAATTATTGCAGATTGTAAAACTTGACGGTAATACAATTAAAAATACTATATTAAATAAAAATACAAAAACAACTAAAATTTAAAAAAAGAAAACAACAAAAAATTAGTCCCTTTTAAGGGACACTAGGGTAACACGGAATTTTACAATGTGGAACTCTATTGCAGTAAATAAACTCAATAGAGGCGGAAATGTAAATTCAGAAATTTCTCGAGCTTCCTTTATCACATTTGAGAAATACTCTAATATCTCCTAAGAATCTGAAGCAAGTTACCTTGGGCTCCACTTAGACAGCAGACTCACTTGGAAGAAGCATATAACCAAAAAAAGAAAAGAGATGGATATAAAAATTAAAAAAATGAGTTGGTTAATCGGAAGAAAATCGATTCTCTCCATGGAAAACAAACTTATCATTTACAAAGCCATCATCAAGTCAATTTGGACATATGGATTGGAACTCTGGGGATGTTCAAGCATTTCCAATGTTAACATAATTCAAAGGTTTCAATCAAAAACACTCCGGATGATAGTTGACGCTCCATGGTATGTAACCAATCAAACCATACATACTGATTTGAAAATGACCTACATAAAAGAAGAAATAATTAAAAAAGCAGATAAACACCACACAAGGCTGGAAGATCACCCTAATCCCAGTATACAACAATTGCTCAAAGTAGAAGTCTACAGACGACTAAAAAGAAAATCGCCTAACGACCTATTATCAAGACAATAGACAACAAGAAATGGGAAACGCCGATGGGCGTTTACTATACAGACAGAAGCCACCAGATCAGCTCATGGAACTCTATAATATTATTATGTTTCGATTGTTGATATTATATTAGTTACAATTAAAAAAAAAAATTAGTAGCGATCGGTTTTTGGCACTATAAAACTACAAAATATGCAGACAAATATGCTCTAAAATTTTACAAATAAGCTATTCAAATTTACTAGCACAAATCAATAGTTGACAATGTAAATTTAATCAATTGTTATTGATTATTTTGGTCTCTTAATATTAAAAGACCTATACCTAATTTTAAAAAATATCTTATAAATTAACAAATAAAGGTCATCTATAATACAAAAATTTATTATAAATTTATATTACTCTAATCTTGAGATCCTGAATAACCTTAACAAAATGAAAAATTAGTTTGAAAACCAAGATCATGTAATTTAAAAATTAAATCTTTTCCCATAGTCCTTTATTTCTTTAATAATTTGAGACGCGTCTAGAGAATTTAAAATATTCTCATCTTCGGTCGAAAAGAGGCTGTAGGATAAAAAACCAGAAATTAGCCAATGAAAACATTAACACGCGTAACATTATTATACTTAACAAATGTAAAAGTTTTTAATAGTAGATAAATTAATACATCAAAACATTAAAATAAAATAAAGACAGTGAAACTTACGAATACTATACTAACAGAAATTCTAAAAATTACAAAAATATAATTTTTGTAATATTTCTATAGTCTCTCTCGACCGAAAATGACGATATTTTAAATTCTTGAAAAGCGTTTCGAAGTATTAAAAAGGTTAGCGCTGAATCGTCTTAGCACCGAATTGGGTTTGCGCCTAAATGGGCTACGCCGAATCGTCCCCGCGACGAATCGTCCTCACGCCGAACCGTCCTCACGCCGAATCGTCCTCACGCCGAATCGTCCTCACGCCGGAACGTCCTCGCGCCGAAACGGTATTACGCCGAACTAGCTACGCCGAATCGGCGGCGCCGAAAAGTCCCATTCCCGGGTTTAAGTGCGTTGCTGCTATAGCTAAATACCTGGTTCAACTCCGGGCTCAGTAAAACTTTATTCTGACCGTCTCCCCTCGGAAGGCAATGGCAAACCACCGAGGTGTAATCTGCCTGGAACAGCCTCTCTGGAGATGAAGTGTATACACTTCCCGCGGTTTGGAGCCCGCGTTAAGCAGTAGGTCCCCTATGTGTGTGATAATACTTCAAACGCACAACGACACATGCATAGGAAAGAGGTTAGGCAAGGCACTTGAAGAAGACTTGAAGAAGAGGTATTAAGTATATTCGACGCCCAAAAAATAAAAAACATGATATTAAATATCAAGTTCCCACTATAAAGCATGGTGAAGGTAACATCATGGTGTGGGGCTGCTTTTCCCGTTGTGGCAGTGATCCATACACAGAATTAATGGTATTATGGATCGGTTTATGTATGGCGACATATTGAGGGATCATATGTTACAACATGGTAAGAGAAAATTGCCACGCGGGTGGATATTTCAGCAGGATAATGACCCAAAACATACTTCAAAGCATGTTAAGGACTACATGGAAAAGGCAAAAATCCGCCTTTTAGAGTGGCCTAGTCAGTCTCCAGATTTGAATCCCATCGAGCATTTGTGGTAAGAGCTCGAACGACGAATAAGAAATGAAAATTATAGTAATACAACTAAATTATGGGAAGCATTACAGAGAGAATGGTTAAAAATACCATTAGAACGTTTAGAGAAGCTGGTTGACTCTATGCAATCACGATGTAAAGCTGTTATCGCTGCAAAAGGCTTTTTGTAACGAAGTACTAAATGTTTTTAATCTATAGTTTTTGTATGTATTTCTTTATTTTTTGGTTTTAAAGCCCGTCTTACATCAGGTTATTTCTGGCGCCATTTCTTGATCCATATTTCTGGCGCCATTTCTTGGGCCAGAAATGACGCCATTTCTTGATCCAAATATAAAGCCTGTATTATATCAGGCCATTTCATCCGCCATTTCTAGCGCTGATCTTGCGCAGTAGGTAATTTTAGCAAATTACCTGAAACATTTTGTAGGCCAAATATATAGAATCCGTTCTATTTTGAGGCTATTTTCAACGCCATTTACCTGCGAGCGTGCCCAGTAAAATTAAACGAACGTCAAATTGTGAAAAGTTGTGCTACACATAAAAATTGAAAAGGATAAAAAAAGCGATTTAATTGCAGCAAACATAATAGTATTATTTTTTTTACCAGCACAAAAAAATTTTTTAAAAAATTAAATTTTCAATGGTTATTAAATTCTCAAATTTGATTTTTTAATTTCAATGAAAAACAAAAACATTTGCGATTATTTAAAAATACGTAACTTTTAGTGATAAAAGCAAGTCATTCCTAGCCCTGCATTTGACAATTACTACCTGCCACAGAATCTACCTGCGCATTCAATCTGTACTGCGGCCGCTCACAGGCAAATTGTTCAAAAATAGAGCACGTGTCAGGACATTTCGAGCCAGGACATTTTCCAAGACATTTGCTGTTTTAAACTAGGCAATTTATTTGGCTCAAGAAATGGATCAAGAAATGGCGCCAGAAATAACCTGATGTAAGACGGGCTTAAGAGCTTTTGTCAGCACTTGCTAAATGCAAATATTTCGAATATATTTTGTTTTGAAGTTTTCCAGATTAATACAATTATCTAGAAAGTTATAATTATATTTTGTAATTTAAGAGTTTTTAAGGAATAAATATTAAAAAAATTAAAGAGAAATATTGAAATTTGAAAGTTATTGCAAAAAAACTGGTTGCCAACTTACTTTTGATCGCTACTGTAGATAATATAATAATAATGATACTAAACATATGTATATGGATGCACAAATAATGTATTCTTTTAATACATTGCGTTTCACTACTTTGGCCTTTATAAAATAAATATATTTTGTAAAAGTGTGATGAATCTCGTGGGCCGGAAAAATGTTCAAGGCGGGCCGCGGGTTGGCCACCCCTGGTTTACAACAACAATCAGGTAAATCAAAATTTTGAAAATAATAAGTAGCAACTGTAATAAAAGATATCATATTTACTGATGCTACTCTAAGATCAAGTATTAAAGATGAAAATATGGCAATGAAAATTTATTTACAAAAGATTAAGCTACACAAAATTGTTTATTTTCAATTCTTCTGTATCTCGAATAGCTTTTCCGATGAATGCGTTGAGAATTTTTTATCCTTTTCAGCTGTCGCGGCAGTTAATATTAAGAATCTGCGGTATCAGGAATGATTAATTTTTTTAATTTAAAAGATAGTTAGGTCGCCCAGATCTCCAGCGTCCGCTGGATCTTACCTAACACCGGCTTCGGCATGATGTAAAGAATATTTTTCATTAGATTCAATTTTAAAACTCGTTGAACTTCCGTAGAAACGCTTTTAGTTTTTATTTTTATGAGAATTTCGGCGTTTATTGTGCTGCAATTCAAGGACTTAATTTTATTAATTTTCATAAATGTCAAAATTAGTTCTTAAAAATTGCTAGATTTAATTCTCGTATTAATAGTCAGTGGCGCTGTTTATCGTCGTTGGTGTAGCTATAAGCAGTCCGAGACAGTCATTGTCGAAAGTTGCTCGGATTTGCATTGTTGTATTATAGTTAATTTTTCGCTGAAGTTCAAAGTTATTAAATTTTTATAATTCAAAATAATTTCAATCATTGCTTTAATATCAGTTCACTATATACTCACTAGAATAGGAAAGTAAAATTTGAAAAATTTCGATTTTAAAACTTATATCATCCATCGTCATAATTTCAGAATGAAGAACAACGATACAAATTCTAGTAATATAAAAATAGAAATTAAAAGCGAAGAGGATTCTAACGATGAGCAAGAAATTAAAGGTAAATTTCACATATTTATTATTGTCACAAATAGATAATTAAATTAAATTAAAATAGCCAGTATATAAATATCACCCTGTAGAGTAAATTTTATAATTATGAGTTGCTAAATAAATACTATTACAAAATATAAAACGAACACGAGGATTGTGAAGTCACTAAGTCAGCATTATCAATAGGACTTAGGAAGGAGACCACGAAAAAGTGGAACAACAAAAAGTTATTAAATATCCGAAATTGAGGATAGATGGGGAGTTGTCATTTGGACTAGTAAGTGAGTCATTTGAAAGTGCAGGGTGTTTGTGCATCCAAATATTAATAATCAAGAACACAAGATGTCGATCGTACGATCCATCAAAACTTCATGGGTCCTATTGGTCATTCTAATCGTAGAGTAAGATAAATTTAAATTATTTATATATGTAATATTGTTCCCCAAATATTTTATTTAAATAGATTAGTTAATAATAATTACCCAATGACTATTATTTAAAAGTTACACCCCAAATTAAGATCCCAAGTTATAAAAGGTATTAAAGGCTAAACATAAAATGGTAAGAAGGGCCTAAACACGACAATACATATTATTGTTATTGTGTTAAGTATAATAAATCTATTATCATCATATAACTTTCATTGATATATAGGCCAGTCATATTAGAATTTTAAATGGAATTCAAAAAACCGTCGACACAGCAGTGCACCAAGAAGTCCATAAAATTGAATGAAGGTAGATTGGAGATCCAGTTACATTTTTTTTGTAACAAGGCAAATTAAGGCTAATTTTACCTCAGCGAAAATGCAATGAGGCTTGCGAGTTGTCCAAATAGGGAAATTCCAGTAGAATCTAGCGAACGAAAGAAAACTGGGACTATCCTCAAAACTTAAAAGTAGTATTACAATCCCAGCATCACCATTTCTAACGACAAAAACGTGTAACCACTTCCAGATGTTATTCTGCGTACATCGGCTCTCGTGGTGTTTAACGTTTTTTTTTTGAGAAGTGATGTTTTATCTGAACTTGTGTTGAAATGGAATTTAGTGAAAAATGGGAACAGCTTCTAAACTTGTAAGATTCTTCCGTGTTATTAAAAGAATTTGCCAACAAAAGTAGTCAAGTTGTTGGCGACTGCTCTATAGAGACAATTAAGTTATAATTTGAAATGCAGCTCACATTTGCAAGCACAATTGCAACAATCGAGCTAAGTGGATGGGAGAACGACAATAATGTGTAACAGCTTCGAGATGTTATTCTCTGTACATTTAGGTACTCTTGTGGTGATTGGTTATCTAAAAGCGACAAATACTTTTAGCTAAAATCATTTAGCAGTAAGTTTATTGAACATGGTATCCGTTAGGAATCAACAGCTAGAGACAAATATGCGAAGTATGATTTTTCACATTTTATTACGTTGTTATTTAGTGTTGTATTTTATGGATGTCGATAGCTTTGTACTGCAAACAAGGTTTCTCATTTATAATACTAAAAATAAAATTGTTTCACCAGATAATGTGATCTTTGTTAATGAAATAACAATCATATATTACACCAGTGCAATCCGACTTCAATTTCACAAGTGAAATTCGTCCTGCAGACGTAAACAAGAACACAACAAAACGAGATATATTTATGATAACCATAAGAATTATTTTCACTCTTTTTAAATATTCCAGGTTTACTACTAAAAAATGTATTTCCTAATCTTCAGATTGACAATTGTACCCCTCGTGGACGACAAAATCTTTAAATGCCAATATCGTCACGCTCCATTATTTGAAGAAGACGAGTTAAATTGTGCTGCGGTTCTGGAACGTACAACATTCGCAATCTTCCTCCTCTGCAAGCTCCATTTTATACCAACCAAAAATTTTTAAAACATTCGAGAAAACAAAACAACGTTTTCGCAATGTCTGCGCTAGGTTCGTCAAAATGATTTCAAAATCCCACTTCTGGCATTACTTTCGTGAAACTGCTGAGCAGAATTTATCATCGAGTGTTTGATCTATCGTACACAGCTTTCGATCAATTTACTTCGAAAAACGCAACTCGAACGTAAGAACAGAATTTCCATGCCTAGGGAACTGGTAGTCTGCGGGGTGGAATTTATTTACGGTCATGCTTTACCCATTAACCCAGATACATGTACGAGCGCTATCTAGACGCCATGGCAATTGTGCATCGTTTGAACAAACCAAGTTTTTTCTTGACAGTAACTTGCTATCCAAAATGGTCCGAAATAACAGCGAGTTGTAATCCAGGCGAATATGCCATCGATAGAAAATCAATTCAAATTAGAAATTAAAAAAGCTTATCGCTATGATCAGAAGCGGACAGTTATTTGGAAGAATGATTTTGGCATTGTATACGATCGAGTATCAGGAAAGAGGTTTACCTCACGTTCCAATCGCCTTTAGAGATAAGGGTGAGTTTGCTTTGCTCTTAATTACATTAACAAAAACAATGACTTTCGTATTTAATATAATATAGTATTTAACAGTTTAACGGATTTCCGTTATTAAAGCAATATTTTTCCTTCAGGAAAACCCACTCTGACTCCGGGCTATAACCCCACAACAGAGTGCCATAAGTTGCAATAGAATGGATATTTCCTTTCATCCGTCTTACAGTGAAGATCGCCGTGAATAACTTCTTCATCAGAAAAGAGATGTAACTATTCCATCCCAATGCGCCTTCAAGGACAATTCCTCGAAGCCTCAAGTTTTCACTTTTATCCCTTTGCACACCGAATGTAAGTATTTGGGTTTTATTGGTGTTAATAAAACAATTATGATATAACTAACTGATATTCCGTTATCTACATAAATATGTATGTTTTAAGAGTTTAATTTTCAGAACTTTACAAAATTTAGTACTTATATTTGTACATAGAAGCCTAAATGTCTCGTTCATACTTACTCAACAAACATTTTAGCTGTAAATCGGCTGTTAATAGCTAATAGCTTTATTTAGTCTCGAAATAGCCATTTATTAGCAGATTTACAGCTAAAATGTTTGTTAGGTTAGTACCACGTACTCCGCTAACTGGAGATTTCAATGAGAATTTCAGCAAAGAAGAAAGTAATGGCCTACAACATGCACTTAGAGAACTAGGACTCCGAATTCGGTCGCCAACGATACGATTTTTTCCAACTTTGAAGTGTCAGCTACTGGAGTCCACACATCGATTTCCTCTTACCATGCGCCTCTTTGGGCCAGAATTAACTTAATCTAATTTACCATAGACATCTTTGGCCGTGGAATGGATGTTGTTGGTATAAACACCGTCATCAATTACTATATGCCAACTGATGCAAGAATTATTTACACAGTGTTGCTTCTTCAAGTCGTTTTGACTCTGTGTGAAGAGCTATCACGTTTATTTTCAGCGATGAAATGCCAAATTATTGAACCAAGTTCAAACTAGGTTCCAAGTGAAAATTATTAACAAATCTTTTAATCAAATATATATTTTGATTCTAATTATTTTCATTCAAACTTATTTCTATTTATTACCTTATCCGACGGGATAAGGGAAGGGGTGTAGGGGTTATGCTGCAGAGGTAGTACCTTATACCGGGACGATCACATCGAGCGTGATAACGTGACATGGTCCTTGGTACTTGGTCCTCGCAGGATACCCAACTCTCACTTATGGCTCCACGTGCCACACCCTGGTAACTGCGTTGATCCGCAGGCGAAACTAAGTGAGGGGAGCCAGATATGGCAATAACCGAGTGGGGGGAATAGGAAAATAGAAAAATAACATTTTCAGCATTAATTGCAGATGACATTTAAAAAATTTGATTCGAAATACGAATAATTTTTAAACACTTGTTTCGAATTTTTAAAAAACTTGATCGCGTGATCAATTAATTTTCTCTTTCACTCTGCATCACCTGTAACTGGCGTGTCCGACAAACACTTTTCGAATTGTGAAGTTTGAACAATATCTTCACATATGGCATTTTTATTTTGAACTTGTAATTTCTCAAAATTACTTGTTTTACCATCTTGTGACAATTTTCTTTCCTTTGCCGCTGGAAATCCTTTAGAAAAGAAAGCTTCAAATCCTCGATGGTCATCAATTCTTTTGGATTTCCGGAGTACTTGGATTAATTGCGTAACATTTTTATTTTTCTTCGTAGCAATCACGTCAAAAGAAGTAATTTTATGTGACAAAACATTAGGACAGTCGTATTAGAAGATTTATTTTATTCATTACAAGAAACTTGACAGCTATTAGGTTCCATACTTGTAGATTTCGTTGATGCAATTGCACTCTGTAAGTCTTCAATACTTTTAGAACTTTTATCAAAAATTTCGTGATTTATGCTCACTAAACAGGTCAGAGGTTATATTTTAAAGGGCGATGGAGATGATACATGGATGCGTCCAGGATCACAAATGGTCTCAAACTTTGATGAATTAGTCACGATTAGTTTCGATAACATAAATAAAATTGGGCTATCACTGTACGATATTTAAACTAAGTAAGTAATATTTAAACTAAGTAAGTATTGCTTATTATTTTCTTCTAGTTAATATTGAAATTAATAAAAATAACCATGAAGGAGACGACGAAAATCATATCCTAAAGACAATGGAGATTGCTACCAATAAAGAAAAAGTCCTAGCTACAAGTTCATTATAACGTATTTAAATCAACAGGAAAATAACGAATTCGTCGATCTCGGTAAGTTATTAAATTTTATTTACAACACATTTTTTAAGAGTAAAGGCATAGCCTGTGCTGTGCTATGCCAATGTCAAACATTGAGGTAGAAACATAGAGTTTCAATAGTGACGTTCACATAGTTATGAGTTGCTATGCTATTTTGCGCATGACCATGACATTGTTCAAGGTTTGTGTTGACATAACACAGAGCATAGCATAGCACAGCACAGGCTATGTGGCGAGCCCTTTAGGTTGCAGTCCAGAGATGAGCAACCTTTTCTTACAACGGGCCATTTACAATTTTAAAAATGTTGTAGACCGCATATGTAAGAAACTTATTATCACACAAATACTGAATTATGAACTCAAATGATCTCTTTATCTCAAAATAAACCTATTAAACAAATTAATAAACAAAATAAACCTATAAATCTAACCTTAAGACTATTCGGTAGGAATCAAAAATTATATCTTGATTTATTGATTATGTTGATTTTACGTTGATTGATTCGCCGATACGTTGATTCGGCAACGAATTACATAATTTTAAAAATTACGGGGTTTGCACCAAGTGCAAAACTTTTTTGAAGCTATCGTATTTAAAAAGCCACACTAAAAATTGTCTTTTTAAAACCAACGAGGCTAATACGGCTGCAGGACAAAGTAACAACCCTGCTGTTGAATCTTTCGTCGTTTGTCATTTGGAAAAAAGTTACAGCGAGTATTTGACTTCACTACCTTTTAACGAAATTATTAAAAAGCTCCGCGCAGATGAAATAGGAAAATTAGTTGTTTCAGATGAACTAATTATGAATTAGTAGTACGCGGTAGATTTGTTAAAAACTGACAAGAATATTAAAAAAAGGGCGGTTGTTGTCGGAAATAAAATGCGCGAGTGTGGGGAATACTATGAGAAATGAAAAAAATAAATCCGGATGTTAGTACGTTTATAGACATTTTAAAACCTGAAAAATTTGATTCCATAATATTAGCTGTTAAGACTGCATGCCAATATGATGCAGTAGAAAGAACTTACCAAGCCGCATCATTTGCGTTACATCAAGGAAAACAATAATTAAGGATTTGATTGATTTACTTATTTGTATGACCGTCAAAAAGGACAAAGTGGTAAATTGTACAAACCCCGATCGATTTATGAAACAACTGAAGTTATTAAAACGGCTTATTGAAGCAAAATGGACCAAAGAAATAGGGTCCTTAGCCCTGAAAGACCTTACGGAGAAGAAATCGACGAATACAGAAAAGAAATTACTACCATTTACGGAGGATATTATGAAATTACAAAAACATTGCATAGAAAAAGCAGAGGAAGCTTACCAAACGTTAAAACAAAATAGAAATGCGAAAGCTTTTTCTATTTTAGTTAAAACTACATATATAGTATTGTGCAAAAGGTGGTGCCACAAATTATTAAAATTTGCTAATAAACACAGTCTCAATTTATATTTGCAGTTGCTTTTATTTAAAACCCTTCAAAATGCCTAAACATTCATAAAACATACATAAAAATGTACAGGAGGTCACCGATCTCGATGCTGGATCTTCTGCTATGAATTGTAATGGAAGTAAAAAGTTACTGTGGACATGCATTGAACATGTTGGCTGTTACGGGACCTATATTTCTATCAAAAAATCAAGTTTTGGCAGAAATAGGAAAACCTTCAGTAGCGGAAACAATAATCCTCAGAAGATTAGTTCAATTTGGTCTTTCAGCAACGCACAAACCTAAACTGTCAATAAAAAATGGTAAAAACATACCGGAGGAATGGATAAAGTTGACAACAGAAGACTGATAAAAAGTACTTTTTTGTGACGAGTCTAAGTTTAATGTAATTAGTGATGGAGTGTAGTATGTCCATCGCCAAATTAATAAAAAACTGGATACTAAAGATGTTAAAACTACCGTAATTTATTTTTGGGTTATGGAATGGAATCGTTGCTAAAACACTTTCTGACGTATCACCTACTTCAAGTTATGTGTTCCTATTACCTATATTAGAAATTTTGTAGTCGCAAATTTCTCATTATAGCGTTGCTGACGAAAAAAAAATAACTAGAGATTCTAATATCAAATTCGGTCAAGAATCAAGTACATATCTTATTACAGTATCGTAATTTTATTTTTGTGCAAGATTTGTTTTATTACATTTTCGTGAATTACCGAAATAGTTATTTACGTATAAGTAACAGAAAATGATCCATTACAAATGAGATTGCTTATCAGAACGAGGCGTTACCCGAGTTTTGATAAGCAAGCGAATTTGTAGATCGTTTCTGTACGCATCACGTATGCTATTTTTTCTCCAGGATAAGGCCCTACAGGAATAAAAAAAGAAAACTGTACCAAAGTAATCAAAGGAATACCACAAAATAATTTTGTAATGAAATGAAATACCAAGATTCAAATAAAAACATTATTTATATTAGGTTAAATGTAAAAAATAAAATATTTATTATTACAAATTTAAAATCCAAAACAAAATGTTTATTCAAGCGAATGTATAAATAATTCCACACGTGTAGGCGCGAAAGAAATGCACTGCTTGCTAAAGATAACAAGTTGAAGTTATTGTAGAGGGGCGGCGGGTTTCCCCGCCAAGTGCAGTGCTGTAAATTACCGTAAATAAATAATAATTTTAAAGTTTAATCAAAATTACTTGGTAAAATTAATTGTTAATGTACAATTTTTCGATATTGTGTAAAATGGTTTACCTTTAAATGATAAAAGCTATGGACTTATTCTACCTTTAACTTGTATCGACAACCCCACTTGACCATTTGTTAATTTGTTGATAAATTCTTGGGGTAAGTCTTTATTAAATGTAATTAATTTTAAGTTTTTGTGGATTAGTTTTAAGTTTCAAATTTCTTATTTATTTGTACCTTTTATGTAATTGCTATTTTATTCCGTGTAAATGTGTTATGATTTTCATATACAACATCCCAAGGAACGGGCATATATTCGACAATTTTTTCCGCTGCCACACAAATGCTTGTTGTAACAAAAACTGCCCAAGCGCGAAGCGCGCGGGCAGTTTTTTAGGGACAACAAGCATGCGTGTAAGGTAGCGGGAAAAATTCGCAGAATATATGCCTGTCCAGAGGGATGTTTGACAAGAGAATCGCACGAACGATTAAAAAAATTGTATTTTAATAAAAAGTTAGATAGCTTTGACTCAAATAAAATAATGTATAGTTACTATGACAATGTCATTGTCATAGTAACTGTGCCAATGATTGGCGTCACGGTAAATGAATATTTGAGGTCACAAGCACACTAAACACTTACAGCCGTATGCATAGTCAACTAAGTAGCTACTAGGAAACGCTAGTAGATCGACATAAATGAACAAAAAAAGTCAGAAATACAAAATCAAGTGAGTATAAGTAACGCCACTAATATTGAAGATATTGCATTAGCTAATGCTTCGAATAAAAACATTCAGCTTACTAATGTAAGCGATCAAAATGAAATTAATGCAAATAAAATGGATATAAGCGAGAATATGGACATTTATGAACAATCACATGTTAATTTAGAAAACATAAAAGTTCCTGTTTTTAAAAGAAAGGGCAGGCCTGCTGGTAGCGCGACAACGGTAATAGGCGTAACGCAAAAAGAAAAATAGTTTGGCATCATTTTCAAAAATTAAAGTGCGGGAAAGAGTGAACATGATCTTAAAATGGATCTTGAAAGACCCAACGATTGTTACTTCAAAGCAAATAGACATTGTTGATTTACTTCCATTAAATAAAATGGATGTAAAACTGCTTTATTATTTATGACCAAGAAAAACTTTTGTGATTGGGTTTACAACAGCCACTTGATCAATTTTTAAAATTGCTAAAGTTTTATTTGCTACTATAATTTTGGAAAATAAAATCGCCATTATATCACGATAAAACAGCTAGAAATATTGGAATGGATCAATACCACTTTTTTCATCAACTTCTACGTTTTTTGTTTTTCTTTCATTTATGTTCTGTTATACAAAGCGCAATAGCCCCTAACAGCATACATATTTTCATCCGACGAATTTATCGTTTGGAAGTAAAACTTATACTGCACAATCGTAACATGTGTGGTCCCATCCGATTTACTACAAAATTGTATTGCAATCGCATTCGACAAAATCGTACTGCGCCGTTGGGACGTGAGTGAAAAGAGTAGTGCTGATGAATACGAACAATTAATTAAAAAAGACGATGAAAAAGACGAACAGCAACCAAAGACTAATAAGTTAGCTAGGTTAAAAACAAATAGATTTAGGAACTTATGTAATGTTTCATGTTAATTTTATACATATTATTGTTATTGTGTTAAGTATAATAAATCTATTATCATCATATAACTTTCATTTATATAAATATAGGCCAGTCATATTAGAATTTTAAATGGAATTCAAAAAACCGTCGACAGAGCAGTGCACCAAGAAGTCCATAAAATTGAATGAAGGTAGATTGGAGATCCAGTTACATTTTTTTTGTAACAAGGCAAATTAAGGCAAATTTTACCTCAGCGAAAATGCAATGAGGCTTGCGAGTTGTCCAAATAGGGAAATTCCAGTAGAATCTAGCGAACGAAAGAAAACTGGGACTATCTTCAAAACTTAAAAGTAGTATTACAATCCCAGCATTACCATTTCTAACGACAAAAACGTGAAACCACTTCGAGATGTTATTCTGCGTACATCGGCTCTCGTGGTGTTTAACGTTTTTTTTGGAGCAGTGATGTTTTATCTGAACTTGTGTTGAAATGGAATTTAGTGAAAAATGGGAACAGCTTCTAAACTTGTAAGATTCTTCCGTGTTATTAAAAGAATTTGCCAACAAAAGTAGTCAAGTTGTTGGCGCCTGCTGTATAGAGACAATTAAGTTATAATTTGAAATGCAGCTCACATTTGCAAGCACAATTGCAACAATCGAGCTAAGTGGATGGGAGAACGACAATAATGTGTAACAGCTTCGAGATGTTATTCTCTGTACATTTACTCTTGTGGTGATTGGTTATCTAAAAGCGACAAATACTTTTAGCTAAATTGATTTAGCAGTAAGTTTATTGAACATGGTATCCGTTGGGAATCAACAGCTAGAGACAAATATGCCAAGTATGATTTTTCACATTTTATTACGTTGTTATTTAGTGTTGTATTTTATGGATGTCGATAGCTTCGTACTGCAAACAAGGTTTCTCATTTATAATACTAAAAATAAAATTGTTAAGTTGTTTCACCAGATAATGTGATCTTTGTTAATGAAATAACAATCATATATTACACCAGTGCAATCCGACTTCAATTTCACAAGTGAAATTCGTCCTGCAGACGTAAACAACACAACAAAACGAGATATATTTATGATAACCATATCATAAGAATGATTTTCACTGTTTTTAAATATTTAAGGTTTATTACTAAAAAATGTATTTCCTAATCGTTCAGATTGACAATTGTACCCCTCGTGGACGACAAGATCTTTAAATGCCAATATCGTCACGCTCCATTATTTGAAGAAGACGAGTTAAATGGTGCTGCGGCTCTGGAACGTACAACATTCGCAATCTTCCTCCTCTGCAAGCTCCATTTTATACCAACCAAAAATTTTTAAAACATTCGAGAAAACATAACAACGTTTTCGCAATGTCTGCGCTAGGTTCGTTAAAATGATTTCAAAATCCCACTTCTGGCATTACTTTCGTGAAAGTGCTGAGCAGAATTTATCATCGAGTGTTTGATCTATCGTACACAGCTTTCGAGCAATTTACTTCGAAAAACGCAACTCGAACGTAAGAACAAAATTTCCACGCCTAGGGAACTGGAAGTCTGCGGGGTGAATTTATTTACGGTCATCCTTTACCCATTAACCCAGATACATGTACGAGCGCTATCTAGACCCCATGACAATTGTGCATCGTTTGAACAAACCAAGTTTTTTCTTGAAAGTTGTAACGTAGAAATCGCGCTCGCAGCGCCTTGAAATTTTTGGTAACATACCGTCACAATCAAACTACAATATTTCCCGTCTTTTCTAAATTTTTAAAATCAAACTTTTAAAAGTTATATATTTCTTGGTCAATTAAAATTAGAATCAAGGAAATAACAAAACTCCGTCTGTAAATTTTCGAACAAAAATATTTTAAAATTATATATTTTGTTAATATGCATAATACAGTCTAATAGTTTCAAGTTAAACCTAGACGGAACGATATGTTTACATCGTGTAATATTCTTCCAATGTCTGAAGTACAAATTTATTACAATAGTTTTTAATTACGTCCATCCCAAATCCATACGATTGGAATGGTATTTCAAGACTAACGTAGCATTTCAAGACTAACAATTTTATCGGTCATCAGTTTTGTCTTCATCCCAGTACTCTTTTGAATTCACGTCCACCCGCCTAGATGCATAGTTAACGAATTAGTTGTACATGTAGAAACTTTAAATTGGGATAGCGATGTTAGATGCAATTTTATTCCAAAGTCACATATGGGCCTGTCAAAATCACTTTGATTTATGTATTTTATTTTGTTATCTGACCATGTGTACACGTGTTCGACCCAAGTGTAAATCTTTTAGCATTGCGCTTATGGGAGTTTCGCAATAATGTATTGCATTCGCAGATGGTAAAAAACTATGAAATATACCTTTTTGTTCGACAAAAACCTTATATAACGTAAACATTCAAAGTTATAAAAACTTGGATATCGTACAGCTGTATCCCCACGGTTTGAACACAAATTTGCAATGATAAAGATGCAAGTGACTTGTTTCACTTATTTTTCTGGCCAATTGAGTATCGAGGTCGAATTTAATAACCAATTAGAGACTTTTCTGGAAGAAATTATGGAAGGAGTTTATCCCCATGACTATCGAAAACCACATATAAGGAGCTCCAGAGCTCAGTTTAGTTAAGATTCCTTGGGAATCTTCAGGTCTGAACCCCTGCCGGTTTGGCCAGCAACCATGTGATATCCAAAAACTCGGCCGGAGGCTATCTCCGAGCATCGAGATAACGCCTAGTATGGGCGGATTTTTTAGTGTAATTGAATATCAAGTCAATTATATAGGTCTTGCCGACGTAAGATCTCAAATCATTAACAGTCAATTGTGTAACATATGTGAACCAGTGCAATAATAGGTAACAGATTTTTTTATCGATAATACGAACCTTCGTCAATATATGGTACGGCAACATTTGAATTAATTATCATCTGTTCAAATAGTTATGTTTTAAATCTTTTCGGACATGCTATTAAATAGTTTAAACATTTTCTCGAATATTAAAACCAGTTTTCGGATTGAGCAATCAACGTTTTGTTATTAACTTTATGAATTAAAATCAATTTCGGATTGAACTATTCACGCTTACATTAATACGAGTCTTTATGTAAAATCATTTCGGCACAATACATCGCCCGCCGATATGCAAGTACCGCTCGTTATGGATAACGTTGTCGGACATTCTTTAAGTGTAACTCGCAGTCCAGATGTTTACGTTCATCACGTGTGGATACTTTTCCGAGATAACTTTTTATTAACATCTGAGAGTTCAGTATCGGACTTCAATATTTTGTTTCGTGTAAATTAAATTAGTGAAATTTAAATTCGTTGTTATTATTTAACAAACCTGTTCGTGTCATTTCCAACGCAACTCATCCGGCGCGCGAAAACTGACTACGGTCAGATCCGGATTGAGTTGATTTTATCGGAAGTGGAAACCCTTATTTTTCGTCATCAACTTCAATATTTTGTTTCGAATCAATTAAATTAGTGAAAGTTAAATTTATTGTTAATGTTTAACAAACCCGTTCGTGTCATTTCCAACGCAACTCATCCGGCTGCGCGAAAACTGACTACGGTCAGATCCGGATTGAGTTAATTTTATCGGAAGTGGATACCCTTATTTTTCGTCATCACCAACAACCACCCTCTACCGAATCATCTCGCCTTTTGCAACTTATTTTATGGTCATCTCGATTATGGAAGAACAATATTTCCGTATCTCATACCGGCAAATCTATCTGGAAATTCCGTTTGGAACGCATCAGTACCTTATATATGTAAGCATTATTTTGATATTTTTAAGTATTATTGTATTCTTGGTCAGTTTTGACCATGACATTTTACAAACCTTAAGTTTACCGTGAAGACGATCGCAACCTCTTTGTATGTCCTTTTTATGTGTTAATATTCGAAATTGTTTATTAAAATACCGTCATATTTTTCGAATTATGTTTTACGTCACATTTAAGTTTAATAAATTAAACCATTCACATTGTAGATTGAATTTTATGTCATGTTTAATATTAAATGAATTAAATTAACTTCAAGTCAATATTTAAGTGATAACGTTTTATCATTTATTCAAGTCAAGTTTTTCACATTTGAGTTTTTGTAGCATCATGTAGATGTAAATATGATTAGACATATGTTATAAAATGCCAAATACCCCTGTATATTTCGACATTATATTTCTTTATTATTTATATTTGTGTTTTTATTATTGTTTATGTGTTTGTTTATTTAGCGATTATGTAAGGTAAGGTTTAATAACAACAAGATGTACATGTAATCCAAAGAGAGGCCACCAGTGTGAGATACTCGCGTTCAAGTTAGTCAACAGCTGTCGTGTATTGAGCTGGAAAGGGTGATTTTGCATCCCTTTCAAATGGACCTTGGTTCAGAATTCACGTGGCGCCCTTATTACTCCGTGTGTAAATACATTCTCCCCCCCCCCCCATTTTGAGATAACATCATAACTCGCGATCGAGGATTGCCCGGTCGCTGAGGAGAGACCGACAAGACCCGACTTTTAGTCACAAGCCCTTCTGCTCCACCCTACGAACACCACCCTTCGCGGCTAGAGCTAGTCATTCCGTTAATCCTTGTTCGGAAGGTGTCTTGGATGTGGATTGTCGTGTAACAAAGTAACTTGCTATCCAAAATGGTCCGAAATAACAGCGAGTTGTAATCCAGGCGAATATGCCATCGATAGAAAATCAATTCAAATTAGAAATTAAAAAAGCTTACAGCTGTGATCAGAAGCGGACAGTTATTTGGAAGAATGATTTTGGCATTGTATTCGATCGAGTATCAGGAAAGAGGTTTACCTCACGTTCCAATCGCCTTTAGAGATAAGGGTGAGTTTGCTTTGCTCTTAATTACATTAACAAAAACAATTACTTTCGTATTTAATATAATATAGTATTTAACAGTTTAACGGATTTCCGTTCTTAAAGCAATATTTTTCCTTCAGGAAAACCCACTGTGACTCCGGGCTATAACCCCACAACAGAGTGCCATAAGTTGCAATAGAATGGATATTTCCTTTCATCCGTCTTACAGTGAAGATCGCCGTGAATAACTTCTTCATCAGAAAAGAGATGTAACTATTCCATCCCAATGCGCATTCAAGGACAATTCCTCGAAGCCTCAAGTTTTCACTTTTATCCCTTTGCACACCGAATGTAAGTATTTGGGTTTTATTGGTGTTAATAAAACAATTATGATATAACTAACTGATATTCCGTTATCTACATAAATATGTATGTTTTAAGAGTTTAATTTTCAGAACTTTACAAAATTTAGTACTTATATTTGTACATAGAAGCCTAAATGTCTCGTTCATACTTACTCAACAAACATTTTAGCTGTATATCGGCTGTTAATAGCTAATAGCTTTATTTAGTCTCGAAATAGCCATTTATTAGCAGATTTACAGCTAAAATGTTTGTTAGGTTAGTACCACGTACTCTGCTAACTGGAGATTTCAATGAGGATTTCAGCAAAGAAGAAAGTAATGGCCTACAAGATGCACTTAGAGAACTAGGACTCCGAATTCGGTCGCCAACGATACGATTTTTTCCAACTTTGAAGCGTCAGCTACTGAAGTCTACACATCGATTTCCTCGTACCATGCGCCTCTTTGGGCCAGAATTAACTTAATCTAATTTACCATAGACATCTTTGGCCGTGGAATGGATGTTGGTATAAACACCGTCATCAATTACTATATGCCAACTGATGCAATAATTATTTACAGAGTGTTGCTTCTTCAAGTCGTTTTGACTCTGTGTGAAGAGCTATCACGTATATTTTCAGCGATGAAGATGCCAAATTATTGAACCAAGTTCAAACTAGGTTCCAAGTGAAAATTATTAACAAATCTTTTAATCAAATATATTACGCTGTTCTAAATCTCAATAAGAAATATAAGTAAATAAAATTAAATAAGCACTCTTTATATCGTTGATTGCATGAAGGCATTTTAACAACAGAAAGCAGGTTCCGGCAGGTAATTTAAAATACTCTGATGAAGTCAGTTTATTACAAAATTAGGTGGGACACGAAGTTATTCACCAATGATACGAACTAAAACATGGATACCACAAATTAATTTATATTTGCAGAAAATTTGTTTAACGTTAGTAATAAGTTTAGAATTGTAAAGAATAGGTTAATTTTAAGAAAGTGAGGTAATAAACAATAAGATTACGTAGTGGTTGCTAGAAGTGAACGATAAAATGCAGCGACTCGTTCATCCGAGACCAAAGGTTTACGTGTGGACAGACAATGATGTGTTGTGATGACAACGCTGAAACAGAAATGAAAAATATTAATTGAATGACATTTAATTAATATAAAGCATTATCAAAGATGCGATGTATTTACGTGAAAATTAAAATTATCACAGAGTGACAATTTTTGAAAATCGTCAAAACCAGGGAAACGATTGATTATTAAAAAACAGAGTCGATACGCGAGTGCGTTGAGAAACGGAGGTGTTGTAGTCCTCTCGTTACAAAATGATAAATTGGGTAAAAATCCAAATCAATGTGTGTAACCTAAAACCAGAAAGAAGTTTTTAGTAGGTTACAAGAATTTGTATGCAGTTTTGCAAAATCAATTTGATAAAAGTGAAGGCAGGTACTTACCTTGAAATAAGAAATAAAGTGAGCGCAAGTGATTGGAGCCAATACTCCAATAAAGAAATTTCTGGAGCACAAACACGTGTTGCTAATAAGAAAAATCACGATTCAACAAGCGTTGTAGTCTTGATATTGTAAAGAAACCGAAAGAAAGTGCATCGCCATCTGTGTTCGGTAAGAATAAACTTAATTAACTTTTACGCAATAAGATTGGACGGTTTAAAAATCAAAGATACGAACAACGACTCTTAAACGGGAAAATTAAAACATTAATTCGCGTAATTTTAGTTTAATTATTTGTTTCATGTTAAACTGCAATTTTTAGTATAAGTTTGGGGTTTTTCATTTGTTTATATTACTGTTAAAAATAAATTATTTATATTTTTCTACATCCTTTTGCGTATCATTGAGGAATGAATTTTCCTCCTCTTAATTTACTTTTCAGAATAAGTAAAGAGTCACCCTCGAGGAACTTACTACTGAGGTAAGGTGTTTTCATGCAAATTAAAGATTTACATCGAGCTAGTAAACGGGAAGGTTAATAAAAAAAAAAAGATTAAAATTTTTACTTTAAATTTCAAATAAAAGTGCTTGTGGCCCGTTATTGAGGACCGGCACAGAGCAATATATTTGATTCTAATTATTTTCATTCAAACTTATTTCTATTTATAACCTTATCCGACGGGATAAGGGAAGGGGTGTAGGGGTTATGCTGCAGAGGTAGTACCTTATACCGGGACGATCACATCGAGCGTGATAACGTGAGATGGTCCTTGGTACCTGGTCCTCGCAGGATACCCAACTCTCACTTATGGCTCCACGTGCCACACCCTGGTAACTGCGTTGATCCGCAGGCGAAACTAAGTGAGGGGAGCCAGATATGGCAATAACCGAGTGGGGGGAATAGGAAAATAGAAAAATAACATTTTCAGCATTAATTGCAGATGACATTTAAAAAATTTGATTCGAAATACGAATAATTTTTAAACACTTGTTTCGAATTTTTAAAAAACTTGATCGCTAGGTTTGTCAAAATGATTTCAAAATCCCACTTCTGGCATTACTTTCGTGAAAGTGCTGAGCAGAATTTATCATCGAGTGTTTGATCTATCGTAAACAGCTTTCGATCAATTTACTTCGAAAAAGGCAACTCGAACGTAAGAACAGAATTTCCACGCCTAGGGAACTGGAAGTCTGCGGGGTGGAATTTATTTACGGTCATCCTTTACCCATTCACCCAGATACATGTACGAGCGCTATCTAGACGCCATGGCAATTGTGCATCGTTTGAACAAACCAAGTTTTTTCTTGACAGTAACTTGCTATCCAAAAAGGTCCGAAATAACAGCGAGTTGTAATCCAGGCGAATATGCCATCGATAGAAAATCAATTCAAATTAGAAATTAAAAAAGCTTATCGCTATGATCAGAAGCGGACAGTTATTTGGAAGAATGATTTTGGCATTGTATACGATCGAGTATCAGGAAAGAGGTTTACCTCACGTTCCAATCGCCTTTAGAGATAAGGGTGAGTTTGCTTTGCTCTTAATTACATTAACAAAAACAATGACTTTCGTATTTAATATAATATAGTATTTAACAGTTTAACGGATTTCCGTTATTAAAGCAATATTTTTCCTTCAGGAAAACCCACTGTGACTCCGGGCTATAACCCCACAACAGAGTGCCATAAGTTGCAATAGAATGGATATTTCGAATTTTTAAAAAACTTGATCGCGTGATCAATTAATTTTCTCTTTCACTCTGCATTACCTGTAACTGGCGTGTCCGACAAACACTTTTCGAATTGTGAAGTTTGAACAATATCTTCACATACGGCATTTTTATTTTGAACTTGTAATTTCTCAAAATTACTTGTTTTACCATCTTGTGACAATTTTCTTTCCTTTGCCGCTGGAAATCTTTTAGAAAAGAAAGCTTCAAATCCTCGATGGTCATCAATTCTTTTAGATTTCCGGAGTACTTGGATTAATTGCGTAACATTTTTATTTTTCTTCGTAGCAATCACGTCAAAAGAAGTAATTTTATGTAACAAAACATTAGGACAGTCGTATTAGAAGATTTATTTTGTTCATTACAAGAAACTTGACAGCTATTAGATTCCATACTTGTAGATTTCGTTGATGCAATTGCACTCTGTAAGTCTTCAATACTTTTAAAACTTTTATCAAAAATTTCGTGATTTATGCTCACTAAACAGGTCAGAGGTACCTCAGAATTTGTTTTGTTCAAATCAACACGTTGCTTTCAAGATCTGTTCGGATTTTTGAGTAGGCCGGATCAATTCACAATTAAGGGGATCTGTAAGAAATTTGTTGATTTCTTTTGTGTCACATTTAAGCGAAATATCACCATCAGAATCAGGACCACTATTACTTTTATTGCTTGCAAATTTGATTAAATTATCTTCATCATTTTTAGTTTCGTTTTTTATCTCATGTTGTGAGGCTTGGTGAGAAGAATGACAATGATCGATAATTTCAATAATTTGGATTTCCTCCATTTCAATTTCATTTAGAAACGAATTTTGATCAATGTCGCTCATCTTATTTGGGACCTGAGATTTTATTCCCGTTTCTCTGTCATCAAGCTCAGCGCCTAAGACACTTTCTTCAGTTGATAAGGTGGAAATAACAATGTTACCGTCTGTCCTGACTTGTTTTTCACTTCCACCTTGAATAATTTTTCCAAGATTTCATTAGAAAAATTTGAATTTCTTGCACATCTGCATTACTTTTATTCTCAATTTTTTCTTCCAAAATAGAACTATTTTCATTTCAGTGATGAAATTGAGTAAAAATTCCTAAAAATATAATAACAGCGTACAAATTTGAAATTGCAATCAAGTTTTTTAAAAATTTGAAACAATTGTTTTAAAAGTTATTTGTATTGCAAATCAAATTTTTTTAAATGTCATTTGAAATGAATGCTCCATTAAAAGTAAGTTTTCTTGAACCTTTTCGACAATGCAATAATCTCTTTATATTTTTAAAGGGCGATGGAGATGATACATGGATGCGTCCAGGATCACAAATGGTCCCAAACTTTGATGAATTAGTCACGATTAGTTTCGATGACATAAATAAAATTAGGCTATCACTGTACGATATTTGTTTCCTTGTGTAATTGTTAAATTTTCCAACTAATCCATGATTAGTTATGATGTACTTTATTAATAGACATTTTTATTTTATTTGTAATTGTTAGAAGGAATAAACATTTTAAAAACATTTTCTTTAAATTTTAATTATAATTTCTTTTATTGTCTAAATAAACATTTCTAGACAGTGGCGGATTTAACAGGTGGGCAAAAGCGCGCTTGACCACTGCCCCCCCCCCGACGGGAGGCATTAAGGGCCCCTCTTGCTAAAAGTTACACTTTCGATCTTTTTTTTGAAAAATGTTTCGGTGAGTCTTTTGTAGACAGCACGAGACAAATTTCTCTTCAGGGGCCCCTGTTATCGAAACACTTGCAATGCTTCGTAATAATCATAAATTGAATATAAAATCAAAAAAGTTGTGTAATTAATCAGTTATTAAAAACGTCTACGATTTTATCACGTTTGTCAAATATTTCTTACTCGTCAAAAACGTTCTGAGGAACTATATTAGTGCGGTACGTTACGATTCAAAAAAATGAGACAGGAGCCAAGATACTATGCATCAAAGAGAGTTTTTTATGTTTCATCCGAATCAAAAAAGGGAATGCTGTCTCAATTTCTCATGAAATTATTGGGGTCTTGTTTGAAAAATATCTATTCGAAAAAATTTGGTGGGAGATTCAAGGAAGACGTTTCAAGTAGCTGTTTAAATGTTGTGTTAGCATAAACTCCGCCATCAGACAAACGTCCTTGGCAACCTACATTTACATAGGTAAAGCTATAGTTAGCGTCAACTATAGCTAAAAGCACTATGCTGAAAAATCCCTTGTAGTTGAAATAGTCGCTTCCAGTGTTCATTGTAGTTCAGTCAAATTACGAAATCTTCAAACATAAAATTATGTAGTTTGGCGATTGTTAAGGATCGATAGGGGGGTGCATTCTGAGCATACATTTCAATTTGAGGGGTTCACCGAAGGTCAGCTGTACCTCATTTCGCTAAAAACGCGTTTAATTCGATATCTCGAGAACGGTTAGTGTTAGGTAAAAAATTGTAGAGACCTTTTCTCTTCTAAATTAAATTTACTAACTTTTTTATCTAAAACTTTTTCCTCTACTACCAATACCTTCGGAGTTATACCTTACTTTACCGAGCGAAATCCGCTCGGAAAATTTTTGGGAAATTTCGGAATTTATCGGAAAGGAAAATTTTTGCCTTTCGGAAGTAATAAGCTGAAAAATATTGATGTTAAAAAAAAAAGTTTCAGATAAAAAAAGTTAGTAAATTTAATTTAGAAGAGAAAAGGTCTCTACAATTTTTTGCCTAACGCTAACCGTTCTCGAGATATCGAATTAAACGCGTTTTTAGCGAAATGAGGTACAGCTGACCTTCGGAGAACCCCTCAAATTGGAATTTATGTTCAGAATCCACCCCCCTATCGATCCCTAATAATCTCCAAACTACATAATTTTATGTTTGATAAACCCATTTTGAGCCGTAATTTGACTGGACTATTGGAGCTTGTAAACATATGTGTTTTCCATCCATACTACCACAACAGTGAGGGTAATTCCACTTCTGGTTAAAATCGTCTGCAATCTGTAGCCATTCTTCTTGATATTTAGGCACCTAAAAAATGCTTTACAGTTTTATTTTTTGTCTTGTAGAAAGAAGGGCAACCAGAGTCACATCCAGAAGTGCAAAGAGATACAGAAAAATGTAAAGAAAAAACTGTAATAAAAACCATTGCACATGTTCCTTGTGCAATTAAACTTAACCATGTTTGTTAATATAACGCCAACAGTTAAAAATAACGATAAAGATACGTAGTTGGACTGATTATCTCAAAACTATGGGCATGTCAGTTACCTGGTTCTCGCAGTAAGCAGACGACATTTAAAAAAATTAAAACAGTATTAGTTTAATTTCATTTTAGAATAATGTAAGTATTTAATTTAAGTTTAGAATAAGGTATAATTTGTACAAGCAATGAATGAAGCTATGTTATATGAAATATCGCATCCAAGAGTACCAGAACACGATTTACAACTAAAATCAGGTGCCGTAATTTTAGTAATACGTAATTTAAGTTTAGGTGATGGTTTAGTTCAGGGTTTCTCAAAGTGTGTTCCGCGGAACCCTAGGGTTCCGCGATACCCCGTAGGGGTTCCGCAAGAATTTAGAAAAAAAATCAGAACACCTCTCTCTGGTCGACCGTTTTGACGCGGCGTATCACGATTCACGAGGCGCAGCCGATCGCGCCTCGACACTCAGTCAGTCGACGATTAGCGTTCGGAGCGATAAGTACATAAGTACCTACCTGGTAGAAACGAAGTGTTTATTGTTCTACTCTACTGTACGCAGTAACGATCGTGCATTATTTTGACCTCACCTTCCTGACATGTAACATTATTATTGTAACTATTATTGTATTACATGTAACATTAACATTAATAAAGAAGAATGGAACGTTGGCTTAAAGACGTTAAACGTGTTGAAACAACATCTTCTAACGAAGCCGAATGTTCAAAAGCAGACGATGATGCAACGACGTCAAGTTCCACGGTTTCAAAGGCGAAAAAAAGGAAGTATGATGAATCATATATCAGTTTCGGATTTGTTGATTCCAACGGCTCACCTCTCTGCATGCTGTGTTGTAAACTGCTTCCTAATAGTTCCATGGCACCTGCCAAGTTGCGCCGACATTTAGAAAATGTACACCCCGAGTCCTTTTTTACCCAACTTGCAAAAGCCCGCAAGTATGTTAAACGAGATATATGAATCTCTTTTAGAAATGTCATCAGACACAAGTATGGAGTCACTGTTCAAAACGACGCCTCTCAACGATTTTTGGTGCAGAATCCGTGATGAATATCCAATGCTTGCCAAAATGGCTCTGAATATTCTTCTCCCGTTCCCAACAACATATTTGTGCGAAACAGGATTCTCAACCTATGCAGCCACAAAAACAAAATACCGCAATAGACTGGACACCGAACCTGATATGAGACTTCAACTGTCTTCTATCAAACCTAATATCAACCAATTGATGAAAAATAAAAAACAGTTTCATAACTCCCATTAGTTTGATTTTTTTTCTTTTTTAATATCTTCTATTTACTATTATTATACTTGTTATGTAAGTAAGAGAAGAATAAACTTTAAGAATAAACTTTAAAAACTATTGTTTTATTGTAGGGTTCCGTCAAGTATTTCGCTTTCCAAAAGGGTTCCGTCACAAAAAAAGTTTGAGAACGGCCGGTTTAGTTAATGACACAAAACTTATTATAACAAATGCAAGTACCTATATACAATATTTTATATATTGTTAACGATAGTATGAGCTATTTTTGTTTTAAAAATATACTTTAGCAAGACGCAATTATTCTAATTATTATAATTTAAATTTCCTTTTCTACATATTTTATATGTACCTAGTCGTGCCATAAGTTCTGATACTTGTTTGGAAGCCGATTTTAATGATTTTAAAATAAAAATCCTCTATAAAAATTACTACATTTTATTCGGTACATTCTAAGGAATTCAATTTTGTACGATTTATTCGAAATGGTCACCTTTTGCCTTCACAAGGGCCTTTAAACGTCGCGGGCAGTCATCCATTGTGGCACGCACTACTTTTATTGGTATAGATGTTCCAACCTTGATCAAATTCCGTTTTAAGAGCTCAATATTTTTATGGGGTACTTTGCAAGCTTGTTCCTCAAGAACAAACCATAATTTGTAATCCAAAGGGTTCAAGTCAGGACTACCTGAAGGTCAGTCTTCCGCGGCAATAAACTCAGGTAAATTTGTTTGTAGTCATTCGTTGGGTCGTTTTCGCTTTATGCGCTGGTGCAGAATCTCGCTGAAACACCCTATGGTTTTCACGAAATAAGTTGTAATTTAGAGGGTTAACTACGAGCTGTAACATTTTTTGGTATTTTTTCCCCCGTTATTTTTCACGTTTTTTCCCCTTTTTCACAAAAAAACAGCTGCGTTACTGCTTCATACGACACACCTCACCAAATCATTACTATTGTTGGAAAATGGCCATTTTTCACCCCCGAAATTTTTTTAGGGGCTTCATTAGAGCTGTAAGCCTACACAGGATCGTTTTTCATGTTGAATTTTTCTTCGGCTGTGAAAATTTTTTCGTCAGTAAACAAAATATTTTTGTGATCTTCATACGCGTGCCGGTCCAGGAGTCGTTTTGTTCTTTCTTGTCTAATATTTTTTAGAGCAATTGTAAGACGATGTATTGTAATCCTACGATAAGCCCCAAGTTTTAAGTCATCTTTTAACACGCGAGAAATGGTTCTTTTCGAAATTTGAATTTCCTAGCCATAATTTTTTGTTTCCTCAAGGGATTTCTTCTCATTCGCTCGCGAACTGTTTTAATAACTCCAAGAATTCTTAGAGTTCGTGGTCGACCACTTTTTTTTCGGTTATCTACTCCAGAAGTTTCATTCTATCGATGGATAGTTAAAAAGAAAAAAATTTGTAATCCGTAATTTTTTTAAACAAATTTAAAATTGCACTAGTACTTTTATCATTGTTATGTATAGCAATTACAACAATACGATTATCGTTGACAACCGAATTCATGTTTACTATTTAAGACTTGAATTTCAACTTTCGCCCACTTATATACCTGCAAATGATCTTTCCAAAAATACCATTAGCAACCCCCATCCCTTAATCTTCATAGTAAAAATGAACGGTGCTTTGTTAGTACAGAACTTATGGCACGACTAGGTATATCACATTTTATTCTGAAGGCAAGAAAACCTGGAACAACAGACACATTTCTTATTCCACGAATTTTATTTCGCTTTACAACAGGACGACAAGGGATAGATATGACCCGTAAGCAATTTCCAATTAAATTGGCTTATGGTATGACTATCAATAAAGCACAAGGACAAACGCTGGAACGGGTTGGGGTCGAACTGAGGAGTGACGTTCTTTCGCATGGCCAATTATATGTCGCCCTTGGCTGTGTTTATTTTTTTTAATTAGTTAGATCTCAACAATGTGTAAAATATTCACCATTCTGATAATACCAATATTTTTGTTCGTAGATAAAAATCTTGGTACCGGAAAAACGAGTGGAAGCAATGTAACTTCATACAGTCAATGTGGTTTACCCGCAATTATTCTTCGTATAATATCCGTAAGTACTAAAACAGTATTGCCCGTTACATTACTTTGTACAAATAAATAGTACTTATAAGGTAGGTGCGACAAATAAGGCCCGGCATGTAATAAGGCCCATACATAAATTTGGAGACACCCGTAATTGTAAGAATCTGAAATGCCGACATAACATTTCGTATTAGTACGGCCTATCAACCCATAAGTGGCGCTGGCAGGAAATATTTCATTTGTAACCATGAAATATTATTGAAATCACAACGACGAGTTTGATGAGTGTTTTGTAAAATTACGTAAAAAAAACGTGTTTTGTAAAAAAAACGTGTTTTGTAAAAAAAACACACGGAAAAGTGTGTTAATTTTGAACAGTTACAAACATATTTCGCAACTGTGTTTTATACAAATTGTAAGTAGGTACAGTCTTTATGTATTATTGGGTAACAAAATTGTCATCTAATTAGAGATGGTTAATGATTTTTTTTAATATAACCTAAATTGCCGCATGCAAGAAATAAGGCCCTTACTTGTTGATACTCGGGCCTTATTTCTTACCACTCAGTCCTTACTTCTGATGATGGATAACAAGTTTTTTGTGTATGTAGGTTTACATTATGGGTAAAATTTGCCGCAATATTCGTGCCAAGTGGGATGAAAACGCATTGAATAATGCTGTGAAAGCTACCGAGCGTGGGTTATCACAACAAAAAGCTGCGACTAAATATGGAATACCCAGACGTACTATCAGAAATCACCTCAAAAGTGGCAAAACTACAAGAAAATTGGGAAGGGGATCAATTCTGATTCATAGACAAGAAGATCTTGTAGCCAGAATTACAAGGCTAGCCGAAGTTGGATATCCCATTACTCCGCAAATAATGCGACATCAAGTCTTTAAATTTGTGCAGTTGAATGATATAAAACACAACTTTAATTGTGATCGGGAACTTGCTGGACGTGGATGGTACAAATTATTTATGAAAAGGAATCCAGAATTAGCGAAACGTAAAGCCCAAAATATGAATCCAGCTCGGGCACAAAAATTGAATAAGTTTATAGTTGGAGACTATTTCAAAAAATTAGGAGAAGTTTTGGATTCCTTGGACTTCAAAAACAAACTAGAACGAATATATAATATCGTCCATGTTATTCTAATACCTCGTAACCCACAAAATTTGAAATTTTCGTTTTTGACGGATTTCTATTCATCTAACCAACACGCATGTACTGAGAATATATCATAAGCCAAATGTTAGCTGATTTAATTTTATTCCACTTTTCTAATACCTCGTATCCCAAAACCACGTTTTAAAAAATGTAAACGTAACCTCGTAACCCATTATTCGTTTACATGACTTTGGTTGCTATACTTTATGTCAGAGTTTAAGTAAATTGGTTTTACTTAAACAGAGTTAAAGTAAATTCGGCCCAAAAGTTTGGGCCGAATTCTCGCAAAATATTTTTACAATTTACTACATTAGCCATGTTCTTTAGTGTAGAACACACGAAATTTTGATTTGAGTGGGGATGGTTACGTAACCCTAGCCGCATTTTCAGCTATCTTTTTCTTTCAGTGTTAAATGTCAAATGATGTCATTTTTATGTCACAAAAGTTATTACATATTAGGTACTCTTGATTAATCGTTCATTATTTGGTATAATTGAATAACAAGTCATGAGATTTGAAATGTAAGTAGTTAAATTCTTTTTATAATTTACTTGAACGTTTTATTTTAGTGTTTCCATCACGTTCAGATGCGTCAAGGCGGAGTATCCGCACACTTGGCATAGCGTATGCAAAATATGATCCAACAATTGTCCTTTCACGGAATTTTCTTGTTGCAACTAAAAATAAACTTTGTTTACTCTCAACCCTTCAAATAAAAGTCTCCTTATCTCAGAAACCGTAACATTGCTCTCTTTAAGCTTCGCGTCCATTTGTGAAAAGGTGTAATTTTGACTTATCGGGAGCCCAAAATAACACGACTACCCGCTTTTTACCTTTTGGAAGGAACCCTTTTGTTTTTGTTTATTTCCTTGGATACCAAAAATATCACCTACTTGATAAAACATCTTGATAAGTATTAATTTTCATAAAATGTCACGTGTCACTTTACTAATATTTTTCGATTCTGTTTTTAGGTTAACCACTTTTTGACCCGATTGTTCAAAATTCGAAGCAGTCCACCACGTTTATTGAGATTTAAACTTTCAAGATTCACCATTCTTGGTGAAAAGTTTAAGAAGCACCCATGATTTTCGATATTTATTTCGAAAACACGAATGTATAATTGAATTGTACAATATTCCGAAGACGTGCAATACGTTTGATATTTTGAGAATTTATTACGAAGAACCGAGGTGCCTGATTTGGTGCGATAGCTCCCATGCTCTTTTAACAACTCAATCTGTGAGCCAAGGTAAACATTATTTTTAAAAACTTAATATTAACAAATTAACTGCATGCATGATAACGATTTTAGCTAACCGAGCATTGAGACTTTCGCACAAGTATATAAAGTCACGACCGATTGCAGATGGTAATAGTCCTGTTGCCTGCTCTTATAACTTGAAGCCAATGTTTGATTCGTTGGATAAATGGGTTGGAGACAGTCTTCATTTTTAAGTAGACTTAAATATTTAACGTTCCATGTTCTACTTTTTGTTTATTAGTTTCTAGTTTTGGTTATTATTTCATTAACCACTAAAGTTGTTTTACTTCGGTTTATTAAAAAAATTTAAGGTTCTGTATAATTTGTTACTTACTGGTAACGAATTGTGTTTATGTTTCTAATAAAGATTTTTCACAATTTATGATATTTAACATTTTATAGCTTTCTATTTATAAAACTTGAGGGTCGCGTTCCTGAATGATGACAAGAAAATTAAGAATTATAATTTGCTTTGCACTTTGGCTTGAATGTATTTTTTTTTCTTTGCTTGAACTTATAACTTCATCGTTGGCCGTTCCAATAAAGTATGTGTAATTCTAGTCTTAGAAAACGAAGAGGGATACCTTCCAGCTTGAGGTAATCAAGAGTAAAACCTAGTAAGTATGTTTTTGTTCATTTTTATCTTTCCAGCTGGAGGAAATAGTTTTAGAAAAACATTTGAAATACAGTGTAGTCCGGATATAGTGAACCCGCTTTTAGTGAACTCCCGGCTATAGTGAACGCTACTTTAGGTACCGTAAAGTTTTCCCATAAGAGTAATACATTTTTTATCCGGATATAATGAACCCGCTTTTAGTGAACTTCCGGATAAAGTGAACCGAATTTTATTCACGTAAGGTATAAAACTTCCGTTTATAGTAAACTTTCCGGGGGTTCCCCTGGCAATTCTCCGATTTTAACGTACGTGTTTACCTATAGTAAACTTTTCGGTGGTTTCCCAGTAGTTCCCCGATTTTAACTTCAGATGTTGAGTAAATTAATTTTATTTTCAGTAGCGTTGCAGATTCTACTGTGAACAGAGTGAATCTTATGAGTTTAATTTATACATAGTTTTGTGTTGATCGTTCACAATGGAAAAGCAAAAACGTAAAGCGTTAACACTAAAAGACAAGTATGATATATTATTCAAAGAATACAAAATGGTGCTAAACAGAGTGACATTTGTCGTGAAATGAGTTTGCCTAAAGCTACCGTGTCCGTAACTTGGAAGAAAAGACAAGATATTTTATCGTTGTATGGTAACGTTAATGTTAATCGTAAAAGAATGAAAAAATCATCTCACGAAGAGCTGGATAAGGGACTTTTACAGTGGTTTACTCAAAAAAGGAAAGATACCCAAGTAACATCAACGTCGGTTTTATACCGGTATACCATTGAAGTATAACGAATATGTACATATATTTTCATACCTGAAAATTAAGTACCAAAATGGTACCTAAGCGGCACATAAATTTTAGTTCATATTTACACTGTACTGTTTAGGTATAGTTTCAATGTACATATTTTCGGACCGTTATTCTGAAGGCAATTGTTGTATCGGATCGGCATTGAAATTTTATTAGCTAAAATTTATTTGAACATACGGTACCGTTTAGGTAATGTTTTGATCGTTTTGTTTTGTTACTATAAAAGCGATATCTAACATGTACATGTATTTTATAAGATGGAATGTACGATATTTCCATCACCGGTTTGATACCTTAAAGTACAGTTTAAATAGTAATGTTTTAGTTGCTACAATTCCGGTATATAATATGTAAAGATGCTTTATTGGTTAAATTTTATGATTTTTACCTCACCGTTTTGATATTGTTCAACATAATAATATTTGTCCATGACAGGTTTAATAAGTACATAATAACATATTATGAAATATATTATATAATATAATAATTTTTATTAATATTAAAATGTGAAACATACGTAACATTAAAATATTTATTATAAAAATAAGTAATTTAAAGATCAATGAATTTTAATTACGTTTTAAAACAGTTGTAACCAATCAGAACGAAGAAAAATTTCACCGTTAGCAAAACTCTTGTTTCTCATTGGTTACAAATTATTATACGCATTTTATATTACAATTATTACCTGAAAATTAAGTACCAAAATGGTACCTAAGCGGCACATAAATTTTAGTTCATATTTACACTGTACTGTTTAGGTATAGTTTCAATGTACATATTTTCGCACCGTTATTCTGAAGGCAATTGCTTTATCGGATCGGCACTGAAAGTTTATTAACTAAAATATAGTTGAACATACGGTACCGATTAGGTAATGTTTTAATCGTTTCGTTTTGTTACAATAAAAGCAATGTCTAACATATACAGGTATTTTATAAGATGGACGGTACGATATTTTCATCACCGGTTTGATACCTGAAAGTGTAGATTAAATAGTAAAGTTTTAGTCGCTTACAATTCCGGTATATAATATGTAAAGATGATTTATTAGTTAAACTTTGTGATATTTATTTCACGGTTTTGATATTGTCCATGACTACTTTAATAAGTACATAATAAAATATTATGAAATATATACTCGTATAATATAATAATTTTATAAATAAAAATCCGTCTTATTCTCCAAAATCCCTTTTTATTAAATTAAATTTCGAGACGCGCTTTTTATAATTTTTATTAATATTGAAATGTAAAAAATATGTAACATTATAGTTATTTATGTATCAAGATTATGTATAAAAAAAAATTTCGCCGTTAGAAAAACTCTTGTTTCTGATTGGTTACAAATTATGATAAGCATTTTATATTACAATAATTATTATATGAGATATTATTGGGGTAAGAAGGGCGGTCAAATTTCTAAATTGGGGGCGGAAATTTTAAACCTCTTACGTCCGGTATTATCAACCCATATAAAAAGCCCTTTAGTTAACTAGCTAATGTAAAACGTGTATTTTAAATATTTTATGTTTTCTAATAGCTAATTAACTAAAGGCCCTTTTAAAGTTTTAAGACCGATAAATAACTGTGTTTATAATATTTATTAATAAAAATATTAAAAAATTAATTAATTAGGAAATTTATTTTTAAAATAACTTTGCCGGCTTGGGAGTTGAACCACTGTACAACGGATTGCCAAAGGTACCATCGTGCCTATTTACCATTACGCCATCGAGATTTCTTACATTCTCCAATATTTTTTTTCCTATAATGAGAAAGGAATAATATTATAGTTGGGGAATCGGTCTTTTATGTCTTTCTAGTAATCATAAATCTTTATTTCAACTATGTATCAAATTTTTGATTTTATAAATATTGAAAAAGTTTCTAACTTCGTTACTTCAATACGGATTTTTAAGAAAAACTACGGCGCAAATAATAACAATCAAAAATCTTCGAAAATCTCCAAATTTGAAATAAAAATTCTGGAAATTAAAAGTCAGGAAATTAAAATTTAATAAATTTAAATTAAATAAATTTAATCCCACCACCGCTGTCGATTCGAATTAAAGTGACGCCGGCGTCGTAGCATTTTTCTTCAAAACACGTGCAAAATAACAACTTTTATTTAAAATAATTCATAATGTAATAAATTTTAAAGTACCAAAGCAAAATATTTGATTTATTTTAATTCAATATTAGGTAATATTTTTAATCTATGAATTGAAAATAAAATTGACCATCAAATAAGAAATATCATAGTTTATACCGTATACCCAGGTAGTCGAGTTGGCTTAGCAGTTGGTTTTCAGACGTATAGGTACAGTACAGCTTGGGTTCAAAACCTGGCCTCGGAAAAAAAAAGTAAGTAAAAATTATCACATTTATAATGTCAATTTTCAGATTCTGGCGCAGACAACAGGGAAACAATTTAGCAGTATGTAAAAAATAGAAATATTTAAAAATCAAAAATTTTATCTTTTATAAAAATTATTTTTTCTATTAAATAAATATCTCGTTCATAAAAAATCAACACATAATCGGTATAAAAACGATGTACTAATACAGTAACTGCAAAAGGGGCAAATCAATGCCGTACCGTTGCGAAAATACCTGTACCTTATATGTGCATAAATGATACATCAATACAGTAACTGCAAAAGGGGCAAATCAATGCTTTACCGTTACGGAAATTTCTGTAAGGTATATGTACATTTATGACGGTAAAATGTTACTTGGGTAATGTTCCCTTGAGTGGCCCAATTCTTCAGGCAAAAGCTTCTGAAATGGGTGGTAAAATTGCTAAAAAAAAAAGACTTTACATGTTCTAATAGTTGGATTGAACGATTTAAGAAGAGACATTGCATCACTGGAGGAAAAATTGTTGGTGAGTCTGCATCAGTTGATATGAATGTTGTTGGTGACTGGTTTAGTACTATTTGGCCTGATATTCGCAAGAACTATGACAGTAAAGACATTTTCAACGCCCATGAGACCGGGCTTTTTTACAAACTGACACCGGATAAAACTTTGAAATTCAAAGGAACAAGCTGTGCTGGTGGGAAGATGTCTAAAGTGAGAATTACTGTTTTGGTCGCTGCAAATATGACTGGAACGGAAAAGAGAAAACTGCTTATTATAGGAAAATCTACCAATCCTAGATGTTTTAAAAACAAGGCGTTACCAGTGAAATACAGAGCAAATAGTAAATCGTGGATGACATCTAAATTGTTTACAGAGGAGCTAATTGAATGGGATACAGAGTTACGAAAGAAAAACAGAAAAATTTTACTTTTAGTTGATAATTGCCCTGCGCATCCTGAAGTTCCCCTTAATCAAATTAATTTGGTTTTCATGCCGCCTAATACCAGCTCTAAGCTGCAACCCATGGATCAAGGGGTCATTCATTCCTTAAAGAGCCATTACAGAAAAATTATGCTGATGAAGATGGTGGAAACAATTGACAGTGGAAAAGAATTTTCAGTAAGCATTTTAGATGCTGTAAACTTTATTCATCTGGCTTGGCAGAACGTCACTGGTGAAACCATTGCACACTGTTTTAAACATGCAGGATTTTTTGAAAAAGAAATTGAATTTGATTCAGATGACGAATTACCAGTAAGTGAATGGCTAAAAATGCATAGAGAAGACCCTGATGCTACGGACATTCAAACCACCATTGAAGTGGAAATGAGAAAAATATGGCAAGATTTTGACTTTAAAGAATACGTTGCGATCGATGATGACATTGTATCAGCCGAATCACTAACAGACGATCAAATTATTCAGTCAGTCACAGCAGGTAGGTATCTCTTCAAAAATGTCAATCTTATGTTCTTGTATTGTTAATGCAATTTTGGAATAAAATTACACATATTTATTTTTTTTGTTTTTAGTGACAAATGTAAGTGATGACGAAGAGATCGAGAATCGGTTTGATGAGCATGTTATGAGTGTTCCTTCAATCAAAGAAATGACACAGAAAATTACCGATACTCGCATTTTTTTGCAATCACGCGAAGTTCCAGAAAAAGTTTGGAATGGTTTTTGTGACCTTGAAAATTATATTAATAATATTAGTTTTAATAACATTCATGTACAAACTAAAATATCTGATTATCTTAAGTAGTAGTTTATTATGTCTTTTTATTTTTTTTTAAATATGTTTTTTTTTCTAATAATAAACTTATTTCATCTAAATCTGACCGTATAAAATACATACATATTGCGATATTCCGACGTACCGAGCTAATAGAAATGCGGTTGTAAGAATCGGGAAAATATTTGAAGACAAAAAGCATGTGATTTTACTAAAGTGCAGGAAGGACTTCGTCCAATATCTAATATTTGAAGTTAACGTCAATTAATTTGTGTAAGAGTAAAACGAAACAGGTTTGAATAAAAATAATTCGTAATGCAACATTAAATTTACTTTGTTATAAATTGTTAAAATTATATTAAAAGAAATATTGTTTAGTAATAAGGAAGGTAATTCAGGTGTTAAAATATTATTAATTAATTTCATTAATGTAAAACTTGTATTTACGTTACTTTAAAATAAGTTGTCATTTCGGGTTAACGTGAGTGATACGTATCGAGAATTCAATGAACTGTGAATGCAAATCTCGTGTAAAACATCTTTATTTAACCAACCAAGAAGCGATGGTGTAGAAATTCAGTCGATCTAAAAATATAAAATTTCACTTATAAAACTTTGACAAAGCCACATTGGGCTAGATACGGACCTGCAATCCGGAAATTTCGACAATAATATTGATCTTTATGCAACCAATAAAAATATAGTTATCGAACATCTAGAATACCATGAAATTGGTGGGATGAGAAAAAAAACAAGGGAATAAGCGAGCGGGTGCAACGATTGATGATTAATGGCGAGTTAGTCTGCTGGTGAACAAAAAAATTCAATCATCTGCAAGAATTAATAGTATAAATTGAAGATTTAAGTGTAAAAGGTACCGGATTAATTACTTACCTGTGTTTACATAATAATATTGTGAAAACTACGGAAGATTGGTGAAATATTTGCAGAATTCAAATCGAACCAACGAAGGTCAACGACACACATTTCCAAGTTAATGGTATTAAACCCAGGGAGTGCATCATTATACGCATTGATAACGAACACAATCTAAAGGAGAATTTCCAGCGGTTTTTGCAAGGTAAATTTTATTAACTTTTTTGAACATCAAAATAAGTGAAAATACGAACTTGATCGCGTCGCGTGTTTTTTTTTATGCGTCCACTATTAAAAACAATAATAATTAAATTTATTGATAAGAACCTTAAGTTTATAATTGATACAACTGAATATTTGTGTATAATAAAACCTTTATTTGATTTTTGCAACGAAGGGTATTTATTTGACCTGTTTTTCCGTACAATAAGATTTATTTCAGCAAGCATCATTGATTACGGAAAGGACCTCCACCCTACAAAGGTAAGATCCCATGCATCTACGAGCTAGTAAAACCGAGGCATTTCAATTATTGTTATTTGTGTAATACATCTCAAAGATTTCTATTAGCAAGGTAAAACGTATAACGTAAAAACCCATCTATTTCATCAATATTTTATATAAAGCGAGGCTCTATCTTTAGCGAGACCCCGTACATTACATTTTGTCAGCACAACGTGTGACAATATAAGTTACGACCTAAGTACCTACATATCAATATGTTACACGTATAATAAACATGGGAGATTTTATTTTTCCTTTTTTAGTGAACCTTGGATATATTGAACCAGTTTTTAAGCATTTTTCAAGTTCACTATATCCGGAGTCGACTGTATTTGTATTTACATAATATTTTTGCACAATAGATGAATGAAAAAATTCAAATTTTTTTTGAATATTTGCATATTCAAACAAAGTGATTAATGATTTACAAAAAATTAAGGACGATTTTTGACCCGCCCCCCCACTGCCATAAAAGGGCACGTAAAATTTTTAGGACCTCCTATCTTGCGGAAGGAACACTTTGAACTTTCCCCTTGTATGCAGGAATTCGTAAGATTTCTACGGTCTCTCCTCTCCAAAATACGTAATTATTGGAAGCTCCCTAATACATTTATGCAAATTATTTGTATCAGTTGGGTTTATGAACATCTATGAAATGGATTTAAAAACAAGTAATAAATCTTTTTTTTAAATTTTTGTCGTATCCATTTGTGTCCATTCAACAATTCATATTAATGTCACTTCTTACGTAATAGGACAGGATAATACATTGGTACACAGCGCTATAGAATGATGAAACATGACAAAATTCAAAGTTTTTTTTCCACTAAAAGAAATATGATAGGTAGCCTAATAAGGCGTTTAATAAACTTCTTTTTTTTTAATTGAAAAATATGGAGTTGCGGTTGGAACATTTGAAAGAAAGTAAAATTTTTATTATATAAATATTTTTATTTGATCAAATATTCAATTTTGTTTTCCATTACAAAAAGTACGGGAAGTGACCAGCCTGTAGGTTAAAATTTTTGCGTAGTACTCAAAAATGGTCCAATAAATCAAAATTTACTCATGAAAAATGTTTAAGCTGATACATTTCTATATAGGGGAAAAATATTAATTGTACGCACCCTGGTGGCTGTAATATCAACTAAATATTTGACGTCTTAATTAATTAAAATTATTTTAAAAATTAATTAAAATACGTTAAATTTATTATTTTTTATTAAATTATTTATTTATTACTTAGTTGTAATGTATTATTATCGTTCAAAACCAAATCAAAGTATTTCTGAGCGAGGTCAAACGAGGTTATACATTAGCGTGCATCAGCGTGACGTCACGTTGATGTTGCTTACAGCGCCACCATCGGTAATATTTTATCCCTATCTAATTCATTTTATTAAAATTAATTAATTACCGTAAGGTCGTATCGTTTGTTAGCATTTTAAATAAATTTTGCATTTAGAAATAATTCGAACTTTATATTTTCAAATTTGGTGCCCGTGATTACGTCACTTCCGCTTTATTCCTGCATCGATTCGCTTACCTTACCGTTTGTGTTAAGAAGGGGTTGCGCGGGAGCGGCAACGGCGCCTGCGATTTTGTATCGCCTTTGTGGTCTTTCTTACTTGATGGCGTCGTAGTTGGAAGTGATAAGCTTGGTGTTAAGTACAGTTTGTTTTATATTCCATTGAATAAATACATTTTATGGGATAATTGTTCAAAATTGCAGTTTCTTAAGACTCTTTGTTCGGTGAGTAACTTAAATGTATTTCATTGATGATAATTATTAAAAATCGGTTGTGTATTACAAGATAAAATTTGCAAATGGCTCGCCTTCGTTAAAATTATTGAAATTTGTAAAAAAAATTAAAACGTAATATTTATTTTATCCGGGGAAGTCCCTGTAGTTATTAACTATTAAACTAATAAGTAAGTGTATACTAAAATTGTTATGTAGTCAAACACAATTCTGATTTACATTTTATTTAATTAACAGTCTACATCTTTACAATTAATTCCGAATGAATGATATTTATAATTTTACCACCGAGGTTCGCTTCCATAGCCTTCAGTTGGTATCTTGCCAATTTGCCACGCGTTCATTTGAATTTAAACTAATATTCATTTTATAGTATATTACAACACCACCGCTACAAATTCAAACTAAATTAAATTACCCAAATTTAATAAAATAATTACCGAACATTTTAATAAGCGATCCAAATATTTTGCGAAGAACAAATAGAAACATTCAACTATACAACCCCACTTTGACCATTTGTTTATTTGTTGATAAATTCTTGGGGTAAGTCTTTATTATATGTAATTATTTTTAAGTTTTTGTGAATTAGTGTTAAGTTTCAAATTTCTTATTTATTTGTACCTTTTATGTAATTGCTATTTTATTCCGTGTAAATGTGTTATGATTTTCAATATAATATGTTGTTAAATTATTTTTGTGTTGATGAAGATAATCAAGCCGATGTTGAAGCCTGCAAGTGTCTTGATAAAGAAGATTCACTACATATTTAATTACTTTTTTGGGTTCGGTCCCCTATCTTTGGCAACTCCAAATAAATTGAAAATTTCCTATTGCAAAGAGGAAGGTTTATATAGTATACTGATATAATTTAAACCTGCGAATGTATTAGCAAAATTTTGAGTAAATCGAATTTTAAGTTTGCTAATTTAACGAGATTCTGTAACAAAATTATTGCGCGTCGCTCATTCTGTGGACGGTACGTGCAATATGAATGACCCTAACAATTAAGAGTTTTTCGCACCGGCAGATGCAGCTCGTCTCTTCTACATGTAACATCGATTATTTTTTGTTTTTAGGCGATTTTTTGGGGGTTTAAAATCCCGGTTGCCTTCATCCCGGTTTGCTTGATGGGTTGCGCCTTCTCGTATGTTTAGCTCTGCCGCGTAGCGGCGTACGCGATTGAAAAACCGCCCGGAGCCCCGGAGGGGCGTAGTGTAGGTTTTTTGATGCGCCCAATTCTGGCCGTGCCAGATCCACCCAAAAAAGTAATTTGCACCATCAAAACCGGCCGCGGGGCTTAGCAAGGCCTAGGTTTTCCCCATAGTTTTTTATGTTTATTTAGAGCCCTTATTCTTCAAATATTTGTGGTTCTGAAAAGAACCGTTTTTTTAGTCAGTTTGGCGACCGTGCTAGCGATGTTATAAGCACGGCAGTAGACTGGTAAATGCGATCGGCGTCGAGCGACCGTAACATATTGCGGTGAACCAATACCACGTCAATAGAAATGATCACGTTTTGAATCAAAGTTTTTAATTTATTAACAAAGGTAGCACGAGACTTATTTGTTCAAACGAAAGGGTTTTATCCGACACCAAAGAATTGTTTTAACGTCATAAATCTAATGGAGAAAAAGGTCACGGAATGAGAAAACAAGGTAAATTCAAATGCAACGTTTTAATTCTGTTTTTAAATTAAAGGTTTGTTAAAATTGTAAATTAATTTAAGTAGTGATATATAAAAATGTAATTTGAAATCAAAAACAATTTGTTCAAGGTATTAGTTATAAAAATATGTTAAAACGTAGAACTTTTAAAATAACAAAATATTTATACGTGTCGGAGTGCGCCGTAAACTCAATGTACCACGAATGCGAAAAACATTTTCTTCAAAAGTTTACCGGAAGACCACAGGAGATGTTAATACTTCAAAATAAATCTGAAACATAAAAATTCAGTAAAAATTTTACAAATTATTTTGGGCTAAGTACGAACCTGGAAATTTTACGTCAAATATATTGATTTTTATATCGACAAATAAAACGAAATCAGAAGTGCCTTGAAAATACCAGTAGCTATGGTAAAAAGACAATGGAAAGAGGTTGTTGATTGCTTAATAAAAATAAATGGTGGCAAATTTTGTGCGTCCAGCTAAAAAGTTAAAAATATAATAAAATTTGATTAAGAAAGTGAATAAAAAGTTAGTAATTGAAAGAACATTATACTTACGTATTTTAAAAAGTGAAAATCTGTGCAAAATTGAGAAGATTCACTATTATATTGAACGAAAACTTTGGTCACGATACAACCATAAACTACCACGAGGAAATTCAATCCAGAGAGATCGCACCCTTGAAGGTCATCGAACGAATACCACTGCATAATTTCATGGTATATGAACCAAACAAACAGAATTACACCAGATAAAAGGTACCGTCCCATTCAAAATTATTAAAAACATAAAAATTTTGTGCAAATTGACGATTAACTTCACACGTGCGGGAAAAACGTTTAGGTTTATTATAGAATTAAGATCTTTGTTATTAGAGATAAGAATTTTATTGACTATAATTATTTACAATTTGAAATTCATAATAAAAAAGGATTTGCTGTATCAACGGAGCATAATTTGTGTATGATCATTCCAAAAGCCACAATATTGCATTTCAGATTTGAGATTTGGCTAAGGAAGGAACCCAGCGTGGGAAAAGGTAGGTCTGTGCTATCCGAACTAGTCAAGCCGAGGCATCAATTTATTTTATTTGTATTTGTCAAGAATAATTTGCTTACATTTCTATTGACGAGGTACTTTTACGTATACTCGTACAAGGTTTTAATAATTCAGAGTGCAAGCCTAACAAAGCTCCGGGGCTGCACAGCACTTTTTGGCTAGCCCAACGTGTGGCATTATTATAAGACTCCGTTCATTACAATATATTTATAACCTCGGCTATGGGCGTGGCTTCGACATGCATTTTACATGCAAAATTATGCTATTTTAAAATTGATTTTTCTCGAAATTTTATGTATATCATCTCCAGTGAAATTTTTACAGTATAAGGTACCTGAACCTCATATTATGGCCTAGAACCTTATATGGCCTAATGGGATTATTTCTGGTAATACGGGAAAAATTCTAAAGATGGCAGTAATAGTATGTTCCAATCATATTTTTAATGTATCGTGCAAATTTACTGCAAGTTATAATGCGTAGATGTAGCACAATGTAGCAGTAGCGAACACTTAGGTCCGTATTTCGCAGTTGCGGACGTAGATAGGGCTCCAGCAGATTTACTAAATAATTAAACATGTCTTTGGTCAGTCGAAACATTTTCACAAATTGCTTGCCACTTAATTCTTCGACTGGATCTCGAAAATGCCGTTGTCTATTAGGCCGATAACGTTCTTCGGCGTTTTCTAAGTTTCTTACGGCATTAAGATACATTAACTCGTCCATCTCTTATAGAATTAAAAAAATAAATAATGATTCGCACAAGGACTCACGTGTTGAAGTCACCGCAACGTCAAAGAATCAAAGAAAAGAAATGTCAAAACCACCGCAAACAACAAGAGATAATAAGAAAACGAATAGCTCACGACGCATGCGTGTACATAGCGTATACGATTTATCTGCTCGCAGTAAAACGAACGAAAATAAAACGTATACGTTTCCAAACGTGTAGTCAAAAATCTGAAGTATTCGTTTTAGTTGGGAAACGTGTGCTCGTTTTCACTTGCGAATGGTCAAAAATCGGGCCCCAGGTCGTTGCATGCTGATTTTTGTGTTGTAATGCCTTCCTTCCAATACTACTCATGAGCTCAAACCTCTTGACAAAGCAGTATTTCGGTCATTCGAGTATAATTGGGATCAACAAGTAATGTTGTACTGGCACAATCATAGTGAGAGAACAGTAACTAAACAACGTTTTGGGAAAATCTTCAGCACAGCGTGGGATCAATCTATGACACCATCAAATATAAAATCAGGATTTAGAGCAACCGGGATATGCCCCTTCGATCCAAATGCAATTCCTGAGGATGCCTTCAAACCAAGTACGGCGTCTAATTTACCTGCTCTTGAACAAGAAGATCGGCAAGTAATTACTCCATCACTATCAAGAGAAACTTCGGAAGAACCACAAGGACAGCTGCAAGCAACATCAACTCCAAAAATTTTACCACCAGAACAAACTTCTCCACAGCCTGGTACTTCAGGTTCATTAATTCGCAAGCATTAAAGAGCACGTATTCTGTCTGTGGACAAAATTGATCCTGTCGAAGCTGCCTTGATCAATTCTGATGAAGAAAATGATTTAATAAATTTTAACAGCTCTTTTCATGAGTTACTCCCAACTCCGATAAAGAAAACTGCCAAGGTTACTTCTAATAGACAAAAAGCTATCAATAGTAGAGCGGTTGTACTTAAAACATCATTGTTTTCTAAGGAATGGCTAACCAAAGGCGTTACATCTAAGACTAAGGTCCAAAAAATTAAAGCTCAAAAACCTCCCTCAAAATCGTCAAGAGCTACAAAATCTCTTCAAAAAAGTGGAAAAGATGAATCTTGGTATTGTGACATCTGCAAGGAAGATGTGCAGAAGGACATGCGTCTCTGTATGGTATGTACGACTTATGTTCATGAAGAATGTGTTGGTTTGGTAAAGGGCGATAAGGTTCATTTTGTATGTCCAAAATGTGACAATATTTCTGAATAAATACGTTTCTGTTTACAAACATTTTTTGATTTAAGGTTGTAGGCCATAATGGGTATATATGGTCCGAATATGGCCTAAATGTTTATTTTTGTTCAACTTTTTTTTGTCAGTCCCACAATCGTTAAATTCACTTGAAATTTGTGTTCTGAATCCCTAACAAATTGTCCTTCCATCTGTTTATTTTTAAAATGAGTTGCTTCCATTAAAAAAAATTATAGAGCCCTTCAAAGCTTAGCTAGGCCATATAAGGTTCGGGTACCTTACTTTATAAACCTTCCTCTTTGCAATAGGAAATTTTCAATTTATTTGGGGTTACCAAAGTTAGGGGACCGTCCCCACTTTTTTAAAGTGTATTTATATTATTACCATTAAATTAAACGTATTTTCCATAAAAATTTAAAATTTTCATGCAAACATGTACAAGTCCATGACATTCAAACAAAAGTAAACAAGTCAAAGAAAATCAAGCAAAAGTGGACCAGTCCAATCGTATTTTATTAACATGGAAACGAATTAAGCTTACAAAAAAAATCAAATAATGTATTTTTGGTTTAACTGCATTGTCATATTATGGTAAACTTTTTATCAAAATTAGGGATGGTGTGGTCAACTTATATTCAGATAATATTTATGATGAAAATCCATACAATTGAAAATCGATTCCGACCTTTTTAATTAAATATAACGGTTGTCGCGCAACTTAGCTATACTTTGAGCTGTTATAGTTGTGGCAGGCCCATAGCCAGGGCGGCACCTGGGGGCACGTGCCCCCCCCCCCCGAAATGTTCAAAAGAAACAAAAATTTACACATTTGAAATTCGAAAATAAAATAGGTATATTTCGGAAAAAGGTTTTTTTCGTTTGTTTTAAATAAAAATATATTAGGAAAAATAAAATATTGAAAAAATTTGTTTGTAATAAAAATTCCCGGAAGGGGAACCCCCGAAAATTGTACATTTAAAATATTTGTAATAAAGTAGTTTAATATATAAATAAATAAAACTTTAAAAAATTTGTAATAAAAAGGGGAACCCCCTTTACAAGTCCCCTCCCAAATGAAATCCTGGCTACGGGCCTGAGCTGTGGGAATACGGATCTGACGAAAAATATGTGTAAATATTTTTTTGTAGAGAATTTAATTTGCTTTAATTTTATATTAAACTAATTTGTCATAAAGTTCAAAGAAACTTGAAAAATCGGCGAGAAACTGATTTTTGTCCGTTTCTGCCTATACTTAATTAATTTTTAGTAACCGAACCCACGCTCATCCCATGATAAAATTTGTTACGCATGCTCAGCACATTTGTACAAAAAAATGTAAAAAAATTAACGACCGCTTTAGAAATAGGGGTTGAAATAGGGTTAATATTAAAAAATTAATCCAATTAATACAATATTATCCATTTTTAGTCGCTACCTTATTGCATTTAGGTATCGAGATGTTATTTAAACGGTAACTGTAACCTTAACACCACTTTGCACGAAAAACAAAATATTAATGCTAACTTTTTTCTGGGCTATGCAGTTTTTCTCAAAAGAAAATTTATGTTTTTCTTACTTTTTAATTTTTCTGTTCGTTTTTCAGTATTTTAAGGATTCATTGATTATAATCTTGCTCAATTATTTGACGATATTACTTAAGAAAAGAATTTAGTTATATATTCTTAGGTTTTGTACCTATACAGTTTTAAACAATTAAATTAAGATTTACCACAATCTACTAATTTGTCATTTTGATCGTTATTCCCATGTACTCTGCCAGTATAAAACTCAATATTATTATTCAACCAATACTTCTCGATAAACTATTAACTGTAGTAAAAAATGTGCTGTGGATAGTATAAATTTTACCATGCTAATAAGTAATATAAAAATTAAATTGGAGATGAAAATAATTTTTTGAATTAGTAGAAGTTATATTATGGTATTCTAATAAGTCGTAAACTATTTCAGATTTATTTTAATTTCATGCTGATGTCGGTTCCATAAATCTTAAGTAAAGTGTACGCATTGGTGAAAATTACGATGTCATCTTTTTTAAATTCAACCTTTTTAAATAATTTCATGCTACATAAAAAATCCCTTTTATTATTTCGCTACCTCGCTTAGTTTCTACAGAATAAATGATAACAGATAAACATGGAGCATTTTTTCATCAAATTCTTTGTTCTTAATTTTTTAACAAAATTGTCAGATATTTGAAGACCCAGAAAATTTAATTTCTACTTCTCTATATTATTTTACAGTTAACTAACAAGTTTGGTCCATTTGCAATCTACTTCCAAGTTTAGAACAAAAATCACGTTTAAGCACTGGCATAAATATAATATTGTGGCGACCCTGAATTTCAATTTCACAATTCAAGTTAAAAGTTCCTGGCGCCAACACCTTGAGGTTGGCAACCAGTCATACGGCAAACAGTTCGAATAGATCAGTGGTGCCACGAAAAGTTTTGTTTAAACATTATTACTAATTTGTTATTAATTTTATTTGTTTCTCATTTGTAAACGTCAGTTTCCAAAAACACAATATTAATCAAGAAAGTTTATTTTATCAAGTCACTAACTTGTAAAACTGACAGTTAACTTGCAAAATTTTTACAAGTTAGTAGTATTATTTACATTAGGAAATTTTGTTTTATCGTCATATATGTTGAAAATCATGGTACAATTGTTATTTCCAGTAACACAGATTTTTGATGATGAAAGAGTTGATACTGATGATGATGAACCATCTGTTGACTCAGAAACTGCTGAACTCGAGGACTGCAGAACATTTGTACTCTCCTTACTACCAAATAATTTGCTAGACATTTCGATTTTTTTGTTGACCGAATCATCGACATAACTCATCGCAATTTCGGTGCTCTTCCACCCTCCTGCACGCTTTAGTGCTAAAATATCTCCACCCGAATCCGCAACCATAGTGGCTCCAGTTCTGCGAAAAGAGTGGCCGGTGTATAACTCTGGGTTTTTTAAACCTAAATATTTCGCTATTTGCTTTGGGACACCACCAATAGTGTGCTGGCCAGCATTAAGGGAAATGCACTTTCCATGTCGGTATGTCAAAAAAAATCTTAGGCTTTCTGTTCCAGGAGGCCGAAGATTTACATATTTTCTGTATAACATGCAGGGCTTGAAGCTGCAGCCATCATCGGTTATGGTGAATCTTCTTGTTGTTAAATTTTTTGTTTGCCGCAATGTCACAATAACGTATTTTCCCATATCTTCTACATCATTCATGTTTAAGGAGAGAATTTCGTCACATCGACAACATCCAAAAATCCCAAATATTGTTACAATTTTCGCCAGCAACCACTGGTCATCAGGAGCATGTAAAAGAAATTGTTCAACCTCTTCTTTACTTAATACCTTGGCCTTTTTTGGCGCATAACGCTCATTTTTTCGTTTCAGAAACGCTATTACCTTTTGAAATCTGCAAATGACAACTAAACGTCATATTTTTCAATAAATTTTTTAAGGAAAACAAACCTGCGAACAGGGGCATTTTCTTTCATTTCCAAGCAGCTTTTCAGCATAGACCATTTTGCCCATAAAGTATTAGGGCTGAATCTAGCTGATAGTTGATTCAAGTATACCAACAAAACATCTTCAGTTACCCCAATCACACTATTTTTGTTTTGCCACTTTTTGAAGTCGTCGTATTCTCGCTCGTACCTTGAAGCTGATTTTGCAGGTAATAAACTTGAAGCTACACTGCTGGCTGCCTCAATAATTTCTTTTGGTACATTCATTTTCGCTTTCGCCAAAACAAATGTAAAGAAATAAACAGACATGTTCATGGCAACGCTTCCATAGCTTACGACATTTGCGACAAATTATTGAGATTTTTTTGGAATTTATCTAACCTTTTTACAAATGAGAAACAAATAAAATATAAAACAATGCACGCAAGGTAACGGGTTTTACTGGCTCAAGGAGGTAACTGACTCGCCTGCGGCTCGTCAGTTATATCCTCCATTCGCCAGTAAAAACCCTCTTACCTTGCTAGTAATGTTATATACTATACCACGTTTGAAAAAATATATATAGTTAATTGTATTATGTGTGATTTTTATTCGTCAAAAATCCCACAATATCTACAATTATTTGTATACATACAATAAGTTCAAGTTAAACTTATTTAAAATTAAACTTGGTTCGTGGAAACAGTCAGAAGTCGCTTACAAACTGATGTTCTCCAAGTTTGATTAAAAAGAACCTTAAACTAAAAAATCGTAAAATCCTTTTAAGTAGCTTTCGCAATAGGATAAATTCTGTACATACAAATCATAAAAAAATCACATAAAATTTTTAGGCAACCGTCACCTTCATTGAGAAAAACTAAATAAGATTAATCACTTACGTACGTACTTGATGGTATTGCTGAAATGATTGTTTGTTCTTGTTATATATATTTGATTGTTAATCAGAATAATAAATTATAATCTAGTCATCAATCAAACACATGCAACAAGATCATACATATCAAATTCTTCATAGTCCTCCGATTATTCGTGTTGACACCACAACTCTCGTCTATTAAATCACATTCACTAAATAAAAGCTGTTGATCTCCATATTTTAATAACGGCCGACACTTTGCATTGCTGCAGATATGCGTCGTAGACACTAAAATTGAAAATTAACTCAATACTGAGAAAGCAATTTGAATAAGACTTACCTACCGGCGGAGGATCCTTTAATTTTATAAATACATCTTCCACGCTTTCCAATATTTCGAAAGACAATTTTCAGAATCTGCATTATAACGTTATACTATACACTAAAACACAGCATGACAACCACGAATGAGTATGAAAACCCATTTTACTTTACGCGCAATTGGAACGAAATTGTAAGGTTATAAAATTGTTTTGGCAGTGGTTCTTATTCCATCACTTTTTATAATTCAACATAATAATTCAATTTTATAAATACATCTTCCATTGCTTCCAATATTTCAGAACTTGCATAATGTACTATATACTAGACCGAATACAACTTAACAAACACGTATGAACGTGCAAATTAAAGGTGTAACCGTAACTAGCGTGCCGATGTACTGATTTGTACCACTGTTTGTTTCGGCAGTGGTTCTTATGCCATCATTTTAAATAGTTGCGTTCCCATATTTTCGTGGGTAACCAAATGTATCCGGTTTTCCGGTTAAACATTTCTGTCGTTTTTGCGACATAGGAAACACAAAAGTTTTGTGTTTTTTTCGTGGTTGAAAATTATTTTTATACTGATATTAATTTGCAGACTCTAAAAAAACTGTTATAATCCAGGCAGTGGCGTAGCTAGCTCAACCGGTGATTCTTATTTAAACGCGTATGCTGAACTGCACAACGGTGATACGAACCCAATTGATAAAAGTAAATCTGGCTATCCTAAAGAAGCGGATAATGGATATCAAGACTACCAAAATTACCCTTATCCACCACCCAAAGGACCTGGTTATGGTCCACCGCAGTTTCATCAACTTCAATACGTTCAACCATAACCAAACTATGGACTTCCATATCCTGCTTACGGACAACCACATTATCCACCAAACCAGTAGTACGTAAAAAATAATTTAACTTCCAAAATTAATCCGTAACTTTTCTAGTTACGAACCACCATCGCTCATAAACGGTCCCGTACGCCCTCTTTAAAGGTTTCTACGACTTTAAATTAAGTTTAATTACAATTTTCAAACTTTTGCTTAAATTTGTTTTGTTTAAAAAGTTTATCAGTTTTGTTGCAATTATTTGTTTGTTGCTTTTCATTCCATGGCTTAAAGCCAAAAAGGTGGCACATCACCATGGAGAAGGAGGCGATTTAGGAGGTATTCAGAACTACGAGGAAGACGACATCATGAGACAATTTTCAACAAAATCACGTATTAAATCTAAATTTTTTTTAAAAACCGTTATTTATTTTATTGTTTTCAGGTCAAATCCAAATTAATAACACCGCTGATGTTATTTTGGAATCTATCGCAAATTTTGAAAAGAAAATTGCCAGGTAATGTCGATATATTGTGATTTTTTGTATTTATTTATTATTTTATTTTGTAAATTTAAATGCCAAGGAAAGAAATATTTTTAGAACTTAATTTTGGTGTACGAAGTGTTAGCTATCTTTCAGTTGCGTTAACGAATTATTGCTATAATTAATGCGCTCCAATTGTTGAATTACGTGATCGAATCTTCCATGGGTGTACTTTTTTTTTTCTTTTGAAACGTTTTAAAAATTCACCAATATTGTAAATTTATAAAGAAATTAGATTTTTGTACTGCATTTTCTAATTGTTGCTGCTATCTGTTGCAGGTTTTCTAAAGCCACCGTTTTATCCAAATTTATTTCCCTATATCGCGTTTATTCTACACTTTTGGACAGTTTAATATTTTGAACTTATTTTTAAAATATAAACCGAAATTTTTTGTGAGATTTGGTAGTTGGGTTTTCTTCAATGCGATCGTGAAATTTACCTTTAGGTAACGAAATAATTTTCTCTATCACTTATATATTATTATGTTCACTCATTATACTGCATATATACGAAATTTAAAGTTGATGTTCTTGCGGAGGTCCGTCAGATCGTTTCACCACCACCGCTTCTTGTCAACCAACTATTTCGCCTTTATTTCTCTTCATTTCACCTAAACACTATTTATTTTTCAAACCTTTGGTCTGATTATCTCGAAAACTTTTTTCTTCAAAGTTGTAGTGTTTTACATTTTCATACTTAGATAATTGTGCTCTATCCAAACCCGGAAAGAAGAATAAGGGTTGCAATTTAAACAAAAATTCCAATGCCGTCATACCTGAAACATGAAATACAATGAAAAAAATGTCAATGGCAGAAACAGTTGACCCTTAAAAAATAAGGTTGATGTGTCCAGCGATTTTCTGAGAAAACCCCCTAAAATATTTGATCGAATTTGTTCCAAACTTTATGAGCTCATTGTATGATCGATCGCCATTTATATTAGAAAGTAGGTATAATAAATTATGAAATTTTTTTAGTGATGCAACCAAAATGTTCACTGGCTCTTGGACTATTACAGCGATTTTAGAATTTCTGCTTCCTTTTCATGTAATTTATAATTTTACTCGAAAAATAAGCATTTTACGTAAAAAAGTAATAAACGAAAATTTATTAAAAATTAAATTAGCTATAAAACAGTATATGTTTCATTGAAATGGGTTAAAAATTAAAGGAGCTACAGCGATATTTTGTCCAGTTTGAACTGAAAATCTGTGTGTAGGTATTTAGGAATAATTTTTAATGATTGTTTATATTAGTAACAGAATATTATTGTATGCATGATACATTACTTACCGTACTTAATAGTTATTATTGCCTTTGCTTTTGAATTTTCAGGATTACATATTTTTACTTAAGTTTATAGGAAACAATCCTCTATTGATATATTGAAGTTGGGTATGACATTCAGTCCCAAAACAATTGCCCGCGCCCAATTACTCTCTTCTGAGCCAAGACGTTGTGCCGTTTTTAAGAGCTAGAAGGTAAGTGATGAACGTTTCTGCATATAATAAGCGATAATATTTGTTTAGAAAACAGCTAAATAAATTGTAAGAACTTTTGGTGAAGTTCTCAAATTGAATGGAATCAGTTTCTCCACTTACAATCAGATGGGTAATTCATAAAAATTTATTCATTTAACGTACATTACATTTGAGGATGATAAAAATATTTTATCTTAATATTTAAAATTAACAAAAAAATATTACAATGATTTAATACAAAATTATAATAAGTAATGTCATTTGATATAATATCTAATAAACTGCTAATAATAAAAATATACTATTAAAGAAAATAAAATCGAAACTTTATTTTATAAATCGAAAATCACAATGTATATTGTAGCAAATAAAAAAATTAATTAATTGTAACAATTACAATAAAATTTCTTACAAATTCACTTACCTATATACATTTATGCGGTTGAGTAAAAAAGATTAAAAATTACTACCTACCTACTTAGCTAAAAGTGATCTACCTTTACTGAAACCGTATTAGCCGTATGATTGCTAGGTAACAATATGTTATCCCAATCGGTGTGGATATCCTTTTCGGAATCAGTAGCTTTTAAACTTATTCCTAAACTGGGTAAAGTATTTGCGTAATGAGGAATACTAAGAATCACAGGTTTCAAAAATTCAGTACCTTGTGGCCCGCACATAATCAGAGGTGAAAGCATCGCTTCACCTAAAATAGAAAAACAAATATTAGAGCACAACTTGAAAACCTTAAAAACGCGTATGTACACTGGATGCAGGAAGAGTTAAATGAAAAATTTTATACCGTTTTCTAAATCCAAAGGGGGCGCATTTTCGCACAGACGAGGATCTGTAATAACAAAGTAAACTTCTTGTCTGGTGCCTTCGGGCACTGCGTTTTTAGGCACTTCCAAAGTGACGCCCCAATATTCGTTCACCAATTTCACACCTTGACAATCGACGATACCGGTGGTAACATCTCGACTGTTTTTAATTGGACCACAAACATTCAAATTTTCGTTTTCTACATAATTTACGTCAACTTTATTTTTCTTCGCCGCACTATCTTTATTTTTACTTTTAGGCTGGGCGCTGACTTGCAACTAATTGCGCAACTGTTTGGTCTGTGAATGGTTTCCTGCGCTCACATACGCAACTAAACGGTTCAGTCGCAGTATGTAAGCGCACATGCAATTGAAATTGTTTAGTTTCAATATGGATGTCCATGAGTTAGCTGTGGTGTGTGCTCTTGAGCTGAGAAGAAGGAAAAAATTAAAAAGAAAGAAAAGATACTGGGTACACCCAATAACGTCACAACGTTTAGTGAAAGGGCAGTTTAATAAACTGAATGAAGATTTGCACTCTTGAAGATTTGATTTGAAGATTTTGTGACACCGACAAAGTTAATATATTTTTTTGAGAATTTTAAATTACTTCTTTTTTGCGGGAGGGGCACTCTAAGTCAAAATTTGATCGAGCCCCCTAAAAAACCAAAAGCGTGCCCACTCTAAAATTTGGTACGCAAGTAATAGTCAAAACTATAATAAAGATAACATTTTCTTTTTCGAATATTAAATTACTTAGTTTTTGCGGGAGGGGCCTCAAAGTAGAAATTTCATCAGGGCCCCCTAAACTAAAAGCGTGCCCACTGTAAAATTTGGTACGTAAGTAGCCAAAAATATAATAAAGAAAATATTTTTTTGAGAATTTTAAATTACTTCGTTGTTGCGGGAGGGGCACTCAAAGTCAAAATTTGGTCAGGGCCCCCATTTTATGACTTTAATTATTTACAGAAAAAAACTCGCTGAAAAGGCCTATTGAATATCTTCATTTCAAAAAATTATTCGCGACTTTTATTGGTACGGTTTATTTATTGATTTATTTTATAGGAGGGCTGTGCAATGTAAACGGACCACTTTAGGGCCAAACAAAAAAAACGGGTCCGTTTATTTGGAATAACGCAGTACACCAAATTTGAGCAAAATCGAAGAGGTACATGACTATAATTGGGTCATTCCATCTCAAATCGACACAAAAATAGGCAAAATTGACTCGACCCCGACCAAACTTTTTTTTCCACCTATATAAAAACTACACTAATTTATCAACGGTAATTTTTTTCAATTTAGTTGTTAACTATTCAAAATACAACTAATGGAGCAAAGTTGTAAACGGGAAATTTATTTGAATTTATTTACTATTTTTCCATTAACAGAAGATCAAACTTTTAGAATTTTACTCGATTATTTCTATTTCCACCCTTTGAAAATGACCTAAATTTTCTTTATTAATAGTATTTTTGTTACTGCTCTTACGCTAATTTCTAGGTCCAATTTTCTACCACTTTTATATTTCACAAATTTACCCTGTTATTTTGATTTTCACCTCCTGAAAGCTCCACTAATTTATCAACGGTAATTTTACAATTTTTTTGTTAACTAGTAAAATGTAACCTTTGCAGCCAAGTTGTAAAAAGGAAATTCATTAAAATTTTTTTTACAATTTTTCCATTAATAGAAGATCAAACTTTCAGAATTTTAGGACTGATGTAAATTAATTTTGTACTTGGTAACCTAATAAAGATTATTATTATTATAGTTTTACTATTCTTACGTCAATTTCTAGGTCAAATCTTGTACGAAATTTAAATTTCACAAATGTACTCTGTTATTTCGATTTCCACCTTCTGAAAACTACCATAATTTATCAATTTTTTACGAATCCGAAGTTTCAGAATTTCAGTTTCTGTAGTAGAAGCTCATTGTGAACCAATTATTTGCCCACGTTTTAGAATTTTGCCAGAATGTCTTTACATAGGATCCTGTATGAGATGGTGGAAAACAAATCCATCTGGTATTTGACGTCATAATCCGGTGATTAATTGATCGAAAAGTCTTCTGTACAGTCACTAGGTATTCTTAATAGTTTATTAGGAAAATTGATAAAATTGTATGATTTGTATAGTAAATTTTATGATTTTCTTATGGCCAAAAACTTTTAGCAGTGATCGCTCTATCAAGCCATGACCTCCGATCTTCATTGTTAACTTTATTATTTAAATTGGAAGAGTATGGTATGACGCCCCCCCCCCAAAACAGCGCCATGAGCTGGAACCCATCCTGCCCACTGTCTTGAGCCGGGCCTAAAAAAGAATATAATATATAGATGCAACTTTTTTTCTCTTAAGAAATTTATGTACAGTTTTTCTGTACAATAAAGAGGAGCAAAGAATTAAACATTATGAATTAAATCCCTATAAGACCCAGAAACAACTGCACTTTGAGATTTACTCTCGAAAATTGAGTTACTACGAGGTTTCATGTGGAAATAGCGCGCGTTGTTCGAGCTACCACCGAATTTGGTTTAATCCCCATTTGGCTTCTTTTTATGGGGATATCTGAAATCTCATATTTAAATAAACAAACGAGGGACAACCCATGATTATTGAATAGTTTGAAATTTAAAATAAAGAAATAACTATAGATTGTGTGATATTGGACATTAAAATAAAATATCTCCGTTTTTAATTACGGACGAAAATAATAATGTTATAAATAAATAAACTAGGTAATTTTGGGTATGAATAAAAATAATTTAAGAAATTCGAGAAGAGTATTTTAAGTGGATATTATGCAAGTCTGAAACTTCATCATGTAATTTTCATAAGGCGTAACTGATGTAAGATTTGTGATATTGTGACGGTTTTCTCATTATTTTTTAAAAATTGGTTTGTCATTTTTTTTATTTTACAAAATCTTTCATTTTTAATTGTTACGTAACCGGATAAAAATTAGTACCTATGTTTATATTTTGTACATGATACAAAAATAACAATAAGTATAGGTAAATAAGGCGATTTAATAACTGCGGGTGCAGTCCGCAACCAAACGAACAAAATTCTTTTTGCAAACCCGTGCAATTTTCAATTTAGTGCATTCTTACCATAAAAGTTCAAAAAACGTATTGACTATTATTATATTATTGACCACCTTAAAATTAAAAAAGAAATGCAAAAAGGGCAAGCTGAAAATTTGGTAGGCATCAGTGACCCAATAACCCCATGTAAAATCCCTTGGCGGTTTGTCCCTCAATGGGTAATTTTAATATTAAAATAGAAAATTTTAGGTAAATTTAATTATCATCAGACCAAAATTGAAGAGCATAAAATTTTTGAAAAAAATGGTTCATATTTGAAAAACATTCGGGCAATCTGAAATTTTGCAGGCATGTGTATTTGAGTGTCCCAAGGGAGTCTTCAAAATTTCCTTTGCTCTTCTTTCCTACTTTGGGATTTTAGCCTTCGTAATGTAGTTTTTCGTGTATAACTCGTTTAATTTTAGTTTTACTGAAAATTCTCATTAGATCAAAATTGAATAGCATAAAATTCTCTCCAAGAAATACTTTCTCAAAATTTACCTATAGGTCATATAGGCCATATATATCATATAGAAATGTTAAGTGGAAAATAATATAGGCAAATATTATTCTAATTATTTCGGTCTTCAAATACCCGACAATTTTGTTAAAAAAATAAAACCCCGAATACTACAAAAACTAAGGGAGGTTCCGAAAAAATCAAAAAGGAATTTTTTATAGAGCATGAAATTATGTAATATCAAGTTCCCAAATTTAAATATATGAGATCAATAATTTAGGCATGGGAGTCTTTCGAAGATGTTCGCTCAATCCGCCGACTTGAAGATGAAATTGTGATTTTCGCCAATGCATCAATTTTACTAATAGAAACAACGTAAACATAAAAATTAAAATTTATACCGTTATATAATTTTTACATATTGATAAATTAATTTTTACTTCCAATTTAAGTTTTTATTGGTTCAGTAGAACTTAATACTATCCACACCACACTTTTTGCTTCAATTGTTAATATCTTGATAAATATTAGTCAAAGAATAGTGTGCATTTTTATCCTTGCAGGTAATAATATTCTCTACAATTTTGCTTCCTTATCATTTGTTCGTAAATTCAACCATTCGACAGTTATGGTTAAAAAATCTTGAAAAATCTACAATTTTTTCAAAAATTCCAGGGGCACATGTTCTTATTTGAACTATTGCTTATCTTTTAATTTTAATGGAAAATCACTGACGCAATCCACAACAGATGGACGACACCATCCAATTTGTTTTTAATGGCTGTTTTACTTTCCCATTTACGTAGTATTGTATTGTAGTAGTATTGTTATCGAGTTAAAAAAATTTTGAGTTAGCATTTTTCCCATGGTCTATGAGCCCATACGAATTGTTTAAGACCAATTTTGGTATGATATCCGGATGTGTGTGTGATGTATGAAGTGTGATGTGTGGTCATTCTATTGTCAACGTTTTCAGACAAACGCGTGAACCGATTGAGTTGAAATTTTATACACTAGTTTGAAGCAGCTGTCTAAAGAGCTGATTAGATTTTGGTTGAAAACCGTCCATTATTAACCCATTTTTTAGAAGAATGAAAATTTCTAAAGAGCATTGCCGCTTCCCGGTGGAACATATAAGATTAAAAATCATATCAATCGAACGAGATTATTTTTCCGCATCTTATGATACCACACACTTGATAGTTTGCTCTTAAATTAATGTTAAAATGCAAAAATAAAATAAGCGCTATTAAAGAATATGGTTTGCCTTGGATAATTTTGATCTGTCAAAGTGATTTGTATTGTTTCATTATAGCGTAACTTGGGTCACCACCAGCTACGTATAAAAACGTGTGGCTATATAAAAAAATTGTAGTGTCTTCAGATAACGCTTTTATTCTGGGAGCGGAGCTTCGGCTAGCTATTGCGAGCTCAGGGTGAAGGTGGCTCAAAAATAAGTGAAATAGTTTACCCGGCGCCACACGATTTTTCCCGCTCCCAACTCTTGCTGTTATCCTAATCGTGAAAGCTATGTAAATGGAAATCAAACAAAAGCACATACAAAGTACTACAATAATTTATTAAAAGAAATTAAAAACTATCAGTCAATCAGTTATAAAAAATTAAAATATCAAACAGCTAATAAAAAGGTATAGCAAATCAAAAAAAAATCAAATTATGAATCAAATAATCAAAAATCAATCAAATAAACGCTGACAGATCTGTAGGCGCTAACACGAATCTTTACAAGTACGCTTCGACGTACTTATCAATCAAACAAACAAATTATCGTTAGGTCGTAAATTACGTAGCGCAAATAGACAGTTTTTTTTTAAACGAATAATAAAACAAAAGCAATAATCACTTATCTCAATATTTTGATCCTACGCCGCTGGAAATCGCACGCCACTGGACTCCCAAACAACAAATTGAACACGAATCTTCGAATATGGTGCTTGTGCCTCGAAACTGCTTGAACTCGCAAAAAAAAGGCCAACAACAGGGTGGAGAACTTCTGATTACTCCCAAACGGTATCTCGATCGAACCACTTGACGATAATAATTAAGTTGACTAGTGAACTAACCTTTGTTGGGTTAAATAGGTAAGACTAATATTTCTAACCTCCAAATCGTAAAATCGTATCTTATCTTATCTTCCAAAAAATACTAGTGAAACTTGAGCCTCCGTCCAACAGTATCAAAGAAGCCACGCCGTGAATAGAAAACCAGTATAGATTATTCAAAATGACGTACCAGAACCATAAATACAATATTGTGATGGGTTCGTAATAATTCGACCAGCTCAAATTGGTGTATCGTAAAGTATCCCACTATGTGGCTATGGATTATATCGACCAAAAAAATAACAATATACCTCCAAACTCGAATAAATCGTCAATGATCCCAATATACTGGTACAGAATAATAATTTTCCAATTCTTGACTTAATTATCCAACTTTACACGAATTTTTGCAGGTCAAAAATTATACTAACTCAGTATCTAGCTGGTATCTATCTGATTATATTGTCACTTCCTGAAAACTAGGAAATATTTTTAATTCCCCTATAAAATTATCAAAAGTATGGACAGAGATAATTTTACCGCCAACTTTTACAAATATAAATAAGTACGGAATTAAATTAAAACCCTTATGAGGTGGAAATATAAATTACAAAATGAACCTGGTCTTATAAATGTACCCTTTCCTCCCTATTACTGAAGGTAACTAGTTATTATCCGTTAAGGTGTGTAATCGAAGGTTACATCATTACTATAATTTAATATTTTAACTAATTTACTTATATAAACATAATATTATGTAATTAATATCAAACGAATTTTGTAATTACTTATAAAAAATTAATTCTGACGTCATTACGACCATAGTTAAAATTTGATTGCATATAGACGGCACGGCATCCCGGAAATTTCTAATTTTTTTTTTGGAAAATGACAATTTTAAAAATTTAAATGCAAGCATGTTATTTTATTGTTAAAATGAAAACATAAAATAAGTGCTTTTAAAAAAAATATGAGTTACCATGTTAAATTACAAATTAAATTTCGTAACTTTGATATCTCAAAATAATTTGTGTATTTTATCGAGTTAAAATTTTTTTTGAATTAACATCTTTTTTTATTAATATAACTAGCTGGCACGGGCGGCATCCGCCGCCCTTAACCATCTAGACCCAGAATAGATCCGAGTAGGCCATAGTTGTTCGGCCTTCGGCCTCACAGACCGGACCATAATAGATCCGTGAAGGCCATAGTTGTTCGGCCTTCGGCCTCACAGACCGGACCATAATGGATCCGTGAAGGCCAAAGTTGTTCGGCCTGCGGCCTCACAGGGCGGATAATAATAGATCCGTGAAGGCCATAGTTGTTCGGCCTTCGGCCTCACAGACCGGACCATAATAGATCCGTGAAGGCCATAGTTGTTCGGCCTTCGGCCTCACAGACCGGACCATAATAGATCCGTGAAGGCCATAGTTGTTCGGCCTTCGGCCTCACAGACCGGACCATAATAGATCCGTGAAGGCCATAGTTGTTCGGCCTTCGGCCTCACAGACCGGACCATAATAGATCCGTGAAGGCCATAGTTGTTCGGCCTTCGGCCTCACAGAACGGACCATAATAGATCCGTGAAGGCCATAGTTGTTCGGCCTTCGGCCTCACAGAACGGACCATAATAGATCCGTGAAGGTCAAAGTTGTTCGGCCTTCGGCCTCACAGACCGGACCATAATAGATCCGTGAAGGCCATAGTTGTTCGGCCTTCGGCCTCACAGACCGGACCATAATAGATCCGTGAAGGCCATAGTTGTTCGGCCTTCGGCCTCACAGACCGGACCATAATAGATCCGTGAAGGCCATAGTTGTTCGGCCTTCGGCCTCACAGACCGAACCATAATAGATCCGTGAAGGCCATAGTTGTTCGGCCTTCGGCCTCACAGACCGGACCATAATAGATCCGTGAAGGCCATAGTTGTTCGGCCTTCGGCCTCACAGACCGGACCATAATAGATCCGTGAAGGCCATAGTTCAAGCGATGCAAGAATGGGGGAGATGAATGAAAGTTTGAGTGGAAAAATTGATGCTGGAAACGCCAGTATGAATGCAAGAATGGGGGAGATGAATGCCAGTATGAAGGAACGATTTGACAGGCAGGAGGTCAAATTGACAAGTATGCATGTCAGTGTTGAGGAGATGAAAGGGGAAATTGAAAGGATCAACATTAAGGTTGATACAAAAATCACCGAGGTGGTAAATACGATGGATAAGAGGTTCAAAGAATGCCGGCAGGAAAATGAGAAGGGGGTTATTAGTTTAGAGAAAGGGGTAAATAAAAGATTTGAGACGGTGAATGTGAAAATCACAGAGATCGAAACGAAGGTAACAGACGTATTTGTGGCAAATGAGAATGCGATCGGCTCCATGCGAGAGGAGGTAAAAAATATGAACCGTACGCAAAATGACAAATCGTTGGGGGACCTGGTGGAAGAATTAAAAGGTCATAGTTACCGGGACGGCGACATGGACAAGTACCTAAAATTCTATAATGACGGAAAAATTAATCCAAAAATTTTCATCAAAAATTTAGGAAATAATTTAATCCGCATTCGGGACGAAGTCCGGCAGAAGAATATTATCCGCGCCACGATGAAGGGGGATACAGAAATTTGGTTTAGTATGGTAGAGGAGAAAATCAAAAATTTCGAGGATTTTAAGATACTCTTCTTAAAAAAATACTGGGGCGATATGGACCAAAATAAGGTAAAAGAAAAGGTTAATGGGGGTAAATACCGAGGAGGACATGGGGGCACTCGGGAGAATTATGCAGTAAGTTTGATTAATCAAGCACAACAGGTCGAGCCACGATATGAGGAAGTGCTGTTAGTCAGTGCAATCGGGGGGCATTTTGAGAAAGATGTCAAAGCCCGGATTGGGATAGAAAAGGTCGAGACGATTGAAGGTTTCCTCGAGCTGTTAAAAAGATTCGACGAAAGTGTCGACTTTAAGTACGAGGAAACGCGACAATCAGCGGTCCCATATGTGCGATGGGAAGAACGCGACTGGCGGGCGTCACCGCAGGAGTCACAAGACCCGCGAATTAAGGGGAACGAACCAGCGAGGAATGGTTTCGAGAGTACGCGAAGGGGGGGATACCAGAATCACCGCGGGATGAATCGGAGAAACTGGGCACAACGCAACCAGGAAGACGCGCCGCGCAAAGACCAGGATAAGAATGTAAACCGGATAGAGATCGACACCACGAACCGACCGACGGCTATCACGCGAGCCACGGTCCATTCACGTTCGGGGTCGGATTTTCCGTAAGCGGCAAGCAAGCGAGGGGGGTTAACACCTATGTACACCCGCGAGAGTACATAGAGGAGAGTTTGCACGACGAGGCAGAGTCCGAAGAGGAGGTATGTTTGCCATATATTCATATAAGTTTTAATGGGGTAAAATTAATCGCGCTAGTTGACACGGGTGCCGAGATATCCGTGATCAATGAGGGAATTGTTCGGGAACATGCAGACGTGTTTAAGAAGGGGTTGTTGCCGATAAGGAGCGTCAACTTAATTGCGGCGAACAATAAAAAGATGACCAGCCTAAACCAGATGGTGGTTGGCAAAATTCTTATCGGACAATATGAAAAGACGGACGGATTCATAGTCATGCCCAAATTGAAGGGACAATGTTTGTTAGGGGTCGATTTGCTGAAGGCCATGAAGATAACTATCGACGTGGACCATCAGCGTATCACGGCCAACGGGGAAGAGATCGAGTGGATTAACAAATCAATTTTAGAACCACATTTGAATTCAAATATAAACAAACCAATTTTAGGCCAACCTTTGAAATCAATCATTAACAATTCCATTGTCGGTAAAACATTAGGAAATAATCAAACCGTCAATAAAATGGAAAAGTCAAGTGAACAACCAAATTTAGGCACGCGTTTGAAATCATGTAATAAATTAAATGTCACTGTCAGCGGCGATATACAATGCAACGAGAAATTTAAACAACAAGTACGGGGTATTTTAGATAAACATACCAGGTTGTTTAATAAGGTAGTAACCGTCGCGGAGGGGTATGCACATAAACTCCACGTAGAGAATGAAGCATCATTCAGTTGCAAGGTTTATCCGATACCGCATAAGTATCGAACGGAAGTCTGGGGGCAAATTGCACAAATGGAAAAGGATGGCATAATTCAGCGAGCGAGTACAGCGTTTATCAACCCATTAGTGGTGGTAAAGAAGGCAGAAGGAAAAATTCGTTTATGTCTTGACGCTAGGAAGCTAAACAGCATCACAAAGCCACAATTCGAGCAACCTGAAAATATCAATAGTTTATTTGGAAAAATCGGGAACAAAACGGTATTTACAAAATTAGATTTAAAAAATTCATTTTGGCTTATTCCATTAGAACCGGGGTCCCGTCCTTATACAGGATTTTCTGTAAATGGTGTGACGTTCCAATTTAAGGTCGTCCCATTTGGGCTAAACACAAGCAGCGCCGCACTCTGTCGAGTCATGCAAACCGTACTCAAAAGGCACGAAGACTATCTTGTCCACTATGTTGATGACATGTTGGTATTTTCGGACAACGAGGAAGATCATTTACGACAGTTGGAAGAGGTATTAAGCACGTTGGAACAAACAGGGCTTAAACTAAATTTATCAAAATGTCAATTCATGTTGAATCAAGTAAAATTTTTAGGGTTCACGGTAGACCGAGTCGGAATCTCAGTCGACAATGATAGATTGGAAGAGGTTAAAAATTATCCGCGACCACGGAATTTACGGACTTTGCGAGGTTTTTTAGGAGTGTTAAACTACTATAAGAAATTCATTCCGGAATATTCACAAAAGACGTTAGGTTTGTTAACGTTACTAAAAAAGGGTACACGTTGGAATTGGGGGCAGGTACATGAAGATAGCTTCAACAATTTAAGGGAAATGTTTCACAAAAGTTTATCGTTAATACATCCAAATTTCGATGAACAGTTCATATTGCGTACGGACGCAAGTGATTTTGCAATTAGTGGGGTATTGATCCAGATAAAGGATGGGGAAGAAGTTCCGATCCATTTTATATCGACAATACTCAGGGGAGCAGAAATCAAGTATACGATATCCGAAAAGGAAATGTTAGCAATTGTGTTTGCACTAAACAAGTTAAAATTCTATTTAGTAGGAAATAAATTTTCGATTGAGACGGATCACTCCGCGTTAACTTTCATGATGCGAACGAATTTCAGCAACCAAAGAGTGTATCGTTGGTCACTGTTGATACAGGAATTTTCGTTCGACATTAAACATAAAGCTGGTAAAGATAATTTGATCGCGGATGCCTTCAGCAGGAAAGATGAGGAGGAGAAGAAGAAGTTGAAGGACATTTTAGTCGCGCAAATAAATTTAAATCAGGGACACGGGGTTTATTCAGAAGAAAATATTTACAGGAGTCAAGGGAGTCCAGAATTTAGTCTAATCAGGGATAAAATTGCAGAACAGGGAACATTTAAAGGATACAAGATCAGGGATCAATGGCTTCTTAAAAGCATAGGGGTAAATGAACTGTACGTGGTGAATAAAGATACCACCATACAAATTGCGGGAGAATTACATGAACGTTTCGGACACGTAGGCATTAGAAAAGTATTTTTAATATTTAGAGAAGTTTTCTTTTGTACACGGGATTTGTCGATCATAAAAGACACCATCAACCGATGTGCATTATGCAATCTGGCCAAATACAAAAATCACGTAAACCAGAATAGCATTAAAAGCATCAAAGTAAATAGACCAGGAGAGCTGGTGGCTATAGACTACCTCAGTAATCTAGTTCCGTCAGAGGACGATTACCGACATATTTTGGTGGTGTACGACGTATGCACTAAATATGTGAGATTATACCCGACGAAGAGTTGTAATACGGACACAACCATCCACTGCCTAGAAAACTTCGCAAACGTCGAAATTAAACCCGAGCGCATATTAGCCGACAATGCGACTTATTTTAACAACGATCGTTTTGTTGATCATTTCAGGGGAAAGGGCATTGACGTTTGTTATAGTTCCATTAGACATCCGCAAGGCAATCCGAGTGAACGGATCGTCCAAGAAGTCATAAAGTTCTTGAGGATCTTAATCCATGACAGACATCCGGAGTGGGTCGACAAGGTTGTCTTGGCGGAAAGCTTTATAAATTGGTGTCCGAATGTTCGGACAAAGTTCTCGCCATGGTACTTGATGAAGGGTACGAGTCCTCATCGGCCATGGACGGAGGACGTTACCGAAAGGAATTTTCTGCACGACTGTAGAACGGCAAGAGAAAACGCGCATCGAAGTTCGAAGAAGTATGAAGAACGCATGAATAGAAGAATCCGAAAGCGACTGTCATTCAAGATAGGGGACATGGTAGTCGTTAAGAGTTTGAGAACCTCAAACCGGGCGCAGAACATCTGTGCGAAGTTATCGTTGCCATACGAAGGACCTTTTAGGATCCATGAGGTGGTTAACGATAACGTTTATATTTTGACATATCAGGGGGGAGAAATTCGGGGAAAATTTCATATTAACCTGCTATACCCATACGTTGCGGACCCGCAAGAAGAAGATTCACCATAAGAATAAATTGACTGACTAACAGTACCTCGTACATCGAAGTAAAATAATTTTACACGGGTAATCTCGTGCGCATTCTCAAGTTTATGTTTACAAACCACTGACGCTACAAAGGGAAGGGAAGGGATAAATGTAAGTGACTACTGCAGGATATGCAGGTCCATTAAGAGGGAGGTGTACGCACCAACATAGCCCGAGGGTATGTTAGGGTAAGACTGCACAGTACAGGGAGAACGTAAGAGGCTTGGCTAAAGCCAGTCCAGTTGGGAATAAGACATCGCTGAGTTTGAGGACCCTAAGTCGATGCAAAAGAATAAAAGCGTTAGGAACAGGTGGTGATTGGAGCAAGAGAGAGAATGAATGAAGATGTTAGAGGGAAGTCAGGGTCAATTGAATGGTATGAAAGGGGGTCATGTATGGAAGAAGGGTGTGAAGAATGAATGAAGATGTTGAATGAATGCGAAGATTTACCAAGTTAGTTGCATCGCACTACTGTGGGTAAACTTAGCAGGGGGCATTTGTTGTGATACGCGCTATCCATGATGAGGATAGAGTCGTACCAACAAGGAGAGAAGTACAGTTGGAGACCGGAGGTTCAAACACATTTGTTTACATGTGTTTGTTTTGTTGTGTCGTTTGAATTTAATTTTAAGTTTGTTCGAGTTACATGTTGTGTAAACGGGATATACAACATGCGGAAATTAATCAAACGTGCAGAGAACCGTCGGCCATGTACAAACAAACCGATATATAAGAAGCTCCGGTTTGAAAAAACAAAATATATAGTAACGAACGTTACATAAAAAGTAAATAATAGTTCCATCAAGATCACGAAGCGTGACGGTCGCATATTAGTTACTGCGAGATGCAGTTGTGCGAATAATTGCAATTCAATTAGAATATACTGAAATAAATTATATTCGGGAACGATATACGGTGGTACTACCCAAGAAGATTAATTCCTTGGAGAATTTAAGATTCCGCAAGATAGTGGGATACAGAAGGTGTTGGCAACGAAGGTTGTGATCGAGATCGTGTCTCGAAGTTAAATCGTGAAGTTATCCGATATATGAGAAGCAGATTGGGGAGATTGGAGATTGGAAAGTGGAAGATTTGAAGAAAGAAAATAGTGCGCACGATACAAATCACAGGTTAGCTACCTTTTAATAATCAGTGCGTAGAATAGTAGTTTATAAAGATTGTTTGATTGTTTGGGTTCTTGTTATATGTTGAAATTTGTTGATTTGATTAAAAACTTGTTAACGGAATTCCAACTGTAGTTTTATCTTTGTTGGAATACAGAATTCGTTCAATCAAGAATAAGCTCGTATAAGAAGTGTTGGTTGATTCAGATCCCGACGCATTAATACCCTGAGAAGTAAGAGTCGATTTAAGGTAGGTGTCATAAACCGATTGTGTGCGTACTCGTGCATTCTTCAAAGCATCAGACGCTACAATACATACATAATCTTCACGTAAAGTTACATCTTCATGTAAAGTTAAATCTTCCGCAAAGAGGTGGATCTTCCACGTTCTGCGACCTATATAAAGTGCTCCGGTCTTATTCGCGGCATTCAGATTAATTTGTTAGTGGTTTTTTGTTAGTGATTTGCATTTTTCGGATTAAAGCCGCCATCCCCGCCATCTGTTGACAGTATTTTCAGATTAATTTGTTAGTGTTTTTTTTGTTAGTGGTTTGCATTTTTCGAATTAAAGCCGCCATCCCCGCCATCTGTTGACAGATTTTGAATCACTGATTGTACGTCAGATTAATTATTTGACAAATTAAATTTTTTGTCAAACTTGTGATTTGATTTTCGAAAAAAGCGAATAACTTTTTTCCCCGAGCGAATTTCTTCTCCATTTATGCACGAATAGTTGCGCCTGGAGCTACAAAATAACTGTGCAAAATTTGGTTGAGATCGGTCCAAGGGTCTAGGAACGTATAGCGAACACGCAAGCAAACAGATCTTCTCTTTTATATATTTAGATATAAAATGAAGTGCAATCTACTAAATGGGAACGTAATGTGTTGTCACATCAGATTTTTTTAATATGGTATTTGAAGAATATATAAACCAACTTACCACCACTAAAAATATTCATAAAATGGCAGTTACTTCATTAACAACAATCGATCGACCAAGAAAGGGAAAAATGGCGGGGGGGGGGGTAATTAAAAACATGAAATTTGTAGAAATTTGGTATCTTAATAGTGGTAATAATTGATGACCTGTCGACGTCATTACCGTAAACACGGCGCGTCACATACGGAAATATAAAAGACAAATTAAAAAGGAAAGAATCGTTATATAGAGTGGTGGTGCAACGCCGTATCTAGGTACGGCCGCGCCCTTGGCGGGACTTAACATTTGCGCCCCCCACACCGGGGTGTTTGGAATGGTGTTGTATGGAATACCCCCCAACGAAAACGGGGGATCCGGGGGTCCTTCCGCGGAAATTTTACAAAATTAAAGTGCAAAGTTGTAGGTTTAAAGTTTTTTGATCAATCATCAATCAATCATGAGTCAAAACTGTACTTTTCTTGCTTTTACCAGGGCAAAATCGTCGATGATATCGTTAAAATCAATCTGAAACGCAATGTCGTATTCTATATTCAGAATTGTTAAGTTTGTCAATCTGTTTTCAGACATACTTTATCTTAAATAGTTTTTGATCATTTTTAACTTGCTGAACGAACGCTCACAAGACGCCACACTTACAGGCATTGTTAAAAATATCCTCAACGCAATTTCAATGTTCGGATAGGCGTCTCTTAATTCATAATTAGAAATATCGTTCAGAACATCCAATGGGAGGCCTTATTGATGTCCTTTATCAGCTCTTTTGCATGATACTTGAAAGTAACTACTTCGTTCACAAGCTCTAACGTATCTATATCTTTGGCATACATCGCACCAAGATTAGCTGCACACTTTTCAAGAAGAGAATCAGAATACTCACTTAAAGACTTTCCGGATAAAAAATTAAAGTCAGATGAAACCGACTGGTGGATGTTTGCCATCTTGTCCATTTCGCTTCTAATCCTATCAAACACAACGAAACACTCTCTCTCAAATGATTTTTCAGCACTCAGCAAGTGGGATTCATCTTCAGCCATTTCACCAGCCATTCTTTTGACTTTTTTCAGTCTCTTAACAGGAAAACAACTTGTAATTTCCAAGAAACCACATGTACCTTTGGACAGTAACTTAACAATCTGGAATAACATTCATTTCAATAAAGTGATATTTTTGTCCTTAACAAAATGCACTAATCTAAAAAAAAAATTATTTTTCATGGCCGATTTTGCGCCCCCCGGGTAGCTGCGCCCTTGGCGGGCGCCCATCTCGCCACCGCACAGTGGAACGATTTGCCAAAAGAGTGGAAATTGCCTGTTTATTTTTTCAATATTCCTTATATACCTACTGTTTATTTGTGGTTGGTAAATTTTTGAAAAAATTTGAAAGATGAGGTCTAAAAAAAGCTTAAAAAGTCATGTTCTAGTAGGTTTTCTTGCCTGCAAAGGACATATTTATATTAAAAATTGTTAAACGAAACGCACAGTACTAATTTTAGGAGGCGCATTATGGATGTAATACGTAAAACAATGATTTTTAAATTTATGCTCAAACTAGCTGACCCGGCAGACGTTGTCCTGCCCAAATTTCAATAATTGCCTACATGTATTTTTTTGATCCAATCCGCATAATGATCTTCCGACTTATTTGGTCATCGCAAATACCAAACGTATTAAAAAAGGATTAAATAAATCTATTATATAAAAATGAATGTTTGTCTGTTCGTATGTTATAGGCTCCTAGACCGCGTGACCGATTGCGACGAAACTTTAGGGAGTTGTTGCGGGTACGCCCGCGAAGGTTTCTGTAAAGTTTCATCGCGATCGGACGAACGGCATAGGAATGCGGGACCAACAGCGAAACATTCAACTAATGTATTATCGGATTATACGGATTATCAGATAAATCCACCCAGATTATCAGATTATCCCTTTTTTTTAGTATATAAGGAAACTTATTCTAATTATGAAGTGACGAACGGTTTTATTTGTGTAAGTATTATTTCTTTTTACCTTTATTTGTTTTATCTTTTTATTTTATCTGTTTATTTTATTTTATTTACTTTTTGTAATTATTATTTACTTCACTGTTATAATTTGAATCCAACACACTGTTATGCCTAAACGCGCACGCGCATCACTTGGTAGATCTACCAGCGGAGCACGCAACATTCGGCGATTCCGAGCTTCTCAATCAAGTGAGGAGCGACAAGCGAGCAATGAAGCTGATCGTTTACGACTTGCTCAATCGCGTGCGTCAGAATCGGAAGAGCAAGGAACAGTAAGAGTCGAAGCAGATCGTTTGCGACTTGCTCAATCGCGTGCGTCTGAATCAGAAGAGCAACGAACTGTAAGAGTCGAAGCATAACGTTTACGAAATATTCAATCTCGACGAACCATATGTACTGACTTGAATCTTGGTGCATTCCAGTACAATATCAATTACGACTACAGTCTACATCCAAATGTAGTCATCGGCAAAATGGATAAGGTATGTGGGCATTGCGGTGCACGAAAGTTCAACAATGAAACACCAGGAATGTGCTGCGCAAACGGCAAAGCTAAACTACCTACTTTGCGTTCACCGCTTGAACCTCTGCTGTCATTGCTTTCGGGCAACTCAGCTGATTCGAAGCATTTTTTGCATAACATTCGCAAATACAATTCCGCGTTTCAAATGACATCTTTTGGAGCCGATAAAGTATTCCAGGACCACTATATGCCAACTTTCAAAATCCAAGGGCAAATATATCATCGCGTAGGATCACTTTTACCAGTTCCCAACGCGGAACATAAATTTTTACAAATCTACTTCAAGGGCGACGATGATGTGCAAGCTAATCAGCGATGCCGTGCGATTCCAGGTGTCAAACGTCATATTATATCAACTTTGCAAACATTTTTTCACCAACACAACGCCCTCATAAAGTTGTTCAGAACATCAATTGATAACTTGCCGGCGGATGATTACGCAATCCGTATAAGAGCAGATAAAACACCAGCCGGACAGCATGCCGGATGCTACAACGCACCTACCGCCAATGAAGTAGCGATTGTTATAGTTGGAGAAGAACGTGATACGCGTGATATTATTCTTCAGCGACGGAATAACTCAATTGTACGTGTTGCTGAAACGCATCGATCTTACAATGCGTTGCAGTATCCCATACTTTTTTGGGAGGGTGAAGATGATGGATATCACTTCAATATTATGCTACCTAATCCTGCTACAGGTGAACAACTCACTAAAAAAGTATCAGCAATGAATTATTATTCAAACCGCATAATGATACCTCAAAACGGAACAAATTATATTCTGCAATGCCGTCAACTTTTTCATCAATACGTGGTAGACATGTATGCGAAAATTGAATCTGAACGTCTCCTCTTCATTCGATTAAATCAAAAATCGTTGCGTTCAGAGGAATACATTCATTTACGAGATGCGATTGCGAACGATGGAAACACCAGCGACATCGGCAAAAAGGTCATACTTCCAGCAACTTTTACTGGCAGTCCGCGACACATGCATGAATACGCGCAAGACGCCATGACATATGTGCGTTCGTACGGTTGTCCCGATTTATTCATCACATTCACATGCAATCCAGCATGGGATGAGATAAAAGAGCTTCTATTGCCCGGTCAAGCTCCGTCCGACCGACACGATTTGACTGCCAGAATTTTCAAGCAAAAACTCACTAAATTGATGGATTTGATTGTGAAGCATCACATTTTTGGTGAAACTCGCTGCTGGATGTATTCCGTTGAATGGCAAAAGAGAGGCCTTCCTCATGCGCACATTCTCATATGGCTCAAAACGAAAATACACTCAGTTCAAATTGATGATGTCATTTGTGCAGAGATACCAGATCCTCAAGAAGATCGATTACTGTACGATATTGTTACTAAAAATATGGTGCATGGGCCATGCGGTGCTATGAACCCACATTCACCATGTATGGCTGATAACAAATGCACGAAAAAGTATCCCAAGGAATTCATTAATGAAACTCGCACTGGTGATAACGGTTATCCTCAATACAGACGCCGTTCACCAGATGATGGAGGTCGGACAGCTACAATCAGAACTAGAAATGCCGATATTGAATTCGACAACAGATAGATTGTGCCATATTCGCCTTTGTTATCAAAAACATTTAAAGCGCATATCAACATGGAATATTGCAATTCCGTCAAATCAATCAAGTACATATGCAAATACGTCAACAAGGGCAGCGATATGGCAGTATTCCATGTTGATAATACCGATGCGCGCACGGATGAAGTTATTCAATTTCAGACAGGTCGATATATCAGCAGCAATGAGGCTGTGTGGCGCATTTTGAGTTTCCCGATTCACTGTCGGCATCCCACTGTTGTTCATCTTAGTATTCACCTTGAAAATGGACAAAGAGTGTATTTCACGGAAGAGAACGCACGAAATGTTGCCGCTTCACCGGCGCACACAAAACTGACAGCATTTTTTGCGCTGTGCGAAGAAGCGTATTTGCCAAAACATTATTGTACGCGGAAGTACCTAAGTACTATACCTCGAATGCCACATCGAAAAAATTTCAACGACGTAAACAAGGCGCGCGAGTTGAAGGCTATCAAAATATGTATTCGTCTGACGCATTGGGCCGTATTTACACAGTACATCCAAATAATTCCGAATGCTATTATTTAAGAATGCTGCTGATTAATGTCAAAGGTCCAACTTCATTTACAAATTTGAGAACGATCGATGACGTAGAATGTCAAACATACAGAGAAGCTTGCCAAAAACTGCATTTACTCGAAAATGACCACCATTGGGAAATTACATTGATGGACGCCTCAGTCGGCAGTCATCCTCGACAATTACGAACATTATTCGCTATTATTTTGACTACATGTTCGCCATCCAACCCTAACGATCTGTGGGAAAAATTCAGGGAGAACTTGAGCGAAGACATTTTGCACCGTATTCGTACCGTTTGCAACGATAATACCATTCCATTTTCGAACAACATTTTCAATGAAGCTCTGATAAAAATCGAAGATATGTGTTTAACCATCAACAACAAAACGCTTCTTCGACTTGGGATGGTTGCACCACAACGTTCTACGTATGACCTTTGTGATGCCGATGTACTGAGAGAACAACAATTCAATGCTGATGACTTGCGCGCATTTGTCGAAGCAAATAAACCACTCTTAGTTGCAGATCAAAAATTAGCTTATGACACAATTACAAATGCGGTAGCCAATGGTAGAGGAGGTCTTTTTTTCCTTGATGCGCCCGGCGGCACAGGAAAAACATTCGTAATCGGTTTGCTATTAGCTCAAATTCGCTCGAAAAATGGAATTGCTTTGGCTCTTGCGTCATCAGGTATTGCAGCTACATTAATGGATGGTGGTCGAACAGCGCATTCGGCGCTAAAATTGCCATTGAATATACAATTTTCCCAAGTTCAAACATGTAATATTTCCAAAGGTTCCGGCATGGCAAAAGTGCTGCAAACTTGCAAATTGATTGTTTGGGATGAGTGCACCATGGCACATAAAAAATCACTTCAAGCGCTTGATCAAACTCTTCAAGATTTACGAGCAAATGCAAACCCATTTGGTGGAGCTCTCATTTTATTATCAGGTGACTTTCGACAGACTCTACCAGTCATACCAAAATCAACACCAGCTGATGAACTCCACGCTTGCCTCAAAGCGTCGCATCTTTGGAGACACATGCAGAAACTCACATTAAAGATTAATATGCGCGTACATTTGCAACGCAATGCGTCATCCATATTTTCAAAGCAGCTATTGGACATTGGTGATGGAAAAATACCAGTTCATGCCGACACAAAATGTATTTCATTTCCATTGAATTTTTGTGTCATTGTTCCATCGATCGACAATTAATTCTGAAGGTTTTCCCACAAATTGCCACTAATTACAAAAATCATCAATAGCTTTGCGAACGTGCTATTTTGGCAGCAAAAAACACCGATGTCAATGCGATCAACCACACAATTCACGAACAAATTGCGGGCGAGTCTGTCACCTACAAATCAATTGACAGCGTCATGAATGATGACGACATTTTAAATTATCCAATTGAATTTTTAAATTCGTTGGATATTTCTGGTGTACCACCGCACAGATTATCACTCAAAATTGGCGCACCAATAATTCTTTTGCGCAACATTAATCCGCCACGATTGTGCAATGGAACCAGACTCGCTGTCAAAAAATTGATGCCAAACGTCATCGAAGCAACAATTCTCAATGGCAAGTCAAAAGGGGAAGATGTGTTAATTCCACGTATTCCCATTATTCCCACCGACATGCTTTTTGATTTTAAACGACTGCAGTTCCCCGTTCGCCTTGCATTTTCAATGACCATCAACAAGGCACAAGGTCAATCGCTTCAAGTGTGTGGTTTAAATCTAGAAAATCCATGCTTTTCGCATGGTCAATTATATGTTGCATGCTCACGAGTGGGACAGCCAAAAAATTTATTTGTTTTTGCTGAAGATGGAAAGACCAAAAACATTGTTTATCCGAAAGCACTTCAATAAACGTTTATGTACTTATCTGCTATGGTTTATATATTAAATCAATAAAAAGTTTTAAATATTATTTCATAATCGATTCTACCCGTTTTAGATTGCAAACAATTGTTGCAAATGTTGCGTTGAATACTTATCGGAGCTGCTAATTTAATAAAAATATTACATTTTAATACATTTCCTCCATATATCCATTTTAATTTTAATAAAAAAGTTTATAAATCTACTCTATATATATAAAAAGATAAGGGTTTTTATGCAACGTTTTTATGCAACGTTTTCGATAATAGGATAATCTGACAACCAATAAAAAATTCTATTATATAAGTCAAAGGGAATGCAATATAAATTAAAAACCAAAATTGGTAAACATCGATTTATTAATTTAAAAAGGTAGTTCTCCAAGATTTTCTTCGTTTTAAAATATAAGGTTGGTAATCCCTTATCCATAAAACGTTTTGCAATTTCATTGGCTATTGGTTAAAAAAAAGAACCAATCATTAATTTGATTTAAAATTGTTATTCAAAAACGTTCCATAAAAAGTTTGCACATAAAGTTTTATGTTTTACTTATATGGAGTAAAAGAGTACGGATTATCTGACCCGTAATCAGATAATCAGATTATTGCTTTCTTCGGATCACCGGATCATTGGATCACCGTATCATAGGATTATAGCCTATATATATATTTATAGGACGTTGATGTCTATATATTAAGTAAGTTGAAGAAGTTGTACTATCACGATCACAATTTGGAGAATTAAGTACTATAAAAGTAATTGAAGTAAAAAATAATTTAATACTATTGTCCAAAAATTACTACCATTCTACCTTTAAATTCAATAGCTGTTCGAGAGTTAACATCTAATCATTACCTTTCAACTTTGATCATATCACAAAATTTAATGAGATCCTGACGGTTAATACATAGTTTCGGCTAGAGATGAGGACTCATTTAAAAGTTATCTTTAACCAAAAAAGGATTTTACGTTTTCCGACTGTTATAATTAGCGGAGCTTCTTTAATTCTAAGAACAGATGGAATAAAAGCAAACAAAGGAGTGCGACCACAACGGGATACATCCTCAGATACTGAAAGTACACAGAAAGAAAAAAAAGACGAAAAACATCTACTGAACGTTCGAGAAAACACAAAACTCGACAGCAACAACTACAAGAGAAATAAGAACCTTCAACAATCAAGACCACCAGCAACAACTTCAACTGAAAGAAGCAGAAAAAGAAGAACGCTACAGCAACCATCGACAGATCTGGCTACTGTTTTAGAATCGGTACAATTACAAGAGGAACAAGAACCTTCAACATCAAACCCACCAGCAAAAACTTCAACCGAAAGAAACAGAAAACGAAGAGCGCTACAGCAACCATCGACAGATCTGGCCACTGTTTTAGTATCGGTACAACTACAAGAGGAACAAGAACCTTCAACATTAAAACCACCAGCAAAAACTCCAACTGAAAGAAGCACAAAAAGAAGAGCGCTACAGCGATCATCGACAGATCTGGTCACTGTTTTGGAATCGTAACTCCTCATGATGCGGGTGAAATGACCGAGAAATGTTCAAATTGTTATGCTATTTTTTGGAAAAATGAATTTTGCAAGAAAAGTTTTTGTCATAATGGAAAAGTTAAACTGTCCAAATTATCGCCAGGATCCAAATTAGATACTGGCGATACATCTGCAAGCGGATTACCATTTGTACTACATAGACGACAATTTCCGATAGTGTTGGCATTCGCTATAAATATAAATAAATGTCAAGGGCAGAGCTTTGACAAAGTTGGTATAAATGTCGATAGGCCTTTGTTTAGTCACGGACAGTTATATGTAGCATTATCAAGATGTCGAGCAAAGGATGGAATACAAATTCAAAGTACAAGCGACATAACAAAAAAATGTCGTATGGAAAGAAGTTTTATAACTCGCAAGATTTCTCATTTATATGGAATTACGAGGTGGCGAAATGGGGGTGGCCAAGAAGGTCATTGGCCGAGTAGTTAGAGCAATCGACTACTGATGCTAAAAAGGCATTGGTTCGAGTCCAGTAGGAGTCAATTTTCTTTCGGACTTTCTTTCCTCCAATGAACCGTCTTCGTGCTTCGGAGGGCACGTTAAACCGGCGGTCCCCCTGATTTGAGCTGATCTAATATGTCAAACAGGGTAATAAAAAAAAATCACCCCTACTCCCCATCGACTACGCAATCGCGGAACTTCTCAGAACTCGGTCATCGAACGGACGTCCCTGGTTCGTGGTGCCGGCCATTGTTGGGGAGTTTTGGTCGGTGGTGAGGGCGAGAGACCGCCTAACGGCTGCGGTCATACTTAGCAGTGTCAACATTGTGGGTCAGGCTGGGGGTGAGCAACAAAGTGGAAGCAGTACAATGGGTCCGGTAGAGTGGCCTAAGTGCGTGCAGGTTAATACTTGCCACTCCCCCTCCCCCGAAATCCAAAATCCAATGGGGGTGGTTCAACCGTAAACCGGCCGGGAATATTGGGCTGCGAAGCGGCCCAAGGGGGTTGGGCCGCCGAAGGCGGCCAGGGGGGCGGAGCCCCCCTAGTATATTTATAATTTGATAATCCATTCTACCCGTTTTAGATTGCAGACAATTAAAATTCAAATTTTTGATATTCTCTTTTTCAGGCAAAACAACGTTTGCCGGGTCAGCTAGTAAATTAATAAAAAATACAAATCAAGGTTTAATAAAGAAAAGTTTAACAAAACTGTTAAGTATTCACAAAAACCACAATAATTTCTAATTTTACTTTATTTTATTATTGCCAATTACTCTTGTTCTTTGTGTTCTTCGTTTTCCTCCTCCCCTTCGTCTTCTAATAAGGAATTTTCGAAAGCACGCAGCGATATTGCCAATTCCTGTTCTTCTTACATACATACATACCTACATTGAATTTTATATAATATAGATATCGTTCGTTAATACGTTGATCCGTTGAAACGTTGAACCGTTGATCCGCACTAACGTTGGTCAAGCTAATACAGCGCTTGACCAAAGTTCGCGGCAAGATTCTAAAGTAGCCTATGTTTTTCGTAGCATTGTAAATAGCTTCTACACCAAATTTGGTACAGATTAGTCAAACGGTGTAGAATTGTATAGAAAACATACATACATACATTGAATTTTATATATATAGATATCGTTCGTTAATACGTTGATCCGTTGAAACGTTGATCCGTTGATCCGCACTAACGTAGGTCAAGCTAATACAGCGCTTGACCAAAGTTCGCGGCAAGATTCTAAAGTAGCCTATGTTTTTCGTAGCATTGTAAATAGCTTCTACACCAAATTTGGTAGAGATTGGTCATACGGTGTAGAATTGTATATAAAACATACATACATACTGTTGTGTCCACTATATGCTAGCTCCCTCATAAATGTGTACGTGATACGCAATCAAGATAAGAGGGAGGATATGTCAACATTGTTTAATTAAAATTTGTTCAGTATGAATGTGTTTATTAAAAATTAAAAAATGTTACTAGATTTAAGTTTTGTTTGTGATGAAATAAAAAAGAATAGAGGTAGTATAGTGCGGCCTCTTAGAAGAAAAACATAAGAAAAGAAAAGCAAGTGGTAACCATGCCAAGTGATAATAAGGAGCATGAAGACAGTTGAGAATTAAACGACAGATAGACGAGTCGTGTTTATGAAAGTTGCAAAATAGAGGACCTACAGACCGGTCGTGTTTAGAAGTTAATAAATAATCGACATGCAAATCAGTTGGGTTTGAAGAAATTAATAAATAAATGATATGCAGACCAATTGTGTTTGAAGAAGTGGATGAATAGACAACACGCAAACCAATCGTAGTTTTGCAGTTCAGAATATAAAGAGAATTAAGTGTTTTGCAGGTCAAAATTATACAATTGTGTTGGAATCACATAAATAGAAGGAGAGTTAATTGGATAGCAGTTCCAAAATAAAGGGTGTTGCAGAATTGGACAAATTGGAATAAATAGAATTGGTGGATTTGGTCCAGCATTGGATAACGGAACGCGAGAAGCAAGTACGTGGAGGAATATAGGGGAAGGAAGAAGGTGTATAAAGTTCGGCAGTGCGTGAGAATACGTGCGACGAAATTAAGTTCGTTTTACGGAAAGAAACAGATCAAGGTAAAGCTTTACAATATTATACAAAAATTGCAGTAGGGATTCTAAGTTGTTAATTATCTGTTGAGTTTATTTAGTAATTTAATTGTATTGTTGTTTGTGGTTTTATGAGAATGTTTGTTAATAAATTATGTACGATGTATCCTGTCTCTTATTTTGATTGTGTGTCACGTCTGAAGAATCTTCACTAATAAGCGACCTGAGAGAGCTAAAGAGGACACAAAACGTGGCGCCCAACGTGGGGCGAGAAGTCACTGTGAGGACACAAAACGTGGCGACCAACGAGTGGGCATCAGGTGATTACACGATCAAAAAGAGCAGGTTTAAAGTAGGACACAATAAGTACAACAACTGGCATAATAATGAATGAAAGATTGTGTGATATGATGATGGCACAATTCAGAAAGATGAATGAAGAGTCAAGTAAAATGACTATAAATGCTATTAATGAGAAGTCAACTAAAAATTTTGCTTCTGTCGATGAAAAGTTTAAAAGCATGAATGAAGGGTTGTCTGGATTGAGACAAGAGGTAAAATGTAGTCGTCTAGTAATGAAGGAAATTAACATAAGAGTGAATGAGGGAGCAAGAGAGAATGATAATCCAAGGAAGGATTTAACAGGAATGGAAGAGGGGATGATAGAAGGGGTAGTATGTGAAATAGTGGTGAACGAAGTTAAAACCAGTCAAATGGAAAACGTAGAAACAGTAAAGTTGGACGAAGAAGTTACAATAAAAGAAAGCCCAACACCATCAACATTGGAAGAAGTTATTATAACAGAAGAAAATTCAACGCCATCAACAATGAAAGAAGAGAGGTATTACAAAACATCCAGTAGAAAAGAGGTCCGAAGAAAGTACGTGAAAATTAAAAATTTACGGGCGAAGGTAAAATTGAAATCACGGGGGATGCGAATTAACGGTAAAATGAAGGTGCGAACAAAAGAAAACAGAAATTTAAAACGGTACAATTTGAATTTGAAAAGTGATTTATTTAATAATAATACAACGTACAAAAACTTAAAACTAAATAATTTAATTGCTACAGAATTCAAAACGGATAATATTCGAGTAAAATTTATAAATTATTTACATAAAAGTGACCGCGAGAAACGTCAAAACGATAAATTAATTAAAATGGACATTGACAGTTCGAACAAATTTAATTATCGGGATGACATAAAATGTTACCAAGTGCAACGGTTTAATAAAAATGATACGAATAATTATATTAAAACCATGGGATGTTACAAACGGGTACGATTTAAAGTAACACGGATACATTTGAAATTACAAGAATAAAATTCGGATAATTGGATGGAAATTAAGATAACGACAAATCTAAATATGATTTAAATGCAATGGTAAAATGAGATGATTAGGAAAAATGAAGGAATTCACATTTAGATCCAAGTTAGAAATTTGACAAGATTCATTTTTAGGCCCAAGTTGGAAATTTGATAACAATCAATTTTAGGAAGAAATTTGAAAATGATAATGTGGTTACGAATAAAAGTTTAGGCAAGATTCGAAAATATAATTTTGATAAATGAGAGGTGAAGGTGAATACTGAGCAATTTAAACATTAATAAATTCGGGACATGAGAGCATGAAAGATGTTATGAAGTAGGAGTGAAAGGTTCGGTGAGATTAAACTGTGTACGAAAATATAGAATACCAGGCATCTTTGCTAACAAGACGTCAAAAATAAGTTTACCTAAAATCAAAGGGGATCTGCGAAGAACAACCTAAAGGTTGAGTATGAATGTTAGGACAAGATAGTAGAATGGGGAAAAACTGTAGCAAGCTGTGCGCTGTGCAGCAAGTGGGGTTAAATAGAGTCGACCAGAATCTTCAAGAAGGTCCATTTCCCCAGCCCCGCCCATCGCGAATTTTGAATCAATTTTGGTGTCAATCGTTTGTGTGTCGTTTGTGTTCGTTTGTGTTTTCATTATTTTCGTTTGTGTTAGCACCGTTCGCGAAATATCTTCAAATTTACGTGGGCGGGGCTGGGGAAACGGCAGCCCCGCCCATCGCGAATTTCGGGTCGAATTTGGTGTCAATCGTTTGTGTTTCGTTTGTGTTCGTTTGTGTGCTCATTATTTTCGTTTGTGTTATCACCGTTCGCGAAATATCTTCAATTTAAGTGGGCGGGGCTGGGGAAATGCCAGCCCCGCCCATCGCGAATTTCGGGTCGAATTTGGTGTCAATCGTTTGTGTTTCGTTTGTGTTCGTTTGTGTGCTCATTATTTTCGTTTGTGTTAGCACCGTTCGCGAAATATATTCAAAAACATAACCTAGGTTTATTTCCCCGGCCCCGCCCATTTTGAATTTTTGCTCGAATTTGGTGTTAATCGTTTAGTCATCGTTTGTGTACGTTTGTGTTTCTATTCCCGTCGTCTCAATATCGATTTTCAACTAGCTGGGAGAAAATGAATTTTTGTCAAGCTCCGAGCAACAACCGCCACATTTCGAAATTATAGCAATTACGTTATTTAAGAAAATTGGTGTTATTTTAGTTGTAAATTTATCAATATGGATAGGTTTCAACTTAAAACAATAAAAACCATTTTTATTTATTTTACTATAACCACAGCAGTGACTTGAGGAGATTGGTGAAGTTAAGTTGTAAATAAAAGAGAAAGAAGAGGATTGAACCACCAAAAAAATGGACCGTACATTACAGAGAAGTAAAGTTCCGAATGGAATAAGGTTTGATTATTATTATTTATATAGTAAAGGGAGCGTTCAAGTATTACGTAACGAATTTGGGGGGAGGGGGGGGTTCTTGTAAAACGTTACGATGCGTTACAGGGGCGGGAGGGGGTTTGAACTACGCGTTACGTAACATTGTTTTTGCCACATAATTGTGACTTTTAGGTATAAAAATGGTCACTTGGTGGTTACGTAACGTTTTACTAGGGGGGGGGGTACATAAAAACGTTACGGCGCGTTACATTGGGGGGAGGGGGGGTCAAAAATCTCCAAAAATTGCGTTACGTAATACTTGAACGCTCCCAAATGGAGAAAAATAATGATGGAATACCTGAAACTTCTGAAAAGAACTGGGGTGGAGAAGTTGTCAACCGTAAGGAAAAGAAAAGAAAACCAAACTATTTAGACGCTGACCCAACAATATCATTATACAACGACAGTAGTCGAAGAAAGAGTTCCGTCATTGGTTTATTAAAAAATTGTACTTCTTTAGGTCTCAAAGCTGTAACTATCAAAAATCGAAATTATACTTTCACAAATACTTGCACTTTTGATACGATAACACAAATTTTAATTTCGAGTTATGCCGACAGTGACCTATACTCCAATTTTATAAATATTAATTCTGAAGAATATCTGTATTTCTAATTGATCCAGAACGCGATACGAGATGGAATTACAACACAATGTTATCGAAAAAGGGCGGAAATTCTTTTGGAAATATTCGAAAAAAACGATCACAGTTACTTGGAGAAGGTATAACTATCGATTCTAACTGTACTGCGAATTATTTACTCAAAAAGTTATTTATATATGAAGTATCCTTGTTTTACAGAAATTAAAAAATGTACATCTTCCGATTGGGAAAATAAGCGACCTGGGGAAACTGTAGTAGCCAATTTAGGTATTGAAAATTTTGAATTATTGCAACAGATCATGAATAATTATTTTGAAGATCCAGTAAAATGCGGCTCTTGTGGTGTTTCTTTTATTCCTAGAAGTTTTACGATTGGTCCTCATTTATTCATAGAACCTGTAAACAATTCGGCACCGTACGATTCCCAATTTTCAATACCGCTTTCAAATGTTCCCTTGTGTTTAAATATTTTAGAAAAACATTTTAAGTTGAAAGGAATTATTAGTTTTTTTCCACCGAAAAGCAAATCCCCGTCAGCAATAGGACATTATGTAGCTTATTGTTGGAGAGCTCATCTAAATTCTTGGGAAAAATTTGACGATCTACAAACGGAACGAAACAGGAGCATATGTTCTTCTACCGTTGTGAACTGTGAATATCTTATATATACATTGTAATAATTATTTATTTGCTAATTAACTATTAATTTATTAATATATTATTTCTGTTTGTACAACAAAAATTCATTTTTATTATGAATAATGCAATGTTATCAAAAAAGTATCGTATAAAGATGGCGAGATATTACGTACATGACATCATGGCTAATATTTTTAAGGACGGTCCTGATCCATTTCTAGACCATTTTTTAAATACTATTATCTATGATGTACTTGTTTTTCCTTACATCAAAACATGGTTTTTATTATTTTAAGTTGAAACCTATCCATATTGATAAATTTACAACTAAAATAACACCAATTTTCTTAAATAACGTAATTGCTATAATTTCGAAATGTGGCGGTTGTTGCTCGGAGCTTGACAAAAATTCATTTTCTCCCAGCTAGTTGAAAATCGATATTGAGACGACGGGAATAGAAACACAAACGTACACAAACGATGACTAAACGATTAACACCAAATTCGAGCAAAAATTCAAAATGGGCGGGGCCGGGGAAATAAACCTAGGTTATGATTTTGAATATATTTCGCGAACGGTGCTAACACAAACGAAAATAATGAGCACACAAACGAACACAAACGAAACACAAACGATTGACACCAAATTCGACCCGAAATTCGCGATGGGCGGGGCTGGCATTTCCCCAGCCCCGCCCACTTAAATTGAAGATATTTCGCGAACGGTGATAACACAAACGAAAATAATGAGCACACAAACGAACACAAACGAAACACAAACGATTGACACCAAATTCGACCCAAAATTCGCGATGGGCGGGGCTGGCATTTCCCCAGCCCCGCCCACTTAAATTGAAGATATTTCGCGAACGGTGATAACACAAACGAAAATAATGAGCACACAAACGAACACAAACGAAACACAAACGATTGACACCAAATTCGACCCGAAATTCGCGATGGGCGGGGCTGCCGTTTCCCCAGCCCCGCCCACGTAAATTTGAAGATATTTCGCGAACGGTGCTAACACAAACGAAAATAATGAAAACACAAACGAACACAAACGACACACAAACGATTGACACCAAAATTGATTCAAAATTCGCGATGGGCGGGGCTGGGGAAATGGACCTTCTTCAAGAGTCTACAAGAATCTACAAAGGGGAAGTCGAGGACAAGCTGTGCGCTGTCTCGACATTATAAATGTAGTTATCTACAAGGGGAAGGGTAAATTATAAAATTGTCCAAGCAGATAAAAGAATAAATGCAGATGGAAGCATGACAGTATAGTAGGAAGATGATGAAGGTAGACATGAATGAAGAGTTAGAGGAACAGTTGAAAGTGTTAGAAAGAAAGATGAAGGGTAGATGAGTAACGGTTTACATATGAGTTGAGGAACCAGTATGGGGCATAAAAGATGCAAAGATTAAAATAAAAATTTGAAAATTACCACAAGGTTTCAAATAGTCATTGTAACTTTTCAGTGGGGTAATGTTGTGTCCACTATATGCTAGCTCCCTCATAAATGTGTACGTGATACGCAATCAAGATAAGAGGGAGGATATGTCAACATTGTTTAATTAAAATTTGTTCAGTATGAATGTGTTTATTAAAAATTAAAAAATGTTACTAGATTTAAGTTTTGTTTGTGATGAAATAAAAAAGAATAGAGGTAGTATAGTGCGGCCTCTTAGAAGAAAAACATAAGAAAAGAAAAGCAAGTGGTAACCATGCCAAGTGATAATAAGGAGCATGAAGACAGTTGAGAATTAAACGACAGATAGACGAGTCGTGTTTATGAAAGTTGCAAAATAGAGGACCTACAGACCGGTCGTGTTTAGAAGTTAATAAATAATCGACATGCAAATCAGTTGGGTTTGAAGAAATTAATAAATAAATGATATGCAGACCAATTGTGTTTGAAGAAGTGGATGAATAGACAACACGCAAACCAATCGTAGTTTTGCAGTTCAGAATATAAAGAGAATTAAGTGTTTGCAGGTCAAAATTATACAATTGTGTTGGAATCACATAAATAGAAGGAGAGTTAAGTGGATAGCAGTTCCAAAATAAAGGGTGTTGCAGAATTGGACAAATTTGAATAAATAGAATTGGTGGATTTGGTCCAGCATTGGATAACGGAACGCGAGAAGCAAGTACGTGGAGGAATATAGGGGAAGGAAGAAGGTGTATAAAGTTCGGCAGTGCGTGAGAATACGTGCGACGAAATTAAGTTCGTTTTACGGAAAGAAACAGATCAAGGTAAAGCTTTACAATATTATACAAAAATTGCAGTAGGGATTCTAAGTTGTTAATTATCTGTTGAGTTTATTTAGTAATTTAATTGTATTGTTGTTTGTGGTTTTATGAGAATGTTTGTTAATAAATTATGTACGATGTATCCTGTCTCTTATTTTGATTGTGTGTCACGTCTGAAGAATCTTCACTAATAAGCGACCTGAGAGAGCTAAAGAGGACACAAAAATACATTGAATCTCTTATTATAAAAGGCCAAGTCTTTCTTTCTGTCTGTCCCACGGAAATACCCGAAGCAAACCGAACCGAACGCACAACGTATCATCGGATCAACGTATCATCATTGTTGACGCGGAAGAAACGATCGATTTTCTCAATCACTTCAGGTAGACAACCTCTATTCTCAGGCAGATTTACTCGTTCATTGACCGCTTCTGTCGTGTCCATTACATACAGTTGTGCAAACTTTCTTGTTTGTCCTTCAGGTGGATACAGGTTTGTGGTTCTGTGGTACGTCTGTCCATGAATTTTGAAAACGTATGTGTAACCACTTTAACTTAAATAATTTACCTAAGGATAACCACTTCCTCGTTAGTTGTTACAAGTCCACTTTGATAACCGTAGATGTTGAACAGGTTGGCTAGCTATTGGTTTTTTATGCCTTAGTCGTAGAGCGAGGGTTACTCTGGTGTAATTCGAGTGTTCGGGGTTCGGTATTCTCTTGCTGCTGATACTAAATGCTCGGGGCGCCAAAAGGGTTAATAAACAAACACCGATGCTTAATTGTTCAATAACCATTTAATAATAAAACATAAAAATAAAATTCTTGAGTGAACAGAAAATAACGTACACTTTGTGTAACTTAAAATGACAATATTTGAACTAAACGAAATCTCTTGGTACAATATGAAAAACTTATTACTACAATAATTAAAATATTTACAAATAATTGAGTGTTCGTCTGAAAAGATCGTAGCCTCGTCTTGACGAAGTCGTGACGGTTCACTAAAATGAAGTGATACACAGATCATAAGTTATTTTAACTATGCTACCAAAAAGCAAAATACAGATAGCTACGGAAGCAATAGTAAAAGGTGTTAGCAAACTACCAGAAATAAAGGTTGTTAACACAAAGCAAACCAAAATTATATAGTGAGCAATGCAATTACTCACGTTTGATTGATACAAATGCACGTAGCTAGAATCCACAGATCTGTAGTTCTTCCCTCGGTACATTCAATTTCTGAATGAGGTTCTAAAAGAATACAACACATATACAATTTGATAAACAAAGCGTTAACAAGCAAACTACGAACTTTATAGTTCTTTTCTGAAATCTGAATAAAAATAATAAAATGTGATACTGCGTTATGTTGATGTTTCCAAATGGATGAATAATTGAAATTAGCTTCTGCCTCAATTGATTTGAATTGATTGTCGTCAACGTCTTTCTCAGTTTTTAAAATCCTAAAGTTTGTTATGATTTTTATTTGATAAGCCACCATTAATTCGATTGCGCGTAGCCAGGATAATTCCGTTTACCACTGCGTCTATCGATGAAAATTTTGATGGCGTCTATTGATTTCCAATTTTTATAAATCGAATAAAAAAATCGTTGGTTCCAAATAATATACTCGAACTGTCACTTGACATTCGGTGAACGTAATTGCACAAAAAACTGGTAGTAATTATTAATAATTACTTTAAAACTGATTAAAAACTCGGAGTACAAATTAGTGTGTCTTGCTCGTATGACTTCTAATACGCTAACCTCTCGATTCGGCCTAAAACCTACCGACGAGTAACTTCGATGTATTAATACCCGTGTCGATGGAAAAGTAGTACCGATGTAAAATCGGTGGCATTTGATTTTAATCGATCTTTTCATTAGAAATAATAAATATATACAAAATAGAGAAATTAATTAAAGGTCTTTCGACAAAAATAGTTAAATAAAATTACAAAATTCAGAAATGAATTTGACCAATGTGTAAGTTGGTCATAAATGACGACAGGGTCGGCATTAGTAACATTTGGAATGTTACACGGCCCCCCCCAAAAATCAATAGCTGGCGAAAGAAAGCTATTGCTAGGTAAGATCTGTGCGGCCTCTAGGCCTACCTAATTTTGAGTTAAGCTCGCATGGAAGAGCTGAAATGGTTATCACGAATGTGGAGGTCACTAATCTCTCACATTCCTTCTACTTCATCAAAAATTATATAAACTGGCACATAAAGGCGCTGCCTAAGAAGGCCTTCGTGTTTGTCTCGAGATTGTTGCCGGGGGTGAAGACGGAGACGTTGACCTCTGTGTTGAGAGAGCGATTTTCTGAAGTTGAGTGTGAAGCCATAACACCTAAATTTCCCCAACACTATTCATCTTTTAAAGTAACGGTGCATTTTAAGAATCTTGAAGAAATTATGGACCCAACCATATGGCCGGTTGGAGCACTGATAAAGCGCTATGTGCACATGAGGCCGAGGATTCAGCAGGATTTTTCGCAGAGTATGAAGGTGAAGGAGCAGGGGTAGGGCCTGCTATCACTTTTCAGGCTTCATCCCTTGGCTCGTCGGGGTCTGAGGCTGCGGTAGGTGAGAGGCTGGAGCCAACTGATGTAATCTCTGATGGCCTGAAGTGTGATTTCATTTTAATAAATATCCAGGGCTTGACTTCTGCAAAGATTGATCAAATGAGTGTTGACTTTTGCGATATGCAACCAAATTTTATTTGTATAACTGAGACGTGGGCTACGTGTGAGTCGGTGGGCTCTTTCGGCTTCCAGGATTTTAGCATGGTTTCTTCCTACTGTAGAAGTGATAGAGTGCATGGTGGTGTTGCGTTGTTTGCTCGGACTAGTTTAAACATTGTGCCTGTTGATCTGAGTGCCTATTGTAGCGAGATTGTGATTGAGCTCTGTGGGGCGGTGTGGTGTCTTCCGGAGGAGTCGGTTTTTGTTGTAGTCTGTTATAGATCCCCTTCTGGTGATCTGGATATGTTTATTGAAGTTTTGTCTAATGTTTTTGAGAATTATTATAATGGCGGTAGGCAGAAATTTGTATTGCTGGGTGATTTTAATGTGCACTTTCAGGATGGTAATGCTAATCGTAATGTTTTTGCATTGAGAGAACTTTTGTCATCTTACAATGTGTTTGACATTGTTGATATGCCTACGCGTCATGACTCTGTACTTGACAATGTATTTGTTTCATGTAATCTTAATTTTAAGCTGTCATGTACGGTCTCGGACTGTGTCGTTTCTGATCATCGCTACATAGTAGTTTTCGGTTCTGCCAGCACTTTAAATTCTGTCGGGAGTTGTGAATCTCGCAAATACAGCGAGAATAATTATAATAATTTTAGGGGTTTACTTGAAAACGAAAGCTGGTCGGAGCTGTATCTATGTGGAGATGATCTGCAGGCCTCTTTCAGGTGTTTTTATGATGTTTTTATGTATTATTTTAATTGTAGTTTTCCTGTTGTTAAGAGGAAGTTACAGCCATCAAAAGGTTGGCTCAGTGACGAAATTAAGAAGTCTAGTTCCGAGGTTCGCAATTGGTTTTGTCTGCAGAAACGTTTTCCTGCTCTGAGAGAGGTCTTCCTTGAGGCTAGGCGGGCGCATGGTGCTTTGATTGGGAATGCCAAACGCGATTATTATAATAAACAAATTTTGAACTCTGGAAACAGGAGTGCAGCGGCTTGGTCTGTCATTGCTCAGGTTACGGGTAAGCTAAAGTCACATAGTAATATTTTTTTAGAGTTTGGAGATGTTGTGGTTTATGATCCGGAGCAAGTATCTAATAAGCTTAACTCTTACTTTGTCGATGTGGTTGAGGAGACTGTTGCGAGTATTCCCCGGCCTCGGGATTCTCCCCCGCGGATCTCGGGAATTGTACAGAGTATGTGTGCTCTGCCGTATGGTGAGGCGGAGTTGTTGACTGCCTTGTCTGCGATGCGTGGAGTATCGTCTTCGGGTCCCGATGGTTTGCCTTGCAGTGTCTTGAAGGCTGTCCTGTATCTTGTCATCGAGCCACTCACATATCTTGTGAATTTATCTTTCTCTTTGGGTGCATTTCCGGATTGCCTGAAGGTTTCTGCGGTCGTTCCGATACATAAGAGGGGCAAGATAACATCTCCCTCGAATTACCGCCCCATATGTCTGCCGCCGGCCATGTCGAAGATTTTTGAATACGCGATGCTGAATAGACTGTTGTCCCATTTGGAGAAGCATGATGTTGTTGCGGAAGAGCAGCATGGTTTCCGTAGCTGCCGCTCTACTATGACGGCTGTCGACTCTTTCATGACGGTGGTTATGAATTCTTTTGATAGGGGTGAGCATCCTGCGGCTTTGTTCTGTGACTTGAGCAGAGCTTTTGACTGTGTTAATCATTCTATACTGATGGAGAAGCTGGCTAAGTATGGGATCAGGGGAGTGGTTGCTGAGTGGTTTCGTTCTTACTTGTCTGGTAGAACTCAGTTTGTGAGGATAGGTTACACCCGTTCGGATGGTGTTCGGTCCAATTTTAGATCTTCGTTCCTTCCTATCAACATTGGTGTGCCGCAGGGGTCAGTCTTGGGCCCAATTCTTTTCTTACTTTTTGTCAATGATCTGTTATCTTTCGTTGACTTTATGACCATAATGTATGCTGACGATACATCGTCTGTGGTGTCGGATGGGTCTCTGGGGGAGGTTCATGGTGCTCTTAATCATCTTCTCGCACAGCTGAGTGGGTGGTTTGGTCATAATCGGCTTCGACTTAACTTGGCTAAGACTGGATATATGATGTTCCACAACATTCGGAGTCGACGGGATCTGGACCTTGATCTCCGACTGGATGATTGTGTGATTCCGCGGGAGTCCAGCGTAAAATTCTTGGGGCTGCATGTGAATGAGGTGCTTGACTGGAGGGATCACTGTAGATGCATTATGGGGCATCTCAGTTCCATCTGTTATCAGGTTAGATGCCTCAGAAGTGTTGTGGATGTGCATATTCTGAGGGTGTTTTACTATGCGCATGTGCACTCTAGGCTATCCTATGGGGTCTGTTTTTGGGGTGGTTCTCCGATGGCTGGGAATGTCTTTGTGGCCCAAAAGAGAATTGTTCGGTGTATCGCGGGGGTGGCATCTAGAGACTCATGTAAACCGCTGTTTAAACAACTTAAAATTCTTTCTCTTCCCTCTGTTTACATCTTCGAGCTCCTTGTCTATGTTTATAGAACCAAAGATATTCATCAGCGGAACTCCGATGTTCATGACCACAACACTCGCGGTAGAGACGATTTCCGTCCTGCGCTTCACCTCTCCAGTGTGACGAGGGGGTCTCCTGTGGCGGTGGGAACGGCCCTGTTCAATGCACTGCCTGTAAAAATTAAAAATTCGACAACGGTACTATCGTTTAAAGCGGCCGTAAAGGGCATTCTCACGGAGCACTGTATGTACTCGGTTCAGGAGTTTCGTGATCTGTTGAAGTGTTTGTAGTTGCATTTTGTATATGTATTTTTTGTATTTTTGTATTTTGTATATGTATTTTTTCTTTTGTACTGCGTGACTTGTCCTATATATTGTAATATTAACAGGATTGAATATATATTATTATTATTATATTATTATTATTATTAAACAAATAAAAAAACATGAAGTTGTGTAGAGTGGTATAAGTGCATTGGCCACGGCTTTCGATTCTTCATAACTTCGACCTGTTTCGAGCAATCCTTCGATTGTTTCGAAACGCCTAAAGAAAGTTATGGTGTTCGTCGACGAGAACATGGCAAGACGAAACGCCTTGCCTCAGAGACCAAAAAACAGAGTGGACTCGTCTGGGTTGACCAAAGGAAAAACCAGTCCTTTCATAGCGGTATGGGGTTTGTGGCTAAAATTTTTAGCTAAAAGCACTTCGAGGAAATCTCCTTACCGAAGTCGTGAAGGTTCGACTTGACTATTAGGAAGAACGTTACCTTTCCTAAAGCCCTAGTCGTCGAACTGCGTCACAATAAAACAAGGTAACTACTTTGCTCTTAAGCAAAACTGTAGTACCGGGGGAAAAGTTAGGTGGAAGCTGGCACTTCATGTCTTATGTGAAAGACATAATTAATAAAATTTCACCTGGGTGAATCGAAAATGTGAGTTTCACTATGGGAATCTAGTAAACTCTCAAATCCCTTAGACCAATGACCGCCCAAACTACACTAATAAAATGTTGGCGTTAGAAGTCAGAAAAAATATACAAAATTACACACTACTATTTACAAAAATTTACATTAATTAGGATTTGCCTTCAAATCCTTGACGTGATAAACGCCTACGTCTTTGCCTCTTTCGTCTTTAAGACGATAAGTGACAGAACCGGTCACCTCCACAACTTTACACTTGGTGTACTTGGGTGCTAATTTTTTGGAGAACTTGTCTGGAGCGCTAGAAAGTACGAAATTGCGTTTCCACACAATGTCCCCACGCTTAAATGATATAGGTCTCTTTCTTAAATCGTAATGGGCCTTATTGCGTTTGTACGCTGATCTTATTTTTTCTACTACTTTTCGGTGTAACTCGCTTAAACCATTCATGTCGGTCAGCAATTGCTCACGACCTTCTAAAGAAAATTCCCTCGGTTCACCCGAGTCCAATTTTCCATAATAGTCACCGCTATTCGGTACTGACCTTCCGAAGTTTAAGAGAGATGGAGTGTATCCTGTGACTTCGTGCACGGCATTACGGATGGCGTGTGCAATTTTATGAATGTACGTGTCCCATGACCTGTGGTCATCTTCCACGAAGGAACGTAGACATGTCCCGATTACTCGGTTTGTCCGTTCGACAGAGTTAGCCTGGGGAGAATAGTTTGCCGTTGGCCAAACTTTCTGTACCTTATATTCTGTCATTAGATCTTGGAACAGTTTGCCGGCAAATTGAGGACCATTGTCGGTTGTTACGACTTGAGGAACACCGAAAAGAAGGAAAGTTTCCTCGACAAATTTAACTACGGCCGCTGCGGTGGCTTGCCTTAGGGGCTGGACGAGAACGAATTTCGTGAACCAATCAGATATAACTAAAAGAGAGGTATTGCCTTTTCTTGTTCTGGGAAAAGGTCCCATAAGGTCAATAGAAATTATCTGAAATGGGTACTTGACTCGTTTCTCCTTTCCCATAAAACCTGGCCTTAGCAAATTCGAAGCTTTGCTGGCTGTGCAAATTTCACACCGTAAAACATATTTGGTGATGTCCGTTTTCATACGGGGCCAATAGTATAATAACTCATTGATTTTGTTAAGCGTTTTAAATACACCAAAGTGTCCGCTCAAGGGATTATCGTGGCAATCCACCATGATTTCACGACGACGTGATTTTGGTACGAGTACCTTCCACTCGACAAGATTCGAAATTAAGTCGTGCTTATTAGCGACATACTTATAAACTAAGCCGTCCTCGATTTTAAAATTAGGATATTTATCTGGGCTAGCTTGGATTTTGTCGATGGTTTTCTGATACCAATCATCGATATCGGCGGGTGCAACTGTTATCATGTGGACATTCACGGGGGCTCTAGATAAAGCATCTGCCACTACATTAAATTTACCCTTCCGATGGATTATGTTGAAATCGTACTGATTTAAGCGTACGCTCCACCTAGCGATTCTACCTAAAGGGGACTTGACAGTACCAAGCCACTTTAGCGCTTGATTATCGGTGATAACGGTGAATCGGGCGCCTTCTATGTAAGGGCGGAACTTTTCTATGCCGAAAAGGATGGCACAACACTCCTTTTCCATGGCGTGATAGTTTAACTCATTGCGCGTTAAGGTGCGGCTCGCGTAAGCGATTACTCTCTCATTCTCACCCTCGCCTTGAACCAGAATTGCTCCCAGTCCAGAATCACTTGCGTCGGTCTGTATAATGAATGGAAGAGCAAAATTAGGACTAGACAGAATGGGAGATGAAGTTAAGAGATTTTTTAAATTATTAAAGGCTCGGTGTGCGTCCTCATTCCAAGATATCTTTTGACCCTTGGCGCGTCCTTTCAGAAGGTGCAAGATAGGAGCGGCCTCGGATGAAAAATTGGGTATAAACCTCCTATACCACCCTGCCATGCCTAGAAATCTTTTGATTTCGGTGGAAGTCTTAGGTACGGGGTAATTGTTAATTGCCTCTACCTTATCGGGGTCGGTTCTAAGACCTTTTTCGTCGATAACAAATCCTAGGTACTTTAGTGATTCTCTGCAAAATTCACACTTGTTTAGATTTATAGTAAGCCCTGCCTTTTTTAAGCGTTTAAACACCTCAGTTAAAAGTTTCAAATGTTCTTCAAAACTTTCGGAAATAATAATTATGTCGTCTAGATAAACGAATACGACGGTAAATTCTGGACCGAAAATAGAATCCATGAGTCTTTGCAACGTTTGGGCACTATTATTAAGACCGAAGGGGAGAACATTGAATTCAAACAATCCGCGCCTTGGGATGGTGAAGGCGGTTTTCTCGCAAGATTCTTTAGATAAAGGAACTTGCCAAAACGCTTTGCGTAGATCTATTGATGATAGATATCTAGCATCACGCAGACGATCTAGAATGTCATTTATGAAAGGTAGTGGGTAGGCATCGGGTTTGGTCACTTCGTTCAACTTTCGACCATCAAAACAAAACCGGAGGTCTCCGTCTTTTTTCTTCACCATGACTATCGGCGAATTCCAACTGGAGTGCGACCTTTTGATGACGCCTAGGCGTAGCATCTCATCCGCCTCCGCATTAACTCTCGCTAACATAGCCGGTGACAGGGGATAATGACGTTGCTTGATTGGAGTGGCCTCTGCCGTGTCTATGACATGTCGAACCATATTGGTTCTACCTAACTCTGCTGGAGCTAGTGTTTTAAATTTTGAAATGACTTTATCGAGCTGTTGGACTTGCTCATAATCTAGATCTAGTCGAGAATGTATTATTTTGTCGGTGTTTAAGGCATTTAATTCTGATGGAACTGTGTATGAATCTGCGCCGAAATCTGTTTTTATTTTAAAAAGTTTGCAAAACTCATACCCTAATATTAGTGGATAATCAACGGTGTTAGTGACTATTGCAGTTATATTTTTTGTATGGCCTTCTAATTCAAGTGGTAATACTACTGTACCTAGCACTTTTTGATATGTCCCGTCTGCTGATCGCAGCGGTATTTTGTCGTAATCATTGATCTTTAAATTTAAAATATTTAGTAAATATAGCCCTTTGCGGCCCAAAACAGATTGATTCGCACCAGGATCTAGAAAAGCAAGCAACTTCTTACCAAGGATATTGACGTATAAGTACGCTCGATTGTCAAAAGGTCGATGCGTGAAAAGTGTCTCTACCTTAGCTTCAGGAGCTTTGCAAAAAGATTTGATGTTTATCAACCATTGTTGCCACTCGGCGCTTTAGCCTTCATTAAAAATGGGCTGGAAGTGAACTGGCTACGGTTCATTCCGGCCTTCCGGCGTTTTTTGAACACTTGGGGCAAGTAGGGTAGGTGACATCGGAAGTACCACAGATATAGCAGAAAATGCGTCGTTCTTTTGGACAGGTATGATAAAAATGTCCCGTACCATGGCAATTAAAGCATTTAGCGTTGGCCGATACGGCTCGCTTTCCGTATGTTCGGGAGTTATAATTTTTACCTTGCGCTTGCATGGAATGAACTTCATGTCTTTGTGCGCGTGGACGAATATTATAATTACTGGGCATGGCTAACTCTGGTTCTAGAGGACGGACTGTGGGGACGTGATATTTGCGAGTTTCCTCTTTATCATACACTTCGGTGATTGCTTTGCAAGCATCAACTAGTTCAAGCACGCTGTTGATGTTACGAAAAAGGAGCTGTTTCTGATATTTAGGTAATAAATTTTCTTTGATGTAGTAAAGTTCTCTATGAGGACTTTCTGTATATGATAACCTGGATATTAAATTGGTCATGGCAGCAATGAAGTCGCGTACCGGTTCCGTTTCACCCTGTTTCCTATTAATGATTTTTTGCCACAACGATTCATCATAATTCGTCGGCAAATACGTATGTCTAATCTGATATTCAAGATCGCGCCATGTATGTACATACTTTTTAATTGATCTAAACCAAGTTAAGGCTGTACCCTCGAATAAGTCGATTGCGCTGTCGAAAACCGCAGCTTCCGAGACATGTCTCGAGATACGTAATTCATTAATACGTTCTAAGAACGCATTCACCCCTAGAGATTTAGAATCTCCTGAAAATTTTATATTCCACCGACTAACAGTATCAGGTTTGGTGGGAGCATAATAAATAGGTTGATTTTGTGCTATTTGCATTTGGGGAGGTTGATAATTACTAAATTGTGGATTTGGCGGCGTAAGCGAGTGTTGTGGATCATTTTGAATATTTTGACTAGTACTGATGTTTTGACTTTCATTATGATTTAAATTTTCTCCTTGCCTGACGGGCGTGGAGCTATGCTCACCCTGTAATTGAACGTTTTGGACGGCTGAAGGCTGGTCCATTTCGAGATTTGGCAGTGACTGATTAATTTGAATATTTTCGAAAGCCATGGAGATGTCATTTTCTCTTGTCGCAGGGGAGTCAATCATAATTTCTACTCTCTCGATTAATTGATTACATTTTGTTTTGAGGTTATTCGTTTCGAGCTTTTGCTCTTCCGAAAGTTCTAAATTTAATAAACAATAGTCGAGTCTTGCGACTATGTGGTCGAGTCTCGCTAAACATTTCTCGCAGTCATTAGTATACGGCGAATCAATAAGATCCTGAACGGACTGTTCAGTAACGGCTAATTTAGAACGACATACTTGAAATTGCTCCGAAATATTTAATTCCACTCGTGGTGGTGCGGTTTCTACTTTTTCCCTTAAGGCTGCTCTTAAGGATGCTCGTTTCTGCTGCACATTAAGAAGCAGGTAACCTTTGCCTCGTATTTCGAGTTCAAAAGATAGCTCTTCAGCGGATAAACGATTTAAATACCTCATTGTTTTAATATTAATATTAGAAAGATTCGTAATGCAATTATTATAAAATATAGAGAGATGTGCGATGTTATTAAAGTCGTTAAAATATTTATAAAATAGAGTTCGTTGATATTGAGAAAGATCGTTGCGATATTATTGTAAGAGATTTCGTTAGTTCTGTTCTGTTCCTCGTAATATGAAATAATGATTTGATATTTAGTACCTTGAGTGAGAATATTGGAAAGTTTGTTAGTAAAATTATAAAAGAGCATGTGATCGTAGCTTTGACGTTGAAAGTTACTTTCTTTCGTGAAGATCGAGCTTCGACGGTATGCCACTTTCTTTTGTAAAAAGCCAGTGGGAGTCGAGTTGCCACGTCGTGCGCTACTTTCTTTTGTAAAAAGGAAGTGTGATTCGAGCTCCGACGGTGGACGCCACTTTCTTTTGTAAAAAGACAGTGGGATTCGAGTTCCACAGATGGGCGCCACTTCTTCTGTAACCACTTTAACTTAACTAATTTAACTAAGGATAACCACTTCCTCGTTAGTTGTTACAAGTCCACTTTGATAACCGTAGATGTTGAACAGGTTGGCTAGCTATTGGTTTTTTATGCCTTAGTCGTAGAGCGAGGGTTACTCTGGTGTAATTCGAGTGTTCGGGGTTCGGTATTCTCTTGCTGCTGATACTAAATGCTCGGGGCGCCAAAAGGGTTAATAAACAAACACCGATGCTTAATTGTTCAATAACCATTTAATAATAAAACATAAAAATAAAATTCTTGAGTGAACAGAAAATAACGTACACTTTGTGTAACTTAAAATGACAATATTTGAACTAAACGAAATCTCTTGGTACAATATGAAAAACTTATTACTACAATAATTAAAATATTTACAAATAATTGAGTGTTCGTCTGAAAAGATCGTAGCCTCGTCTTGACGAAGTCGTGACGGTTCACTAAAATGAAGTGATACACAGATCATAAGTTATTTTAACTATGCTACCAAAAAGCAAAATACAGATAGCTACGGAAGCAATAGTAAAAGGTGTTAGCAAACTACCAGAAATAAAGGTTGTTAACACAAAGCAAACCAAAATTATATAGTGAGCAATGCAATTACTCACGTTTGATTGATACAAATGCACGTAGCTAGAATCCACAGATCTGTAGTTCTTCCCTCGGTACATTCAATTTCTGAATGAGGTTCTAAAAGAATACAACACATATACAATTTGATAAACAAAGCGTTAACAAGCAAACTACGAACTTTATAGTTCTTTTCTGAAATCTGAATAAAAATAATAAAATGTGATACTGCGTTATGTTGATGTTTCCAAATGGATGAATAATTGAAATTAGCTTCTGCCTCAATTGATTTGAATTGATTGTCGTCAACGTCTTTCTCAGTTTTTAAAATCCTAAAGTTTGTTATGATTTTTATTTGATAAGCCACCATTAATTCGATTGCGCGTAGCCAGGATAATTCCGTTTACCACTGCGTCTATCGATGAAAATTTTGATGGCGTCTATTGATTTCCAATTTTTATAAATCGATATTTCGATTATAAAAAAATCGTTGGTTCCAAATAATATACTCGAACTGTCACTTGACATTCGGTGAACGTAATTGCACAAAAAACTGGTAGTAATTATTAATAATTACTTTAAAACTGATTAAAAACTCGGAGTACAAATTAGTGTGTCTTGCTCGTATGACTTCTAATACGCTAACCTCTCGATTCGGCCTAAAACCTACCGACGAGTAACTTCGATGTATTAATACCCGTGTCGATGGAAAAGTAGTACCGATGTAAAATCGGTGGCATTTGATTTTAATCGATCTTTTCATTAGAAATAATAAATATATACAAAATAGAGAAATTAATTAAAGGTCTTTCGACAAAAATAGTTAAATAAAATTACAAAATTCAGAAATGAATTTGACCAAATGTGTAAGTTGGTCATAAATGACGACAGGGTCGGCATTAGTAACATTTGGAATGTTACATATGGTCCGTTACCCGGCATTGAAACAATCTCTGCTCCCATTGAAGCGAAAGTAACCGAGGAATTGTAAGAGCGGATGTGCTGACGAAAGTTCTTGTAGTAAGGATTATCTGAATCTGAAAGCATAGAGCGAAGAAATTCGGGATATAACAATAGATTCCCATGTTGATCGAGCCATTGCGGAATCTTCACTTTTCCTTTATGACAGCAGTTGTTAAATTGTTTATCAACTGGACGCTCCTTGGCGAAATTCTTGGAGCCGCAGAACTGACAGATGGAATTCATTTCTCCACAATCGTGTCGAGTAACGTGAGATTCATCAAATCTCAATGCTCTTATTTGGAGTTGAATTGCTTGACTTTGGTATCGATTTTCTTTCTGTCGATGCATCGCATGGGACCGAGCGTCAGCAGCTTGCCGCGCTTGAGTTTCTTCTAAAGTTTCACGTTGTTGACGTATCGCATGGGACCGAGCGTCAGCAGCTTGCCGCGCTTGAGTTTGTTCCAAAGTTTCACGTTGTCGACGTATCGCATGAGACCGAGCGTCAGCTTGTCGCTGTGATCGAAGCTGTTCTTCTGTGTTATTAGCTCTTGTACGTGCTTTTCTCTAACGATTCAATCGCCGTCGCTTTGCAGCAGGATTTTCAAAATTTTCATTATCCATTATGGAGGTTCACATAATGCTTTTTTGGAAATAGCTGTCCTATATAGACAAAATGATACGATGATACGTTGATCCGATGATACGTTGATACGATAATACGTTGATCCGATGATACGTTGATCCGATGATACGTTGTGCGTTCGGTTCGGTTCGGTTTGCTTCGGGTATTTCCGTGGGACAGACAGAAAGAAAGACTTGGCCTTTTATAATAAGAGATAATTCACACAGACGTATGCGGTCCGGTCACTCCGGAAACATATGATGGTAAGAAGTACTTCGTAACTTTTATAGATGATTTTTCTAATTTCACGTCAGTATATTTGATAAAGAATAAGAGCGATGTTTGTAGTAAATTTAAAGAATACATTGAAATGGTTGAGGCTAAATTTGAAACAAAAGTTTCAAAACTTCGATGTGATAATGGTGATGAATATTCATCCAATGAGATGGTAAATTATTGCAAACAAAAGGGAATAATATTAGATTATACTATTGCGTGTACACCGGAACAAAACCGTAAAGCTGAGAGAAAAAATAGAACTTTAGTTGAGAGAGCTAGGGCAATATTAGCAGATTCTGGCATGAGCAAGGAATTTTGGGGTGAGGCTATACTTACAACAAAGTATGTAATAAATAGGGGCTTATCAGCTAATTTAGAAGTTGTTACACCAGCTGAACTTTGGTATAAAACTAAGCCGAGCGTAAGCAATTTTAAGATTTTTGGCTGTACGGCTTACAACCACATACCTAAAGAAATGCATAAGAAATTTGACTTCAAAACTCATAAGTGTGTAATGTTAGGGTATGCGCCGAATGGCTATAGATTATGGAATTTGGAAAAACAACAGTTAGTTATAGGTAGAGACGTAAACTTTGATGAAAATAGCGTTTATTTTAAAAGGGAAATGTTAGAAATAGAATGTGGGGAAGAAAGCGTAAATGAAGATGAGACTACTAGTCAGGATGACAAAGAAAATGACAATAGAGTAAATTTAGAAAATAGAGAAAACAAAAGAACTGTTAAAGCACCATCAAAGTTTAATGATTATGAGTTGTACATGGCGTTTGATGCTTCAAGTTACATTGACGAAGTACCAGGTTCTTATACAGATTTAAAAGATAGGGCAGATAGGGAAAGTTGGTTAAAGAAAAACGACGATATGGTTGAAAAAGATCCAAAAATAAAAATCCTCGAATCCAAAACCATCGTGAAAGGTAGAGATAAAGATGAAGAACAAAACCCAAAGAAAAAACCACCGGAAATGACCAGAATAACTAGAAGCCAGAGCATAGACGAGTCGCGAAAAAACGCGAAAAATAAAAGAGGTCGGGAAACTCCCGAAAATACCGAAGAAAGTGATGAGGAACAAACGTTCCTTATAAAATCAAAAAGAAATCGCAAGAAAAGGAAAGAACTTACGATTCAAATGGACACCGCCGACTCCTCGTCGAGCGAGGAAAGTGACGGGTACGACCTTGATACGATTCTTAAGGAAAAAGCGAAAGAACTTGACATGACCCAAGTAAAAGAAATAGAAACCGATAGTGATGATACAAAGAAAAAGAAGAGAACCAAAAACCAAAGAAAACAAGATCGAAAGAAAAAAATAGAGGAAGAATACCGAAAAGAAGAAGAAGCCAAAGAAAAGAAAAACGAAACCAAAGATACAGAAGACATTGCGAGGGTGAACACAAGCCCGGAGCAGACCGTTAAGTCTACTCCGGACTTGGCCAGTAGCCAGACTTTGGAAACTGAACCAGATACGCTGACCGACCAACAATTGAAAGAAAGATCGAAGTGTGTGATAAACGACGCCCATGAAATACGAAGGTTTTTAATGAGAAGCAAGGAGGCCCTCAGCGTTCGAGATGAGGCCCTCGAAAGAATAAAACACTTGGAAGAAATAGCGCAGGAACTAATCCAGGACGGCATCAAAAGAAACAACATGGGGACGGGAGCGCCTTCAGCCTCCCCTCCTCAAACAAAAGCAATCATAGAAGAGGTGGTCAAAGCCATCAGCAAGACCACCCCTCCGACAGCACCGACCCTTCAGGTCATTCAAAGTAAATCTACACCGGAAACAGACAAACAAAACCCCCCCAGGGATTACCTGGAGGCGGCTAAGAAAGTCGCCGCTGGCGGCCCCCGTAGCATGCCCACTAGGAAATTCAAGGTCATAGTGTACCCTGACGAAGGGAACACTAATAAATCGGCGGACGAAACCAAAACACAACTGACCAGCATCAAACTAGCAGACCTAAAAATCAAGCCAGACAGAGTATACTCCATAAAAAACAACGGAGTGATGGTTGAGTCCTCTCAGCCGTCGCTCAAAAACTTGATCGGCAATTCGTTGCTAAAAGAGAAGAAATTGGTGGCCCGGGAGCCTTCAGCTACCTGGCCTTCAATTTCTATACAGATGGTTGATAAATCATTGACCAAAGAAAGGGTGGTCGAGGAGTTTACCGCGAACTACCCCGAAGCAACAACAGCGGCCGGGAGCTCCTGGCTCAGGAGCATCAACCTGGTGCATTCCAAGGGGAAAACCCACAACAAGTGGATCCTGGAGGTTCACCCCGTGGTCAGGAAGGCGGCTATCAAGGACGGGAAGTTTCGTGCTTCCTGGAAAAGCTACCGCATCCATGACCACATTACGATCACGCGCTGCTATAAGTGCCAGCGCTTTGGACACACAGCAAAGTATTGTAAAGGGAGTGATGCATGTGCATTCTGCTCCTCCACGGAACACGCCTCACGTGCCTGTGGGGTACAGAATGATCGGGCAAAACATGTGTGTATTAACTGCGTCAGAGCTAAACATAGCGATGCCAGGCACACTACAGGATCCAACGTGTGTAGGGTCTACAAGGCAAGACTTATGGATTATGCCCATTCAGTTCTAACGCTTACAGATATCGTCAATGAGTAAGCCCTTCAAAGTCTTGCAGGTAAACCTGAGGAACTCGGAGGCCGCCACGGCCGACGCGCAACGCTTTGTTGCCCAGGAAGAAATTCTCTTGGCCATTCTTTCGGAACCCTACTGCTACCCCGCGGCAGCAGGAGGGTTTCGTCTTCCCTTCTCCCCGAACACTCGGACGGCAGCAATCTTCGGCGACCACTTCCGAACTTGCATCATGGTTAACGATGCGGTAGGAAATGAATTCACGTTCTCCTTCCTCCCGCAAGTTTCCAGCAAGTTCGTAACGGTCGTGTCAATTACCTTCAGTAACAAAGTGACCTACTATTTTATAGGCACGTATTTTCCTCCCTCAGAGGATATACAAATTCCACTCGAAGACCTCCGGAAAGCACTGGGTGTTTGCGGAAAGGGGAAGACCTATATTTGCGGAGACTTTAATTGTCGATCAAGGGTGTGGTATGACACCGTAGATTCCAACTCCAGGGCACAGGCACTGGAGGAATTCATTGTGCAGCACGAGCTCTTCGTGTTCAATCGACCTAACAAACCGCCTTCGTTCGAGGACTCCCTCGGCAGGAAGAGCAACATAGATCTAACGTTGGGCACTTGCGACACCGTCAATGCAACCCACTCATGGGACATTGCGGAACATGTCATTATCACTGATCATAAAGCCATCACATTTGAAATAGGTGCACCTAATAATCCCATCAGGATTAGTAGGAATAGAAACCCGGATACCATCCAAGCGGAAACCATCGAGACAGAGTTAACTCGGTGGGTAGAGGAAAACGGCCCCAGGTCGGACAATCTAACCACCGAAAACGAAATCGAGGACATGGTCTCCGATTTGCACGGAAGGATCCAGGATCTAATAAATAGGAAAGCCCAAATGAAGAAGATCTACGTTGGCCGTCCTGACTGGTGGACCGACAATCTTGAAAGAGCGCGAAAGAAGTATCTCTCGCGGAAGACGGCTTTGTATAGGAACCGCATTGAGAACGAACAGAACGGGCTGTACATTGCAATGATGGAATCTAAGGAGAAATTCCTGGAAACATTGAAAAAGGCCAAACAGGCCAGTTGGCAAAAGTTCGTCGAGGACGACCTTGTACCTAATCCCTGGGGGGTTACTTACAAATTAGCTGCAAGAAAATATAAGGGGAAAAACATCCTCACCACCTTCAGTGGCGGGGACGGGAGGATAACGGAAACGCCGGAAAAGACCCTAACCTACCTCATGAACGGTCTACTCCCCGACGACGATCGAAACTCCGATGCAACGGTGGATCACCAAACCATGCGGTCGGATTTCGAAAATCTGAGGGGCGTGCCGGACATGGCGCAGATTAGGGAGGTCGAAAGCGACGAGCTGGATGACCTAATCAGGACGACGCAAGCCAGAAAGGCACCGGGTTTTGACAACATTCAGGGATCTTTTCTTAAAAAACTCTATGTTGTCATCAAAAACGTGTTAATGGGTATTTACAACGCGTGCATTAAAGTTGCTTATTTCCCCAAGCTGTGGCAGAGGGGGGTCCTCAAGATCCTACTCAAGAACCCAGATGGGGAAACAAGCAACATCAAGAACTACAGGCCGATCACCCTCTTGCCGGTGTTCGGCAAAATATTGGAAAAAATAATGAAAAGAAGAATTCTAGAAAGTAATACCCCTTACCACGATCGGTGCCAACATGGCTTCGTGGAAGGTATGAGTACCACAACCGCCCTTAAGGCATTCTACGAAAAAATAGATACTACGGAGATGAAGCGGAAGAAAGCCAAGGGTTTTCTCGCGGTAATCTTCTACGACATCTCCGGAGCTTTTGATAACATGTGGTGGCCAGCCCTGTTCCGTTCGCTGAGCGAAAAAGGGCTCCCTCACAGGTTAAAGGTCATGATCAAAAGCTACCTTTCAGCCCGGGAAGTGACTCTCACCTCCGGGGTCTCAAAGGTAGGGAAAAGATCCACGAAGGGATGTCCACAGGGCTCGGTCCTCGGCCCGATCCTGTGGAACTCACTTCTGGATCATTATCTAAAGAAAGACAAACAGGAGGGTACTCATACCTTCGCGTACGCGGATGACATCGCGACCGTCGTCACGGCGGATTCCCGAATCCAACTGCAAGAAAAACTTCAAACGTGCGTCAACGAATTAAGCGGATGGTGCAAGGACATGAAACTCGCTCTCTCGGAAACGAAGACGAAGATCATGTGCTTGTATCCGAAGCGTGTTCATAATTATGATTTAGATGTCAGACTTAACGGAAAGAAAATAAAGGTGGTAAGGGAATATAAGTACCTTGGGGTCCTTTTTGACGAAAACCTATCGATGCAACCGCATGTAAACTACGTTTGCGGCAAAGCCAGTAAACTAGTCCATGCGCTGCATCGAATGGCAAAAAGCGGTTGGAACCTGGACACCTCGAACTCTATGCGAAGGATCTACCAGGGGGCGGTAGTCCCCATCTTGGCTTACGGAAGCGAGATCTGGATACATAGAATAGGGGATAAGCACACGTTGGCCCGGCTGATATCGTGCTATGGATTTTGCTGTCGCGTGATAGCAAAATGTTATAGGACTGTGTCGACCATAGCCGCGGGTGTTTTGGCAGGTATCCACCCAATCGACTTAGAACTCTTACGATTACTGTCATGGCGTGAAGCCAGAAACAAGAAAGTAACCACCTTTATGGGGGTAAGAATAGACCCGAAAGATTACAAATACAGAGTGGACATCAAAAGAAAAATGGAGGACATAATCCAAAAAAAATGGCAACAAAGATGGGACGATGGACTGGTAGGTAGAATTACCTACCAATTCATCCCCAAGGTAAGTAATAAAATAATGAACAATTCCTTCCAGATGACGCAGATGCTAACCGGACATGGCGAGTTCGGCCGACACCTCAAGAGATTGGGGAAATCGGTGGACGGACTATGTCCGGCGTGCGATATTCTCGATGAACCTACACATCGGATACGGGAGTGCGATTTGTACATGCAAGAACAGTTGGAGCTGGCGGCCTATCATGGCATCCATCTCCCTGCACAACTGGACGAGCTGTACGAAGAAACACCACCCGACCTGATGTGTAAGTTCCTCGAGAACAAGACCATCAACATAACTGAAAACGAAGATCTAATCATATAAATTAACAACCCGACAAGGAAAAAGGTTTGGGTGTAACCTAAAAATCGATAAAAGTGATTAAATGAAAAGAGAAAAAAGACACCAAACCAATACATGAAAAACTTATACTTAACAAACAAGTCACGATGGAAAAATGCCCACGCAATCCCGATATGGAAACCTAAAAAAGAAACATTATTAGAACCACAAACTACACAAAAACCAGGCAGATTAATTGTTAGTTACAATAGTAAATACGATACACGGTTTGAAACCCGGAGAAAATTCATACAGAAACCTACTTGAACCAGCAATATTAATTTTGATAAATTATTTTTATTTTTATTATGACAACATGAATGTCCTGCCAATATGCAGGATTAAGTTTTAGATTGGTAATGCTAATCCGTTTTTTATTCTATATAATAAATAAACTTCAATTGGTTAAAGGCAGTTGATCGAGAACTGAATTCTATTCATAAAAATGAAACTTGGGAAAAAGTGGATTTACCAAATAACACAAAAAGTTTAGACACAAAATGGGTCTTTAGTTTCAAAGCTTTAGAAGAAAAACATGAAGAAAAATTCAAAGCGAGGTTAGTAGTTAGAGGTTTCGCGCAAGAAATAAATGAGGGTTTAAGCGAAATTTATTCACCAGTCGCAAAATTAATAACGATTAGGGCTTTATTGATAATAGGTAATCAAAAGGGTTTTTACTTTCAGCAATTAGACGTAAAATCAGCATTTTTAAATGGTAAACTAACCGATGATGTATTTATTAATTTTCCACAAGGTATAAAATGTGAGGAAAACAAGGTGTTGAAATTAAATAAGGCTTTATATGGTTTGAAACAGTCTTCCAAGTGTTGGAATGACGAAATCAATTCTTTTCTAATAAAAACCGGTTTTATAAGATCAGAAAACGATTATTGCCTATATATTGTAATGCGCTGACGTTGCCTCACGTTGGGCTAGCCAAAAAGTGCTATGAGGGGTTTCGTTATTTATCGAGCCCCACGTTGTGAGCCAAAAAGTGCTATGTACCCCCTTGTTAATTGGGTTAAAGGTTCTTGTCGTTAATATTTTATATGGGTGTACGTAGTTGCACCCCGTCAATGGAAAAATATGTGATATTTTGTAAACACAATTTAATGAAATAAGGTGCCTCAGCTTAGCTCTTTCGTAGTGCATGTATCTTACCTTGTACAGGGTGGATTCGCTCCGTTACCAATGCTGTAAATGAAATTATGGTGCGGAACAGGTCTAAATAAATATCCTTCGTTACAAAGTTATTAATGTTTTTATTAAGCACACAAATGAAAATAAATATTTGGTTATATCAAAAAGTTCTATTATTAAATCTATCATATAAAAATTCTGGACGTAAAATGATGCAAAACACATGTCGTACGAAGTCCGGAGATTTCACTTAAGTTTATAAAGATTTTATTGCAATGTGCACGATACCTTATTAAAACCAGGAATATTTCTTTTACTTGAAATGGAGATGGTACAATTGCGCGTCAAAGACACTCAAAGGGTTCATTTACCATCGGAAACTTCCAGATATAGTTTGTTGACCTCGTTGTTTTGTGAATTCTATTTCTTCAAAAATATTTCCAATCTTTTACAATTTTCACCTTATTATTGGTTTTACGTAGGTAAGTCACTATTTTGTTGAATTATGCACTCGTATTTTGTAATTTCACTATTTATTTTTACTATAATTATCAATTTTATTAGGACGATTCTAAATTCGCCACTTTGCACGTGTGAAATATCAACAACCTTTTTATCGATTGTTTTATTAATTCCTTTTACGAAGTTCATCGCTATCTTGATCTTTGCATAGACGTATTTTATTGGTCGATCAAAAAATCAATATTATTTGAAGTTTCACAGTACAGGTATGGACTAAGCCCATTGTGGTTCGTTGAAATTTTATAAGTAAAATTTTTATATTTTCAGATTGGATCGACTTCTTGATATTGCTTCGTGGTTGGACAAATAAAGATGATGGACATGAAATTTCCATACGCAGTTCATTAAGTTGTGACATGCCGAACTCACGTAATAATTTTAACAAACTTATTTTAAATTTAACGCTAACATGGATTTTTACATTTATCAATTAATTAACAAATTTCTGACTTTTAAAATACCTTTCTTATTGCTAACAATTTTTCATTTACTATAAATTAACATTTTAACAAAAACAATTATTAAATGATACATTTCAAATTTATTTTATTCAAACCTGTTTTATGTCCCGTTTTCAACGAATCATTTGACTTTAAGTTAATTTCTTGGTATCGGATGAAGTTTTTCTGATTACTTTGATAAGTTACATGCTTTTATTCATTAACAAAATTTTGCTGAAACTTAAATGACGTACTTCCATTGACGTGGTATCTCGATACCGCAATATGTTGAGAAATAAAAGGATATATCTAATACTATATATAGACGACATAATAATAGCGGGACAAGATTTAAATGAGATTAAGGAAATAAAAGATAAGTTGATGGGAAAATTTGTAATGAAGGATATAGGTCATCTTAAGAATTTTTTAGGATTAGAAATATTATACGATAGGGATAAAGGAATCTTAAAGGTTCATCAGTCTAGATATATTAAAACTATGCTAAAAAGATTTTGTATGGACGATTGTAAAGGTTCAATATTACCCATTGATCCTAAATTAAAGATCGATTTATGTGATGATCCAAAGAAAAGAACAAAGAATCCAGTTCGAGAACTCGTGGGATGTCTTATGTATTTAATGCTGGGTAGCAGACCCGATATCTGTTTTTCAGTAAATTTCTTTAGTCGTTTTCAAGATAGAGCTTCTGACGAGGTCTGGAATCACTTAAAAAGGATCTTAAGATATTTGAAAAATACCATTAATGTAGGTTTAGAATTTAGAACAAGTGAAAATTTTGGTTTGTGTTGTTATGTAGATGCGGATTGGGGAGGTGACACTCATGACAGAAAATCCGTCACTGGTTTTGTATTTAAAGTTTTTGGTAATACCTTAATGTGGGTGACGAGAAAACAGCAATGCGTGTCGCTATCCACTACCGAAGCCGAGTTAGTAGCATTATGTTCTGCTGTATGTGACGGCTTATGGTTAAAGAAATTGTTTTCAGATTTCGGTATTGAATTTAAAAATATAATGTATTATGAAGATAATCAGGGCTGTATAGCATTGAACAAAAATCCTACAAATAACCGTCGAGTTAAACATATAGATTTAAAATATAATTTTGTTCACAATTATTTTAAGAGTGGTATTATAACTTTAGTTTATATAAGTACTGAAAATTGTAACGATTCTTTAGGTCGTTCAAATTGCCTTTTTGGGTAGCCGGGGTTTTTAGGACGTCTTGTCGATTTTTACACTTACTTCTTTTAAACTCAGGCGCCAAAAGTTTTTTATATGTAAAACTTTAAAACTAAAAATAAAACAACGGGTTGTTTTCGGAAACTTTAACATTAGATTTATTAACGGAATTATATACAATATAATTTACTTTAAAGAAAATTGTTTTCACAATTTAATTTGTTTTATTCTGATTTTGAAATTAACAGAGTACGGTACTGGAGTATTTATGTACATACAAACAACATAACCTTTGATAATTTGACAGTTAATATTGAATTTTAGATTACTTAGTTTGCTACTGTGAGAACCAAACAAAACAGTTTTTACTTTACTCGGAGTTTCTTTGACGGCGGAATTTGTTTAAGCTACTGAAGATTCGGTAAAAAGATCAATCTGTATTTTTACGGGAAAAATCAATACAAGTGATTTTTCTTACTCGGAACTTTTGAAAGTTTTACGTACGGTGGAAGTCAGTAACTTGACTCCGGAAGCAAATTAGATTTGCTATCACAGGTAAATATTAATTCTTGATGAGAACTAATTATTTTAACGGGATGGTTTTTCGTAGATGGATATGAATGTCTAGAATCGTAAACAATCACTTGGACGGGGGTTTACTAACGTCTAGAAGCTTAAACGATAGTCAGGATCGGAGAATCGAGTATGCTTGTCTAGAATCTTAAACAACCACGTGATGGAAATTTACTAACGTCTAGAGACATAAACGATAGCGGAGGATTCGGAATGTCGAGTGCAATGTCTAGAAGCATAAACAATGCATCGGCCGGAAAGGTGATCTTTGATCGTACAATTGATCTTGGATCGGAAATCGGATGTCGAATGCATTTGTCTAGAATCGTAAACAATACATTGACCGGAAAAGGTGCTCTTCAGTTGGATAATTTTTCGGACGGATATCCAACCTCAGATCGGGGATCGGATGTCAAATGTATTTGTCTAGAATCGTACACAATGCATCGACCGGAGGTGATCTTTGATCGGATAATTGACCTCAGATCCTTTCTGCAAAATTTTAATGACCCTACTTGTAAGAAGGGCGCAAATTTTAGAAACTTAGCATTTCACCAACTGCCTCTGTATATTTAATTGTTAAACATAACCGCATGACCTGTTTATCAAATTCTCAATGCAGCAAACTGTAATTTCGAAAAACGCCCGGGACGGTTTGCAACCAATCGTGCATTATGTTTAAATGATATTTTTAAAAATACAATGATTTTAAAAATGAATTTAAGTTAAAACATAATATATCTTTACAATATCAACAAGCTGATATACGTACTAACAAAAGGTTTGACGAATGTATCATTTATAAAGTTTAAAGGATTGTTAGGTTTGGAAGATTTTAGCGAGGGGGGGTGTTAGAATTATATTTGAATAAGGCGCTAAAATCATCAGGGCTTTTAGTAGGATAATGAAAGTTGTTGGTAAGATACATAAGTGTAAGAAAGGTCAAGGAATGTAACAAATGTAGTTGAAGTGTTTTATGTTTAATAAAAGTAATCACCAAGAATAAAGTGTATTTCGATATAAATACCAAAATGAAGAAATTACACCGGACTTTTTAAATAAACAAAAAAAAGAGGACATCACTTATCTCATCGAGATTTCGTTTGTATGGTGCAACAATTGGGAGTGAAAACTACAATTTTAAAAGCAGCTGAAGAACGGGATGATGACTGGAGACGGGAAATAATAAAAAGAATTCAACATGTGTCAGACTGTAACGGTCCACCGTTACTATCGCTTCACGATTTTTTACTTTGTCTTTTTATTACAAACTTATTTTTTGGTTCCTAAAATTCGAACAATTTAAATAAATAATTTCTGCATTTTAACGCCTAGTAGTTATGTGACCAGAGTGGCACATAAGACTTTTCATAATTTTCGAACAAAATAAGCAGAGGGAGTAGTTCCCTGAACAAGGTCGACAACATGCCGTGCAACGGTCAACCCGTTCAATTTTTAGCTGTGAGTGAAAAACGAGTTTTTACCAATTTTCCGGGCAGTTTTCAACCCGATTTTTTGAACACGTGTTACACGAAACGTGCGAAGTACGCGTATGTAATCTTTTTAGGCACGAAGCCGACTTTTAAGGTTTTTCAATCGACTCGCAAAGATCGATATCAATCAGGGGAGATGCAGCTGTTCCGCCATGTTGGAAATTTGTATTCTCGGCACTATTTTACTATGGAAAACCCACAAGGAGATCATTCTACCCGGTTTACCAATCAGCATTCCATTTTCCGATTATCAGAGATAGTCCGTGACGAAGATTTGCGTCACCTTTTAATGCAAGATCGAATTTCCGACTCCGCATGTGGTGATTTACTACTAGGGGGACAAATATTTCCATCCATCAAACACTTTAGTGGTATCGAACAATCCTTATCGCCCGTTAAGCTTTCCAACTTTTATAACTACGACGTTTTACAGCATTCAGGTTCATGCATATGTTTTTTTCTAATTCATTTTTTTAGATCATTATTTTTGAGGAAGACAGTTTGCTTCCGATACAGTCTGGAGTGCACTTCCCGACTGCCGAACACCTTTGAAGTCAACCCAACGGTAACCACAGAAACCGTAAGTGAATTGAAAACTACTAATTGTATGAAATTTGAATGCAACATCATAATTTTTATTTGCCAAGAATATTTAAATTTGGTAATTTTACGTAGCTCGCTCAATCTATCATTTATTTTTGTAGAGGTAGTTTTACTTCAATTTTCTGATAGATGCTTTTACGTGCTTGCTACAAAACCAAAAAAGATAAGGTTTTTGAATACCCAGTTCAAGATGTGTGAGTTATCACCTACTACCACCAGGTTTTATTCGAATTGTTCGAAGGGTTTAGTCTTAAATATTTTTAATAACATTTTTATTTATTGTAACCAGAATTTGCCTGTATTTTATTTATGAATTTTCCCTTAATTTATACGTGTGTGTATTCAAATTTTGTTTTGCTATTTTCATTTACATTTTTGGTTGGAATTAAAGTGACTAAGTTTGTACTGAAATCTTTCATTTTAACCTGGCGCCCACAAAGGTACTGTTATTTAAGCAAAGAAGATCAAAAATCCATAGAAGAACCCACGAACGCTTTCAAGCGACCCAGAGACTGGGTAATTCCAATGAGTATAGCCGTTTTGTACAGTCCATCTACAAACATGAAAAGCGGCTGATGAAGTATAATAAGCGACAGGTGAAGTCGAAAGCAAGTGCTTTTTATAACCATTTGCCGGGTTATAGCTATTTTACGTCACAAGACTTGGTTGCAGTAGAGGCAAGATATCATATTATGTCATGTCAAAAGCGTCTGTATAATCGAGTGCCATCGGAAAAAAAAAGAGGATATCGGCCTGCAACTAATGTTGACGAAGCGATGGAACATATTTACTCGTATCTTACCGAGAATTCTGAAGAATGTCAATTTTCGCTTGATGAGCTCATGGACCAAATTGAAGGAGAATACCGTCCAGATCATAGAACCGTAAAAGCTCGTCTTATGAATAAATATGAAGATATACTTATCATTGAAAAACATAAGCAATCGCCTGTTGGCTGCTTCCGGGACACAGGTTACAAACTTCTAGCTGACCAATGGTTATGCGGCAAAAAAGTTAAATCCCGATGAAGAACGGCTTCGTGTTGATAAAGAAGCAGCTGCTATTATTTTGGCAGATATCCGTTCGCAGGACTATGATATGTCAAAATATCCACCATCCGATAGTTTTTTAAATGAGGCCAATTCTGTAGTTCCACAAACTTTGAAAGTTTTTTTTGAAGAAGTAATTATAAAGAAAAAGCGCGGTTCGTTTGTCAAATGGAATAGACTATACGAAGCATTATCCCATGCTGTGATCTCTGCGGCTAGACCGAGATCTTATTTGTCGCCGATTCTAATCGGAGTTAGTACATATTTGTATAAAAAATTCGGCTCAAGAAAACTCATCAACCTGCTATCATCGTTGGGTTTTGCGGCGAGTTACGCAGAAACGATACAGAAATGGAGACGCATAGAGAAAAATCCTGAAGACTGGGGTTGGAAGCATGGCGCTTACGGGCTCACTCCCATAACAATGGCGGAAAAACCAGCTCCCGATTTATTATTAAAATCGGTATCTTGTAACTGCAAAAAGGGGTGTGGTGTGGCATGCAGCTGCCGAAAGGCTGGACTTAAATGTTCGGTTGTGTCTGGCTTCTGCAACGGAGAATCTTGCGGAAATATGCCGGAAATCTGCATTGAAAGCGAGGACGAGGATGACGACATTTTTTAGGCTACGGACCAAAACTACGACCAGGACATAGACAACTACGACCAGTACACCGGCAATAACCAACCCGGACCATCGAAACGTACCAAAATGTAGTAGAAATTAATTTTTGTAACGCTCTAAAATCATAATTTACTATTCTTAAATTTAAAAAAAAAATGCGATATACTTTTCACCTTTAACTTTGTTTACGAAAAGTATAATACTGTTAAATGATAATATTCAAGTGCCTTTTAGTTTTTTTTATAATTATGTAAAAATATAATGATATATAATAAGAATAATAAAATAAAACTCAACCAAAATGAAGTTTCCGCATTTTTTTTCAAATAGTGCAACTTCACGGAGCTGTAACTCCTAAAATATGTGTGCTACCAAAAAATTTTTCTACAAAAAATATAGGAAATTTTGTCCTCTTTAACTTTGTATAGAACATCTTTTGTCGTGAAAGCCACCGTTTTTGAGTTATTATCAAAAAACCAAATTTTTGTACCTAAAATCCAAGATGGCGGCTCGAGCGCATGCGCCTCGAGGTCGAAAACTTGGATTTTTCATTATTTTATTTTTTTTATTTTAGATATGTTGCCTCAAAACGAAATATATGTGACAAGTGAACTTAGGCATCATACGTTACAAATATTGCGGGATCGGCAACTGACACCTTTTCCAACGCAATCTCTCCAGCTAATGATGTACAATACATTATTAATAATTTTTAATACCTAAATTTTCATTAAAATAAATAGGGGAGACTAGGGAGACTTGATACACTGGGAGGTTTGATACAGTCTTAAATTTGCCGCTTAAAGTTTTCAAAGTTTAGCACCGTTGGTAACAATGATGCACTGCCGATAAAATAACACATCTGTATCAGTTCTGTTAAATTTGTTCAAAGTGTGATGTGGTGAAAGCAAAATATCTGTTTTTGGTGCATATTTTGTACTTATTGAAAAGGTAAGTGTAAGCATTTTATTGAAAACTAGTTTATATTATGTAGTCTATTGTATTTACATTGAATGGTGTATAGTTTTAGCTATAATTTAAGGTAGAAATCATTGCCACACTTTAAGGTTAAGTTCTATAAAATTCAAAGTTTTGTAAAAATGTGATACAAAGGAGACTTGATACAGTTATATGAGGGGAGACTTGATACATGTATCATGCCTCCCGGTATTAAAGTTTGTTGAAATTAATTTTTATTTTGATTTTAGAATGCCATTTAAGTGGGTGAGAAAGACGAGCCGGGTTCCTCCTTCGCCTGAACGAATGAAGAAGGCTGTGGAAGAAGTTTTGAATGGAGGTAAACTTCGAACCACTGCCACAAAATACCATATAGATAAAATGACACTACGAAGATATGTTTATAAACATAAGGAAACAGGAGGTGGAATAAAGTACTTTCCAACCTTTTCATCTTCACAAATATTGACAACCGCGGAAGAAAAGAGCCTAGCAGAATATTTATTAACTGCTGCGAAAATGAATTATGGTTTCACATCTAATGAGACAAGAAAATTTGCATATATGTACGCTTTAAAGAATGAAAAGAAAATTCCTGAAAACTGGAGCAAAAACGAAAAAGCATCATATGACTGGCTCCGAGGATTTATGGAAAGAAATAAAGAACTTTCGTTGCGAACACCTGAACCAACAAGTCTCTCTCGTGGGACTGCTTTTAACCAACATACGGTTGGGGAATTTTATAATCTGCTTAGGCCCAGTTGTTCAGTATTAGGTTATCTTTTAACCTGAATTATTTTCCATGGAAACGATTTTTGAAACAATCATTTCTATGGAAAATAACCCGAAACTGAACAACTGGGCCTTAGAGAAGTATTTGAACGAAATCATTTTGGACCAGAATCAATATTTAATTGTGACGAAACAGGGGTACAAACTGTCCATAAACCCAGTAAAATAATTTCACGAAAAGGAGAAAAGCAAGTGTCTAAAGTCACATCAGGTGAGCGTGGACAGACAGTTACAGTCCTTTGCACTATTAGTGCAATAGGTAATTCAGTTCCTCCTTTCTTTGTATTTCCTCGGGTTCGCGAGCAAGATTATATGTCAAATGGGGCACCTCCAGGATCAAAAGCCGTGACTCATCCGAGTGGTTGGATGACATCAGATAATTTTGAGTCATATCTGATGCACTTTACAAAATTCGTTAATTGTAGTGACGAAAAAAGGTGTTATTGATATTAGATAATCATAACAGTCATTTATCACCGAAAGGATTAGATATTTGTAAACAACATGGTATAGTTTTATTAACTATACCTCCCCATACAAGTCACCGGTTACAACCACTAGATGTAGCTGTATATGGAGCATTTAAAACATATTTTAATCAAGCTTGCGATGATTTCATGGTGCAAAACCCCGGCCAGACTATCACGTTGAAAGATATTGCAACACTAGTTGATAGAGCATATCAACGAGCTTTTACCCCGTTAAATATAACAAAAGGCTTTTCTAAAACTGGAATTTACCCGTTCAACTCAAACTTGTTTTCCGAACATGACTTCTTAATTTCAAAAGTTACAGACCGACCTGATCCATCATGGCGAGAGAAAATACCATATCCAACTAACAGTAACAATTGTCCAGAGATTTCGCCCAAAATGTATCAACATGTACCTTCAGTTGATTTAGAACAAACACCAGTTCATGTTCCTGGACCTTCACACATTCACAAGACTCCTGAAGAAATAAAGCCATTTCCTCAGGACCCTCCTAGAAAAAAAAGATCAGGAAGAAGACCTATTAAGACAAAAATTCTTACAGATTCACCTAATATAGCAGAAATAAAATATGAGCATGCAAAAAGAGAAGAGCAAAGGAATAAAAAGGGTTTCAAGAAAAACCTTACAGTCTCAAAATCAAGTGATACAATTAACACTAACAAGACTGTGAAGAAAAAGAAACTAAAAATTATCGAAAAGGAATCTGATAAGGGAAATTCTGTGATTAGTTCACCATCATCTGATGAAATAACTGACATTGAAGAACAAATTGAAAATGAGATACAAGAAGAGAATTTTGTAACAGGAGTAATAAAAGTGAATGATTTTGTACTAGTGCGGTTTGCTACGAAAAAGACAGTTGGATATTATGTGGGGAAAGTTTTGGAAACTGAAGGAAGTTATGAATGTTTGATAAATTTTATGAGACGAGAAAAACCTGGGTATCATTTTGTTTACCCTGATGTTCCTGATCAATCACTGGTGCTAGCTGAAGATGTTATTAAATTGCCGTCACCATCTTTTGTAGGAGGAACTGCTAGAGCTACTAAAAAATTGAGATTTCCAGTCAACTTTCAAAAATATGATAACGTTAATTAAGGATTAGAAAGTAGTTCATAATTATTTGTTATCTATACAATTATAATAAATGTTTCAAACAAAATTTGTACTTTTTCTTATTGTGTATCAAAACTCCCCGGTATTGTATCAAACCTCCCTTACTATGGGAGGTTTGATACACTATTCCATTTTTGAAACATTTGACATTATCTCTAATTGCAGCTTAAACTGACAGATTTTGAAGTACTCACAGTTTAGTACAGTCTAATGATTTTACAAGGTACCTAACGTAATATTTACAAAATTATTATTTTAATTGATGTTTTGGTTTTAGTATTAAGTGTATCAAACCTCCCTACTCTCCTAATACAAATTTATATTTCAGTGGTCTGTTAGGTGTATTATTTAGAGAACACATCTAATACATAAAAGGTTGATTTTTGTCTTAAGAAAGATAATTGATTATTTGTACCATAGCGTTCTATGCATCCAAAATTAAAAGCTGTTTGTCTCAAATATCGGAGAGACCAAAATAAACTCTGTTAGTAGACGTAAATTCCTAAAAATAAAATTAATTAAGAGAAACAAGTCATAATTGTTGTATAATTCATTCAGATCTAATTTGACAAATTGAGCATGTTGACATCCGGTTTTTGTTACGATGTTAAAACAATTTAAATAAAGTGCGGGAAGATAAATTATTAAAGTTTGTGAGAAGTTAAAAAGCCGCGCATGTTCGATTGATAAGGAAGCAGGAGAAAATTTCGAAGACTTGCGGTCAGTCCTGAGAAGGCGCAAGGATACACGGTTACTGGGTTAGTAATTTTGAACTCTCAATTCGTCGTTGAATTGCGAGAAGATATATGATTTTTCAAGCACAAGTTTTGAGTTGTTTTAAAGTAGTATTTAATTGGAAATTTGAGAACGAGATTGTATTGGTGTTATATGAATGAATTATATGGGAAACGAACGAGAACGGTCCGAAGTGAAAATATTGGTGACTACTGGAAATTTTTGAGGTTATGCATCATAGCACGTTACTTACCTACAATCAATTTATGGAGAAGTATCTGGAATAATTTATGGTTTCGATTTATTCAATTATTCAACTGCGAGGGGTATTTCTTCGATCAGCTGGGAAAACGACGTGCGGCGCATGGATCAACCGGTCAACTAAGCGCAAGTCCCGGTAAGCAATAGTTTTTTTTGTGAACAATTTATTCTGGTGCGGCTAAATAAGTTCGATCGAAAAACAATGGATAGAATCGGTTCGGAACTATAAAGCGCTTCGCGAATAAGGGGGAACACGTTAATTAAACAATTATTTAGTTATTTCTGTAAACTTTATTTGTCATAGATTTGCTAATTGAGTTGTTTCTTTTTTACATATTACTTTGAATAAATGTACAGGTATCCTAACTTGCAGAGTTTGTTTTATGTCTTATTTTTTCAATATTACAGCGGACATAGTAGCTCAATGGTACAGAAATTTAAATTTAGTAAGATTTGATGAATTCTGTTTTATGGAATTCAATAGATGTGTTTTTCTAAATGAATCCTGTTACGACATTACTGGGATAGGAGTCTGGTTGTTGGCTAGTCGGAGCATTATAATATAAATATAATATTATATTATATAATAAATATAATATAAATAAATATAAATATAATATATAAATAAAATATAAATAAAAAATTAAATTCTTGCATAACACGGTAATATATTAGACCTATTACTTGCGGAACGATGTACACTTAACCCGAGAACGCTCGCACTATGGTCATTTTGCCGCCAAGCTCGGTTTTTCCCCTTTCTATCCTTCTACAAAGCGGTACGCCCGAAACGTTTGAGAGTGTTCATAAAACGTTTAGACGGGTTAGTCTACGTTTGATTTCTGCGGGGGAACGTGATTGTTACCTCAAAATCAACTATTGGTCGTTTCAACCGAAGTGCGAGTATTATAAGGTAAGTACGTAACTTAATACAATTACTCGTTGTAGTCGGATTTATTTTGTAGGTTTATTAGCAAAACAGGTTTAAATATTTTAAATATCAATTTTTGTAACTTCTGAAATATAATGTAACGTAATAAAATTGAACAAGTTAATTATAAATAGTAAAAACCAATTCAATTTTTAAGCTGAAAGCTAAAATATTAAATATATTTTAGCATGGATGATTATGAAAATAAAGTTTTACGGTTACAAAGACTGTACGAAGAAATATCAGATGAAGACGTAGTTGGGGGAGAGTCGGATCTTGAAGAAGATGAATCTTACGAAGAAAGTGACCACAACACAAATTCAGAGCAGTCAGACTATAATCCAGATGACAATGATAGTGATTTCTCATTCGATGACGTTCCTTTGGTTCAGCGTCTTGATAATTACGTTGGTAAAACAGGTATGTTGTGGTACAAAAACCCTCCAATACGTCGTGTGGCGAAAACAAAAGCAGCAAATATTATAAAGTTCTATGAAGGCCCTACAAATAATTCCCAATCTGCTACAACTGAACTAACCGCGTGGAAGTTATTTTTTCCAGATGTAGTTATAAATGAACTAGTGTTGTGCACAAACATAAAAATTCAATCCGTTCGATCTAACTTTATGCGAGACAGGGATGCTAAAAACACTGACGCCATTGCAATAAAAGCGTTTATGGGATTGCTGTACTTGGCCGGTGTATCACGTGCTTCCCACTTGAACCTTTATGATCTTTGGTCTATTGATGGCACTGGTATAGAATACTTTAGATGTGTTATGTCTTTGTCGAGGTTTCAATTTTTAATGCGTTGTATAAGATTCGATAACATACTTGACAGAGAGGATCGAAAAAAAGTCGACAAATTAGCTGCCATCAGAAATTTATTTGACGGATTTGTGAAAAGATGCCAAGAAAATTTTTACATCGGGGCAAATACTACAATCGACGAAATGCTAGAAGCTCTCCGAGGAAGATGCGGCTTCCGGCAGTATATAAAAAGTAAACCTGTCCGATATGGAATAAAAATCTTTTCTCTGGCCGACGCAAAAACCTACTATACATATAACATGGAAATTTATGCCGGACGACAACCAGAGGGTCCTTTCAATGTAAATAATGATGCCGCTAGCACTGTAAAACGACTGGTTGAACCAATTATTCGGTCAGGCCGCAATATAACTATGGACAATTGGTTCACTTCAATTGACTTAACTAAGGATTTACTAAAGAAAAACTTGACTATCGTAGGTACTGTTAGGAGGAACAAAAGAGACCTTCCATTAGAATTTGTGAATTCTATGCAGAGGGAAGTAAACAGTACGATTTTTGGATATACAAATAACATAACTTTACTTTCCTATGTACCTAAAAAAGGTAAGGTCGAACCACTGATATCGACAATGCACCACCAAGGAGAAATTGATGATGGGGTATAAAAAAACCAAAAATCATACTCTATTACAATAAAACCAAGGGTGGTGTGGACAAAGTTGATGAAATGAAAGGTAGTTATTCCGTGTCGCGTAAGAGTGCAAGATGGCCCCTACCAATTTTCTTTTCACTAATGAATATCGCCGGGATCAATAGCCAGATCATTTTTGAGTTCAACACCAATGCAGACCTAAAAAAGCGTGAATTTAAAAAAAATCTTGCTAAAAAACTTTGTCTGGAACATACTCATAGACGGTTAGCAACCGATTTACCTTGCAATATTCGCACCAACATCCATATTGTGTTTAAAATTCCTATGCCATCACCTTCAAGGGTCCCTAGTGTTCTTGGAAGATGCGAATATTGTACCGCAAAGAAAATCAGGAAAACCACCACGACTTGTAAGACTTGTTCGAGATACATTTGCAAAGAACACAGAGTTGACATATGTGTTCGGTGCGTGGGAAATGAAGAAAACTAAAACTTTTTTGTTTATAATTTAGTTTTTATGGGTTAACAAGTATGTTATTTTTTTGAACTTTTTTTTTGGTTTGTAAAAGTAAATAAAAACCTACATTAATATGTTTTGTTAATTTGCAGTTTTTGTATTAGTTCATGGTGGTGTACCAATTTCATTATCGAGGTTAATTTTGTTTTGGCCTAAGTATTACAATTTTGAAATATAAAAAATTTTATTTATTCAATAATTTTACAATAATAAACGGGTTAAAGAAAAAATAAATGTCATTGAAAATGGTCGGTCAAAAAGACCGACTGCGAGCATTAACGACATTTTCTAGGCGCGAGTGTTCTCGGGTTAATATAATTATTTCATTGAACTATTAAAAATTATAATTTTTATGTTGTAACATATTTATAACATATTTATCATGTAAATTATTTGTACAGTAAATATTTATAATTTTATATCTTGGCATAGATTTAGCATATAATTTTACAGGATAAAACTGATTTTTATTTTATATTTTCTTATATTTTAACCCTTGTGTACGCACCCATGTTTTCCTACGTTTTGTAGCGTTAAGCGCACTTGCCACACGTTGGGCTGACAATTTTTGTTGCGTCTACTCTTTTCTATGCTCTTAAAGTCGTAGAACAACAAATCTCTCTCTCACCTTACTGTTCCAGCAAGCTCTTATATCTCAGGTTATTTATCGGGCTTATCTCGGCTTAGCAATAACATAAAAGAAAACTACAAACTGGTTCAGCTAACATCAAAATTTAATAATCAAACAAGAATTATAAAATAACAAATAACCAATCAACAATAACGAATCAAAAACAGAACTTAAAATTATCAAAAAACTCTCTAACCTTGGGTATTAACCGTCGCACTACACTTTCTGCACCGTTGCACCTGGTCCAAATTGATTAATCCAATCCAAATGCTGACCTCAGCTTTTCTTTCTGCCTTGAGGCTTCTCGGGTTATTTACTGGTCACGTCTTAACTCAGTCGTACGGTTTTGTGACTCGGTGAACCTTCACCGTACCTGTCGGTGTTCTAATTTTCTTCGTTTCTAATTTTCTAATAATTAATTTTCATCGGAACGCAGTCCGGCACGTATATCTCACTCGTCAGATCTAAAGCGAATCAATCTCTGACTAAATTTTCTCGGAGCTCAGTCCGGCAGTTCTATCTTAGACGTCAGATCTAAACTGAATGAATTCTTCCCCGTTGTTTTGCTTGGAAACCGTATTCATTTTCTTTTGATTTTGTTTCCTGTCTGTTCCTGCGGGTATATCCGCCTACGTTATTTGCTTGGTGCTGGTAACTAACTACATGAACAAACTTAAATCTAACAACAATGAACAAACTTAAATCTAACAACAATAAAAAAACAACTTGCACCTCTCCAGATTGCGTTTTCTTTTATCCTAGTGCATATCGATTTCCTAATTGGAATGACGCGAAACACAACACATGCCCCCTGCAAAGCTTAACAAGAGTGGTTCCCTTTGGAACAGGCTCTTGCTTACGCCTCTTTGCATACACATTCCTTCGCTATCATTCATTCATCATACCTTCATTCAACATACCCTTGTCTCTCATTCAGTAACCCCTTGATCAAACTTTGTTGCCCCAGCTTCCCTCTCTTAACTTCATCCATCCTCATGCTCTCTTACCATTCTCTTTGACGCTTAATTAAATATTCCCCAACTGGACTGACCATTGTCTTGCCTCTTACGTTCCCCTTACTGTGGTGTCTTATTGTTGGTCGTGCCATAAGGTCACGCCTGTGCGCTCACTTCCCCGAATTGGGCCTGCCTTCCTGCAGAAAACCTCTTACATTATTTTCCCACCCCCTGTATGTGCGTCGATGGTTCTTGGAAGCATTTCCGAGAAATGTCATTGAAATTATTTTCGTTGCATGTCTTCATGTCCAAGATGCTATTAGTCCGGCAACTTAATTGACTTTGCTCTGTTACTCGTCCGATGTTGAGTTGACATACGGATATAAAATATTGATATGAAATTTACCCCGAATTTCGCCCCCCTGATGTGCTAGTACGTACACGTTCTCATTTATTACCTCTTGTACAAGGTATGGTCCCTCGTATGGTAAGGATAATTTTGCGCAGATATCTTGTGCCCTGTTGGATGTTCGTAAACTCTTCACGATTACCTTGTCCGTTGAACAAAGTTGTACGCTCATCTAATAATTTTATGATGGCATCTTTAAATTGTGCATCACAATTAATATTAATTTGGACTTTGACATTGTTTATGATTTTCAAACTTTGATCTAAAATGGAACAAAATTATTTAAATTGATTAGTTTTGTGACATTGCTAGTTGTCAAAATTTTCTCGAAATTGGAATGGTGTTTTAATGTTTTCAAATCTTGGCCTAAACATGATTATTCTTCTAAATTATTAATCTTCAAAGGTGGGCCTAAAAATGATTATTTACTTAATTTCAAACTTGGGTCTAAATATGATTCTTGCCCCCATTCGCTTTCCTCCGATGGAAATACGTTGGTGCATTAATTTGCTGGTCAGTTTGACCTGATGCAAAAATCTATCCCCATTTGCCATTGACATTTTCTTTTATAGTACTTGTAATTCACAATTACGTCATTTGTCAATGTAAATTTTATTTGACGAGCAATCATTACTTGATCGTTCCCGCTGATACATGCCTCAGTTTTTCCCATTATGGTTGCCCGTACTATCGTTTGCCCAACCATGCATTCTATTAATTCCTTTAGGTTATTGCCTAAAATTTTGGTGAAATTTTTGGATTTTTCTTGGATGCCCCCATTTCGAAAACTGTGGGTTCTTATTTCTTCCACTGGTTCTCCTCTTGGCTTATCCGTACCCGTTTCTTTCACCTGGTTCTTCGCATTGACCGGCAAAACATTTTTCCCCCTATCGCTTTCCAATTTGCGATCATCTCCCGTTGACACGATGCCGTCCGTCACGTTCACATCTGCCTCTATATCTGTCATTTTGACAGTGACCAGGTCAAACCGTTTATTTACCTCAAATTGTAAACTATTCAGTTTCTTATCACTTTCTCCTGTGCATTCTTTAACTCTATTGTCAAGAGTATTTAGTACCTCGCCAATCTTGGTATCCACTCTCTCATTCATTTTATCCACACTCTCTTTCATTTCTGTCAAACTGACATTAATCTCAGCGAATTTTGCATCAAATTTTTTGTTTAATTTCTCATTGTCACACTTTCAAAATTCTCACTCAATTTCTCAAATTTAGCGTCGAACTTTATATTCATATTCACATTGTCGCCCCTTAAACTTTCAAAACTTTCTTTCGTACTCGCATTCATCTCCCTTAACATTTTCATCATATCCCCCATTGGATTTTCCTGTGCGGGTATCTCCTGGATGTTCGGTACCTCTACCGTCTCCACTTCTACCTCTCTGCCTTCATCTTCGCTGTCGCTATCGTGCATTCGGTCCCCACTCGCATTCACACTTTTGCTCCGCGTATGCATTTTGTATTTTATTACTAATTTTCTCTTATGCTAAGCTTTGCTTCGTGCCTTTCGCGTTATTAGTACCACCTTTTGTGGCCTTAAGTGAGTGAGTTCTCGGCCCCACGTTGGGCGCCAATTTTTGTAGCGTTAAGCGCACTTGCCACACGTTGGGCTGACAATTTTTGTTGCGTCTACTCTTTTCTATGCTCTTAAAGTCGTAGAACAACAAATCTCTCTCTCACCTTACTGTTCCAGCAAGCTCTTATATCTCAGGTTATTTATCGGGCTTATCTCGGCTTAGCAATAACATAAAAGAAAACTACAAACTGGTTCAGCTAACATCAAAATTTAATAATCAAACAAGAATTATAAAATAACAAATAACAAATAACCAATCAACAATAACGAATCAAAAACAGAACTTAAAATTATCAAAAAACTCTCTAACCTTGGGTATTAACCGTCGCACTACACTTTCTGCACCGTTGCACCTGGTCCAAATTGATTAATCCAATCCAAATGCTGACCTCAGCTTTTCTTTCTGCCTTGAGGCTTCTCGGGTTATTTACTGGTCACGTCTTAACTCAGTCGTACGGTTTTGTGACTCGGTGAACCTTCACCGTACCTGTCGGTGTTCTAATTTTCTTCGTTTCTAATTTTCTAATAATTAATTTTCATCGGAACGCAGTCCGGCACGTATATCTCACTCGTCAGATCTAAAGCGAATCAATCTCTGACTAAATTTTCTCGGAGCTCAGTCCGGCAGTTCTATCTTAGACGTCAGATCTAAACTGAATGAATTCTTCCCCGTTGTTTTGCTTGGAAACCGTATTCATTTTCTTTTGATTTTGTTTCCTGTCTGTTCCTGCGGGTATATCCGCCTACGTTATTTGCTTGGTGCTGGTAACTAACTACATGAACAAACTTAAATCTAACAACAATGAACAAACTTAAATCTAACAACAATAAAAAAACAACTTGCACCTCTCCAGATTGCGTTTTCTTTTATCCTAGTGCATATCGATTTCCTAATTGGAATGACGCGAAACACAACAGTTTATATGATGCCGGGTACCCGGGTGTCCACTTCCGATTTTCAATTGTTTTAAGTGTATACGCGATTGAAATCGTTTTATTAATGTTTACTTCAATAAATAAACATGAAAAGTTAGTGCCATGGGCATTTTGGGATTAATTTACCTCCTACAGCGCATACAAAAGGATTCGAAAACGGGATTTTCGAGCCCAGGGTAATAAACTTAGTCCGTGTCCCACTCGTGAACCAGTGTATAAAATCTTAAAACACAATGGCTATTAATCTAAATCTTCCTGCCATAAATGGTGATTTCGAGCTTGGCCTATCCGTCGGGTAGACCCATCTTTAGCTGATGATCTCAAGCTGCCAATACTAAAGGGCAATAACGTAGAGAATATCAGGGCCAATGTGTGTTATTGGGCATTGGCCAAAGCTGGAACTCTGCATTACACTGGTGAGGCGCTCAAACTGCTCGTGAATGGAGCTCTTGCATGTGTCGACATGGGCCTATGCGCAAAGGTAGGCACTGTCAACTATGGAGACTGAGTCGAAGTCGACGTACCTGTCGATGCAACTGAGGCTGCTTCACTCGAGATCGAAACATTAGTCAACCGGAACAATCTGGTCACTGCTGGTACCATCATATTAGCTACAAAGGCTAATTGGTGGAACACCAATCATCACACAGGGGGCGTCGCGAACCGAGCAACTGGATATGTATTGAAAGTCCTGACCCAAAAGATAGGCGCACATATTGACGATCAATTGGTGTCAGCTGCACATACAGTGGGTCACTGGCGTCAACATTAAAGATCCTTGGTATCGCACGAGTTGCAGGGTTACGTGCAACCACTGATGCCGGTTACCCAGCCCCAACCAATATGGCCATAAGTGCGGATGCTATGCTCCGAGTCACAAGCATGCCAGCAGGCACACACAGATGTGCAGTTGCATATGCTGCCGCCACCCGCTTGGTGAAGAGCGCATATGTGAGAATATGCCCCAACGCCATCTCGTTCCGCGCCATCCCAGTTGCCCGTGCGGCCATCCTGGAAGCACCAGCATAGTTCCATGTCGGAGCTTTCTATCTGACTGGACACGAACGGGCGGCTTACAACGATGGGGATATGGATGTGCAGCTCGGTCGACTAGGTGCATACATTTCGACAATGAACGCAAAGTCGACACTTGCTAAATCACCACATCTCTCCAAGGATCGCGTTGAGAGCTATGACGACTACAGTGCGGAATTTGCGACTGCATTGAATTCCGCAATCGCCCTGTCACGGACGCATCAGCAGGCAATGATCAACGAGGCCGCAGAGCCGTTAGCTGACAATGTCGTCCGTGACTTACGGGCGGATTTTCTATAAGACCGACCCCCACTAGTAACCAAGGTGGACCTGCAAGCGGCGTCAATTTCGTAGCACCGCCCCCTCCTGGCAGGCGGCGCTCACATTCACGCAGCACTGACAGTGAGGCAGGTCCAACTCGACGGAGCGAAAGGATACCTGCAAGGCAGCAGCAGCCACCGCAACGTTAGATCGAGCTAGAGCGGGGTCGGAAGTTACCTTTCACGTTTAGGGACAAATTCTCAGTTGTTGGGCCTTCCGCCCCGGAGTCATTTAAAGAAAATCATATTTGTGTTTGTGTTAGCTTTAGTTTTTGTTCTTGTGTTTCTCTTTGTTTTAATTGTATTATTAGAATTACTTGCCACTTTCATTTGTGCTGAAACTTTGTGTTCAGTGTTCTGTTTAGCTATAAGTTTGTTCTTTGATTAGGTTAAATTCTTTGTGACAACTTTGTTCACTGTCATTCGTTGAAATTCAGCCTGAAATTTCGATTGCCTTGTGCAATGTGATACCTTATGTGCCTTGTACCGTTAAGTATTAAGCATCATATGCTGAAGGTTTCAATGATGTATTAGTTGTGTAGCTGCATTCAGCTATGTGTAGTTTAGTTTATTTTTGTGATTCTCTGCCAAGCTTTTGTGCCCAGGCAGCAAGTATTAATATGAGCTGATCACCTCCATAATGTCCACGAAGGCCAATGAAGAACTGGAGAGACAAGGCAGGTGAATCATAAGAACAAAGTCCCGAAAGGGCAGAAGATGTCTTCGACAGGAAGGAGTAGGAGATGGCAGAAATGCCAAAGCAGGGGATGTTCGGAAGTAATGCAGCTAGCGATTCCCGGAAGCTCCACGGAGTGGGGTTTTAGTGAGTAATAATCTCACACTACCACCCAAAACATCTGGGTAGTGTCTTGTTGAAGATTTCCCCACTCCCAACGCTCGCAAAAAAAGGGTAATAAACTTGAATGACTATTGTCGATGTCACGTAGTTAGAATTTGACGGTTTAAATTAAAGCATTTTTATGTTCAGATTACAAAGATGCCGAAGGAGTGAGAGAGAGAGAGACCGATAGTGGAAGTAGTGAAAGTGAAATCGAGGATCAAACGGGAAGAGCACCGGCGGCAATTCCAGGTACAAATAGCTTGCCTTTTGTATATAAGTAATAAATCAATATATAAATTTCTTTCAGTAGTAACTCTAAATAATTTCATAGCCAAAACCAAACCGCCGCTTCGTCAACATCAAACTGCAAGTCACAATTTAATGCGTCAGCGAAGTGGCCCCCATAGAAGCACCGAAACACTTCCGATAAGCGACAATTTTAAGAAGATATTCACAGTAGAAATGGTAGATATTATCATACGACAAACAATTAAAAAGGCTTCATCAGTATACGCAACGTACAATGCAGTACATCCAGATTCACAGCGATTTTGGAAGCCTATTAACGTACAAGAAATGTACGCGTTAATGGGTGTTTTAATTTGCTCTGGTGTGAACAATTCCAACACCTATCACAAGTCTGAAATGTGGCATTCAACGTCATATCCACTATATCGAGCGACAATGGGGGTCGAAAGGTTCCGGAACATCGGGCGTTTTATCAGATTCGACGACGACAATGCACGCGAACAACGCGCAAGAGACAATGTTGCACGCTAATTTATCCTAAAGTACAAGTCGACGGAGAACCTAACAACCGATGAACAACTTTATCCTTTCCGAGGTCGCACAAAGTTCACACAGTATATTCCGTCGAAGCCAGCCAAATATGGCATCAAGATTTGGTGGATTTGCAATGCCGAAAATGCCTATCCTTTGCAAGGAATTATTTACACTGGCAAAACAGATAACGTTCCAGGGAAAAACCAAGGAGAAAGAGTGGTGAAAGAACTTGCAGCCGCGTATCGAGGAAGTGGCAGAAATATTTCCATGGACAATTTTTTTACAACGTTACCTCTTGCTAAACTTTTACTTTCATGGAACTGAACTGTAGTCGACACTTTGAAGAACAAACCGTACATTTCAAATGCAATGGCTCCTAATAAGTCAAGAGTACAATACTCTACTATGTTTGGCTTTCATGAACATAATATAACGCTCTGCTCGTACGTTCCAAAGAAAAATAAAGCAGTCATTTTATTATCGACGATGCATTCCGATATGGCTGTACACGATGACGCTAAGAAGAAGCTTCACATTATTACCTATTATAATAAGTAAAACATGGCAAAAAAGGTATTTGATTATTAAGCAACACCTTTACCTTACGTGAATGAATAATAAATGATTAGCACTAATTATGAAGTTAAAATTACATTTTTTGTATGGTGGCTACCCAGGTACGTTCGCGGCGATATGTTACGTTCAATTTGCTTATTTCAGCGAAAAAAATGTTTTTTAATTTTTCTGAAAGGCACTTCTGCTTTGAAATAAGTTGAATAACGACGATCCTTAAAATTCGGTTTACACGGGGAGTTTGCACGGCCTTTCATCATCGCCGACGTCACCAAACCAATAATAGGCGCAGATTTTTTTAGATAAGTTTGAATTGCTAGTAGACCTACGTAACAAAAAATTGATAGACGGAAAAACAAATTTGAAAGTCGCAGGAATAATTGAATTAGTCACAGACCTCGATGTGAACATCACCTCTATCCCCTTGGGTTCCGATCACTACTATCAACTCCTTTTCAGCAAGAATTCAGTGACCTAACTCAACCCAACATTGCCACCGAATTCCAAGTAAAATCAAACATTTTTCATCACATCGAAACGCAGGGCCCACCCGTGTTCGCCAAAGCACGCAGGTTATCGCCCAACAAATATGAAATCGCTAAAAAAGAATTTGATTACATGGTCCAACAAGGCATCTGCCGGCCTTCCAATTCAGCTTGGGCTAGCCCGCTGCATATGGTCCCGAAGAAAAATGGAGATTGGCGACCATGCGGTGATTACAGAAGATTAAACGCCATAACCACCCCGGATCGATACCCAGTCCCACATATTCAGGACGCTACCATCAACTTAGCCGACTCACAGGTATTTACAAAATCGATTTGACGAAAGCCTACCACCAAATTGCAGTGCACAAGGATGACATACCGAAGACCGCAATCATAACACCATTCGGACTTTTTGAATTTAAAGTCATGACATTTGGGTTACGCAACGCTGCTCAAACGTTCCAACGATTCATCGACCAGGTACTAAAAGGTTTTAGTTTCGTGTTCAAATATATCGACGACGTAGTGATAGCGTCAAGAACTCCAGAAGAGCACACAAAACACATCCAAATGGTTTTTGAAAAATTCCGTGAGTACAACATAAAAATCAACATCTCGAAATGTGAATTTTTTAAAACCGAAATCAACTTCCTGGGTCACGTGATCAACAAAGAAGGGATACGCCCATTACCCGAAAAAATTGAAGCAATAAGAATTCCGCAGTCCAAATTAGCAAAGGAATTACGAAGATTCCTGGCCTCAATCAACTTTTATAAACGTTGTATCCCACAGGCAGTAATATCGCAAGGGATTCTACAAAAATTACTAATCGGAAATAAAAAAAACGACAACACTGTGATCATCTGGAATAACGAAGCCGTAGCTGCGTTTGGAAAGTTCAAGGAAGAGCTAGCTAATGCCGCGCTATTAGCACATCCGTCTCCCAACGCCGAGTTATGCATGCATGTCGACGCTTATTCAAACAATTCCATCGGCGCTGTACTCCAACAATAATTAATAAACCATAACTTGCAGCCACTAGGTTTCTACCTATGACAGGGAGCTACTGGCCGTTTATCAATCCGTAAAGCATTTTCGATCATCTCTTGAAGGAAGACACTTCACAATTTACAGCGACCATAAACCTTTAATTTTTATGTTCGACAAAAAGTCAGAGCAGGCTTCACCTCGTCAATTGCGCCAAATTGACTTTATTAGCCAATTCACAACGGACATCCGGCACGTTCCAGGCCCAGAAAATGTGATAGCTGACATGCTATCAAGGGTTGAGGCCGTGTCTCACCAAATCATCGACTACGAATCGTTACCTGCACAGCAAAAAGAGGACCAAGAACTTCAAACAATATTGAAAGGTGACAACGCGAAAGTATCCTTACAATTAAAATTGTGCACCTTTCCAAATTGGAATTCTCAAATCTACTGTGATACGTCAACAGGAAAAATCAGGCCCTTTATTACGAAGACATTTTGAAGAGCAGTCTGTAATACGATCCACAACTTGTCACACCCTGGCGTCAAATCTACAATTAAATTAGTAACCGATAGATTTGTCTGGCCATCAATCCGTGAAGAGTGCAGAAAAATGTCACAAAATTGCCTCGCCTGCCAAAGATCCAAAGTACAACGCCATAATAAACCAGCGCTAACCACCTTTCTAGTTCCAGGCGAGAGATTTAGTTACATCAATATTGACTTAGTCGGACCACTTCCACCAAGTAACGGATTCATCTATATCCTAACATGCATCGATAGGTTCACTCGTTGGCCGGAAGCGATCCCGATTAAAGATATGACCGCCGAAACGGTCGCAAAAGCCCTCGTTACTGGTTGGATCTCAAGATTTGGTATCCCACGCAATATCACATCGGATAGAGGAAGACAATTCGAGTCAGGGTTATTCAACGAGTTAACCAAAATGCTAGGCATCAAGCATTTACGAACAACTTCATATCATCCGCAAGCCAATGGTTTGATCGAACGGCTACATCGATCGCTAAAAACGTCCATAAAATGCTATGGGTCCAAAAATTGGGTCGATCTACTTCCAACCATCTTGCTCGGGTATCGTGCGGCATTTAAAGAAGATATCCGTGCAACTCCAGGTAAATTAGTTTATGGCACGACAATTCGATTACCTGGCGAATTTTTCGAGCATTCACAGGAAACATCACCGAGCGAATTCGTAAACCACCTGAAGGAAACGATGGAAAATATACACCCGACACCTACTGCAAACCATGCAACTAAACGTCCCATATTTGTTCAAAAAGAACTGAAAAGTTGCAAGTACGTGTTCATTCGAAACGACGCCGTCTCTCCACCATTAACGCCACCTTACGACGGCCCCTACCAAGTGATAGAACGAAAAAAGGTTACGTTTGTAGTGAAAGTAAAAGGTAAAAATCAGGAAGTTTCAGTCAACCGACTGAAAGCAGCTTTTACGGACGAAACGGAGGATGAAACTAGCGAACGCCAACCCACTCAACAACCTGTTCCTACCGTCCCACCTCTACAAATAAATACCAAGAAGGTGTCTTTTTCAGATCCACCCCACCAAGTAACCACATCAAGAACAGGACGACACATCAAAACGCCGTCCAGGTTCATCGCGACTTCGTCACTGGAGGGGGAGTAGTGTGGCGACCCTGAATTTCGATTGTTAAACTTATTATTTTTAATTTAAATTCAAAAGTTGTCGGCGCCAACACCTTTAGGTTGGCAACCAGCGACGCAGGAAATGACTGGGGGAAAAAAGTTTTTCAGTTCAGACGGAGCAGTAGTCCGAAGCACACAGCAGTTCACGTGAATCATCTTCGTTTGTATTTTTTAAAGTGTTTTTTAACGATTAGTTTTTATCTGTTTTTTTGCTGAATTGGCATTACAATCGTGTTATCATATTTACATTGTTTAAATATATTTGTTATTCGTTTGTGTGTGATTTTTATTAACGAAGATCCCACATAATTTTTAGACTTTTTACAAAATGGCTATTTTGTAAAGGTTGGGACACCACTTTTTTTTTATTCTAAGACACTGCAATGCCATTTAATCTGGCTTAACATCGATTTTGTCTTCGATCGGACCTTTGCAAGCATCAACTCCAGTCAAAAAATCAAATCGTGGACGAAAGCCGATGAAAAGTAGTATTTTAATGTCTCCCGAAAACATTTCCGAATTGAAGGAAAAGCAAACTAAACGAATAAATTGCTTCTTTGAAAGTTTCAATAAACATTCTAATTATAATACCAAGCAGTTTTACTTCATTATTTGCCTTATTTTTCAGATTTTTGAACCTTATAGGCGTTTCAAGATAAGCGATACGCTACCTTGCGGCAAATTTTTGAACTACTTGTAGAGGTGACGGCAATATTGCTCGCGTGCATTTAAATGTGAATTTGTGAGATTTTCTATCAAAATTTTAATAATGGGTAGATGGTTTTGTTCGGTTTTCGGGTGCAATTCTTCGAGTAAAAGAAATCCCGAAATTAGTTTTCATGTTTTTCCCAAAATAGGAAAAGAAAAAGTGTACATAAATAACAAATTTAACATTCGTGAACTTGTTGATCGCCATGAAACTTGGGTAAAGAATTTAAAAATTGGGAAGCCAGTATCAAAATATATGAGGGTTTGTTCGCGTCACTTTAAGAAGGATGATTACTTTTATACACCAGGTATGTATTTGTCTAGTTGTGTTCATGATTCTAATGAATTTACACACAGTAAAAGCTAAAACTGCAGAATTAACCTTAATGTTTTTTTACAGGTGGCTCAACAGCAAAACCGTATCTGAAAAAAACAGCTGTTCCCACACTTTATTTACCTTCAGTGCGCCATGGAGAAACTGTAAATACTGCAACAACTTTAAGTGAAAATTCTCGCAATGAACGTGCTGAAAATCGAGGCAAAGTTAAACAGCTTTTAACACACTCTCCACTTCGTGCATCATTAGAGCACGACGAAGAATTACAGCAAGATGAAGTTGATGTGGCAGAAGTATTAGAGCAAGATGAAATAGATGCCGCAGAAGGGCTACTTGCGTTATTAAGTAAACGTAAATTTTAAGTAAAGTAAATTTTTTAGTAAACAATAAACATTTGGTTATTAAGTTTTTATATTTATAAAATTTTTAAAAATAAGTGTTTTTTTTAGTAATTTAGTAAACAATAAACTTATCGTATAATGTAACAATAAAATAAAGTGATATCTGCACCGATTTTTTAGTAAACAATAAACTTTAGGTAATTCATTATATAACTTCTCCGCCTTTTCTACATCGACTTGATAGGAAGTGGGTTTATAGTTGTCGAAACATGGCATATCGAGTACTGGGACTGCCTTATATTTTTCTTTGGTAGTGTGTTTTTGCTGTGACCATACACATTTGATATCAGTTTGCGATATAATTTCAATTTCACGTAGGTCATCTCTGAAACCATACATAATAAGATAATAATTTTGGAATAAAATTCAACATACCTTGACGTGCACCACAACAAAACTGCTGAAATGTGCTTACATCGAGCTCCTTGTCCAGCTTTACATGTATAACTAATATTGGAAACACGAGCCTGGTTTTCATTCACTTCGTCAGCTTCTAATACACCTTTTATTTGATGAGGATCTGAATTCATTGCTGTAGTTTGCAAACACAAAGCAAGTAAATTAATTTTATCAGGTGATACACAGCTTTGACCACACAAAATTATATGTCCAGCGTGAAGAACCGCTTCACCTTCGTAAATACACCTAGAATTCTTATCTCCACCCATGTACTTCATATAATGCAGAATGCTAAAACGAAGCCCCGAGCTAGACATTGCTTCTAAAACAAAAACCTTTAAAATGTACTATCGAAAGCATAACATATTTATTTCAACTTACCAGGTTATTTTAAAGCCAAACTCTTCTTATAAATATTCAATGTTTCAGAAAGTACTTGCACGCTATTTTACAATACAAATAATCACACTAAACTGTCTTAACCTCGAATATATACGGAATGTCACAGTTTCTAACCCTTTTCAATTGGCAGCAATTAATTAATTCAAATTCAAAAATTAATTTTATCAAATTATTACAGTAAACAAACACAGAGGTGCCGTAATACAATTAAAAATATATATTAATACATAAACACGACAGCAAATTATCGAAAAACGCACCCGTTCCATTAATACCACTAATAGCCGTTATGGCGCTGCGATCTTAAATTGAAACGCCTATAGCTTTGCAAAAACAAACCAGGTTGGCAAAAGGCTACTGGAATATCGTTTCCACTCCACCGCATAAATGCATAGAAATTCCTAGACAAAAACATGGCACGCAAAGGATTACCGCTGTACTAATAGTTTGAACTTGACTGACCCTTTCAGAATTAGTCTCATCAGTAGCGGACTCCCTGTGAAATTACGCCGATCTTTTTTAAGTTTTTAATTTAAGTAAGTCCATCGATATTTATAATAGATAAGACTTCAAATGTTTCACTTATCGCGTGCCACAGATTGGGAACGTCATCTGACCTAGAACTTAACAAAAACGCAAACAAATTTCTTTGATTTTTTAACTTTGCCGTACTTATAATTATTTTAATGCTTGTTACGGTAGTGCCGGTTAAGAAAATAAATTGAAGCGAGTTAAGCTTGAAATGGACCCATATCTTACAGAAATATGGTTACGGTTAAATTCTCCGAATTTGAAATACATGCTCTTATGTTGATTAACGGTTACCGGGATGTGGAGTCACATACTTTAGTTGCTGATCAGCTCAACAAGAACTACAACTTATAACAAATTCGGTGAATTTAACTAAAACTAAATTTCCATAAGAAACGTTGGGATCCTTTGGCGCTCACGAATGCTTATTCAGAGTGAATAATATATACCTAATTAAATATTTATTGTTACAGAAACTACTTAGATAAACGTACTGTCGGATGTTACAGTTAGAGAAGGACTGACCTAGGGGATGAAACGTAAAAAGGGAAGTACCGAACAACCTGAGATTGCCTGTCAATCTGATCAAATATCGAGTACCTCACCCACGAGTACCAATTTAAATCATTATGATGCATTTTCTGAAGATGTAACAAGTGGAAGTGAATATCTTCCATCTGATGACAGCGCACCAATTATTCAAACAAGTGATGAAAGTTTCGATATAAAAAATACATCCCCGAAGGATGAAGAGTTATTGACTACAAACTTTCTCATTACAAAAGAAAAGCGAAAGAAGAAAAAAACAAGAAAGAGGCAAGAAGAAAAACCAGTTCAAGAATCTATGCCCAAGTGTGTCAATTCCGTTTCGTCATCAACTAACGGCAACTTCGAAGTAAACATTTCTGCAGCACATAAAAATGAAGGTAAACGCCTGCGGAATAAGGGGACGCCTGTTATTTTTGCCATATAGGGTATCGAATTTTGCTCGACATCTTGAAGTGATGCCTAGCAAAGAAATTGATGTAGCGAAATTATTGTCGATGAAAAAGCAATCCAAAAGTAGAAGAGATGGTTTCGCTAACCTTATGAGAGCTTGCGATTTTTATCATAATATTGAAGTATTATCGATAAAAATTGGTGAACTAATTCTAGTTTGCCGGCCGACCGAAAATTAACTTAAATTTGTCACATTTGACCAATACGGTCCTTGCCCGCACTGTTTGGGGTTTATGTTAAAAAAAACATCTGTGTATCATATCGGGAGCCTGGGTGTGGCTAGGACCTTTATGTTGTGTCTAACGACCTCATTCTGTGTCTGCTGCATCAAGTGATGTATAAGCCTCCTCGTGGCGCTCCCGGATGCATGTAATTGCGAACCTAATCTAACGGCATTTCGATGCCAACTGTTTTAATTATGTTGCTCCGAGCAACAGACGTTAAGGCAATAAAAGTTGACCCATATCCGCATGCATTATATGTAACCAATTATACAAACGATAGGTGAGATTAAGTGAAGAACGCTTACGGCGTAATGTAACCTGAACAAGTCTTGATGTCGGTCAGATTTACGGAGACTAATATTTCGATCCTGTGTAGACTGGCGTTACACAGCCGGAAATTACTCTGAGTTCATAGGCAGTTACAGTCTGGAAGTCTTTCTTCGAATTATCGATTCCTAACCCGCGAAGCAATGCACTTGTGCAACCTGAAAGGATGATTGCAGATCAAAACAGGCCGACAAACCTGCTAGACTGCTTCTTCTGACTGGAGCTAAATCGCAAAGCTTGGAATAGCTTAAAAATTCCAAACAGGTATCGAGGACAGTGTATGATAAATCACAACACTATACTGTGTGTGTAGTCACGTGAATAAACATGCATCCAGAACGCGAAACTGGTGTTAAGATGCCCGCCCGGGCGAGCGAATCGCCTGCTGTACTAATGGCAAGCGGAGGAAATGCGCCCACGAACATTGTTTAATGTCGCCTGCTGGGTTGCACTAATTCGTCCAGATTGTGTTAAAGGCTTTGAAGGCCTAAACCTCCTGGAGCTGGGTGCTCACCTTACAGGTTTTGTATACCCCTTCTGGGTATCAAAATCGGAGACTCGGGTTAGTAGTCACCAGGGGAGAAAACCCTCCCAAAAATCCGTCAATCCTACGGTGCACACGCTTACGGGATGGGTGGCCGGGTGCGTGTAACTCGGTTCTTAGTGTGAACCTCTAGCGACCCAGGGGCCAGCGCTAGTTGTAAGACTAAGTCCTCTTACCTGGCTTCTGTGATGAGTCGGGTGGACTGTTTATGAATCACACCGACTCGTGGGAACAAAATGGGAAAACCTTTATCAAACAAACGAAGGGCGCAGGGGCGGGCGCGAGGAAGGGGCAGGAGAGGCGCGTACGGGAACGTGAACGCGAACGCGGATAGAATTAGGGAGACCCCTCACGTCACACCTAATCTAGACCTCCAAATCGAAGCAGAACTCGATTCAAATAGACTTGCAAGGGATTCAAATAGGGTCTTTGTGCCGGTAGCGGGATCCAGTAGGGATCAAGGCGCCGGAGGTTTCTGGACGGACATAGGCGCGACGACGGTACAGCCGGCTGTACAAGAGAACGATGACGACTCACAGGTAACAGAACACACAGATTACACACAAACCACACTTCACACACTCAAGATCCTTCAGATCAATTGTCAAAGGTCATACGAAGTTACCGCGGAAGTTAGCACTTTTGCATTAGATCGTAAGGTCGATATAATCCTCATGCAGGAGCCTTATAAGAACACTAAAACTGGGTTAATCCAAGGGATTCCCGGTAACTTCAGAGTATTCTCGGCGCCTCATGCTTGGGCTGCCATTGTCGTTTTAAATAACGACTTTACTTGTCTACACATCACACACTGCGGAGATTCCGCACACACTTTACTTTTTATTAATAATAGTTACTTTGAACTATACTTGAGCAGTATGTATTTCAAGGGAGGCCAGGATATCAATTTAGATATTCAATTCATCACAAAATACATATCAATAGTAGGTAACCACCCGTTGCTGATCGGGATGGACGCTAATGCTCAATCACCGTCTTGGTTTAGCAAGCCAACGAGAGACAGTGATCCCTCGGTTGTTCGGGGATATGTACTAGAGGAGTACATATCAGCCTCTGGCCTCATTATTCATAACGGGCCCAGCGCAGGCTCCACATTTGAGGGGGGAATAGGTGTTGGCGGAAGGGGTTCATCAGATATTGATGTTACCCTCAGTAACGCTTTGTTTGATAGAACCTACACCAGTCACTGGGAGTTACTGGACGGCCATGGTATAAGCGATCACAACCCTATTCTAATCAAGATTGGGTTGGAGAGACAGGGGACTATGAGCCCAAACGAAATACCCATCAAGTACAAAATCGCCTCAGCTGAGTGGAATCAATATAGGGACGCATTAGTACTCCGAGCGACGGATGTCAATCATTTTAAAAGTCATAATATAAATGATATGATTGACACAATAGAGAACTGGGTGGCCGACACGAACTCGGAGGTGATACAACCTACACGGGTCTCGAGTCGTCCACGGGTGTCTTGGTGGACCCAAGAACTTAGGCAGGAAAGAAAAGCAGTTATGACTGCTAGAAAGAGGGCCCAACGTGCCAGCAGGGCCGAGCGTGCTAATGCGGAGGCATTGCGCCTAGAGTTTGCAAGGCAATCGCGCCATTACAAAAACGCAATAAAAGAGGCCAAGCTCAAAGACTGGCAGGAGTTTGTAGCTAGAGGTAGTTCCGAACCGTGGGGCGCCGTGTATAGGATATGTAGGGGGAAACGCGCAAAAACCGAAATCGCGGACGTTCGGTTTAAAAGGAATGACGGCACGGAAGCGCATTCCAGCACTTGGCAGGAAAGTGCAGGTCTCTTCCTAAATAACTTCTTCCCGGACGGAGAAGCGGGGGTGCTAGATTTGAACGTCGGCTTGACACCTAGCCCAGAATTCAGTCAGGAGGAAGTTGACAAGGCCTTCAGCCGAGTAAAACTCAGAAGAGCCCCCGGACCGGATGGGGTTCTTCCTGAGATGGCCAGGCAGGTCTGGAAAGCTATTCCGGAACACTTGCATCTGTTGTACAACAGGTGTTTGAAGGAAGGGTACTTTCCGGACAGGTGGAAAGAAGCCAATCTGGTCGTGATATTGAAGGCCCCGGATAAGATTAGATCTGAGGTGACTTCATATCGACCTATCAGTCTATTGCCAGTGATGGCAAAGGTGCTAGAGCGTATGATGGTTACTAGACTGAATGATCTTGTGGGCGAGGGACTTCATACTGATCAGTATGGGTTTACCACGGGTAAGAGTACCGAGGATGCCTGGTTCAGGGCGGTAACCGCGATAGGCAACGCGACGGGTAAATATGTCCTAGGCATATTTATAGACTTTACTGGCGCATTCGATGGCCTCTTATGGTCTAGAATATTAGAAAAGCTCACGGAGCTAAGGTGTCCGGAATTGCGACTGTGGGCAAGTTACTTTCAGAATAGAACGGTCGCAATTCGGGGTAGGTCAGACAGAATTAATCACCCCGTCAGACGGGGCTGCCCACAAGGTTCCATAGCAGGGCCGTTCGTATGGAACCTTATGATGGACGAGTTACTTGTTTCCCTTAGTGAGGATCAAGGAACCGTCATCGCGTACGCGGACGATCTGCTTATCCTAATAGAGGGTAACAGTCGTCAAGTAATAGAAAGAAAGAGCCGGGAAGCTCTAGAAAGAGTCATAGACTGGGGAAACCGGATGGGCGTCAGGCTCTCGGAGAAGAAAACTGTGAGTATGATACTCAAAAGATTCTTTTCTAAGAACAGGAACCCTACGGTAAAAGCGCACGGATTAAAAATTAAGCTGGTAACGAAGGTCAGATACCTGGGACTAGAGGTAGGTGAACGATTGAGTTTCAATCCTCACTTGCACTACCTTGGGTCGAAGATTAGTTCGCTGGTTGGATGTTTAAGACGAGTTCTAAAGAGAGAATGGGGTCTAGACAGGGCGGCTTTAAGGCAATTTATAACGGACTTCTAATCGCGAGCATGGCATACGGTGCCAGTGTTTGGGGACACACTATGGCCAATTCGACTTATAGAGACAGGATAAACCGCGGACAAAGAATTGCACTGTACGCGTCGAATAGGGTATGTAGGACTGTCTCTACCGAAGCGATGCAAGTCATAGCGGGCGCCCTCCCCTGGGATCTCGTCGTTAAGATGCGCCGGGAGCTGTTTCTAAGGAAACGGGGGTTAGAATCGCGCCCAGGGGACGTAACTACAAACGTCGAAAGAGGTTTCTCGAGGCTCCGGTTTAAAGAGCTATTACTAGAAAGACTCACTAACGAGTGGAGTCAAAGATGGGACGTTTCAAGTAAAGGAGCGGTCACTAGACGTTTCGTTCCAAATGTTGGCTATGCTTCCGAGAACGAGTGGTTTGAGCCGAATACACAACTTGGCTTCTTACTTACCGGTCACGGAAGTTTTAATCATCATTTGCAAAGGTTAAACTTAACCCAGGCAGGTGAGTGCGATTGCGGGTTGGCGGAGACGTGGGATCACGTACTCATAGAGTGTCCTTATTACGACAACATAAGGGTCCCTCTAGGCCCCGGCCTTAGCATTGATACTGTTAGAGATCTCATAGCGACGCGCGAAAGCTATGAGAGGCTTCAGACGTTTGCAACTGAAGTATTCAAACGTAGGCGCGAACGAAATGCTCTAGGAAACCTCGACGGGGATTAAAAACGAGTACCAAATTAATTCCATTTAGACTTGATTGATTCGAATATGCTGGTAAAGTAGACTCAGATCGCCTAGGACGATCAAAACTTAAACATTAGCTGGTTAATTTATTAATGCAGTTAGGCTATGTGTTGCCAACTAAAACTTATATATTAAGTTATTGAATACTACTATCTAGAAAATAGGCGGGTAATACCTGCCTGAAAACCGGACTAAGCACGGTTTCAAGCTCTAAAGTTTATTCGTCTGTGATTTAAGATAGCTATATGGTTAAGACATGCAAGATCTTGATCCACGTATGTTACCATATACAAACTTCAAAAGAACCTGCTTAACAGCTGTGTTCTGAAGTAATGCCTTGAGCGGATATTGCCTTCGAGCCAGGTACAAGTGCATAACCTCGGTTTACGTACTTGTCGAATAGGCAACGTTGCAAACTCTGACCTCAGGCGCGAACAGAGAAAGTAAGTGCAAGATCCGGGTGAAGGATTCTACGTACTTACAAATTTTGTTTGCTTAAAGTGATTGACAAAGTGTATCAACCACTTAGTCTAATTGATGCACTTAAAAACGGCTTGGCAGGCCGCACTTTGTCAATGCCCTGGCGGACAGAAGTCCGATATGAGGAGGCAAGTTGGAATCCGCTAAGCGGAAACCTTCAGCCTGGGACGTGACATATCTCCTAGCCTTTGTCCAAGCATCGGCGTCGCAGCCCTAGAGCCTTTTAGGTCGGGCGCCGAGGGGTGCAGCGGTGCAGCTCCTTAGTGCATGACTCCTGAGTAATCCGGATAATGCATAATACCGTTACTACGGGAGACGGGGGGCCCAAGGGCATTAAAAACGCTCTTCCCCGTCATTTGAGGTTGGACTCGTAGTGGCTGTGGTTAGGGCGAGATTCTGCCAACGGTGGGAACCTCTTGTACTTGTACAAGTGGAACCTGCGACAGTTTACATGGCGATCAAAGTAAACGGCGCCTGCCTGTTAGCAGGAAGCTCGAGGCCGAACTAGAAGGTGCCTTGAGGCCCCCACCTAGGGTGATGTCAACCGGCTCGTTGATGTTATTAGGTACCCTTTAAATAGGGCGCGCGCCGCCGGTGAAACCTCGGTATGAAACTTCCAAAGCGTACTAACGAGTAAGGCGGTCCACGGATCCATGGGGATCCGTGCTGGGTATGTCTGACGACGATCCTAGCACGATAATCTAAACTACTTCATTTGTGGCATCATATCAAGTCGAGCTGCACATTAAAAAGGCAAGATGAAAACGGCCAAAACGAAATAGCGAATAATAAACTAGTAATTGCCGAAAGTAATGCTATATTGAATGACACCTTCGGGGCGAAATTTTCTACCGACTTTGTAATTAATATAGTTACAAAAATACGCGAAGACGATGTTGGGGAATTGAGCAAAAATGACCAACTAATTTTACAATTTGGTGCTATGCTATTTGAAAAATATGGAACTACCCAATGCGAACTTATAAGGCAATCGATGCGTCAACTTGTCGATTTGTCTTTCACATCAAAATGTGGCAAGAAGACCCGAGTTTGAGATACAATCTTTGGCATTAAAAATTGGTCATGCTTTAAAAAAATGTGCCTCAATAAAACGTGGCAGTTGTTTAAAATCTGGAAATATAAGTAGGAATGAAACCCTCTTATCGTTTTTAAGTCTGATGGACCTACAATGGTCCATCAGAATATCCTCGAATGCGTTGGCTACCAGGGGTGGGCAAAATACATTTCAAATGTATTTGAAATACATTTTACAAAATACATTTATGAAAATACAAAATACAATTGACAAAATACAGTATTTAAAATACAAGATGCAGTATTATGTTATAATAACATAATAATAACATAGTATATTATGTTACAATGACATGAATAAATGGATTTTGTATTTCAAAAACTGCATCCTGTATTTGAAATTCTGTATTTTGTAATTTGTATTTTCATAAATGTATTTTGTAAAATGTATTTCAAATACATTTGAAATGTATTTTTCCCACCCCTGTTGGCGACTATGTATAACAAAAAATTAAATGCAACAGAGTTATTGTCAGTGACCGGAGATTTAATTAAATTGATCCTTTTTATCGATGAAAATATGAAAGTAGCAAGAAATTCATGATTGAAAACTCCACTCCAATGACTCAAAACTGGATGCAATTAGCAACTTTATGTCTTTCGGTCACAACGTTTTTTATTAAAATTTTGATGGAATTTTATAAAAATTTAGAGCGTGAGGAGGTGCTTGTAAAAATTCATTAGATTTTCTCGGGATTGACCAATTTCCATCGTATTGATTCAGGAATGCCCTTTGAAGTGGTACGTCATTCTGAAGACAATTCTGATCCAATAGGATATAAACTGGCCAAGCCCAAAAAATGGATGTATTTCGTCTACGTATTTATAGTATCGACCTATAGCAATAAATATTAATGTATCTAAAAATCATTTACATGAAATTTCTGTTCATTTTTTCACAACCACCTTAAATTTAAAATAAAATTTCCGAGACCTATTTTTTTTAACTAAATAAGTAATGAATGATACATTCTCGATCTACTTATAAGCACTGACCTATTATGTCATCATTAATTTGTAATTATAATTTTTTTCTTTAATAAAGAAGTATTTTTATAAATTTTTTTTATTACCTACTTTATCCCAATATTGATTTTTAGTGAGAAGGTCACGTGCACTGTGAACTTGCCTAGTAATAAATTATCAATATGAATGAAATAGTAGGTAAATCGAATTAAATCTTAGCTTAGCATCTCGAGTTATTTCAACTTGGATATCATAAAAAAATTATTAATTAACTTTCAAAATATGTTATTTTTGTTAAAGTATGCACGGATGTAGAAATCAAGGTCTTGTCTTTCCGACATGGTTATCTGAAAGACAAGAAGCGACGTCTTTCCTTTTATTGTAACCTTAAAAATTGTGATATTCAGGCTTATTAATTAAATGTAATCTAATTAATTAGTTTGGTTTTAATTCTCGCATTAAATGTTAAAGCTAGATAAAATTTGATTATGAAATCCTGTCTCAAAGTGGTAATAGTTATAAAGTAATCACAATGCAGTGGACTATCACTAATCTGGTACCTACATTGAAAAAGCTATCAATTATCTTCTGTTTCTTGGCCAGAAACCATATTTTTAACATTTTAAAACGTCGGATTTCGGATTAGTGGACAAGCCGGAGTGGCACAGTGTCGAATTAGTGAGTTTACTGTTTGTTATGAAATAATATATATACTATATATAAATATACTGCGGTGGTCCAAAATGGGATCGATTCGGCGAAAAGACACAATCGTATTTTATTTAGTTTAGAGGCTATGATTTGGTTTGTTTGGCTGTACCAGGGTTTAGAAATACTGCGATGTAAACTACTTTGACGCATGGGAAATTCGAAGGCATGAACAAGCGTTGCACATAACGTAAAGAAAAATTAAAATGTTTAATTTAAAAAGGGAATGGCAATGCTAAATAACGAATGCATCGTTATAAAAATAATTTAAATGTATGTAATTAATTTGTATTAGTGTTTAGTTGTAATTACTTAGAAAATTTTGTAAAAACTAGGTTAGTAAATATTAGTAGTGTTACGCAAATAAAAAATAAATAAAAAAGGATTTCTGAATACACTTGGTGAAAAAGTTGAAACAATTATCGATTCCAATGTAAACTTTTGAAGTTGAAAGACAATTATTGATCATTTCCAAATAAACGATAAAGTGCATCGATATACTTCAAATCAAATTCCAATCAACATTTATTGAGTACTAATAACCAAATCAACAGTTTCCTAAAAAAAATAAACATTATTTCAAAATGTAATTTAAAAGAGGGAAACTGCATAAAAACTCTCCCACGAATAAAAAAATAAGCAACAGAAATCCAATGTGCCTGGAAACACACAAAAAAAGATCGAACTTCCTTGGTAACGGGATGATTATTGATAAAAAGACGGTAGATGTTTTATGAAATAAAAACGCAGGTGAATTGTGTGAGTAAGAAAATTTAATTTAAACCGGTGATAAAAAAATGATCAGTAAAGTGAATCAAGGTCAAGATATTATGTTAAATGAAAGAAAGTAGAACAATTTGTGACAAAAATTTGTGAAAAACACTTATCATAGGGTAAAAGTGTGTAATGGTAATAAAATTTGATGAAACACAGAATTTGGATATCATTGAATGGAGATTGGTGTAAATGTTCATGAAAATATTTGGATTGAGATTCAAGTTGTGTGGACAGATGGTGATATACAGGCAACAAAGAAATTACTAGGAAATAGCAAGGTTGGTAAAAACGAGTATTTATTTGTGCGCGAATATTCAAAACGACAATTTATTTAGAAATTCTTTATTTATTTATAAAAACATTTATTGCGGCTTTTAGGATTAGTAAGAAATTTTGTTCAATTTGTAATTAAGGATAGTTTTAAAGCATTTTGTTCAATTTGTATTACGTCTCTATGACAACGATAAAAATATTTGATAATTTGAAATTAAACAAGCATTGCCATTATAAAAAGTTTACTTTATTTTGTAAATCAAGTTTATCTGAGGATAAAAAAATTCGAAATCTTGTTCATGTTGGGAGATTTGTAAATGCATTCAAAGAAGTTTACAACCGTCAATAAAAATTTACATTAACCTTGGGCTAGCTGGAGCGAAGTAATAAGTTAACGATTCTACGTAAGTTATCATTTTGGAAGGAGCAATTAAAGGTAAGGGCTATTTTCAAAGTAAGAGCTAAGTAAATAAATAAAGGGTAAAGATACATAGCAATACCTATAAAATGTTGAAAATGCTGTTGGTTCAGATTATTACGAAACTCAAGTGAAGTCCTTTCAATGGATGCTGTATCTAAAAAATAAAATGTAAGAGACAAATCATAAAATCATGATGAATATTTTCACTTTAAAAATAAAAAGAAAGGAAACAAATTGGGTAATTAATAATGTCTGTTAAGGTAGGCTAACGCAATTAAACGGTGATAATTAAAGTGTTTAAATGAAGTGGAAAAGGACGGGTTTATTTCCGACAAGTTCGAAATTAGTAAAACGCGCCTGCTCGTGACAATTTTTGGGGAGACATGAGGAGATAAGGAGATTGGCGTACGGTCTGTGAGTAGTCGAAGGTATAATAAAAAAAAGAGCCGTTCATTTATTCCTCGCTATATAAAAACAAAATCTTTGTCTTATCACGGCAATACATATAAGCATTGCTCGCGCATACTTTTAGCAATGAAACGCATTCATTAGAATTTACCGAATGCATTTTAGCTCCGTTAAAAAATGACAACATTAGTCTTTTATGCAGACAAGATAACCTAATTGTTCAGTTTGGAATGACGCAATTTGAGAAATACCACAACACACAAAATAGTATAATCAGACAATCTATGAGGCAACTAGCAAGATTGTTATTGCAATTGCGGGAGTTCGATTGCAACAACCATAGATTGTCTGATTGGCTGTGGCCTGTACATTTCGACTCTGTAATTTCTACAGTAAAAAATATTTCGTCGGCTGAAAGTAATAAGGTTGTACATAGTTGTATGTTGTAACATACAACTATTTTACTTAAATAGTTTCAATAAAATACGTTCTGTTGTAACGTACAACTCCAAAAATTTAACCTCAAAAATATTATAGTATATGTAAGTAGGTAGTACATAATCGTGTGAATTAGAGTGTATTGTGAGTGAATATGAATTTGGAAGATTGGGACAGTGACGACTCGGTAGCAGATAAGGACTACAATCCGGGTAGTAATGAAACAAAAATCCAATCTGATAATGAAACTGAATGATGAGGAACCGTGCTCCGAAAAAATAGAAAAAGCCGGAGCAGATACAGTAGAAACTCCTAAGAAAGTCAAGAAACGCCAACGAAACGTTTCTGCATGGAGATGTAACGTCCGAAAAAGAAAACACGACCGAGGAGAGGAATACCTTTCTGCAAAGAAGATAATTGTGCCAGCTAAAAGAATCAAATGCACAAAAGACTGCATAAATAAGTGTCTTTATAAATGCGAAACATTTGTATCACAAGAAGAAAGGGAGACTATTTTTAAAGCTTATTACAGTTTATCAGCGGAAGAAAAAAGGCTATTTTTGGCTTCCACTACTAAAAAGATTGAACCAGACAAAAGAAGAAAGGGAATAAATAAAGAGTCTTCTAGAAGAAAATTTACTTACCTTTATTATTTTGACGTTCGGGGAAATAAAATACAGGTGTGTAAGAATTTTTTTTGAGGGACTTTGTCGATTAGTCAGAAACCTATTTACACCGCCCATACAAAAGCAAAAGACAATGTTACTGTAATTCCCAAAAAAAGTAATCAAGGAAAACATGTAAAACACCAAATTGCAGAGTGTGATAAAGAGAATGTTAGAGCACACATAAATTCCTTCCCGAGGATTTCATCTCACTACTGCCGAGCTTCAAGTGAAAGAGAATATTTAGAGTCTGGGTTAACCGTAACAAGGATGTATGAGTTATATACTACCAAAATGCAGGAAACAGGAGCAAATTGTGATTGTTTCTGCATACCGTAATATTTTCTTAAATGAGTTTAACCTCAGTTCTTTTAAACCAAAAAAATATAGATGCGGCGTATGCGAAGAATTTGAACTACTTAAAGAAGAAAATAAATTGTCTGTTGAAAAACATACAGAATACAAAGCACATGTCGCAGAAAAGACGTCCATGAGACAAGACAGAAAAAACGTCAGAGATAACCAAGAAAAGGCCGTCTTGTGTTTCGACCTGCAGAATGTTTTGTCATGTCCCAAGGCAGAAATAGGGCATTTTTACTACGTATATGAGCAAATTTGCTGTATACAATCTAACTGCACATTTGTCCCTTGACAAGAAAGTTTATTGTGCCATTTGGACGGAGTCAATTATGGGACGAAAAGGAAACGACATTGCAAGTGCTCTTGTCAAAATAATTAAAGACGTTCTAGATAACAATCCTGGACTCACTGAAATAACACTGTGGAGTGACAGTTGTGTTCCACAAAACAGGAACAGCATTATGTCTTACGCAATGGGAGTGCTTCTTGTCAAGTACTCGTCTTTGCAAAAAATAACAATGAAATACTCAATTCCAGGACATTCAGCAGTGCAAGAAGTGGATGCCGTTCATAGCAGTTCAGATCGCATTTTAAAACCAAGGGAATATTATTCTCCTGTTGGGTTGCTAAGAATACTAGTTCAAACTGTAGGTCGAAAGAAAACATATAAGATAATACAAATGAAGCCAAACAAATTTTTTGAACTTTCAAGAACACGCGACCAATCTAAATTACAATATCATTCCGTATTCTAAGGTTAAAACTTTAATTTTTACTAGATCAATTTTTGAAGTTCAATTTAAAACTTCTTATAATATGGATGAATTGATTTGATGAAATATTTCATTAATTAAATACGCTTCCCTTTTTTCCTGCAGTTTTTTCTTAATTTTCTAATACCCGATATTTTCAATCGCGACTTTCTCAGTTCTAACTACAAGTAACATACAACCTTATTACTTTCAGCCGACGATTTGTTAAGGAAAGCTTAAAAGTGTCGGTGTTACGAAATGTGTTAGTGACAATTTTGTTAACCTTCAAGTAAAACAGAAAAACCGGAAACCAAATGCTCGTAGATATAATTTAAATGATAAGAATTTTGCCCTAGCTGTGTATTATTGTTCAAGTAAATCATACACATTTTTGCAAAACCATTTTGCTTTGCCATGTATTACTCGTAGATCGCTCAGAAACTGGTTACAAAATATTGAAGTAAGTCCCGGTATTAACAAAACAGTTCTAAATTTGTTAAAATTGAAAGGTGAAAAATTGACAAAGAAAAAACTATATTAATTATTTTTGATGAAATGTCTCTAAAACAATAAATTGTTATCATACAATAATGCCAACGATACATTTGAAGAGTTTGAAGATTTGGGATCCACAGTACCTATGAAAAATTTAATTGCAGACAAATTTCAGCCGAAGCTATGCAATCAAGCAATAGTGGTCATGATCAAGGGTATTTATTGCAACTTCAAACAAATTATTGGCTATTTCTTGTCCAAAGATGCTATTACAAGCGATACATTTAAAGATAATATATTGCTTCAAATAATTACGGAACTCCAAAAAAGTGATTTCATTCCAAAAGTTGTAATATGTTACCAAGGTTCTAATAACGTTCGTGTAAGAAAGTTATTAGGAGTGACATCTGAAAAACCATTTATAGAAATTTTAAATGAAAACATTTTCTTTTTTTATGACACACCACATTTACCGAAATCCGTCAGAAACAACCTTAAAAAATTTGATTTTCAGTATGAAAATAAATTATTCAGTTGGTCGGATGTGGTCGATTTTTACAACAAGGATTCTAATATGGTTCCTCGACTAGCTCCTAGATTATCAAAGAAATGCATAACTCTACCACCATTTTCGCCTAGGAGAGTTTGCTTGGCTGCAAGAGTTTTTAGTCATTCTGTGGCCAGCGGTATTCTTTTGCACGTTTCTTTTAATTCATTACTTAGCGCTGCTGCAAACACGGCTGAGTTATTAGAAACTTTTGATACTTTATTTGATATTTTTAACTCTTCAAAGTTTGAATGTGCAAAGAAATGGAGGTGACCCATAAGTGACAAAAACCTTCATTTTCAAAAACTAGAAACTATAAGGATGTTTTTGATAAATTTAAAAGTATTAAATAAAAGAAATGCAAATCCCCCTTGTATTCAGGGATGGATAGATAATATTACAGCACTTAAGCTAATGTGGGATGAATTGAGTAAAAGGTTTGAGTTCAAAGACACACATGATTCAATTGAAAATTTATTTTCCGTTCTGAGGTATAAAGGTGGTCATAATATTTGCCCAGATGCATCCAAATTTCGAAGTTCACACATCAGAATCGTTCTAAGTAATCAACTATTGACACCTTCCGATGACAGCAACTGCGAAATGGATACGACGAAATTTCTATTACTGAAGGAAAATATATTTAAAAAACGCAAATCATTGGGCTTAGCCATAGAACCAACGGTTTCAAAAGAATTTGAAACTGAAATTGTAAATGATGATATTCCACAAAAAAATGCGGACAATTATGTATTAGGATGGGCTTGTAGTAGACTACCTCATGAAACAGTTTTGCCTAATTATGAAGGGAAATGAAGAGAACACAATGAAATTTTGTTTTGATTTACAACAAGTGCAAAATCTTCCTAAATTACCAAATCAAGAAACGTTCTATTCACATCAAATTGCTTTGTATGCATTTTGTATAATAGTAGATGTCAATGCCAAAAATCCAAATTTCTACATATGGACTGAAGAGAAAAGTGGACGCGGTTCAAACGAAATTGGGTCTGCATTACTAAATTACCTAAGAGGATGCGATTTTAATAATATTCGTAAATTGCACCTTTTTACAGACGGATGTGGTGGGCAGAACAAGAATACGCACATTATGCACCTGCTAATGTATTGGTTGCAGAACGAATAGCCCAAAAATATCGAAGAAATAGCATTTTCTGTAAGAGGCCATTCGTACTTGCCAGCAGACAGAGTGTTTGGCAGGGTAGAGAAGGAATTACGCTGTCACGAAAAAATCGTTTTACCAAATGACTATCAAGATATATATTGCTTGGTTCCCTTAGGTTGTTTTAAACAAATTTCCACCCTTAGAAACACACCACTTTATTTACTCTTAAAAATCATGGGCTCTCAAAATTCGAGCATTTCGCAGGTTCCACGACACTGGTGATTCCCTATATTATTTGAATTGCCTTTTCATTCACCTTGAATCAACCCTTGAGTGGAAATCATCAAAAAAAAATAAAATCAACCATTAAAAATGCTATACTTTTAATTTCAGATAACAATTAATAGTTTTCACGTACAAAAATTTTCATTTAAATAAGAATACATTTTCTTATTTTAAATATACCAAAAATTTACACTGATTTTCTCAAAATAAAACCCAAGTTTGACGACGCAATATTATTCGCGAATGGTTCGTAGCACATAAATTTAAATCTTAACAGTTTCTTACTCTTATTTTGTAATGATCGTTGTTTCCATATAGTTGATTTGAGCTTCTTGTTCTTAATTATTAGTTTTCCAAAATTTGTGTTCTTACGAATCAATTTACATATCCAAATCATCCAATGTGATAAATATTAACAAATTATTCAATTTCCAGTTTAGAATCCAGATCGGTAATTCCATTTCATCTTCAAACATTTATTTTCCATCAATTCTCATCAATTATCACAGATTCCATATTTTCCAAATGGTAAGAAAATTAACCTCTAAAAGCCGCTTAAACACACTTTTCTTTCTTTTATTCTCCTGACACGTCTTTTTATTTTTAATGATCAAGAAACAATGTCCACAATTTCGTTAGTTCGCGCAACTTCGGAATTACCGAAAACTAAAGTCAATTGTCGATCCAATTTAATCAATGTTCTATTGATTTTGTTATCAACGAATTTTAATCTCTTCTTCAATAGGTAAGTGTAGTTTTAAAATTCACTTTTTAGTTATAAATGCACTTGTTTTATCTTTTAGGTTCACAAAAGCCGCCAACTTGGATTATTATTACCTTTACAGACAAATCAAATTTTCTTATCTTCCAATATTCCAAATATACAGTGTGTAACTCAATTATAAATCAAATTTTACAAATAAATTATACATTATTCCATTATTATCCTTTACAAATATCATTTTACAATGCAAAACAATTTTTTTTATGATGTCATGAAATAGTTCAAAATATCGCATCTTTAGTGTGATTATTTATTTATTCACTTGTTTTTGAAATATTTGGGTGTTCTTAATTGACTTTTTGTAGCAAAACACGACAGCTTTATCCTCCCTGGATTTATGATTCAATCTTTGATTAATGTCATAAATTCATATCCAATTGTTTTGGATTGTAACTTCAAAAAAAATTTTGACTTCAAAAAAAAATTTTTATTTTTAAATTAAATGATAAACTTGCTATTCTTTTAAATTTTATATACAACTATTCTAATTTAACGTAATTATGATAATAAACTTTACCTTGTTACTTAACTGTAACTTATTTTAAAACTTATTTGAGTCTAAATAAAATGGTTTTTCTCTTGTGTGAATACTTTATGACTTTTTAAATTAAACTTTTAACATTTTCTTTTTATATACTTCGAAATTAAATAAATGCTTATTTATAATATTTTTGGCTATCTTTCTCCTTCTGGATCACGGATATTATCCAAATTCTCATCTTCGTTTTAATAATTTTTTTGTCTTAGCATCCCTTCCTCCCATCCTATATTTATTTTATTATTAATAAATTCTATCTTTTTGATACTATTGAATCATTTGACTGTTTTCTGAAATTTTTATTTTAATTTTGACCATTTTCTTTAGCGTTCTATTAATTCTTTCTTTCAATTTAATTATAATTTTGGATCAAGTGCAGCTTATTGTGACGAATATTTTCTTGGATTTCTTCTTTTCATTGTGATGGATTTTCACTTCTATTCTCCGTATTTGAACATTATTTTTCTAATTGCTGATTTTTATCTTCTCTCTGATTGACTATTTAATATTAAATTTTTAAATTTTAATCTTTTCCCCCCATTTCATTCAATTATAATAATTTAATCAAGGTGCCTTATTTTTCATGCAACTGTTGATTATTTCACTACTAAATTTTTCAAATTAATTCATACAATTTTTATCATAAATTCATTATCTCCTTTTACTTTATTATTAATAAACTTCCATTAACGTAATCAATCTTCAATTATTTTATAATCATTAACTATTTATTTTCAATTCATCTGCAGCAAATTTTCATTTTTATCCATCTTATGACTTTCATGTCACCAATTTTTTCTTCATCAAATCTTCTTGTATCATCTAAATGTTTTGCATTATCACTATTAATCCATTTTACTTTTTAAATTTTATTACTTCGATTTTCGAATTTATTTTTTATACGCTTTTATATTTTAGTCAACTAATTGCCTTATTAATAATTTTCAGATTCAAATATTTCTTTAAGTGTTCATAATTTTTAATTAATTAATTTTTTTTTAGATTTAAATTCATTTGGTTTTAAAAATTTTTCTGTTTATACCGGGTCCAACTGCTTAATTGTCAAATTTACAAAAATTCCATCGTATAATTTCTAATTAATCGAACTAATTTTATCTTTTGAAGCGAATGTGCTTATAAAATGACATTATTATTAACCAATCCGTGGTTTTTATGTCGATTACTGTTTTGTTATTAAATTCAATTATCCAATTTGTATCTTCGGTTCCTACTTGGTTGGATATCTTTGTTTTTCCAGGCTTCTTTAGCAATTTTGGTTTTATTTTATTAATTTTCTGTTTTTTAAATATTAACTTTTTAAATCGAGTTTTGCCTTCTCGTAATTGTTCCAATTTGATTCTTTTAAACCGAATTTTAATTAATTTGATCATTTTAATTAATCTTTTAAATTTGAACTTTTTAAATGTTATTTGTTTATATGGAAGTTTTTGAAGTTTAGAAATTTGATGTCCATTGGAATTTTGTTTATTTTTATTTATATTTGGCACTTTTTCAGTTTTAAATGTCTTTATTTTAACTTTCTTTACACGTTTAGAGTTTTTAAAGTTTTTGTGCTTTCTTTTATTTCGATTTTTATTGCAGAATTTTATTAGTTTGGGACTTCTTAAAATTTTTGTGTTTTTCTTCGTTTTTATGCCTCTTGTTTTGTATTTACTTTTTGCATAAAATTTTTTTATCTTCAAGTATATCCTTTTGAAATTCTTCCTGGCATGTACAACATTGAACTTGTATCTAACTTCTGTTATTGTTTCTTCAGGATCTTCATTTATCAACTCCAGTTTCTTTGCTACTTCGGTATCAATCTTGAAATTAATTTGCGCGTCGCTTACAAAGCTGCTCTCCAACGTGACCACTTTGGTTTCTATGAATTTGACGTTTTTGTTACTATCTTCGACAATTTCGAAGATCATTTTTTTGTCTTGTTCCATCTTTTCAGCTATTTCATGTAGACCCCTTTTTGTGTCTTCGATTACGCGATCTACCCTCATGTTAAGCTCTTCATAGATATTTTCAATTCTTTTAGAACTTGTTTCTAATTTTTCGGAGTTCTTTTTGATTTCATTTTTTAGTTCTACCATATTTTGATTTATGGTTTCAGCATTTTTGTCAGATTTTTCTGAATTAGCATCCATTTTATTATTTAGTTGATCAAACATGTTCTTGATCATCGACATCATGTCTGGGTTTTGATCAGATTTCGGTTGTTCAGGGGATGCTTTCTCTCCTGTCAACAATGTCTTTTCTTCCGACGTAAATGTTGACGTGATCGATCGTTCCATACTTGGATCAATTCTTGGTTCGGGGTTGTAAACTCCCTCCCCTGCACTAGCGTCGATGAATGCAGCTGCCTTCTTTTGTTTATCCGCCATTTCAATTATTTATATTCGCAATTTATTTTTATTTTAAAAGAATACAAAATTTTATTTTCAAATATAAATAGATTTTTATTTACCAGAAAGAATTTTATTTCATTTGTTTATAATAAGGGATGAATTGTTATTTAATTTTCGAATTATTATTTTTATCTTCAAGAAAAGATAAAGTTTTTTGAAATTTTTAAACTAATTCGCATTTGTTTTTGATAAATATTTTGCAAATGTGTTCACAAAATTGTTTGAACAAATAAATTTTATCAGTAATATTTGGATTTTATCTTTTCTAAAGCATAGGCGTATTGAAATTTATTTTAATTTTTAACTTTAAAAAGAATTGTTTTTCATTTAATTTTAAATATACAACCTTTAATTTTTCTATTTTTAATTTGAATTTTAGTCTTAATTTTGTTTGTTGAATAGAAAATTTAATTTTAGCAAAGTTTTTTTTTGATTTTTGATTTTTGAAATTTTTCCTCCCTATTTTTAGGGTTGGTCGTGGTTTCCTGCCCCTTAAGTTGGGCGCCAATTTAAAGATGCTATGTTCCCTTAGGTTGTTTTAAACAAATTTCCACCCTTAGAAACACACCACTTTATTTACTCTTAAAAATCAGGGGCTCTCAAAATTCGAGCATTTCGCAGGTTCCACGACACTGGTGATTCCCTATATTATTTGAATTGCCTTTTCATTCACCTTGAATCAACCCTTGAGTGGAAATCATCAAAAAAAAATAAAATCAACCATTAAAAATGCTATACTTTTAATTTCAGATAACAATTAATAGTTTTCACGTACAAAAATTTTCATTTAAATAAGAATACATTTTCTTATTTTAAATATACCAAAAATTTACACTGATTTTCTCAAAATAAAACCCAAGTTTGACGACGCAATATTATTCGCGAATGGTTCGTAGCACATAAATTTAAATCTTAACAGTTTCTTACTCTTATTTTGTAATGATCGTTGTTTCCATATAGTTGATTTGAGCTTCTTGTTCTTAATTATTAGTTTTCCAAAATTTGTGTTCTTACGAATCAATTTACATATCCAAATCATCCAATGTGATAAATATTAACAAATTATTCAATTTCCAGTTTAGAATCCAGATCGGTAATTCCATTTCATCTTCAAACATTTATTTTCCATCAATTCTCATCAATTATCACAGATTCCATATTTTCCAAATGGTAAGAAAATTAACCTCTAAAAGCCGCTTAAACACACTTTTCTTTCTTTTATTCTCCTGACACGTCTTTTTATTTTTAATGATCAAGAAACAATGTCCACAATTTCGTTAGTTCGCGCAACTTCGGAATTACCGAAAACTAAAGTCAATTGTCGATCCAATTTAATCAATGTTCTATTGATTTTGTTATCAACGAATTTTAATCTCTTCTTCAATAGGTAAGTGTAGTTTTAAAATTCACTTTTTAGTTATAAATGCACTTGTTTTATCTTTTAGGTTCACAAAAGCCGCCAACTTGGATTATTATTACCTTTACAGACAAATCAAATTTTCTTATCTTCCAATATTCCAAATATACAGTGTGTAACTCAATTATAAATCAAATTTTACAAATAAATTATACATTATTCCATTATTATCCTTTACAAATATCATTTTACAATGCAAAACAATTTTTTTTATGATGTCATGAAATAGTTCAAAATATCGCATCTTTAGTGTGATTATTTATTTATTCACTTGTTTTTGAAATATTTGGGTGTTCTTAATTGACTTTTTGTAGCAAAACACGACAATATGTATTGTTGTGTCTACCGCGAACGAGTGTAAATTCGCTTATTGAAATAGCAATACATTTAAAGGGACACAATTATTTTTTGTTGCCATGCAATTTAGAATTGTATTTGTTAGGATTAGTTAGGCATTGTTAGAAAATTAAGTTTCGTTATTGTTAATTTAAATGCGAGTGCTAGCAAAGGCAAGGAAACAGGGTTTCAAATAAATAAAAATTAATATGGATGGCAAGAACCATCAAAACAAAAGGAAGAAGGAATCACCGTGGTGAAACAAAAAACAACCAAGATAAAAAAGGGAGTTCGAAAATTTGCGAGCGATCGAAAGGTCGCAAAATAATTTGCTCCGTGAAAATAAATTTCGAATTTTGAATTCAAGTGCTAAGCACTACCAAGCCAATTAGTACTCCACAGTTGGGGTCTATTGGACTGCATAGAGTCATTCCACTCGACCTCGAGTGTTTTGGAACGGCAACGAAAAACGGAATCCGATCACAGGAATTCCGAAGATTTATCCGAAGAACAGAATTTTCTAGGAGAAGCTGGAAGCCACGAGCCAAAGATCACGAAAGTGCGCAGAACCACGTGCACAGCTAAACATTACCTAGCAGGTATTTAAGTTAACATTTCTATTTTGAGTTCGTTTGTGTTCATTTTAAGAAAATGTTTGTTAATTTGTTCATAATATGTGTTTATTAAATATTGTTATTGTTGAATTGTGTCTTTTTTGTGTTTCCTCCGATCAAGTTCGTAAAGCTTAATAGTAGGCACCCTGAGAGCCAAAAAGAGTCAATAGAAGGTAGGTACTCATCGATTTGTTGTCGCACGTCCTCTGTCCATAAAAGCGACAAAAGAGGAGGTGATCACAACAGTATGTATAAACAATTTGGAACTGTCGAGGTTTTAGGCAAAGATTGGTGTGTTTATGACCTAAAAGGTTTCTTACAAGTATTGAAAAAGTATGAATGAATAAGCGAACAAAAAAAGATTTTCATTACAAAATTAAAGGCTTCCATAAAGAATAAGGTGGTAATAAAGTCAGCTTTTGGAGCAGCGTTGGTCAGGGCACCTAAAGATTACAAAAGTAATTTGGACATATTATGACTTAATATTAAAAGCACTCGATGAAATCAGAAAAGGCAAATTTATCGGCGATGACATCGCAAAAAGCATCGGGATAAAAACAGTTATGTTAAGTTTGGATTTTCGTGTGGCTTTAATTTTAAGCAAAAAAATTTTGTTGTTATTCCAGCCTGCCGATGCGGCTCTTCAAGGTAGAGGTACAAGATTGAAAGATGCAATTGACATAGTAAAATGCGTCCAAAAAGAAGTATGTAGCTAATCTTAGGACAGAAGAAAGTTTCGAATTAGTTTTAAGTGAAGCTGTAAATATGCTCCCAAAGGACACGCCATTACAGTCTAAAAGACAAGTTAAAACAGTCCAAATGACCGACTTTGTAATCTACGATACTCAACCATCAGGATCAGGTTCGCATCGTCAGAACTCTATTCACGATGACAACATATATAGTGCAATACAAACAAAAATATTTTGAAACGTTAGACATTGTGACAGCAGAACTCAAAAGACGATGTTCGGACAATGAAGAGCTGCTTGGATCAATTTCGAGTATAGAGGAATTTGACTATCAGAAGTTGACTGCTTTAAGAACTTTGGGTAAGTTATAATAAAATTAAAAAACAGTATTTTGAATTAGTATTTTTGAAGGAATAACAGTGCCCTCTCAAGAGGAACTTGTGGTAGTTAAAACTATTTAGCGAAAAAAACTGAAGAAGAATCCGTCTTTCAAATTCTGTACAAACAGCGTGAAGCGTTTCGAGATTCGTACGAACTGTTTGCAACGGTTGCTACATTTGGTTGTAGCACTTCTGTCTGCGAGTCTACGTTTTCTACTTTAACAGCCATAAACAGACCACAAAGAATGTCCATGGGCCAAAAAATTTTCTTTCTTAGAAAGAAACTGTGCTTAGGTCAAAATGGCAATTTTTGCACATTCGTGGTTTTGGCATAAGGGAGACGATATAGCTGTAATTCAATCACTTATGTGGTGGTATTAATTTGGTAGTGGCAAACTACATTATTTTTTCATGTAGGTATTCAATTATTGTAGATAGGTACATAATATAGTGGTTTTACTTTTAAAACAAAAAAATTATTGTCGTTGAAATACAGTTTTAAATTATTATTACAAATATAAAAGAAATTGTAGGTTAGAGTAAACCCAAATGACATAATATCTGTTGAACCAGGTTTAAGCTCGCCACTGGCGAGGGTTCAGTTAAGCTTCAAGTTGAGCTCGGCTCAAGTGCTAAGCGCGCATTGTAAAACCCATAATTTCCAAAATTTGAAGCTCAAGGGTGGTTCAAAGTTGAGCTGAGCTTAAGCTTCTATTGTAAAACCGGCCCTAAAGCGCTTAATGTCGAGACGGTTTTGAAAAAATTCAACAATAGATTGAACAGAAAGTTGCAACTTTATTAAATACTTAATTTTAATATGCCCACATTTTAGTTTTCTAATAATTCCTATTGAAAATTGTTAAGTTTAGTTTTTTAAGAATTCTTTTAATTTTTTAATGTTACACATTTGCATAAATATACATAATTATAATTACTTACAAAATATTGTACTATCTTTATTCTGCCAAACTGAAACTGTGTGCCGCGAATTTGTTAAGATTTGAGTAGTTTATTAAGTAGGTAAATTTTATAACTTTTCTTAAACCGCGTTAACCTTGAAATTTCAGGAAATTTTCGTCTGCGGCGCGAAAAGTTGTCCAATGTTACCATCCGTTTGCCCTACCTTCACTTTCGGTCTGGCTACGGGCCTGGTCTATGGTTTTGGGGTTCTAAGAGGGTGCCAATAATTTACGACAGAGTACCTAATTTTGTTTACTTATTTGCATTTCTTAGTGAACTCGTAAACAATGTTATGTACTTTTTTTTTGTATTTATTTCATCATCACATCGGTATGTTTTTTGTTATTTTTAGTTGGAGAATTTGAAAAATTTACGGAAAGATAGTATATTATATTAACCAAAATTAACCAAATTAATAGAAAAATGTCCATGAAGTATACATATTTGTTTTAAATGCCCAATATGTACAAATAATAGCAAAAATTTGAATTCAAATATGAAACTGTTTTGAAAATAATGTTCACACGCTCTTTTTAACAATATTGGTCTTGAAAATAATTTATGGGCCAATAATGATTATTTATAACCACTAGTACCAAATGTTTCAGTGCCTTCTAAGAGGACGCCAATAAAAAGGGTAATTTACGATATAACTAGTACCAAATTTTATTTAATTTTTTTGAATTTTTTAAGTGCTATTTGCGAAGGGATTATTTGTCTTACCTTCTAGTCGTTGCAAGCACCAATGAAATTAAAGTATATACCTAGACTATCGCTCTCTCATTTTTTAATTTTACTGGTTTTTGCCAGGACTAACAAGGCAAGGCAATACAACTACCCCCTATCGTTGCCCCTATGTTAATAGCACTTTATTTTCTTTAAAAGCTCCAGCTTTTAAACAAAAACCTTTAGTTGGAGTTTTTGGATAACCAGAACAGCTCACTTTTTCTGTGTTTTTAATTTTGTGCGTTGAAGTGAAGTATTTATGGTTATTTGTTTTATTTTGAAGCAATCCCAAGTTGTCATTAACAAATGGGAGGAAAGTTCACCGATAAATGTCTCTGGTATTTCCGAGTCCGTACAATTTCTCGCTTCTTCCACGTCTTCAACCATATCAGCCACTGCCACTGCAGAAAATAATTATCCAACAACAGTCGATGACACGATACTAATGTCCACTTTCTCTAAATAATATTGTTAATAACATTATTACGCGTTTATTTCATTCTAACTTTGTGTATATTTATAGACGCAGATATTACATTTATTGAAAAATACCAACGATGGCAAAGAGGTGATGCAAACATTCAGCATTAACAACATCATCAAAAGAAATCTATTGGTGAAAATTATTAGTGATAAGGAATTGGAAAATAATCCAGATGCAAGGTTAGTTTTTTTAATTAATTACTATAATGTCTAGTATTTTAAGGGCGCCATCACACCTTGGAGTGTGTGGATGGTTTTGAGGCCGCACCGTAACTTTTTAGGTTGATAGAAAATAAACCAATGAATTCATGTATTTACCAAGTAAACAAATTTTTGTATATTATTGATCATTGCCTATTTTTTTAGAATAACCAAAGAGCGATTTCTTAACTTGGCTCGAGTTATATGCGAAATTTTCGCAAGTGAATCTCCCAGGACTTATTTTATAATACCTGCAATTAAAGATTCTAGAAACAAGACGTTGAGTGCACAAGGAAAATTGTAGGACAGGTATATGAATTTCCGGCGAAAATACATAAAATTAAATATAATAAAAAGTGGCAAGGATTCCCGTATCATACCTGATGTTTAAAAAGGTATACATTTTGTGATATATATTTGGTGATCCAAAATAGGGTCAGTTCGATTAAACAAAAAGCACATCCATTGTTTTCAAATGTAAAGGTTAAGAAACCATTATTTAAGCTGTACCTAAGTGTTACGAGTGCCTTTATTATAAAGAGCTGTTTGATCAAATTATTGAAGAAAATTAAATTTAATCTCTCCACAAAATAATCTGTTCCTGAAATGTGTAAGAGGCAGAATTGTGAATTGTTGATTTGTTTGTTCAATCATAACGTGAGAACAAATTAAGTAACTCAAATTTGTAAAAGTTAGGAAAACGCACATTAAAATTGAAGTGATTATTCAAAAGTGAATGGTATGTTAAAAGACAAAATTTAAATTCTTACAAGTTTAAATGTACGATTGCGCAGCCTCCGGAGAATTGGAAGGGAAGGAATATAAGGTTTGGCGAAGGAGGACAAAGGACTCTCTCCGTGTCCATGAGAAGGTACGGACGTAATTGGGGATTTTTGAGCTCACCGTGTCCAGCGAAGAGGGTGGACGCTAGTTTTATAAAATTTTTGTGAATTGATATCTGACCGTGTCCAACAACGAATGTGGACGTAATTATTAATTTTAAAAATTTTGTTAATGGAATTCAAACTGTATCCTGCAAAGAATGGGGAGATATTAATTTGGTTATTGGATTATGGAAATTTTAGTATCACATTATCAAATTTTGGAAAGACGTGGCGAATGGTATATGGTTTTTGTTTGATGGTACGATTTGGAATTGCATCGACAACGGTGGCAGGACTTGACGAATACAAACAACTGGAGTATTCAAGGAAGATCTGAATTCCCTTCAACATTCTTCACTCAACGTTTCAAAGGTGAAAACAACCGGTAAGAAGTAATTTTATGCGCATTGTTTAAACGATCGTTAGACGATATTTTTTAAATTAATGAATTAGTGCGATTAAATCTGGGGGGTGTTAGTTTTATGAGTTTATTTGTACACTTGATTTGTTATGAAAATTTATAATTTTGTTTCACTGATATTTTTGTGTTTTAATAAATGACCAGGTTTTTGAATGATGAGATTTCGTTTGATTTAATTTATTTTTAAAATAGATACATCACAAAAAAGATTGAGGTACATGATGAATTCATTATATTTCGGTTTGAATAGGTTGCGAATAGTCAGCAGCCCTGTAAAGTGTGTTTTCAGTAATGATCGAACCATTGTCACGACCACAAAAGCTAGCCGGAGCAGTTAAAAAAGAGCCGTTGTTTTCCCCGCTTTAAAAATTAATAAATACAGTAGCTTATCACCGCAATATTTTATGTTATAAATAATAGGCTGTCTAAATAATATAGTACATACATATTCACATTACAGTTCAATAATAAATCCATAATTTGGTTTTGTAAATTTTCAGATTCTATTCCAGTAGATGAAGATATAGAAGAGCTTCTCAATTGGCTTAGTTACAATCGACAACCGTGGATAAAAGTGGAAGAATACTGGAAGAAGACCTCAAGTGACAGAGTAGCAAAGTACAACCGTGATAATACCAAAGATATCGTATAAGAACTTTAAAGATAACAAAAGGCATAGCACATGATGCGGTACCACATGTACGACGAGAAGAACGCGACTGGAATCCACCACGACAAGAGACGCAAGATGCACGAGCTGGAGGAGGCGAACGACCACGAAATGGGTACAATCAACAGCGAAGGGGGGCATACCATAATAATGGCTACCGGTACCAAGATCGGCGAGGATGGAATCAACGAGATCAACAAGAGGGGCAACCGGAAAACGACAAGACCAACAAAAACATAAACAGGATTGAGGTCGACAACACGAACAGACCAACGGCCACAACGCGAGCCATGGTACATACAAGTTCGGGGTCAAATTTTCCGTAGACGGCAAGCAAATTGAAGGGGGCAACACCTATGTACACCCAAGGGAGTACATAAGTGAGGGTTTGCAGGACGATGCAAATGCCGAAAGCGAGGTTTGTTTGCCATACATTAGCATAAGTTTTAACGGGATAAAATTAATAGCTTTAGTAGATACCGGCGCGGAGGTATCCGTCATAAACGAAAATATTATTCGGACAAATGCAGATATATTTAAAAGGGGTTTACTTCCGATACGGAGTATAAATTTAATCACTGCCAATAATAAAAAGATGATTAGCCTAAATCAGATGGTAATCGGAAAAATTATTATTGGGAATAGCAAAAGAACAGACGGGTTTATGATCATGCCAAATTTGAAAAGTCAATGTTTGTTGGGGATAGATCTGTTACATCGTTTCAAAATGACCATCGACATGGAGCACCAACACATCTCTATTAACGGGGAGACTATCGAATGGGGGCAAGAACAGTCATTTTTAGGCCAAAGTTTGAAAAATAATAATTTAAAATGTCACGAACCATTTGAAAGCGAATGGGGGCAAGAAAAATCCAATTTAGATCCAAGTTTGAAAAATATTAATACTTTAAAAGTCAACAATTTAAAAACAAATGTCAACGTCAAGTTTGAAATGAATTGTCATGAAAATTTTAAAGATGCAATTACCAAAATATTAAACCAGCACACAATACTGTTTAATGAACAGGTAACGGTAGCAAAGGGGTATGAACACAAGTTGTGTGTAGAGAATGAAGCATCATTCAGTTGTAAGACTTATTCAATTCCACACAAATACAAAACCGAAGTTTGGAAACAGGTAGATCAGATGGAAAGTGATGGTATCATAAAAAGGGCGAGTACAGCTTTTATAAACCCGTTAGTCGTAGTAAAAAAGGCCGATGGTAAAATTAGATTATGTTTAGATGCAAGGAAGCTGAATAGTTTAACGAAACCCCAATTTGAACAACCAGAGAACATCAACAGTTTATTCGGAAAAATTGGGAATAAAAGTGTATTTACAAAATTAGACCTCAAAAATTCTTTTTGGTTAATCCCATTAGAACAATATTCACGGAAATACACAGGGTTTAGCATCGACGGGGTTACTTTTATCTTTAACGTAGTACCGTTTGGTCTTAACACCTCGAGTTCGGCACTTTGCCGCGTCATGCAAACAGTTCTTAGAAAGCACGAAAATTATCTTGTTCACTACATTGATGACATGTTGATTTTTTCGAACAACCAAGAAGAGCATCTTCAGCAAATTGAAGCAGTTTTAAGTACGTTGGAAGAGACAGGATTAAAATTAAAAATTGCAAAATGTCAGTTCATGTTACAAGAAGTCAAATTTTTAGGTTTCAAGGTTGATAGGATCGGAATTTCAGTTGACAAAGACCGATTGGAAGAAGTGAAAAATTATCCACGACCAAGAAATTTACGCACGCTAAGAGGTTTTCTAGGTGTTATGAATTATTATAAAAAATTTATTCCAAATTATTCACACAAAACATTGGGTTTATTAACATTATTAAAGAAGGGAATACGGTGGAAATGGGAAACCAGTCATGAAGACAGTTTTAACGATTTAAAAAACACCTTTCATCAAAACTTATCTTTAATTCATCCTGATTTTAACTCACAATTCATTTTGCGAACGGACGCCAGTGACTTTGCGGTCAGTGCGGTTCTCATCCAAATTAAAGAGGGCGAAGAAGTCCCAATTCATTTCACATCGCGAATTTTAAGGGGGGCAGAAATAAAGTACACGATTTCGGAAAAGGAAATGCTTGCAATTGTTTTTGCACTAAACAAGTTGAAATTTTATTTGGCAGGAAACAAGTTTTTAATTGAAACGGATCATTCGGCATTAACTTTCATGATGAAAACTAACTTTAGTAACCAACGAGTTTACCGATGGTCACTTTTAATTCAGGAATTTTGTTTTGAAATCAGGCATAAAGCGGGAAAAGACAATTTAATCGCGGATGCCTTCAGCAGAAAGGATGAAGAGAAAAGGATGAAGTTGAAGGACATTTTGGTCGCATCAATTTATTTAAATCAGGGACAAGGGGTTTATTCGGAAGAAAACATTTTTTTAGTTCAGGGGAATCAGGAATTCAATCAAATTAAAGACAAGATAGCAGAACAGGGACAATTTAGGGGATACAAATTCAGGGGTCAATGGCTTCTTAAAAGCATTGAAGCAGATGAACTGTACGTGCTGAATAAAGCAACAACAATTCAAATTGCGGGTGACCTACACCAACGTTTTGGACACTGCGGGATTAGAAAAACATTTTTAATTTTCAGGGAAGCGTTTTATTGTGTACGAGATTTATCGATAATCAAAGACACAATAAACCGATGTGAGTTATGCAAATTGGCAAAATATAAGAATCACGTGAATCAAAACAGCGTTAAGAGTATCAAGGTTAATAAACCAGGGGAGTTAATTGCAATAGATTACCTAAGTAATTTGGTTCCAACAGAGGACGACTTTAAACACATTTTAGTAGTGTACGACGTATGCACCAAATACGTGAAACTTTATCCGACAAAATTTTGTAATACCGAAATAACCATAGAATGCCTAGAAAACTTCGTAAGCAACGAAATTAAACCACAACGCATTTTAGCAGATAATGCAACGTATTTCAACAATGAACGGTTCATTGATCATTGGCGGGAACAAAGCATCGACGTTTGCTTTAGTTCCATTCGGCATCCACAAGGCAATCCGAGCGAACGGATAGTGCAGGAAGTTATTAAATTCTTAAGAATTTTAACATATGACCGACATCCGGAATGGATCGATAAGGTGGAACAAGCGGAAAATTTCATAAATTGGAGTCCAAATGTGCGTACAAAATTCTCACCGTGGTATTTAATGAAGGGTACGATTCCAAATCGACCATGGACAGAAGAAAGAGAAGAAAGAAATTTTATGGATGATTTGAGGAAGGCGAGAGACAATGCTCACAAGAGTTCGAAGAAATACGAAGAAAGAATGAACCAAAGAATCCGAAAACGACTGTTGTTCAATGTAGGGGACAAGGTAATCGTGAAGAGTTTGAGAACTTCGAACCGTGCGCAAGACATTTGCGCAAAACTTTCGTTACCATATGAAGGACCATACTGGGTCCAAGAAGTGGTCAACGAGAACGTGTATGTACTGGCATATGAGGGTGGAGATATCAGGGGTAAATTCCATATTAATTTATTGTATCCGCACGTTACGGAACCGTAAAGGGAGATCCTTTTTAAAGTTAACTCAAGTTTCCGGCTAACAGTACCTCGGGCATGAAGGCATGCACAACCAACAAAATTTCTATGAATTCTCACAACGCTTCAAATACCATCGACGCAAATCAGGGGGGTGGGATGAAGGTAAGAGGCTTATGCATTGATGCAAGTCCAATTAAGAGTCGACAAGAAGTCTTCATGAATCTTCAAGTCTACAGAGGTGATTGCACAGGCATGACCTGAGGGCATGTCAATGATAAGTCAACACCATGGGGAATTAACATAAGAGGCAAGGCCAAGGCCAGTCCAGTTGGGGAAAACATTGCAGATAAGACAATGAAAATAATTTAACAAAGCGTCATGAGAGGGTGGTAATATAGCAGGAGGATAAATGAAGTTTAGAAAGAGGGAAGCAAGGTTAAACAAAGTTAATTGAGGGAGTACGGTGAGAAAGACAAAGATATGATGAGTGAATGAAAGCGGATGAAAGTGAATGCAAAGAGGCTTAAACAAAAGCAAGTTCCAAAGGGAACAACAGTTGTTAAGCTTTGCAGGGGGCATGTGTTGTGACCCGTTTTTGAATAAAGAGAGAAATTTAATAAAAGCCCAGTACAAAGGCAACACAATTTGGAGAGGTTCGAATTGTTCCAAATTGTTTAAATTAGTTATTGTTCAAGTTCATTTGTTATTATGTTTAATTTTAAGGCATGTAGGTTAAGACTGTGCAACCGTTTACCGATAAATAAAGACGTAGGCTATACATAAACTGGCAAGAAAACAAGCATGAAAAAGAAGGATGTCCGAAAAGGAACAAAAACAAAAAAAATTGAATTGGTATCCAGGGATAATATGAGGATGGAGTAGTTAGTTACAAATGATCAAACATCCAGAGTAGATGTGTCGTGTCGCGCTTTGAATATCGTTGAATATTGATGAAGTTTTGGGAATCGACGTGTCGTGTCGCAAATTATACAAGTGTGACGAGTAATAGTAACTATTAATTGCGGAAATACGGGCCTATATTGGCTATCCAGGATTGAAGGTGAATTGATCAGGAAAATTAATTAATTCAGAATTAATTTGAGAGAGATTACTACAGACCATACAAAGGTATCGTTACGTGTGTGTCTTACGAGGAGACAGCACAGAAAGAGCAGCATTTGGACTGGAATTGTGATAGGTCAGGAGCCTACCAAGAAAAGGCGATCAAATTGGACCAGGTGATTACCAGTACAGTGTGTTGTGCAACGATAGCCACGTCTTGTCAAGAAATATAACAAGGTTAGCATAGTTCGTTTTTTAATTTTAAGTTTGCATTTGATTTGTTTGATTTGTGTTGATTGTTATTTGTTTTTTTTTATTTATGTGTTATTGTTTAATAAATATGTTAGCTGAACCCAAATTGTGTTTCTTTTGTGCTGATGCTTATTGAGTTGCTGACGTGTACCACGGAAGATAAAATAAAAACAACCTGAGATTAAGAGCTTTGCTAAGGTAGGTGCAGAAAGTTTGTTTGTTCTTCGTCACCCAGAGCTATTAGGGGGACAAAGGACACAACAGTACATATTATTTTTTGAAATTCGTGTATTTTTTAATCTGTATTATAATATAGAAATTAAACTTGAAAAATTTAAATTAATTAAACTATTAACACAAATTTCTTCCTCAGCTATTAGATTGTAAAAAACCTTTTTGGGGGTGAAGGAAAGCAATTAATTAAACTACAATAATTTTATTTTGACATTTAACAAAGATATTCTAAATTAATGCAGAAGGGAAGCAATATAGTCCCTTTTTCTTTCGGCCAAGTTATTTTCTCCTCTGTGTAAAGGCAAATCGTCATTTTGATCCAGATTGTCTGTATTTTGCTCTATATCTTGTGCATCTAAGCCATCATTTGTTATTATTATATTGTGAAGAACACAAGCAGCTGCGGAGCCGGACAAATGGACGCGGCCGAAAGGCCGCGCCCGAAAGGACGCGAGCGTTTGGACGCAGACCCAAAGGACGCAGACCCAAAAGGACGCAGGCCCAAAAGGACGCAGGCCCAAAAGGACGCAGACCCAAAAGGACGCAGACCCAAAAGGACGCGGCTTAATAGGCGCAGATTCAAATAGACGCGGCCATATAGGCGCAGAACCAAAAAGACGCGGCCATAATAATAAAACTAAATTAAAAACAAACAAATCTCTGCGTAAAGTTAAATCTGCCTCAAAGAGGTGAATCTGTCGCGAAGAGGTGGATCTGTCGTTAGGTTAGTGTTAGTTTTTGATATTTCTTTAGAAAACTAATTAAAATCAAATAAATCTCCGCGTAAAGTTAAATATGCCGCAAAGAGGTGCATCTGCCGCGAAGAGGTGGATCTGCCGTTAGGTTAGTGTTAGTTTTTGATATTTCTTTAGAAAACTAATTAAAAACAAACAAATCTCCGCTTAAAGTTAAATCTGCCGCAAAGAGGTGGATCTGCCGCGAAGAGGTGGATCTGTCCTTAGATTAGTGTTAGTTTTTGATATTTCTTTAGAAAACAAATTTAAAAAAACTAATCTCCGCGTAAAGTCTAATCTGCCGCCAAGAGGTGCGAAGAACTCGATAGTAACCCTATCACCATTTTCAAAATATTGGTATATAATCAGTATAAAATGTTAAAATAATTTTTTGCGTCTATATGGTCGCGTCTTTTTGGGTCTGCGTCTTTATGGCCCGCGTCCTTTTGGGTCTGCGTCCTAACGCTCGCGTTCTTTCGGTCGCGTCCTTTCGGCCGCGTCCATTTGTCCTAGACCCCAAGCAGCTGTGATTACACTTGGAATCATATCTACCTTAGCCATATCTAAGTATTTTAGCCTGCGAAATTTGCCTTTCAACAAACCAAAAGCTTGCTATTAGGGATCTAATAGAACTCATTGTCTTATTAGATCTTATTTGAACATTGCTTAAACGTCCATTGTCTCTGTAAGGTTTCAACAGAAACGGAGTTAATGGGTAAGCGGCATCTCCAAGAAGATGTTCATTTTTACTGATTGATTGTGCATCAGCTGTTAGCATATTGTATAAGGGACTTTGTCTAAATAATCGAGCATCGTGTACCCTACCAGGTGTTCCAACAAATTGTAACCACTTTAACTTAAATAATCTAATCAAGGATAACCACTTCCTCGTTAGTCGTTACAAGTCCACTTTGATAACCGTAGATGTTCAACAGGTTGGCTAGCTCGTGGTTTTTTACGCCTTAGTCGTAGAGCGAGGGTTACTCTGGTGTAATTCGAGTGTTCGGGGTTCGGTATTCTCCTGCTACTGGTACTAAATGCTCGGGGCGCCAAAAAGGTTAATAAACAAACACCGATGCTTAATCGTTCAATAACCATTTAATAAGAAAACATAAAAAAATAAAATTCTTGAGTGAACAGAAAATAACGTACACTTTGTGTAACTTAAAACGACAATATTTGAACTAAACGAAATCTCTTGGTACAATATAATAAACTTAATATTACAATAATTAAAATATTTACAAATAATTGAGTGTTCGTCTGAAAAGATCGTAGCCTCGTCTTGACGAAGTCGTGACGATACACTAAAATGAAGTGATTCACAGATCATAAATTATTGTTACTATGCTACCAAAAAGCAAAATACAGATAACTACGGAAGCAATAGTGGAAGGTGTTAGCAAGCTACCAGAATTAAAAGTTGTTAACACAAAGCGAACCAAAATTATATAGTGAGTAAAACAATTACTCACGTTTGATGGGCACAAATGTACGTAGCTGGAACCCACAGATCTGTCGTTCCTCCCTCGGTACATTCAATTTCTGAATCAGGTTCTAAAAGAATATTACACATATACAATTTGATTAAACAAAGCGTTAACAGCAAACTACGAACTTTATAGTTCTTTTTGAAATCTGAATAAAAGTAATAAATTATGATACTGCTTTTTGTTGATGTTGATATTTCCCAATAGATGAATGATTGAAATTAGCTTCTGCCTCAATTGATTTGAATTGATTGTCGTCAACGTCTTTCTCAGTTTTTAATATCCAAAAGTTTGTTATGATATTTATTTGACAATACACCATTAGTTCGATTGCGCGTAGCCAGGATAATTCGGTTTACTACTGCGTCTTTCGATGAAAAATTGTGATGGCGTCTATCGATTTCCAATTTTTATAAATCGGTATTTCGATTATTAAAAAAATCGTTGAGTCGAAATAAATTACTCGAATTGTCACTTGACATTCGGTGAACGTAACTGCACAAAAAAACTGGTAGTAATTATCAATAATTACTTTAAAATTGGTCAAAAACTTGGAGCACAAAATAATGCGTGTAGTAGGTGCGACTTGCTGAACGCTAACCTTCTTTCGGCATAAAAAAAGTAGGCGAGTAACTTTGACCGACGCTTTTTAATACGCCATGGAAACTAGTACCGTATTGAAATTGATGGCATTTGATTTTTTGTATCTTTTCATCAGAAATAATAAATATATACAAAATAGAGAAATTAGTTAAACGTCTTTTGACAAAAATCGTTAAATAAAATTACAAAATTCGAAAATAAATTTGACCAAGTTGTAAGTGATCATAAATGGCGACAGGGTCGGCATTAGTAACATTTGAAATGTTACAAAATATATCAGTAAACTGTCGCTTATCATTACACACAGCTTGCAAGACCACTGAATGGTAATTATTCCTATTATAATAATCTACTGCGTTATGAGGTGGACCTTTTATGGCAATATGACAACCATCAATCGCACCTACTACTCATCCTGGTATTCCTAAAAACTTACTTCGTTAAGTTTCCATATAATATTATTAATATTTTTTTAACTCACCAGATATATTATCTAAAGTTGTGCTAATCCGTTTTCGTTCGTTTAATTTTGGCCAAGAAATATTGTGTCGTAAATTTACTATTAGATTAATTATTTCAATAAAAATAGTATGCGATGTACTCTTCCGTCAGTAGCAAAAAGGCGGTAATTACATATTTGGCGGTTTTTGACTTTTTGTCAAATATATTGCTATGGACATTTTCCATCTGTATACGAAGTATAAACGCTCGAAAATTATTCTAAATGAGCGAAAACATGAAATTCATATTGCGGTAACTACAGAACGTCATCACTTGAAGAACCAAGAAAGCGGTAACCATCAATTTCTTAGCAAAAAGGCGGCAAGTGCAAAATCTATCAGCATTTACCACCTTTTCTCTTCGTATCTCATAATATTTTTGCGCATGCAAATATTAGATTACATCATGCACATTAATAAATTACTGTAGTATGCACTTGCACTTCAGGTTGGTTGCACTACAAACGCAGTAGTTAGTAAAAATACATTGTGTATCAATTGTTATGTTTGTATTGTTTGTGTAACAAGATTATTATTGTTAATTATCATTGTAAGTACTTTCATTTTTTATAAATACTAAATAACGAAAAGTAACGTTTTTTCTAATAATCCTAGAACAATGTCGAAGTCATATTACAACAACAACAGGAGCCGACTGATTTTATCTATGACTCACAATTCTACTTTGATGTCCACATTGGTATCAGAAAAAACGGGTAATAGTAAAGATGATCCAACTTATTCATCCCCAAGTGAATCTCAATTAGAAAGTAATAAATTAAGTAGTTGTAATAGCAGTAGTTTCCATTTGTCAGAACATTCGGAAAATATGCAAACCACTGTAAAAGAGTTAAGTATCTTAAACAACGAAATCTTTGTTGAAAATAATATAACAGACTGTGACGCTAAAAATGTAGATATAACAAGCATAAATGATTTCGTCTATATGCCAAACGATGCCCCCCTTAAAATGCAAAATATCAATCCGATAAATTCAGAAGAATGTCTTGAACTTTTATTATTGTTACCTTTAGAAAATGACAATGTTACAGATCAGGAAGTTGATCTTACCATAAGTAATCAATTGGTAAATACAACTCGAGTTGTATGAGACTTTAACAAAAGCAGGAAAGATTAGAAAAAGAAAAACGTTTGAATTACCTCTTAACGTGAGAAAAAAACTTAACAAAGACGTCAAAATAAATAGCAGAGGAATGTTAAACCACCTGCGTGTACCGATAAATGCAAAAGAAAATGTAAAGTACTTATTTCTGAAAATCGACGACTTGAATTGAATACCGAATTTTGGAAAATGACTTGGATACAACAACGTCACTTTATTTTAGCAAATACTGCAAAACAAGATGTAAAACGAAGTGCGCAAGAAGAATCAACAAGAAAGCAAACGTTTATGTATTATTTAAAAAACGAGACTGGAGAAAGTTTTCAAATTTGTAAGCCATTTTTCCTATCTACTCTTGGGTTTAAAGCTAGTAATGACAGAATTGTACAAAACGTTTTAACAACATCCAAAAATCATGCAGTTGTAAAAAATAATATGCGCGGTAAATCTAGATCGAATAGTAAATGCGATAGAACCAAAATAAGGCTTCACATTGTTTCATTCCATCCCTCCATATCGCATTATCGTCATGCTCCACATAAAAAATATTTGCCAAGTGATATCACGATTAAGTTTATGTGGAATGATTATAATTCTAAAAATGACGATTGTAAGTGTTCGTACGATGTATACAGAAATGTTTTGAAGGAACTTAATATTTCGTTTACCAAACTCGGTCACGAGGAATGTGAGATATGTTCAACTTTTAAACAGCACAACAACGATCATACAAACGATAATTTGCAATCAGATTGCAGTAATTGTAATAACCATAAAATTCACATTGAAAGAGCAAAAAAATCCAGAGAAGAATATCGCAGAGACGGCGAGTTGATTCGAAATAAAAACGATGTTTGTTACTCGGCCGATTTACAAAAGGTTATTATGTTACCACGGATGGAACAATACAAAATAGTTTTATTTACTCCTAGAATAATATTATTCAATGAAAGTTTTGTTCCGGTTGGAAAAAAACAAAAGAATCTGCAACCTTTAGCGGTTATTTGGCATGAAGGAATTTCAGGCCGAAAAAAAGAAGATATAATAAGTAGCTTCAATGCATTTTTTTTAAACAACAGGGATGCATCAACAATTACAATTTGGCTAGATAACTGTTCAGCCCAAAATAAAAACTGGTTCTTTTTCAGTTAACTAATTTATATAGTTAACTCCACAGAAATGAAAGCCGTTGACATTACTATAAAGTACTCTAAAACTGGCCATACATTTATGAGTACCGACAGCTTCCACCACCAAGTCGAGCAAAGCATGAAATCACAGGGCAATATCTGTGATTTTAGTGATTTTGAAAATGCAGTTAAAATGGCAAATTCAAAAAAAGTTGATATCATAAGCATGAAACCTACAGATTTCGCCGATTGGAAGGATTACAGTTCTCAGGTCAAACTGAGGAAAACAAATCCTAGACAATCCTAGAAAATATCTCGATCAAAATAATGGTAAATACATTGTTAGGCAACTTATCATGCAAACCAACGCGCACTCAAGATGGTCATGCGTTTCGACGAAGCACAAGCATTATTACGAGACAAAACCTCAAGTTGTTAACATCGACAGATGCAAATTTATAATTGTAAATTTATTCAGTATAATAAATTCAGTATACAATTAAATGCAATCATTTATTGTGTTTTACCATCAAATAACAATCAACTTCTTGGAACAATTCAAGAAACATTAATGGTCCTTCGAGCCGGATATCATCAATCAGACACCTACAAACGGAAAATTCACGACGCCATTGTTCAACTTAACAAAGGAAACATCCAAGCAAGCAGTAACCTTCAAGCAAAGCGTTCACCACATGGTAACATCTGCACAACAAAATACAAAAAAGTGAGTATTCCACAATTTTCTTATCTATCCTTAACCTCAAGATTCAATCTGACAAAAACAATATTAAATTATTTAAAATTAAATACTCAACTAATTTCAATATTAAAATCAAAATGAGTGAACTACAAATTAACATTAAAAAACGTGGCATTTTAAAAAGCCATTTAACCAGAAGTTTACAATTTATCAATAAATTAGATCTCAATTCAATAAATCAAATAATAATTAATGATGTTCAACTAAGAAAAAACAAATTAGAACCCTTATTGGATGAATTCGAGTATGTACAATCAGTTATAGAAGAACTAGACACTTCTATCGAATCGGCATTATTGCATGAATCTGAAAGACAAACTTTTGAAGACAATTACTATAAAATCATGGCAACTTTTGCATCAATGATTTCTAATCAAAGATCATCTATTCAGGCTGACAATTTAGACAGCGTGTCGCAAACGGGTTCAAGCGGCGGAAGCAGTAGCGTCGCGCAAAATAGCAATCACAGGCAAGTAGAATCGGTTATTTCAGAAAATAATGATTCAAATTCAAGGCATAAATCATTTCACATAAAATTACCTCTGTAGAAAATATATCGGAATCTCGGAACCGATCGTAACACGTCGCCTAAAATGCAACTTGAACTTTTAAGACGGGGTGGTTTTAAAAGAAGTGACGGGAGTGACATGTTAACACTAAACGTAAACGGACGTGTTACCCTTAACGAATTTCGTATTATTTATGTGTTTTAATTCTTGTTTTCTGTAATTACTACATTTTTGTTATAATTAGTTTTATTTCATTTTTTTTTAATAAAGGACCATAACTAACGGAGTATTATTATTCTCAATGGTGCCGAAACCAGGGACCTTTAAATATAACGTGAAGTGAATTGACTAATTATTGAAAATTGTGTATATAAACTCTTATAAAATGGAACGTGTATCGGTTAAGAGTAATAGAACTCAAGTTACGAAGCTAATAAATAGTGCGAAAGACCTTTTATTTAAAAAGGAAAACGTGAACGAACTAAGAGTGATTCGCGATAGACTAATAAACGCAAGCGAATGCTTGGAAATCGCTAATCAAAAGGTTGTGTCTGTGCTGGAAGTGAACGAATTGGAATCTCAATGCGAAAGAATGATAGAATACCAAGATAACATCAGTGAAACGCTATCAAGACTTCGAATTGAAATTGACGAACAAACGAAAACGCCAGCAGATCAACAAACGAACGTGCAAACTAATATGCAAACCTCGGTACAAAACGCTAACGTAAACAACCAACAAAACCAAGGTATGAATAACGTTAAGTTACATAAATTAGAACTTAGAAAATTTTATGGTGAAATAGAAGAATGGACCATTTTTTGGGAACAATTTAGATCAGCGGTGCATGAAAACGACAGCATTGACGCGTCGGCTAAATACAACTATCTTGATCAATGTTTACGCGGAAAAGCTAAAAACACTATTAGTGGTTTTACGCCTTCCGAAAGATCATATAACGACGCAATTGCTTTGCTCAAGCATGAATATGGTAATCAACAACGTATAATAGATTCCCATATTCAAAAACTTTTAACGTTAACGCCTGTAAAAAACAAACTTGATGCTATTGCTTTGCGAAATTTGTATAATACAACATCTTCTGTTACAAGAAGTTTAACGTCTCTAGGTGTAGATGAAAACGAATATGGCATGATGATCAAATCTGTCTTATTAAATTCTATGCCTTATACAATGAAAATAGATTATTATAAAATGCACCCTATCAATTCTCAAGTTCCAATAACGATTACAGTACAAATAAGTAATTTATTGAACTATTTGAAACTAGAAGTAGAGTCAATAGAAATAGCAAAACCCTCAACGAGCAATATAACACATGAGTCCGAATTAGACAGAAAAATAGAACGAAGGGACAATATAAACAAAAGCCATCATAAATCACATGAAAACTACACCACAGCTAGGTTATTAACGACAACAGTCAATGAATGTTTATTTTGTAAATCTAAACATCATGAGGTTGAAAATTGTGATGATACAAATATTACGATCCAACAAAGAAAAGATTTATTAAGAAATAATTTACGATGTTTCCGTTGTACGAAAACAGGACATAATTCGAAATTTTGTAGATCAAGAATAACTTTTAGAAATTGTAATTACCGACATGCAATTTCGATGTGCGATCCAAATTATAAAAAACAAGAAACAATAAATAACGCTACAACGAGCCTGTTTACGAAAGACAATGAACAACAGGTGTTTTTGCAAATTGCAAAGGCTTATATTTGCAAACTTAACGAAAATGATGCAAATATGTTCATTAGATTAGTTTTAGATGGAGGAAGTCAATTGACTTATATAAAAAAGTCAATAGCTCGTCAATTAAACTTAAAAATAATAGGAACACGCAAATTAGCTGTTATGCCATTTAGAAGTAAGGAAATGACAACTTCTAAAATTTATAATAAGGTAGAACTTAATTTATTATCGCAATACAGTAACGAAGCAATTTCGATAGTAGCAATAGAAGTACCTGAAATATGCTATGACACCTTCCAGACTCCTAATATTAATCATCCATTAATTAGTGAATTAAACATGGCAGATATTTCAATCGGAAATATTAAAACGATAAACGGAATCTCATTGTTAATAGGAGCAGATAATTATTGGCGTCTAGCGACATGTGAATTAATTCGGATCACAGAAAATTTAACGGCAATAAATACAAAATTGGGATGGGCATTACAAGGACCAAATTTTGATGTTACAACAAACGTAAACGCGACAAACAATAACATCACGTCAACGTTACATGTACAGGTATCAGAAGAACAAAATAACGTCGATATGAAGCAATTCTGGTTACTTGAAACATTAGGTATAAACGACAATGAAATTCAAAAGGAAGACACTAACGACTTCATAGAAAATAAAATTATATTAAAAAACGATCGCTATGAAGTGTCTTTACCGTGGAAAGATGATAATTGTAATTTGGACAACAATTACCATGGAGCTTTAGCAAGGATGAAAACGTTAACATATAAGCTTGCAAGGCAATCAAAATTAAACGAATATGATAATGCCATATGTGAACTTGTGGACAATGATATAGCGGAAGCAGTTCCTAGCGAAGAATGTTTATTGAAAAATTCCGATATCGGAATATCGGAACCGATCGTAACACGTCGCCTAAAATGCAACTTGAACTTTTAAGACGGGGTGGTTTTAAAAGAAGTGACGGGAGTGACATGTTAACACTAAACGTAAACGGACGTGTTACCCTTAACGAATTTCGTATTATTTATGTGTTTTAATTCTTGTTTTCTGCAATTACTACATTTTTGTTATAATTAGTTTTATTTCATTTTGTTTTAATAAAGGACCATAACTAACGGAGTATTATTATTCTCAACCTCAATTATCAATTCCGACTTTCAATGGTGAAATGGACAAATGGCTAAACTTTTATGATATGTTTAATTCAGTAATTCATGAAAACAACACTTTATCGCCAGTTCAAAAACTACAGTATTTAAAAAGTTCTCTCAGCGGTGACGCAAAAGAAGTCCTTGAATGTATTGAAATCAGATCAAATAATTATGAAGTAGCATTAAACTTATTGAAAGAACGGTATGAGGATAAAGCACGCATAATAAATACACACTTAAAATGTTTGTTCGAATTAGAACCATTGCATAAGGAATCTTACATCCACATTCAATCATTACTAAACAATACTTTAAAGCATGTACAAGCGCTAAAATCGCTTAACCAACCAACGGAACAATGGGATTCCATTCTGGTATACCTAACTCGCTCCAAATTCTATTCCGTCTCTAAACGCGAATGGGAAAAAGAAAGGTCGGGATTACAAGAAATACCAACCATGAAAGATTTATATAATTTCCTAAAAAACAAATGCCGTGAATTGGAAGCTCTTAATGTAACAAAACAATCAGTTGTCATTAACAAATCAAAATCATTTTCAACACATGTTGCAACACAAAAACCAGCTTGCAAAATCTGTAAGGGAACAACTCACCCTATTTATTATTGCTCAAAGTTTCTACAAATGAGCATTCCGAATCGAATCAATGAAATCAGCAAATTAAAACTTTGCAAAGGTTGTTTTCGCGGAAATCATCAAACCAAAGACTGCACATCATCAAACTGCAGAAAATGTGATCGACATCACAACACTTTATTACACTTGACAAATGATCAATCATTAGAATCAAACGTCATTACCAATACCTCTTCTATCAATAATTCCGAAAATGAAACTCGAGAAACAACAACAGTGTAAATTTCTCACAATTCAAACTAAGACATGTACTATTACCAACAGCAATCGTTGATACATTTGACGACAAAGGTAACTGTCACAAGGTCAGGGTTCTTCTAGACTCTGGATCTCAATCAAATTTCATTCGACAAGATCTGGTCAACCAGTTAAATCTAAAATCAAGGGGAGTTAATCATCCCATATCAGGAATAAACAATTCAAACATACATGTTACAAGCGAAGTGTCAATCAAATTACACTCGCAATATAATTCATTCAAATGCACAATAAAATGTTTGACCATTCCAAACATAACAAATGAATTACCACAAACGTCATTATCCTTCAGTGATTTCAATATTCCAAAAAACATACAACTTGCAGATCCAACTTTCACACAACCCAGTAAAATCAACATTTTAGTGGGAGTCGAAGTGTTTTGGCAGTTATTGTGCATAGGTCAAATATCTTTAGGGAAAAATAAGCCAATAGCGCAAAAAACGCATTTCGGGTGGATAATATCAGGGTCAATCATACAAAGTCATCATTCATTGTCACATTCATCGACATGCATGCTGACAACTAACATTAAAGATTACAAAGCGCTAGACATTCAAAATCAAATAGCGGCCTTTTGGCAAATTGAAGAAGGTCCAATCAAAAACATCAAGTCTCAAGAAGAGCTTGAATGTGAGCAACTCTTTGAAAAAACCACCCTACGTGAAAGGGATGGAAAATTCATTGTTAAACTTCCAATTAAACCTAATACAATTCAATTAGGCGAATCCTACAATATTGCTAAGAAGAGATTAGATCTTCTTGAAAAACGTCTAAATTTAAATCCACAATTAAAAACTCAATATTTATCATTTATGCAAGAATATGAAACACTAGGTCATATGACACCAGTTACTTATTCGCAAATCGAAAAACAACAGGCATGTTTCATACCACATCATCCAATCATAAAGCCTGACAAACTAACAAGTAAAATTCGCGTCATCTTTGATGCTAGTTGTCAAACCTCCACGGGATTATCATTAAACGACACATTAAAGGTCGGACCGGTAGTTCAACCCGATTTATTTACAATACTTTTAAAATTCAGATTACACAAGGTTGCCTTCACTAGCGATTGTGAAAAAATGTACCGACAAATTTGGGTAAACAAAGATGATAGAATATTTCAAAACATTTTATGGAATAATCAAATCTATCAACTCAATACCGTCACTTATGGGACAGCTTCAGCTCCCTAGCTAGCTACCAGGTGCATAAAACAAATTGCAATTGACTCCAGTAAAACATTTCCAGAAGTCAGCAAGTTAATCAGACATTCATTTTACGTTGATGATCTCATCGCCAGCTGCGAGACGGTACATCAAGCCACGACATTGATAAATCAATTAAACAGTTTATTCATGACATATGGATTTCCTATGAGGAAATGGGCATCAACCCATCCTCAAATCTTACAAAATGTTGACGTTGTCAACACAATAACTCACTTCAATGACGAATCTCATTTATCAAAAACCCTAGGGCTAGATTGGGATTCCAACAAAGATCATTTTCAATATCCTTTCAAACCGAAAGATAATGATTCGTTGATTACAAAACGAATTATTTTATCTACCATAAGTACAATATTTGATCCTCTCGGTTTAATTAGTCCAATCTTGGTCAATTCAAAAATAATATTGCAACGCCTTTGGCAGTTAAATCTCACATGGGACGAATCTCTTCCTATTGAACTCCACACCATGTGGACCAACTATCAGGTAGACTTACCCAAAATTCAGGAACTCAGTACCAAAGCAGTACATTTAGAAATAGTAGGAAGCTTAAACACCGAATCATTTCTTGCATGCCTAAAACGATTTCTAGCGCGACGTGGCTTCTGCCGTGAAATCCATTCAGATAATGGTACTAATTATGTAGGCGCGCATAACGAAATTAAACAATGGTATAAATTACATACGTCTCAGATTCATACAAATGCTATATCCGATTTTTTAAGTAAACATTCAATAGGGAAGATGCATAAATTTTTTTTATAGCGTAGTTGGATCAAAAATAACTAAATATACTAATTAATGCTATTTAATTTATTTATTTTCGTTTTGATAATAATTTAAAAAATATTTAAAAATCCGTCAATTTGAATTGAAGGAAACGCCCGCGCAATTTGCCACAGAACGTGTGACGTCACAGTTTAATTTTACATTCATTTATATTATTTTTCTGTGGTTTTGTGCTTTGAAAGTTGAAGTTTGTTAGTGTTAAAAGCTGTTATTTATCATAATTAAATCAATTAAAAACAAGAAAGTTAAAAAAGTACTCCAAACGAGTATAGTAAACATGAAAGTGAGGTTATTGTTATTGTACCGGTGACTTCGTTGCGTTTAAGGTCACATGATTTATTTTAAATTATTATTGAATTTTAAAATGGATTATTTATAACAATATACAATAAATAGAAGTTATTTTTGCTGATTTGATATTTAATATATAGGATTAATCGGAAAATACTGTTTTAACTAAAATTTTTTTTTCATGCATGTTCCCCATTCAATGGAAATTCATTCCAGCAAGGTCTCCTCACTTTGGTAGATTGTGGGAATCGGTTGTAAAATCAACAAAACGTCATTTATACAAAATTACAGGCAATTCCTCCTTTACATTTGAGGAATTGAATACTTTATTTTGTCAGATTGAAGCAATCCTGAATTCAAGACCTCTCATTCCTCTATCAACAAATCCTCAAGATTTCCAATTCCTGAGTCCAGCTCATTTCCTTGTGGGAGACTCACTACTGGCATTACCAGAACCAACTCTCTTGGAGATCAAACAAAACCGACTTAGTCGATTTGAAATGGTGCAACAACTACAACAAAGATTCTGGACCCTATGGTCTCAAGATTATTTGACATTGCCGCAACCAATAAGCAAATGGCAACGTACTACTCTGCCAACAATTCAACCCGGTGCACTCGTCTTGTTGCGTGAGCCACAAACACCACCGTTGCTATGGCGTATGGGTCGAGTTATCAGCATCCACCCAGGTCCAGATGGAATTATGCGTGTAGTGTCTATTGAAACTAGTACCGGAATGATGAAGCGATCTGTAACCAAGATTGCAGAACTACTCAATGATTCGGACAATCAAGCTACAACTTAAGGTTGAGGTGTAGTGAAAGTGAATTTGTTTATTCAAAAAACATTGTTTATTATGTTGTATTTAGTATTTACCATTTGTGTTTATTTCTTCATTATTAATGTTTATTTCTTCATGCTTAATGTTTACGTTCAATTTATATTCAAACTTGTCAATTTTGAAAATCTTTCAAGGTGGCCGGGATATGTTAGGCAACTTATCATGCAAACCAACGCGCACTCAAGATGGTCATGCGTTTCGACGAAGCACAAGCATTATTACGAGACAAAACCTCAAGTTGTTAACATCGACAGATGCAAATTTATAATTGTAAATTTATTCAGTATAATAAATTCAGTATACAATTAAATGCAATCATTTATTGTGTTTTACCATCAAATAACAATCAACTTCTTGGAACAATTCAAGAAACATACATAAAGAAATGAAATTAATAGAAGAGTTGTAAAAATATTATTCGTGTGTACATTTTTTGGGTATGCCGAGTTAAATTTCATACACTTTGAAATTTGATTTTAAAAATCTATTTATTTAAGTTCGTATCGAGGTTAAAATCAATTGTGGACGGAATGGAAAACACTGATAAAAACTGCGTTTAACTTTTCGATGAAATTAGTTTGAAGAAAGGATTAGAATATAATCAAAAACTTGATTTTATCGAAGGATTTCAAGACCTAGGGGAGGGAACGGAATTCAAATATTGCCAATCACAGTACGGTTTTTATGCTAAGGGGGCTTTTAAAAAAGTGGAAACATGTAATTTCTTATCTGATTACTTCCAGTCCCATAACAACTAACGATCTATTTGATCATTTAATTATTTTAAGCAATACTTTTAAAAATTTAGGTTTAATAGTCAGGGCGTTTACTTGTGACCAAGGGGCTAATATAACAGGAGTCTTTTTAAAAGATTGCGTCAGCACTCTGCATTTGAAAACATTTATTTGATTGGCTATGTGGTGCATTCTTTACTTAAGAAATTTTATTGCGATATATTATGTCAAAAGAGTTTGCTAAACGAAGGTGTTTTATCGAATCACGACTTATTAATATTGTTTCGAGACTATGGCCACGATGAAGAAAATATAAAGTTTTTAAGAAATCCTACAATCATCGTTCTAGATGTAGCAAACATAGTTCTTCCAACATTTGAAAAATTATTTGCCAAAGAAGAAAGTGCTATGGGAATTAAAGAAATGATCATAAGCAACAGTGAACAAATTGTTCGAGAAAAATGCCCCGAGTTTTATATGTCCCGCAGCACTGTTTAGTTCACAGAACATTTTTCGTGAAACATTTAATCAATATCAAATTATTACGAACATTAAAATGGCTAACAAATGACATGAAAGCTATACCAAGTAGGGTATCAAAACCAAAAATTAATAGAAAAGTACAACATTTAACCAATAAATAATATTTTTAAATAAAAAATAAATTTGTTATAAAGTTTTTTTTCCTTATTAAATTATACAAAATAATTAATAAATAACTTGTTACATAAGAATATACATATTGTCGGCGTCGTATCAATACCAAGTAAGTCGAAATTTTACGAAAATTAGATTTTAGTGCGAATGGATAGAATATCTTATGGCGCATCGAAAAGCAATAACATTTAACTCAGAATCAAAGTCGTTAAGAAGTTATTGCATTTTGGCAATACCACGTAAATTAAATGTATAGTTTCCAAGTAGGCAACAACACGCAACTTCATTATAACATGGTGTGTGTCAATAGTGGATAAAACGGAGCTTGGAAATTAAGCAGACAACCGAGAAAGAATCCAAAGCTACTAAAGAAAAACTTGAATATTTCGACAAATGGTTAAAGGTGATACCAAAATTGCCCTCTCACTATTGTAGAAAAAGTACCAACAAAATTTACTTAGAGGGTGATTTTCAAAAGAAACTAAACTTTTTTAAAGTTTATGCAGACTGGTGCCTTGAAACTAAAATTGATCCATTTGGGAAAACCAAATTTATGCAATTAATCAAAATCCGTAATGTAAGTATATTCCGTCCACGTAAAGACCAATGCGATACATGCTAGCATTCAAAAACAAAAGTGGAGTTGTATCTCTTGAGGAATATGAACGCCACATCATCTCGAAGGATCGTGCCAGAAAAGAAAAAGAAGATGTTAAAAAGGAAGCACTTCAGGGCAAGAAAAGAGTCCTAACGATGGACTTGCAAGCGGTGCAATTATGTCCTAAACTAGAAGCAAGCAAGTTGTATTATGCTCAAAAATTGAAGGTGCACAATTTCACCATCTTTGACCTTTCATCTAAACAAACTACTTGTTATTGGTGGGATGAAAGTGAAGGAGAAATAAGTTCCTCAATATTCACATCCATAATAATAAGGCACTTACAAAAATATTACTGCAATTTAGAACCAAGGATTCCCATTGTTTTATGGTGTGATGGTTGTGGTTACCAGAACAGGAATGCTGTTTTTTCAAACGCTTGATTTTTTTATCAATTATGCAGATAAGAATTTTCTTTTCTATGACTTGATAAGGCCTGGTAATGGGGAAAATGCTCCAGAAGTTAAGGATATTCGTGCAATAAGATACCATAATAGTGATATACAGTTCAAGTTATATTTGGATGACATCTATCAACTAATACTGCCTCTAAGAAAACGTTCTGCTACTGTTGGTTTACCAGAATTACCACTCTATGAAAATAAGATAAAACTTTCTTATACAAAGTGGGAAAGTTTACAGAGCTTAAAGAAAGTTTTACCATAGGATATACATCAATATTATGATTCACTGGCCCATGAGGAAAAACTTAAAGAAAGGAAGAAAAAGATGATATAGAGAACTTCACATTGTTATGATTATTTTCGTTTATTAAATTTTATAAATATAAACAAAATAATGTTTTTTATTACGTTCTAATTTTTTAATGTACTAATATCAGCTATAGGTACTTGAATAAATTATGTTTATTTTTTACTTCAGAAAATGGTTTGTTTCTTACCTTATTTAAAAATTAATAATATTTATGTGTTATTGCCTTATTACGTTATTCAGTTATGACAATTTATAATGGAAATTTGTGTACGCAATAAAATGTAATTTTAAGCAATAACACATAAGTCAAAAGGATTTTAAATTTTGAGTCAGCAAAAACAAGTAAGTCGATTTAAAAATAAACCAACTACTTTTTACACTAAAAACCATGAAATTTGTATGTATCCTAGGCATTGGTGCAATACCTAGGTTTGGAGCACTAAAATTGGAGCACTCATTTATTTTATTAATAAATATATATTTCCTTATAAAAATAGTTTTTTCACTCTCCTGAAAACTTGCCTCTTTTGATTTACTTGGTATTGCTACGACACCAACGATTACAGTACTTTGATCCATCAGACCAGAATATATGTACGTTTGAAATTTCAGTTCATTTTCAAAGATTATTTATTTATAATAGGAAGCAGGTAAGTAAGTACCTGTATTGTAAAGCAAAAAGTTATTATACGGATTATCTTGGGTCAAGCTAAACAATAAACACAAAAATGCAAAGTGTTGTAAAGTTTACTTTGCTTTCAGCTATCAGGTATATGCAAATCTAAAAACGACATCTATGGGAAATTAAACAAACCCCGAGAATTAGCGACATTTCAAAAATATATCCCCCAAGTGACTAACGCCATCTACTTATGGGGGAGAAATAACCTACATATAAAAATGCATTGCGTTTCCCATCTTCACAGTTCTTATATCTTTGATAATACTTTAATTCACGAATATTTTAATACGAGTACATACCCTGCCCTTCAGATGCCATTAGGATTTAATTTGGTAATTTTTTTATTTTCATGATTTTAATGTTATCCATTCATTTTTCTGCAATTTAGATTTTAATAGATTTTGAAGTTTTGTATGAAAACCATACTAACCGGCTTTTCAGCAAATGGTCTTCCATCTATAAAATAATATTGATATTGGCCCAAAAAAAAAGCTCGGTAATTTACAATATCATTCGTAAATATACCAGCAATGAAAATGTGGATGGAAATGTCACACGATGTACATATTATTATGTACTATATACCTAATATAAAATAAAAGTTCAGCATCACTTAATCAAAACATTAATTTCGTGATTTATTGTTAGGTATGGAGGAAAACCTCGCTATAATTATTTTGCCGCTGCTGTTTCCCAATACCATAAGGCATAAGAAAAAAGCAGGCCCAGGTATTCGGAAATTTTCTAAGATAGAGACGCAAGAAGTATTTGTAACACACCTTGAAGTAATTTTATGACTTTTTATTATACTTTTTGGGTTAATGAAACTAGTAGTTGACAATGACATTTGGTTGGTAATATTCTTTATCTTCTTTTCTCATCTAGAAAGAAGAAGACCTTAACGTAGCCCTGGAAGAACGCGAAGCTCTCAAAGCTGCATGAGGAGAAACTGAGCAACCAGGGATTATCCTCGTGGGAAAGCTTGACAATCCAACATGCATGGTAAAAATAAATCAAATTTTATATGAAGTTGGAAGTCCAATTGCGGCATTCGATTTGTGTTTCAAAACATTCATAGTATTAAATGCATCATATCCACAATCAAATTGCCAGTGCTGGACCTTTATTTGACAAAAACTTTACGAGATAGAAACTGACCATGACTCGTCGTTTATACACTGAACCAAAAAAGAGCATAAATATAAAGAACACGGTCGTAGTGGTAAAGAAATGCTTCGTTAAAATAGATCCACCGCACGATTTCTTCATCTTGACGAAAACACGTTTCGTACTTGACGAACGAATTCGTTAAGCAAAGCATAAGTAAAGACTGTCCTAGAAAAAAACCGACCACTTTTAGTTTCATGCTTCAGGTACAAATTTTATGAAATCCCCTAAAATTTTATGGCTTTGTATTCAAAATAAAGGGCTCGCCACATAGGCTGTGCTGTGCTATGCCAATGTCAAACATTGAAGTAGAAACATAGGGTTTCAATAGTGACGTTCACATAGTTATGCGGGTGCTGTGCTATTTTGCGCATGACCTTGAAATCGTTCAACGTTTGTGTCGACATAACATAGCATAGCATAGCAGCCATAGCAGTTGAACTCGTTGAACTTTTGTGATTTTGAGGTTAGAAACTTGTTTTAGAATAATTATTTATAAAGATGTCAACAAATAGTATATGCGATGATGAGCGTTTAATTAACTTAATCGTCTCACAGCCGTGTCTATATGACAAAAGTAATCGAGAATATCGGGATATATATTGAGTTTATTGCTTCATCTTTATTTACATCAAGTAAGTACACCTGTAATTTGAAAAACTGTGAAAAACTAATTAATAACATTTTCAATTTAATAAAAAATATTTTAGTAGTACATAACGCAAAACATTAGTTTTTCACTAGTCAAGTAGTACCTTTGTATTAAAACCCTCTTAATGAAATTATATAATCCTTTAGAAGAACAAGTCAAAATGAGATGGACCTCGTTACGACAGAGATTCTCGAGAGAGAAAAGTGCAATAAATGGAGAGTCGATAAGTAGTGCGAAGGGAGGACACAAGCCACGATGGCCGCTTTATGAACTCCTTCGATTTTTAGAAAATCACGTCACAAGTCGAAGGTAATATTAAATAATATCTATTATATAATTTATTAAATAACCAATTCTTTGCAGAACGATTAGCAATATGCGACATGAAGAAAATGAAATTGATCAGTATTCAATGTCTGCGTTTGAAGAGTTACCGGAGGATGACATGACATTCACCCCCAACATCACTCCAACAGTTTTATCAGTGCTACGTACAAGTGACCCACTGGAAATTTTTGTCGAAAGAGACGATCGAATTGCTGCTTCTCGAACCCCAGTAGGTAGCTGCGGTTCAACTTCATCACGGGAAAGTGAATTTGCTACAAGGAAAGGGGTTAATCAAAAGGTGCGAAAATTTTATACGCTAGTTGCGTAGCTCCCAAAAGCGTACGAAGCGCCGTCGTCGTCGTCTGCTTCACGGTGTAGGCCCCAGGCCTGTTCCGCTTTCTAATCAGCCCACCTCTTCCTTGGACGTCCAACATCTCTTCTCCCGCTTGGATCATATTTCATGGCACTCTTTGGCAAACGCTGATCTTCCATTCTCTGCACATGCTCCTTCCATTGACGTTTATAATCGTAAACCTTGTCTTTCACCGAAAAGATCTGCAATTCCTCTCTGATATCCTCATTTCTATTCATATCTAGCAATGTACATCCTTTGACTGATAGCGCCGTCTCGTGGATAAATTTTGCCAAAACTGGGATGGCCAAATGTTCATGTTTATATGGTAACTAGCTGGCATAGCCATCTAGACCCAGAATAGATCCGAGTAGGCCATAGTTGTTCGGCCTTCGGCCTCACAGGGGGAGGACCATAATAGATCCGCGAAGGCCATAGTTGTTCGGCCTTCGGCCTCACAGAGAGAGGACCATGATAGATCCGCGAAGACCATAGTTGTTCGGCCTCACAGGGGGAAGACCATAATAGATCGGTGAAGGCCATAGTTGTTCGGCCTTCGGCCTCACAGGGCGAACCATAATAGATCCGTGAAGGCCATAGTTGTTCGGCCTTCGGCCTCACAGACCGGACCATAATAGATCCGTGAAGGCCAAAGTTGTTCGGCCTTCGGCCTCACAGGGCGAAAAATAATAGATCCGTGAAGGCCAGTTGTTCGGCCTTCGGCCTCACAGACCGGACCATAATAGATCCGTGAAGGCCAAAATTGTTCGGCCTTCGGCCTCACAGACCGGACCATAATAGATCCGTGAAGGCCATAGTTGTTCGGCCTTCGGCCTCACAGACCGCACCATAATAGATCCGTGAAGGCCATAGTTGTTCGGCCTTCGGCCTCACAGACCGGACCATAATAGATCCGTGAAGGTCAAAGTTGTTCGGCCTTCGGCCTCACAGAGCGGACCATAATAGATCCGTGAAGTCCATAGTTGTTCGGCCTTCGGCCTCACAGCCCGGACCATAATAGATCCGTGAAGGCCATAGTTGTTCGGCCTTCGGCCTCACAGACCGGACCATAATAGATCCGTGAAGGCCATAGTTGTTCGGCCTTCGGCCTCACAGACCGGACCATAATAGATCCGTGAAGGCCATAGTTGTTCGGCCTTCGGCCTCACAGATCGGACCATAATAGATCCGTGAAGGTCAAAGTTGTTCGGCCTTCGGCCTCACAGACCGGACCATAATAGATCCGTGAAGGCCATAGTTGTTCGGCCTTCGGCCTCACAGACCGGACCATAATAGATCCGTGAAGGCCATAGTTGTTCGGCCTTCGGCCTCACAGACCGGACCATAATAGATCCATGAAGGCCATAGTTGTTCGGCCTTCATCTGTCATCTGTCATCCGTCATCTGTCATCTTTCATACATACATACATAATCTTCACGTAAAGTTACATCTTCATGTAAAGTTAAATCTTCCGCAAAGAGGTGGATCTTCCACGAAGAGGTGGATCTGCGTCTTCTTGCACAATTCCTAAAGTGCTCCGGTCTTATTCGCGGCATTCAGATTAATTTGTTAGTGGTTTTTTGTTAATGGTTTGCATTTTTCGAATTAAAGCCGCCATCCCCGCCATCTGTTGACAGTATTTTCAGATTAATTTGTTAGTGGTTTTTTGTTAGTGGTTTGCATTTTTCGAATTAAAGCCGCCATCCCCGCCATCTGTTGACAGTATTTTCAGATTAATTTGTTAGTGGTTTTTTGTTAGTGGTTTGCATTTTTCGAATTAAAGCCGCCATCCCCGCCATCTGTTGACAGTATTTTGAATCACTGACTGTACGTCAGATTAATTATTATTTGACAAATTAAATTTTTTGTCAAACTTGTGATGTGATTTTCGAAAAAAGCGAATAACTTTGCTCCCCGCTCGAATTTCTTCTCCGTATATGCGAGAATAGTTGCGCCTGGAGCTACAAAATAACTGTGCAAAATTTGGTCGAGATCGGTCCACGGGTCTAGGAACGTATAGGGAACACGCACGCAAGCACGCAAACACGCAGATCTTCTCTTTTATATATTTAGAAGAATAGCAAAAATATTAATTATTTTTATTAATTTAAAATATTTTGTTATGTAATAATTATTATAAACTGTAGTCGATCCTTTAAGTTTATGTTGGTACATAACCAAGATGAATTTTACTATATAAAAGAAAATAAACAATGTTTTGTTATCAAAATTTACAAGTTGCAACTAGCGTATAAAAACAAGTGTTTAGTTGAAATAATTCGGATTTTCACATTATGAATTCAGTCTCAGTTACTATTCAATGTGGTTATCAAAATATAAACATTATTGACTTTTTTCGTGGTAAATCGTTATCAAAAGGCAAGTAAATATAATTACAATACAAATTATAAAAGGTTTTCTTATTTAAATAATAATGTGATTAACAAAACATTTTTTTTATAGGGAAGAAACTGTTTCAAAGCCAGCATGTAAATAATGTGCAAGAAATACAGAATGCCGAAGGACGTATTGTTATAGGAAATGTAATTCCACAAACAAGAGTTAATAACCCTCCTTATGAAGTTAAAATAAAGGTAAAAATTGTAATTAATTTTAAAGTTCAGTTTTTAATTTTTCTATATTTTCAGTTAAATGGAGATCGTACAATTTCAGAATCACAATGCAGAGTTGCAAGGCTGGATTATCTACTAGGGGCTGCAAGCATGTTGCAGCTGTTTGCATTTTTATAAATAATGAGTCCACCGAATCGAAAACTGATCGACCACAATCCTGGAGTCAGCCTAGTAAAGCACAATGCGATAAATATAAGAAAGGATGTAGTACAATAGAAAAGCTTCTTCCATGTAAAAAATCACAAATAGATTGCAATGTTAATTACAAATTTGATGATGTAGAAAATGTACCCAGTGCAATGTATAATATTGATTGTACATTTAGTCGCTATTTAAAGTTAGAACAAGATCTTGCCAGTAATAGAAATATTGTGACAGAAAAGGCCAAACAGCTAACGAAGGAATTAAATGAAGTGATAACGAAAATTTATGATTTACAAGAATCGGGGTCAAACTATCGAAGTTATCAATGTACATTAATTGAGGGATTAAAAATTCTTTTAAAACCGTTGCAATGTCCCGAACATTTGATTGCATTTTTTGAAGTAAAAATTGTAGTCTCAAAAAATGCAGCTATTGAAATTTGTGAGAAATCAGTCGGCCAGTCAAATTGTTTTCAGTGGTTTGAAGAAAGATCTAAAAGAATAACGTGTTCTAGCAAAGCTCATCGAATAAATACTAGAACAGACAATTTTGAGGCATTAGCAAGAAAACTTTTGAAAGAGAAATTTTGAATAATGAGATATGGAATAGAAATGAAAAGTGTTGCAAGGGAATCTTTTTGTATTGAAACTGGTTTAAAAGTTGATATGGTTGGACTCGTGATTAACTTGCAACAACCGTTCTTGGCAGCAAGTCCTGATGGGATCATTATCAGCGAAAACGCTCTTTTGGAGATAAAATGCCCATTTTCTTGCAACGATATGCCAATTGTGGATCGAAATGCAAAAACGTGTAATGTTCCGTATTGATTTTTTGATAGCGATGACAACATAGCATTAAAAACAAGTGACAAGTACTATACTCAAATCCAAGTATCTATGTATATACTTAACATGAAGAAATGTCATTTTTTTGTGTATTCTAGTATAGATACCATACATGTAAAAGTAGAAAGAAACGAAAACTTTTTAATAGAATTAATTCCAAAAATTGAATGGTTTTATTTCAAATATTTTATTCCAATTCTTCCACAATAAAAATAATATACAATAATTTTAAAATTCATCAGATGAAATTTTGATTAGCGGAGGCTTACAATTTTCTATGTGAATCTACTACTTATGTGAATTTTTAAATCACATTGTAGGTACCCTAAAACCGTCAGCACTACCAATACCATAATGCTATTAAGTTATATAGGGCATATAGAATATTATTTAAATTCAAATTTACTTTTTAATTCTAATTCTTAATGTGTAATTCGTAATTAAACTATTACTTGTATTTAAAACCGTTTGCGCTCACCATCCCAGTTACGCTAAATTTGGCCACCAGGGCAGCGCCACTTGAGCTACGCAACTAGCGTATAGTCCTTAGTAAAAATTTAAGTTTTTATTTTTTTTGTGAACAATATAGTATATAACATTACTAGCAAGGTAAGAGGGTTTTTACTGGCGAATGGAGGATATAACTGACGAGCCGCAGGCGAGTCAGTTACCTCCTTGAGCCAGTAAAACCCGTTACCTTGCGTGCATTGTTTTATATTTTATTTGTTTCTCATTTGTAAAAAGGTTAGATAAATTCCAAAAAAATCTCAATAATTTGTCGCAAATGTCGTAAGCTATGGAAGCGTTGCCATGAACATGTCTGTTTATTTTTCTTTACATTTGTTTTGGCGAAAGCGAAAATGAATGTACCAAAAGAAATTATTGAGGCAGCCAGCAGTGTAGCTTCAAGTTTATTACCTGCAAAATCAGCTTCAAGGTACGAGCGAGAATACGACGACTTCAAAAAGTGGCAAAACAAAAATAGTGTGATTGGGGTAACTGAAGATGTTTTGTTGGTATACTTGAATCAACTATCAGCTAGATTCAGCCCTAATACTTTATGGGCAAAATGGTCTATGCTGAAAAGCTGCTTGGAAATGAAAGAAAATGCCCCTGTTCGCAGGTTTGTTTTCCTTAAAAAATTTATTGAAAAATATGACGTTTAGTTGTCATTTGCAGATTTCAAAAGGTAATAGCGTTTCTGAAACGAAAAAATGAGCGTTATGCGCCAAAAAATGCCAAGGTATTAAGTAAAGAAGAGGTTGAACAATTTCTTTTACATGCTCCTGATGACCAGTGGTTGCTGGCGAAAATTGTAACAATATTTGGGATTTTTGGATGTTGTCGATGTGACGAAATTCTCTCCTTAAACATGAATGATGTAGAAGATATGGGAAAATACGTTATTGTGACATTGCGGCAAACAAAAAATTTAACAACAAGAAGATTCACCATAACCGATGATGGCTGCAGCTTCAAGCCCTGCATGTTATACAGAAAATATGTAAATCTTCGGCCTCCTGGAACAGAAAGCCTAAGATTTTTTTTGACATACCGACATGGAAAGTGCATTTCCCTTAATGCTGGCCAGCACACTATTGGTGGTGTCCCAAAGCAAATAGCGAAATATTTAGGTTTAAAAAACCCAGAGTTATACACCGGCCACTCTTTTCGCAGAACTGGAGCCACTATGGTTGCGGATTCGGGTGGAGATATTTTAGCACTAAAGCGTGCAGGAGGGTGGAAGAGCACCGAAATTGCGATGAGTTATGTCGATGATTCGGTCAACAAAAAAATCGAAATGTCTAGCAAATTATTTGGTAGTAAGGAGAGTACAAATGTTCTGCAGTCCTCGAGTTCAGCAGTTTCTGAGTCAACAGATGGTTCATCATCATCAGTATCAACTCTTTCATCATCAAAAATCTGTGTTACTGGAAATAACAATTGTACCATGATTTTCAACATATATGACGATAAAACAAAATTTCCTAATGTAAATAATACTACTAACTTGTAAAAATTTTGCAAGTTAACTGTCAGTTTTACAAGTTAGTGACTTGATAAAATAAACTTTCTTGATTAATATTGTGTTTTTGGAAACTGACGTTTACAAATGAGAAACAAATAAATATTGTAAATAGTCAATAAAAAAATTGAAAAACAAAAGTTTTATCTGTTTTCATTTATTTAATACGAATATAAAGTGGTCGGTTTTTTTCTCGGACAGTCTTTATTTGTATTAACGAAAATAAATTTAATACCTTACATTCTACTATTTCAAAAACGATGTTCTTTGTCGCAAGGAATAGCGTCGGTGGTCGGAAAATTGGCGTTCGTTGTCCCAAAGAATGATATTTGTTGTCGCATCGATTGGTGTTTTTACGAAAACGATTAGCATTCGGTAACCGATAAGTAAATTTCATTGATTCAAGAATTCTTCGTCTTTAAGATGAAAAACAAAACAAGGATCCATATCCAAGGATAATAAACGGGATGCAGTCGAGTTACGATTACGAGAGCGTCCGGGTAAGACGTGTCGAGTCGAAAGTTGAACGAATCAACTATTACATTAATTAATCGAAAATTAATTGATAACGGACGTGTAGTCGGTTGTCGAGTCGTGAGTTGAACGAATCAACTATTATAACATTAATTAATCGAAAATTAATTGATAACGGACGTGTAGTCGGTTGTCGAGTCGTGAGTTGAACGAATCAACTATTAAATTAATTAATCGAAAATTAATTGATAACGGACGTGTAGTCGGTTATTGAGTCGAAAGTTGAATTAATCAACTAAATAAAATTAATTAATCGACAATTAAGTTGAGAACAGACGTGTAGTCAATGTGCTGCATCATCTCATGCAAAGAGAGTATCCATACATAACAGATTCGGCATCCTAGCCGACCTGCCAGCCCAGCGTGACAGAGACCAATCCCGCCCGAGTGGTTCACAGTGGACCACAGTTCGTTCCACCCCACGGCAACGAACCGCAAACAAGCCGCCACCCCTCATAATCACCAGGCCCATTGGAAACCTGAAGCAGTTTGTCGAAGAATCCCGTCCATTCATCAAAGGAGAAATTCGAGTCCAACACGTCCGGGGACACTTATGGGTCTACTTGGACAATATGGATGATCATCGAGCCCTCAAAACCGAGCTGTTTTCAGGCGGAGTTGAGGGCTACACATTTACCCCAGCCAGTGAGAAGGCCATAAAGCTCATTATGAAAGGATCGCCCTACTTGGACGCCCCCTATGTCAAGGAGCAATTGATGGATACCCACAAGATCGAGACCCAAAACGTAACCCAACTAAAGAACAAGTACGGAGACGTCACCGGCTCCTTCTTGATCTTATTTGCCCCAGCCGTCACCCAGAACCAAATAAAAGCCGTCCGCCATGTTGGTGCAGCTATGGTAAAGTTCGAAGAATACAACAAGAGGAATATCCGTCCACAGTGCCATCGTTGCCAGAACTATGGTCATGGTAGCTCCAACTGCAACGTAAAACCTAGGTGCGTTAAGTGCTTAGGAGATCATCTCACCCACAACTGTGCCCGCAAGGAAAAAGATGAAGAAGTCCGCTGCTGCAACTGCAATGGGAACCATGCTGCCAACTACTCCCAGTGTCCTGCCTACCTCAAATATGCATCACAGGTGAGTGCAAACGCCCAACGCCGTGCACAACATTCAATTTCAAACACACAAAATTATTTGCAACCCCAATCACAACCAGCAGCACCCACACTTAATAGACAGAACTTTCCAGTACTACCGACAAGACAGACGTACCCCCAATTTCAATCCCCGACAGCAGAACGACTAACCTACTCTCAACAATTACAGTACAAACCTCAGGACGCTCCTCAAGCAACACGGACAAACCCGACCGGTGACATCAATGGCCTACTCAAAGTAGCTCTCGAAATTAGACAAATGATTGACATTCCGAGGTTAATGGCAGTCATGCTCGAGATTCGTGAGCGAATGGCAGGGGTTCATGACGTCATCGAACAGGTCAACATCATGACAGACATTGCTGCCAAATACAGTAATTAAATTCAAACAATTAACGCAACTTAAACTTATTACTTGGAACGCTGACGGAATCACCCCTAAATTTAACGAACTTCAAGCCCTGATAAACGAACGAGACCCAGACATAATACTAATACAACAATCCAGGTTGAACAGACGAAATCCCTCGAAATTACCAAACTACAACCTTGTAAATAATCCAAACGGACAGTGCCACGGACTACTGACCTACATAAAAACTACCATTAACCACTCGACTTCAGACGCTACGCCGACTTTGCTAGCCGAAACGCAGACCATCGCACTCGACGGGCTCACAGTAGTCAACTGCTACCTGTCCCCATCGACGACGCACGATACGAACGAACTCGACACATTATTCAACGCCGCTGATAAAGTCGTCATAGCGGGCGACTTTAACGCAAGACATGTGCTATGGAACAATACCGTTACGAACCAATTCGGCCGCATGATTTACAATTACATTCAGAACAAACCCTTATTTTTATCCCACCCTGACGAACCCACCCACATAAATTACAGCGATCAAGTCCCCTCAACCATTGATTTTGTTATTTCCAAAAACCTAATCATCCATTCCATCACAACCCTTGATAAACTCAGTTCCGATCACCTTCCCGTAGAATTCATAATTGGCTCCACCAACATCCCCGTCAACCCTCCTAGACCACTAACGAGGACAAATTGGAAAAAATTAGGCAATGATTTACAAAACATGAAAATTATACACGACATTAAAACGAACAAGGACATCGACGATGCGGTAGTCGGCTTCACCGACCGCATCAACGAAATTTACGAATCCAATACCACTAAAAACCCGCCCCCAAACCACAAGCTCCTCCTTCCCCAGGACATACTTGACAAAATTTCACGCAAAAACAAATTAAGAAAAATTTTCCAACGATACAGATTCCCTACCCTAAAAACTCAAATCAACAAACTTACAAAAGACATTAACAACGCCATCAGCGCAATCAAAATCAAAAACTGGAACAAAACTTTATCCGACATCACCCCACAAAACATTAAAAAAGTTTGGACAATTACAAAAGCATTAAAAAATAAAAATTACGACACTTCCTTCCCTACCCTCCAAACCACCCAAGGTCCTGTCACATCCAACCTGGACAAGGCAAACACCATTGCGACGATGTACTTGTCCCATCACAACCTCACAGCCCACCTCTCCGATCCGGTCACAAATTACAATGTTCAAATTTCAAAAAATATAGTAAAGTATAACCAATTCCTCACTCCTGATGATGACTTAACTTCCCCTCAGGAAGTTAAGCAAATCATCAAAAAACTTAAAAACAAAGCTCCCGGATCGGATAACATAGCAGCCATCCTAATCAAAAAATTCCCAAGAAAGTCAATCCTCCAACTTTACTACATCCTTAACGCCTGCATTAAAAATCAGTACTTTCCTTCCGCTTGGAAGAATGCAGTCGTCATCCCCATCCCCAAACCCGGAAAACCAAAATCCAACCCTTCCAGTTATCGACCCATCAGCCTTTTACCTACCCTCTCCAAAGTTTTGGAAAGGGTCATCCTCACCCGTCTCCAACAATTCGACGAGACGAATGACACCATAATTCATGAGCAGTTTGGATTTCGGGCAAACCACAGCACGGTCATGCAGCTAGCTTTGCTCGTTGACCAAATTACCATGAATTATAATATGAAGACAACCACCACGACAGTCACCCTAGACATAGAAAAAGCTTTCGACACCATTTGGCACGACGGACTCATCCACAAACTTTATCAGCGGAACTACCCACCGCACCTCATCAAAATTATAGCCAGCTTCCTCGACAACAGATCTTTTCAAGTTAAAATTAAAGATTCCCTTTCAACCCCCCAAAACATCCCCGCCGGAGTCCCACAAGGCTCCATCCTATCCCCAACCCTGTTTAACTACTATATAAATGACATACCAAAAAACGAACGGACGAAACTTTCACTTTACGCCGACGACACCGCAGTGACATCCCAATCCCTCCAAAAAAACAAATCCATAGACTATTTACAACGACACATAATCATACTAGAAAATTATTATTCAACCTGGAAACTCAAAATTAATGAGGACAAGACGACACTCACGGCTTTCTCACAACGACAAGACCAACTTACTAACAGACTCAAAATTAACGGAATTGACATCACACAAACCCCTACAGTCAAGTACTTAGGGGTCACTTTGGATGAAAGACTCACTTTTAGACCACACTTACAACAGACTGCCAGAAAGGCACAAAAAATCATGCACGCACTCTTTCCCCTACTGACCTACAAAAATCAACTTGACCCTAAAATTAGACTGATGATTTATAAAATGTGCATAAGACCCATACTACTATACGCTGCCCCGATTTGGAGTAAAGCCTCCAAATCAAACCTCAAGACTGTACAAATTGCACAAAACAAGTGTCTCCGAGTCATTTCCGGAGCTCCACGCCACACAGAAATATACGACCTTCACGAACTTGTTCAAATACCCCGACTGACGCATGTTATCCGTGACACCGCCTATAAATTTTTCACACACACGGTACGGCAAAACCGACACACATCACACCTTGCAAATCACAGATTACACACACTGCCCTTCAGGCCAAAACACAGACTGCTACATCACATCCTCCTTTAATAAATTTTTTATTTTTTTTTACCACGGCGCGGGGTTTTTTGCACTCGTTTTTGCCCCGAAATACCACCCCTACCAACCCCCATTCCTAATCATCCTTCCAAATGAACCTGTTTAAATCCCCTGGGATAGGTACGGTTAAAAACCTCAAGTGTAAATAATATGTATTTTGTAAATAAATTGTATATAATTTTTACAACTAATATGTAGCTAAGAATTTGTAATTAAAGAGTATTTTGATTTGATTTGATTTGAATTTTCGCCCCGCCTTTTTCGGCGGGATCTACTCTCCAAAACAGCAACTCGGGTTAAAATAGCATGATGTTCGTACAGTTTTATTTTGCGCGACAGCCCTCGCGCAAGCGCTCGTGCTGTCAAGGCAAAAAAAACTGTACTCGCATCATGCTAACAACTTTAGCCCTAGTGCTGTTACATACGAGGAAAGATTAGTCAGAACCAGCATTTCTACTTGTTACAGTATTGAACTACCACAGCGATATATTTTATTATATACTACTTGATGAAGTTAAATATTTAAAAAAAATCAATTGCTTATTTTACAAATTTTTAGAAGATTTACATATTTATCCCAGAAGATATTAAGCATTATGCTTATGCAGCTAAAAAATGTAAGTTAGTATTGAATCTTAAGTAGGGAATAATAAAACGACGAATTAAAATAGCATCAGGGGCATTGATAACCTCCATGAACTTAGCACCCCCCCCCCCTCAAACGAATTTTTAACTTTTTCTTATGCCGAACGTTTTGTAATAGTTAGGTAAGGTTTGGTAATTCAATTAAAAGCTTCGGTAATTATTTGTATTTTAGTAATCAACCAATAAATTATTTTTTTGTCAAGTTAGCCCCCTTCCATAGAATTTACAACTTTTTTAGTCCATTTGAATGTTTATAATGTGTCGAGTGAAAAACCTCATGTTTTTCAGTTACATTTTTGCCAATATGAATTCCAATTTGCTTTACATAAAAAAAAATTTCTATTGAAGCAAAATTACCGGAAATACATAATCAACATATAAATAATAGCCTTAATTTATCTGTGTCACGCTCAGGAACGCATCTCATTGGTTGAATTATTTACGGTGCGACCGTTAAATAGTTTTTTGTTTTTACCGTCCAAATTTTTTTACATCTGTCACTCATTATATTCAAGTCAATGATGCTCAACAGTGCCGTACGAACTTAATAATTACAAGGTAATATGCGGTGGCGCCCCAAATTCGGGGTGCTTTTTGAGCAAAATCCAAATATAAATTTTGAAGGCAAGGGAAGGACTTTTCGAAAAAACTTTTACTCTACATTTCACCTATAATTCGCCGGTCCGTTCAATTGGGAGAATAGGCGGCCGGTAGGCCAGTATGGTTGCGATTTCCCTATATCTTCAATATATTAATATAGAAATACATAGATAGCTGTCACAATTCACTCAGTGCAGCCTTCAGGCCGCACAACCACGGCCGACTAGTAATATTATATTTAAATTATAGTCAAGTATCAGGACGCCTTCATAGCAACCTGAAAACTGGGGAAAATATAAAAAGAAGCAACGAATTTCGGCAATTAATACATTACCCAAAAAGGCAAAAAGTTAAGGCACGACAAGTTAAGGTAGTTCTGTCGCTGTACCGACTATTTAGGAAAGTATTTAAATTTCTACTCCTTATCATTCAATGTTATATTTGTCAAAATTTTTAATTTTCTTTTCTGTCTGTTTCGATTTAGCTTAACGTCCAGCATTTTCAATTTCAAATCCTACATTTCGTTTCTCGTGTCAGCTATGCTGACAAACATGATAATGACCATGTTACTAGTATATCTATGTTTGCCCTCCATACACGCGTTTCTATATTTAATTTATCCATTTTTGACGTTTTATTAGTTTCGCCGTTTCTTGCTTCTCTTTCAGCTTCGCTTTCCGATGTTTGGTTCCTTCCATTGCTTCTTCAGAAAATGTCGCAGTTGGCTAGTGTTTTCGTTTGATGTTGAGCTGTCGCTTTCACTCTCCATTTTGCATTTTTGTTCATTCATTTAAACCGATATAGACTGTTTCCCGGGTCAACCCCTCGAAGGTAGCAGTCTACTATAACAATTTTAATACTTTGTATAGCAGAATTTGGGAAGCTTGCGTCTTGATTTATTTTGTAATGTTTACTATGCGCCTTATTATAAGCAACATATTCGCAATCTTATGTACTTCTTATCGGTGTTATTTATTTGATGTTTTCTGATTATTCTAACTCAGTGATATTTACGGTAACTAATCCTTTTCGAGAGTTCCTTCCCATAATTGCCGTGCCAGAACAGACAAGGAATATTTCGCCATTTCAATTATGTAAAGGTTATATACATGTACAGATACATGTACGAGCGCTATCTAGACGCCATGGCAATTGTGCATCGTTTGAACAAACCAAGTTTTTTCTTGACAGTAACTTGCTATCCAAAATGGTCCGAAATAACAGCGACCAGGAATATGCCATCGATAGAAAATAAATTCAAATTAGAAATTAAAAAAGCTTATCGCTATGATCAGAAGCGGACAGTTATTTGGAAGAATGATTTTGGCATTGTATACGATCGAGTATCAGGAAAGAGGTTTACCTCACGTTCCAATCGCCTTTAGAGATAAGGGTGAGTTTGCTTTGCTCCTAGGCTAGCAATAGACGGTCATAGAAAACGCGGCGTTTTACCCGCCGCGTTTTACACGCTCAACTATGTAGCAACTACACGGGCGTTTTTAACCAGTGCACAGTGTGGTAATGGGTCCCACAATACTTGGCCAAAAACCGTTTGTTATTTAATAGGTTGCCTGCCCTGCATTTTATTTCTCAGAAAGCTAAGTAGTTACGGCAACCAAAAGCGAAATCAGCAAAACGCTAGCGCAACACAGCGCGCCACACGCGCTGTCAGAAGTTACTGGTCGCTTAAGTAGTCGTGTAATTTATCGAAAAGCTCAGATTTTATTGTTTTAAAAACTCTTGTGGTTTTTATGCACAAACAATTTAGTGGTTGTTTTTGTGATGGATTGTTCTAAGCCAGGTATGTATTTTAAGTAACACTAGCTTTTGTAATGAATATCCAGCCGATTGTTATCTATAAAATCGACAACTTAAGTGTAATTACTTGTTGCATTAATAATTATTTATAATATTTAAAAAGGGTTTTGTTATATTTCTAAATATTTCTCAGAAATGATAACAGTTGTGTAATATGAGCACTTTGTATAAAACACAGTTATAAAAAAATCAGCCGCCCGAAACCGCCCCCCTTTTTTAACAATTTTTTTTGTTCGTACCCTCAATTTCTGAAGTAAATTAATGTTATTTAGTTTTTGTTTATTTTTTTGACAGGGCCTTCTGGATTGAGGTTTATGACTCGAAATGAGTTGTATACTATCATGCAACGCTCAAATGAATCTACATTTGACGGAAAGCTTGAATTTATGGAGCAAGATTTTTTAAGTAACTATGCTGAAGATGGTCCAAGGAAAGCTGATATGAAGCAAAAGCTCTCGATTATAAAACACCAATTCAAACAAAAATGGTTAGCTGCTCGCAAAATGAAAGCAAGATTCGAAAAAAACAATGCTAAATGGCTAAACGGCACTATATCGCTACCTAGGGCAAGAGTCGGTCCCGGTCGTCCTCAGATATCCTTTTTAGACTTGAGTGAAAGAAGCAAAAGACGAAAAACTGAAGACCTTCGATCAAAAGACGTGGAAGAATTGACCTATGCTACACAAATGAAATTACGGGAGTTAGGCAAAGTGGATGCTTCGAAAATCGTAAAAGATCTTACGAAAAGTCCCCGAAGAGCAAAAAAATATGCAACGGCTATAAAAAAAAGTAGTGAAGAACAACCTAGCCAATTATCACCTTTACGTGCTTTGTCCATGTATACAGAAGCAGGACTTACTAAAGCCCAATATGAGATAATACGAGAAACTAACAAAAGCTTCTTTCCGTGCTACTCTATCATCCAAAAAATAAAAAAAAGAGTGCTATCCAGAAATTCACCGCGTAACCGAGACATGCAGTGAGGTACAAGTGCAAAAGTTGATGGATCACACGGCAACACGATTGATTTTATATCTTAGAGAAGTTGTTGAAAATTTGAGTGATGAAGAAAAACAATCCTTAATTTTAATAAGTAAGTGGGGTTGTGACGGATCACAGCAGATGCAATATAAAATGAAGTTTGAAAATGAAGCTGATTCTGATGCCAATATTTTCCAAAGTTCTGTAGTTCCACTTCAATTAGTTTACGGACCCGAAAAGAAAATACTCTGGCAAAACCTAACACCATCATCACCTCGCTACTGTCGACCTATAAGAATACGATTCATCAAGGAGTCAACGGACTTAACAAATGAAGAAATAAATGATATCAATTCACAGATCGTAGCACTTTCCATGACAAAAATTGAAGACATGTCCATAAAACATAGATTGTTATTCGCCATGGTGGACGGTAAGGTATGCAATGCCGCAACACATACCAAATCCACTATGAGGTGCTACATTTGTGATGCAACTTCATCCTAGTTTAATGACTTATCAAAGAAAAGGGCGTCTAAGAAAGAAAATTTAAGTTTCGGTCTTTCTTTGCTACATGCTCGCATATGATTTTTCGAGAGTATACTACATGTAGCATATAAGCTGCCTGTAAAAAAATGGAACGTTCGTCTTTCTGCTGAGGAAAAACAAGTGGTAGAAAATTAAAAAAAAAGAAATTCAGGACAAATTCAAACAACAACTCGGGCTCTTAGTGGACATCCCCAAAGCAAATTTTGGAAATACAAATGATGGGAATACCAGCAGAAGGTTTTTTGAAGAATACGAAATATCGGCTGCAATAACGGGAGTCGATACAAATTTAATTTATCGGCTGAAAGTGATTTTAGATGCATTGTGTTGCGGATTCAAAATAAATACAGCAGAATTCGAAAAATATTGCCAAGAAACAGCTGAACTGTATGTGTCGCTGTATGCTTTTTACCCCATGTCGCCTACATTGCACAAGGTACTTCGTCATGGAGCTGAAGTCATAAAAGAAGCTATTCTTCCAATAGGCCAACTATCTGAAGAAGCTGCAGAAGCTCGCAATAAGCATATTAGGTTATATAGGGGAAGGGCGGGTAAGTTGACGAAGCGGGTAAGATAACGAATGCTAAATATCTTCTTTAAAAACAAAAATTAAAATTTTCTGCATAGTGCTGCCATCTAACCAAACGTAGCTAATTTAACCGGCAATGCATTAGATGCACTAAAGTCAGTAGTTTATAAATTAAACACAGAAGATTGTATCTAGGTTATGTTTTGTAAAAGTGTGATTGTGTCGCATAAAGTTTTTCAGGAATTGTTCGAGGTATGTTGACATTTAATTGTGTTATATTACTAGTAACAGATGTATTACAATGTATGCCAGTACTAGTTTTGTTGATATCATGTTTGTAGTTGAAAATTGATTGTCAAAGTTAACCTCAATGGGCAAGATGACGCGGGAAAGATAACGAAGTGCGTCATCTTACCCGTTCACGAATTTTGTAACTAAATTTTAAAATTTTGTCCACAGCATGCCCCAAAATTATGTTAGGAGGTCTGATAGGCGAAGTTGGACTGAGGTAAATTTAATTGCAGCTTTAGATGCAATAGCTGGGGGTGAATCTTGCAATAGTGCTTCTTTACGATATGAAATTCCAGAACCAACTTTACGTCGGTATGCAAAGAAAAAAGGTGCCGGTGTAGCACTTCCGGAACACGGTGGTAGATACCGTAATACTTTTAGTTTCAGTCAGAGTGAATCTCTTGCAAAATATATAATAGATATTGACAGAAGAGTATTTGGCCTTACGAAAGTTCAACTGGGGAGGTTAGCCTTTGACTATGCAGAGCAGAACAACATACCTCATCGATTTAATAGAACTTCAAAAATGGCTGGTAAGGACTGGATACAATGCTTTTCAAAGAAGTTCAAGATTAGTCTTCGAACTCCTGAACCCACATCAATGGGCGGACAATTTTGATGCAAGCCGAATATGTAATGCAGACGAAAGTGGTTTATCTTCTGTGCCCACTAAGTTGCCGAAAGTCTTGAGTCCAACCGGAGCCAGACGTGTTGCAAGAATAGTTACAGCAGAGCGTGGGAAAAATACTACTGTAGTCTGCTGCGTAAACGCACTTGGCAATTACGTGCCTCCTTATTTTATATTCAATAGGGTACGAATGAAGGTCGAATTGCTATTTGGAGCACCACCAGGTTCCGCAGGGAGTGCCCAAAAAAACGGTTGGATGTGTACGGAAATATTTTTAAAATACTTGGTCCATTTTAAAAGGTATACTAACCCTACACCCGAAAATCCAGTGCTTTTACTTGTGGACAATCATTGTTCACATATTTCTTTACAAGGAATTAATTATTGCCGAGAAAACGGCATAGTTATGGTAGGGTTTCCACCCCATACGACGCATAGATTGCAACCTTTGGATGTTGCGTTTTTTGGACCCTTAAAACCTTTTTTTTCACGGGAATGTGACTCGTTTGTTGTCAATAACCCTGGTCAAGCAGTAACTGACAAAAATATTTGCAGAATATTTAATAATGCATATCTAAAAGCTGCAACTGTTGGAACTTCCGTTAATGGATTTAAAAAATGCGGTATTGAGCCATTTGACCCCTTTATTTTTGGCGATGAAGATTTTGACGCAGCTAAAACGACAGAGCGGGAAAATTATCCACAAGATACTCAGCCTCAAGAACTTGCTGTTGGTGTAAAATCAAAACAGAAAAAATTCCATTCACAAGCGGATAAATCAAAGGATGATTCAACAGATGATCCAACGGATGATGAGTTACCTTTAATTTGCTTTACAAATTCCAATAACCCTATACCAAAGGAAGTTGATCTTATAGATGATTTTATAACACCAACAAAAGCCGAGGAACATTGTTCAACGCCGGCTTTATCAAGAATTAAAAGAGTCATTTTTGGAGAAAATCCCGGCCCAAGCGGAATCCAAAAGGAACGCAAAACTCCATCCCACAACGGAGCAGAATGTTGCAAAATGCCTGCCGATGAAAAAGAAGTAAAAAATAATACGATTTCGCTGTGCGACATACGGCCTTTCCCAAAATATGAAAGACCAGTTAATAAAAAAGGTAGAAAAATGACTGCAAGTATAATTACCAGTACTCCTGTAAAAAGGCAGCTAGAGGAAAAATTGGAAAATGAAAGGCAGAAGCAAGAAAGTAAATGTTTGAAGAAGCAAAAACGGGAGGAAAAAAAATCCAATAAAATTAAAAAACAACGCAAACCCAGTGACAACAAAAATGAAGAAACCGTATGTCCAGGTTGCAGTGAACGTTTTGAAGATCCACCTGTAGAGGATTGGATTCAGTGCTCTCTGTGCTTGGCATGGTGGCATGAATCTTGTAGTAATTATTCAGGCGCAGCATTTAAATGCGATTTGTGTTAAATACTTCATCTTACCCGCATAGGTTCGTCATCTTAAACGACATTCGGGTAAGACGACGAATTTTTTAGAAAATTTGTATTAATTTTTTTTCAATGTAACCTTTATATTTTTTTCATACTATATTATACTATTTTGTGTGTTATATATTAATGTTGGCTTACGAATAAAAACATTAATAAAAAGCAATATCAGTTCATTTATAAAAATTTAATTTCGTTAACATCGTCAACTTACCCGCCCTTCCTAGATTAAACTATACAAGAAAATTTTCGCGCGTGACCTGCAACATGGATGTCATGAACCGGCTTCTTTTAACTTCTGACCTCCTAATAACGAGTATGAGATCTAATTTAAACAAGAAAAAAAAGCCCTTACATGCTGAAGTTTTAAAATACCACACTGTGCAGCGGTTTGTACAGTCAATGTGAAAATGCAATTCATTCAAATTAGTTTTGTATCAAGATGGAACGAAATTATAGATTTGTTTAAAATGTACTTGGTACCTAAAGAACGAGAAATCATAAACTGGCCGTATTGTATCAATAAAAAGAACGTATTATATTATAATTTATTATATCGATATAACAATAAATAAATCAGAATAAAATCGAACAATATTTAAAATCGTTACTTTTACCAAAATACTATAATAAGCATTAACAGTAATAATTTAATTAAACGTATTCATATTTCGGTTTTTAATAACCATAGTAGTATCATGTTACAAAATTGTTTAACACGCATAAAAAATTGATAAAGATTAACATTTATTTTTAAATAAATTTCTTCATGTCGAGCATTTTTTATGGTGGGTGCACAGACTCAACGCTCGTGTATTTACCACAATATAAACGAAGCGTCTACTTGCAATACCGGCTACATCCATCCTGAATATTTATCTAACAGTGAAAAACTATAGTATAATATCTGATCTTTCTTGTGTTAAACTCGGATCCTTTCAAAAACGTCTAGATCCTATTCAAATAAGCTTTTAAATATACAGATTGTTGAAAAAATTCTGCTTTGCTATATAAGAGATACAATAACAATAACACAAGGGAATAAAACAAAAAATTTTTACAGAAAACGCTCTTGGGTTTATCCAAACATACAATCGGCTAAACCACCAACGTTGCATAGTGAAGATTTGCCAGTACCGATATTTACTGACTTATCAAACCTTTCCTGTGATGAAGTTGAAATGTTAGACCCTCAGAACAAAAGCAGCAGTGAAAGTGAATTTGAAGGGTGCCGTCCTACACTGCAGGGTTTTTCTCAAGGTGAGCTTAATGACTTGATTCGAGATTTAAATTTATAGAAGAAATCAGCTGAACTTCTTGCGTCTCGACTTAACGAAAAACATTGCCTTCAACCTGGCGTAACAATAACATCTTATCGGACTAGAGAGCAAGATATTCTTCCATATTTTACTAAGGAGAATGATCTGGTGTATTGCAATAATATTTCTGGGATTTTAATTTTTATGGGCCTTCCAATATACGATATCGGCCAGAAGATTGGCGGCTCTTTATTGATAGCCAAAAAGAAGTTTGAAATGTGTGTTATTGCATAATGGAAACAAATTAGCTTCGATTCCGATAGGTGACTCAACTAAACTTAAAGAACAATACCAAAATATCAAACTTGTTTTGGAGAAAATTTCGTTTGTTCAACATCAGTGCTCAGTGTGTGTAGACTTAAAGATGGTGAATTTTTTATTAGGTCAGCAAGGTGGGTACACTAAATACCCCTGTTTTCTTTGTCTATGGGACAGTCGTGCAAGAATAGAACACTGGAGTAGAAAGGATTGGCCGTCGAGAATAAATATGACCGTGGGAAAAGCTAACATCGTTCATGAACCATTGATAAGTCGAGAAAAAATAATTCTTCCGCCACTTCATATTAAACTTGGACTTATAAAACAATTTGTGAAAGCTTTGGATAAGAATGGTAATTGCTTCAAATATATTTGTCAATCATTTCCTGGCCTCAGTATGGAAAAATTAAAAGCAGGTATTTTTGATGGACCACAAATTCGTACTCTTATAAAAGACAATAATTTCACAAATCACATGACTCAGGTTGAATTGGAAGCATGGACAAGCTTTGTATCAGTTGTCAAAAACTTTTTGGGGAACCACAAAGCTGCAGAATATTCCGAAATAGTGGCCAAAATGCTTAAGAATTTTGAAAAACTTGGAGCTAATATGAGTATCAAAATACATTTTCTGCATAGCCATTTGGATAGATTTCCTGAAAACCTGGGTGATTACAGCGAAGAACAAGGAGAACGGTTCCACCAGGATATCAAGATAATGGAGGAAAGATATCAATACCGGTGAACGGCGTGGATGGCGGACTACTGCTGGACCTTACAAAGGGATTATCCTGATCAAAGATACAATAGACAATCACATGCAAAACATTTTTCCTAACTTTTTTTTCATGTATTTTTGTTTAATATGATTAATCTATTTGAAATATCATTTATAACGTTGTTGTTCTCGATAATCTCGATAATCCATTCATGCGCGTCCCATTATAACCGGGTTGCCTTTATCTCAAAAACTAGAGCCAATTCGGAAAATCTAATATATTTTTCGTATTCGGGACACCAGATTTACCCAAAATCGACCCCTAAATCCTACGCCGCAGAATCACTGTTGACTAGTGTAATAGACCATTCTGTAAATTTACTTAAAGGTACGTTTTCCTAGCGACAGGATTTTTACGCCGTGTTCGACGTGATACGCTGAGCATTTTACGTCATTCACTCCTTCCCAAAAATTAAATGTAAGTGTTTTCCTAGAAGGCGCATCACGTCAGCGTGGAACGTGTTGCGTCGACGCGGTAGACACGACTGCTTCGAGAGGAATCTATTGCGTAGTGCGCTGCGTGATTTCCTTCGTTTTGATTGATAAATTATTATTTTGTGTATTTGTGTTTCGGAAGTGAATTCGTTTTGTAGTCCATTGTCCAAAATGTCACAAAATGGTGCAACATTCCCGGCAGTGAGGTTTTCACCCGACCAGGATGACCTTTTAATTGAGTTTGTGCAAAGCCATGCTATTTTGTATAACTTGAAAGACACAGAGTTCAAAAACACTTTGAAGAAAGACCTGATTTGGAATGAACTTAGAAAATTATTGAAGAAAAAAGGTGAGTTTTTTCATCAAAATAATTTTATTTTCAATTTTATTAAAATAATGTAAATTACGAAAATGCTTCAACATTTTTGTGAAACGTATAGGTATGTACCATTTATTTAATGACGGTAGTGCATTTTCACTCTGAAGGCATGTAGTGATGTGTACTGAAGTAATCAGTGAACTGGCTTCTTACTTGAAATCCTTCAGCTTGGGCAAAACCACCTGGCACGTACGCAGGCATCTAAAAATATTAGATAAGGAAAAAATGCAATGGTAAGTGCGGATTCACAATGAACGTAAGACATAAGAAGTACGTAAGACGGACATAAGACATAAGGATGAACCATAACAAATCAAATGTGACTGTTCACAATGCGCATACATAATTCTTATGTTTACGTATTTCTTATGTCAAGGTTATGAACGAACATAAGATTCCGTAAAGTTGGAATGGTTTCAACTTTATGTATTTCTTATGTAAGTTTTAAGGAAAATCTAGTGAAATTACCGGTTGGTAAGTTGGCACAAAGTAAATAAATGAAGGACAGATTGTTTTCGAACTATATTGACATTAGTTACATTAACGTAACATAACCTTTCTTTTTGAAAATAATAACACAAGTGTCACGTTTATTTCAGATTATTTCTTTCAAATTGACAAAGTTGGCAGGAAACTGACATAAGCCCTCTTGTTGTACTTGTGATTGTGAATATTAAAACTACGCATATTTTTATGGAAGAAATGGAGCATTTGCAACATATTGACATAGAGTGGCGTAACTACAGGGTGGCAAGTCGGCAAAATGCCACGGGCCCCTAGCCGGAAGGGGCCCCCGGTCAGAGGAGAATCACAACTCCTAACATTTATAATTTATCATACATGTTTGGTAAAAAAAAGTTTTGTCTTTGATTTATTTTTGTTACCTACTCAGTTGCATACACAAGTAAAAAACTCAAAGCATTTGTAAAAAAAAAGTTGTAACCCAGTTTTAGAACGTATCCGATGCCACACCATAGGCCACACGTGTTGGTATTACCAGAGTATATAGTGTAGCGTCTGATGCTTTGAAGAATGCACGAGTACGCACACAATCGGTTTATGGACCCCTACCTTTAATTCGACTCTTATACTTCTCAGGGTAATATGCGTCGGGATCTGAATCAACCAACACTTCTTATACGAGCTTATTCTTGATTGAACGAATTCTGTATTCCAACAAAGATAAAACTACAGTTGGAATTCCGTTAACAAGTTTTTAATCAAATCAACAAATTTCAACATATAACAAGAACCCAAACAATCAAACAATCTTTATAAACTACTATTCTACGCACTGATTATTAAAAGGTAGCTAACCTGTGATTTGTATCGTGCGCACTATTTTCTTTCTTCAAATCTTCCACTTTCCAATCTCCAATCTCCCCAATCTGCTTCTCATATATCGGATAACTTCACGATTTAACTTCGAGACACGATCTCGATCACAACCTTCGTTGCCAACACCTTCTGTATCCCACTATCTTGTGGAATCTTAAATTCTCCAAGGAATTAATCTTCTTGGGTAGTACCACCGTATATCGTTCCCGAATATAATTTATTTCAGTATATTCTAATTGAATTGCAATTATTCGCACAACTGCATCTCGCAGTAACTAATATGCGACCGTCACGCTTCGTGATCTTGATGGAACTTCGCGAATATAATTTATTTCAATTATCTTTAATTGAATTGCAATTATTCGCACAACTGCATATCGCAGTCACTAATATGCGACCGTCACGCTTCGTGATCTTGATCGAACTGTTATTTACTTTTTATGTAACGTTCGTTACTATATTTTTGTGTCCTCTTTCGCTCTCTCAGGTCGCTTATTAGTTAAGATTCTTCAGACGTGACACACAATCAAAATAAGAGACAGGATACCTCGAACATAATTTATTAACAAACATTCAACACAAACAACAATACAATTAAATAATAAAATGAAATCAAGAGATAATTAACAACTTAGAGTCCCTATTGCAATTTTTGTATAATAGTGTAAAGCTTTACCTTTATCAGTTTCCTTCCGTAAAACGAACTTAATTTCGTCGCACGTACACGCACTGCCGAACTTTATACACCTTCTTTCTTTCCGCGTAATTCCGGTATTCAATGCTGGACCAAATCCACCAATTCTATTTACCCAAATTTGTCCACTTCTGCAACACTCTTTATATTCTGAACTGCAAAAGTACTATTGGTTTGCGTGTTGTATATTCATCCACTTCTTTAAACACAATTGGTCTGCATATCATTTATTTATTAATTTCCTCAAACCCAACTGATCTGCATGTCGATTATTTATTAACTTCTAAACACGACCGGTCTGTAGGTCCTCTATTTTGCAACTTTCATAAACACGACTCGTCTATCTGTCGTTTAATTCTCAACTCAAAAATACGACTGGTTCGTATGTCGTTTAATCTCCAACTCAAAAACACGACTGGTTCGTATCTCGTTCAAATTCAACTCAAAAACACGACTGGTTCGTATCTCGTTCAAAACTCCACTCAAAAATACGACTGGTTCGTATCTCGTTCAAACTGCAACTCCAAAACACGACTGGTTCGTATCTCGTTCAAAACTCAACTCAAAAATACGACTGGTTCGTATCTCGTTCAAACTGCAACTCAAAAATACGACTGGTCTATCTGTCGTTTTATTCTCCACTGTCCTTATGCTCTTTATTATCACTTGGCATGGTTACCGCTTTTTCTCTTATGTTTCATCTTCTAAGAGGCCGCACTATGCTACGTGTATTTTTAATTATCTCGTTATAAACAAAACTTAAATCTAGCAACATTTATAATTTACATTCATACTGAACAAATTTTAATTAAACACAAACAAAATTATTCAATAAATTAGACATATCCTCCCTCTTATTTTGATTGTGTATTCCGTACACATTTCTGAGGGAGCTTGTAGTGGACACAACATTACCCCACTGCAAAGTTACAATAACTATTTGATATCTTGTGATAACTTTCAAATATTTATTTTCATCTTTGCATCCTTTATGCACCATACTGGTTCCTCAAGTTCTCTGTTATTCACATGTAAACCGTTCGTCATATACCCTTCATCTTTCCTTCTAACACTCTCAATTATACCTTTAACTCTTCATTCTTGTTTACCTATATCATCTTCCTATTCTACCCTCATGCTTCCAACTGCATTCATTCTCAATTTGCTTGGACAATTTTATAAATTCCCTTCCCCTTGTGGATTGCTACATTAACAATGTCGAGACAGCGCACAGCTTGTCCTCGACTTCCCCTTGTAGATTCCTACATTCATACTGTCTAGACAGCGCACAGCTTGTCCTAGAATTCCCCTTGTAGATTCTTGTAGACTCTTGAAGATTCTTGTAGACTCTATTTAATCCCACTTTCTGCACAGCGCACAGCTTGTTACAGTCTTTCCCTCTCTATTGTCTTGTCCAAACTTGCTTACTCAACCTTTAGGTTGTTCTTTGCAGATTCCCTTTGCTTTTCGGTAAACTTATTTTCGAAGTCTTGTTAGTAAAGATGCCTGGTATTCTTCACTTTTCATACCCAGTTTACTATAACATAACCTTTCCTCAACTTTAATATTTCTAACCTAGGCCTAAACATGAATTATGCTTTTAAATCATAAATCTTCCAATTTGTGCCTAAAAATGAATTATTAAATTTCCAACTTGGATCTAAATATGATTATTTAATTTCTAACTTGGGTCTAAAATTAAATTTCTTGCCCCCATTCGCTATTAATATTTTCTTTTATAATACTTGTAATTCAGCATTACTTCATTTGTCAACATACTCCCTCTTGCTTTTTCCCTATCTTCAACAAAACATCTATATTTCCAATTCTCTTTCCACGATCGATGTGGACTCGGATATATCTTATTTTTGAAAGATGCCTCATTCTCAATTGACAAATGATGTTCGTAACCCTCTACAACAGTTACCTTTTCATTAAATAATACCTGCTGTCTATTTAATATTTCATTTATCTTTCTAATGTGGATTTCTGTGCAATTCTCCGACGTTACAATTGAATTTTTACTGACATCTGTCATATTTATTTTTCCTTGCTTGCTTTCTTTACTCGATTTCTCAAATTTTGGCATTATTATTTGATTATTTCCAAACTTCATCTTAATATTTTTAATTTTCAAATGATTTAAATTCAAATTCCGATCAAAACTGGACTTATTTTCACACTCCCATTCTATTTCTTCTTCATCAACCTCAATGATTTGTTTTTCCCCTTGCACGTTTACCTCCTCTGTTAAATCCTTCCTTGTATTCTCATTCTCTCTTGCACCCTCATTCAATCTTACGTTAATCTCCTTCACTACTAGACCACTACATTTTACCTCTTGTCTCAATTCATTCAACCCTTCATTCATGCTTTTAAACCCTTCATTAATAGAAGCAAAATTTTTAGTTGACTCTTCATTAATAGCCGCAGCCAAATTTTTATTTGACTCTTCTTTCATACTTTTAAACTGTGCCATCATCATCTCACATAACCTTTCACAACTCCTCGTATTCATTATTATGTCAGCTGTTCTACTTATTGTGTCCTACTATGTATCTGCTCTTTTTGATTGTGATCACCTGATGCCCTCTCGTTGGTCGCCACGTTTTGTGTCCTCTTACGAGTGACTTCTCGCCCTATAGTTGGGCGCCACGTTTTGTATCCACTCTCGCTCTCTGGGGTCGCTTATTAGTTAAGATTCTTCAGACGTGACACACAATCAAAATAAGAGACAGGATACCTCGAACATAATTTATTAACAAACATTCAACACAAACAACAATACAATTAAATAATAAAATGAAATCAAGAGATAATTAACAACTTAGAGTCCCTATTGCAATTTTTGTATAATAGTGTAAAGCTTTACCTTTATCAGTTTCCTTCCGTAAAACGAACTTAATTTCGTCGCACGTACACGCACTGCCGAACTTTATACACCTTCTTTCTTTCCGCGTAATTCCGGTATTCAATGCTGGACCAAATCCACCAATTCTATTTACCCAAATTTGTCCACTTCTGCAACACTCTTTATATTCTGAACTGCAAAAGTACTATTGGTTTGCGTGTTGTATATTCATCCACTTCTTTAAACACAATTGGTCTGCATATCATTTATTTATTAATTTCCTCAAACCCAACTGATCTGCATGTCGATTATTTATTAACTTCTAAACACGACCGGTCTGTAGGTCCTCTATTTTGCAACTTTCATAAACATGACTCGTCTATCTGTCGTTTAATTCTCAACTCAAAAATACGACTGGTTCGTATGTCGTTTAATCTCCAACTCAAAAACACGACTGGTTCGTATCTCGTTCAAATTCAACTCAAAAACACGACTGGTTCGTATCTCGTTCAAAACTCCACTCAAAAATACGACTGGTTCGTATCTCGTTCAAACTGCAACTCCAAAACACGACTGGTTCGTATCTCGTTCAAAACTCAACTCAAAAATACGACTGGTTCGTATCTCGTTCAAACTGCAACTCAAAAATACGACTGGTCTATCTGTCGTTTTATTCTCCACTGTCCTTATGCTCTTTATTATCACTTGGCATGGTTACCGCTTTTTCTCTTATGTTTCATCTTCTAAGAGGCCGCACTATGCTACGTGTATTTTTAATTATCTCGTTATAAACAAAACTTAAATCTAGCAACATTTATAATTTACATTCATACTGAACAAATTTTAATTAAACACAAACAAAATTATTCAATAAATTAGACATATCCTCCCTCTTATTTTGATTGTGTATTCCGTACACATTTCTGAGGGAGCTTGTAGTGGACACAACAATATATTTTGTTTTTTCAAACCGGAGCTTCTTATATATTGGTTTGTTTGTACATGGCTTGTTGTATATCCCGTTTACACAACATGTAACTCGAACAAACTTAAAATTAAATTCAAACGACACAACAAAACAAACACATGTAAACAAATGTGTTTGAACCTCCGGTCTCCAACTGTACTTCTCTCCTTGTTGGTACGACTCTATCCTCAACATGGATAGCGCGTATCACAACAAATGCCCCCTGCTAAGTTTACCCACAGTAGTGCGATGCAACTAACTTGGTAAATCTTCGCATTCATTCAACATCTTCATTCATTCTTCACACCCTTCTTCCATACATGACCCCCTTTCATACCATTCCATTGACCCTGACTTCCCTCTAACATCTTCATTCATTCTCTCTCTTGCTCCAATCACCACCTGTTCCTAACGCTTTTATTCTTTTGCATCGACTTAGGGTCCTCAAACTCAGCGATGTCTTATTCCCAACTGGACTGGCTTTAGCCAAGCCTCTTACGTTCTCCCTGTACTGTGCAGTCTTACCCTAACATACCCTCGGGCTATGTTGGTGCGTACACCTCCCTCTTAATGGACCTGCATATCCTGCAGTAGTCACTTACATTTATCCCTTCCCTTCCCTTTTAGCGTCAGTGGTTTGTAAACATAAACTTGAGAATGCGCACGAGATTACCCGTGTAAAATTATTTTACTTCGATGTACGAGGTACTGTTAGTCAGTCAATTTATTCTTATGGTGAATCTTCTTCTTGCGGGTCCGCAACGTATGGGTATAGCAGGTTAATATGAAATTTTCCCCGAATTTCTCCCCCCTGGTATGCCAAAATATAAACGTTATCGTTAACCACCTCATGGATCCTAAAAGGTCCTTCGTATGGCAACGATAACTTCGCACAGATGTTCTGCGCCCGGTTTGAGGTTCTCAAACTCTTAACGACTACCCTGTCCCCTATATTGAATGACAGTCGCTTTCGGATTCTTCTATTCATCCGTTCTTCATACTTCCTCGAACTTCGATGCGCGTTTTCTCTTGATCAACAAAACGATTGTTGTTAAAAAATAAGTCGCATTGTTTGCTAATATGCGCTCGGGTTTGATTTCGTCGTTTGCGAAATTTTCTCGGCCGTGAATGGTGGTAGCTTTATTCGCTATGTACAGCTCATTTGCCGCTATGCTTTTAAGAAGCCATTTATCCCTGATTGGACTGAATTCCGGACTCCCTTGACTCCTGTAAATATTTTCTATGAATAAACCCCGTGTCCCTGATTTAAATTTGTTTGCGCGTCTAAAATGTCCTTCAACTTCTTCTTACTATTTCATATAATATTTCACATATATCTTCTGACACTCGCAGTGCATTCACTTGTCGAGTATCTACTGATACCTTAAATTATTATTGTAGCGCATAGCTTACAATAACACCCCTGTAGATTTTCTTGTAGATTCTTGAAGACTTCTTGTCGACTCTTATTCATCCCTCATCTTCCCTGCTGAAGGCATCCGCGATCAAATTATCTTTCTCATCATGAGAATTAACACGGAGTAATCCGTCTCAATCAAAAATCTATTTCCCTTAAACTATTTTAACTGGTTCAATGCGCACACAATTGCTAACATTTCCTTGAAACTATTGAAGATATCTTCATGTACCCGTCCTCAATTCCAACGTGTACCTTTTTTAATGACGTTAAGAAACCTAACGTTTTTCACCACTCCGAGAAAACTTCGCAACGTAAATTCCGTGTTCGCGGCTAAATTTTAACCTCCTCCAATCTATCATTGTCGACTGAGATTCCTACTCGGTCTACCGTGAACCCTAAAAATTTTACTCGATTCAACATAAATTGACATTTTGATAAATTCAGTTTAAGCCCTGTATGTTCCAACGTGCTTAATACCTCTTCCAACTGTCGTAACTGATCTTCCTCGTTGTCCGCAAATACCAACATGTCATCAACATAGTGGACAAGATAGTCTTCGTGCCTTTTGAGTACTTATCCAAATTACTCCTGTCTTATCGTTAATAGATTTAATTGCATTTTCTATCTCCGTTGACAGTGACATTTAATTTATTACATAATTTCAAACTTTTGCCTAAATCGGGTTGTTCATTTGACTTTTCCATTTTATTGATGGTTTGATTATTTTTCAATCTTTTACCGACAATGGAATTGTTAATGATTGATTTCAAAGGTTGGCCTAAAATTGGTTGGTTTATATTTGAATTCAAATGTGGATCTAAAATTGATTTGTTTATCCACATTCATTTTCTAATGTGAGCCTAAATATGAACGTTTGTTTATTGGTGAATTCTAATGGGTACCTAAAATTGATCTTTTATTGAATTCTAACGCGTACCTAAACTTGATCATTTGTTATTTTCTAATGGGAGCCTAAATATGACTCTTTGTTTATTGGTGAATTCTAATGGGTACCTAAAATTGATCCTTTGTTATTTTCTAATGGGAGCCTAAATATGACTCTTCGTTTATTGGTGAATTCTAATGTGTACCTAAAATTGACTCGTTTATTTATTTGTGAATTCTAACTTTGATCTAAAATTGATCCTCCGTTTATTGGTGAATTCTACTCACGCCTCTATGTACTCTTCCCGGGGTACATAGGTATTAACCCCCCTTCGCTTCCTTTCCGCTTATGGAAAGTCCGACCCCGAACATACATGCACCGCGGCTCGCGTGTTAGCCGTCGGTCGGTTCGTGGTGTCGATCGCCATCCGATAGACATCCCTGTTGATGTCTTTTGGCGGTGCGTCTTTCTCCCGATCGCGTTGTCGCCAGCCTTTTCGATCCATCCCGCCGTAAACCTGGCATGCCCCCATGCGCGGATGATCGTACCCCCCTGATGCTGGTCTGTTCCAACTAAATTGCTGGTCCCGCATCTTATTTGGTTGCGCGCGCCAGTCGCTTCCTTCCCGTAGCACATACGGAACTGTCGCTGGTCGCGTTTTCTCCCCCTTAACCCCCATGCTTCCGTTGAATCTCTTTACGAATCCGATGAACCCTTCCATCGTCTCCACCTTGGTCTCGCTACCAATACGGGCGTTCACATCCTCCTCGGAATGCCCCCCGATTGCACTGACCAACAGTACTTCAACCTCGCGTGGCTCTACCTGCTGTGCTGGGTTAATTCCATTAACCGCACACTTCTCGTTAGCCGCGATTACCTCTGCCCCCTTCTTATCAATATTAGTGATTTTTTTACTCCCCTTTTGCATTCTCTCTTCACTAACATTCATAATATCTATACTTTCCTTCCACTGATCAATTTGTTCACTCAAATCTGCATTCATTCTGGCGTATCCAGCCTCAATTGTATCGCTCAAGCTCGCATTTCTGACAGCGTTGTCCCTTCTTAGGTGATCAAACTGTTCATTCATCTGATCAAAACCTTTATTCATACTAGTTTTTATCTCATTCAAACTTTCATCCCATTTATTCCCCTTTTCCCTCAACTCGGCATTCATCTCCGCTCTTTCATCCATCTTTGCATTCATCTCTCTCAACATTGCCATTATCTGGTCCACATCTTGTACTGGCTCTATGCTTTCATACCCCACATTTATTCTCCCCCTACTTGCATCTCTACTGTGCGTATTCATGTTAATCTTTTCATGTTCATCTTTGTTGGATCTTAAGCTGTCGTATACTGAGTTGAATTCTTGCCCCACGTTGGGCGCCACTTTTATGTAGCGTCTGATGCTTTGAAGAATGCACGAGTACGCACACAATCGGTTTATGGACCCCTACCTTTAATTCGACTCTTATACTTCTCAGGGTAATATGCGTCGGGATCTGAATCAACCAACACTTCTTATACGAGCTTATTCTTGATTGAACGAATTCTGTATTCCAACAAAGATAAAACTACAGTTGGAATTCCGTTAACAAGTTTTTAATCAAATCAACAAATTTCAACATATAACAAGAACCCAAACAATCAAACAATCTTTATAAACTACTATTCTACGCACTGATTATTAAAAGGTAGCTAACCTGTGATTTGTATCGTGCGCACTATTTTCTTTCTTCAAATCTTCCACTTTCCAATCTCCAATCTCCCCAATCTGCTTCTCATATATCGGATAACTTCACGATTTAACTTCGAGACACGATCTCGATCACAACCTTCGTTGCCAACACCTTCTGTATCCCACTATCTTGTGGAATCTTAAATTCTCCAAGGAATTAATCTTCTTGGGTAGTACCACCGTATATCGTTCCCGAATATAATTTATTTCAGTATATTCTAATTGAATTGCAATTATTCGCACAACTGCATCTCGCAGTAACTAATATGCGACCGTCACGCTTCGTGATCTTGATGGAACTTCGCGAATATAATTTATTTCAATTATCTTTAATTGAATTGCAATTATTCGCACAACTGCATATCGCAGTCACTAATATGCGACCGTCACGCTTCGTGATCTTGATCGAACTGTTATTTACTTTTTATGTAACGTTCGTTACTATATATTTTGTTTTTTCAAACCGGAGCTTCTTATATATTGGTTTGTTTGTACATGGCTTGTTGTATATCCCGTTTACACAACATGTAACTCGAACAAACTTAAAATTAAATTCAAACGACACAACAAAACAAACACATGTAAACAAATGTGTTTGAACCTCCGGTCTCCAACTGTACTTCTCTCCTTGTTGGTACGACTCTATCCTCAACATGGATAGCGCGTATCACAACAATAGATTCATAAGTAGAGACACTCTCTGTCGGCTTCTTTGATGTACGCTGTTCTAAAAATTTGAAATTGTAGGCTGAGTTCATCTGAAATACCCTAGAGGGCTACATTTGTTGTTGTGATTTCTACGTGATTTCTAACCTATAAGTTTGACGTTTTGTATAAAGGTGTTATGAAATATTTTTGCGTTTTAATCGCATTTTAAAACTTTGAAGGAAAGCCAAGTTTATTATTCATAAATGAAACATTATTCAAAAACCATGATTTAAATGTGTTTTATGCGATTTCAAAGACGCCTTTGCAACGATTTTATTTGAACATTCCTTCAAACAGGTACGTAATTAAACGTTTTTATGTCTACTCTAGTAGCCCTATTAATTGATAAATAGTTTTTAGCGATGGTACGTCTGTGCATTACACCGTTGGAGCAATTACTCTACACGACATTACGATTTGAAATTATATAAATTTAAATATTTGCAATTATATAAAAATTTATATAAGTACGCCACAATATTAAATTCACTGTAATATAATTAAAAATGATCACTTTTAAGTTGTAATTTAAAGATAAATTTTTAAATTTGGAACAGAAAAAAAGCTCGAGTGACTCTACTATAAAAACTATTTATATACTCTGGTATTACTGCGGATGTTCGGGGAATTCCCGCTGCGCGTCCCGCCAATTTGACGCTCACAGGGAATCCCCGATTCAAGTTTGTATATAAGAAAGACTCCACTATTCTATTATTACGCAAGCACTCAAGCAGTTTATTGTTGTAAGAATTGGGTGTTTGTTGCAAGTGAGGATATATTTCATTAGTCAATTGGGAAAATAGGTTGACAATGTCTACTCGGTAAGAATTTTATTCTAATATGTAAAATAATTTATAAGATAACAATCATTTTAATTTTTAATCTACCTATAAAAGCACAAATCACTATTTTGATATTTCGTAACCACCAAAACTATTAACCTATGTTCATCGTTCTTTCAATAATTATAAAATTGCACGCTTGAACAAATTGGTGGACTTTCGTTACATACATTTTTACTGCCGCTTTTTTGGCATTTCTTAGCAATCAGATTTTTCATTATAAAAAACTATAGTATTATTACAAACTTTTTACGGTGTTGTTTTAGAAAGTATCAGAGTGGAAGCGAAAAACGAAAGCGAAAGAAGGAGTCTGAAGAACAAAATAAAAAGTTACCTAAAATAAGTCAGTACTTTATGAATCAAGACAGTATAGAAGAAGAATCAAATGAACAGCGCGTCGGAAGGGCCGAAAATGATGTCGTTATAAGTGGCAATATCGCAGAGCCCGATAACAGTGAATATTTAGATTCAGAGCAACCACAACCCGGTACGAGCAAATCTTCAAAAGAATCATTTTTGAATATAGAAAAATTAAAATCTTTACCGTACGTTACTGATAAAGGTAACTTCAAAGATCTCAATGATCAAGTAAAACGGTTTGTGATCGAAAACGGACCTTGTAAACCAAAAGGCTCCTTTTTAAGGAATAATAACAAAAGATCTTTCTTGGATAGATATTATTACAGTATTTCTAAATCTGGCGTAAAGTTAGAACGTACGTGGCTGTGCTATTCCCTATTGCTTCAAAAAGCATATTGTGAACCGTGTTGGTTATTCACAAATATTACATCTAAAAATATACAAAATATTTGGATGGAAGGCTATGATGATTGGAAACATATTGTGGAAGCCATAGAAAGACATGAGACATCGAAAGAACATTTGCATTCATGCTTTGTACATCGACAGTGGCAGTTACATGGAACACTAGATGAAGAGCAAGAGTCCATTATCAAGAGAGAAAAAAATTTTTGGCGCCAGGTACTCACTAGACTCCTTGATGTTACTCTAACACTTTCAACTTGTAATTTAGCTTTTCGTGGCCATAGAGAAACAGTATATGGCAACGATTCAGGTCAAAAAGGAAATTTTTTGAGTATTGTTGAGTTATTAGCCAAATACGATCCTATTTTACAAGAGTTGCTAAGCAAACCTAAGGGCCAGATTAAATACTTAAGTCCAAAAATACAAAATGAGCTCATTGCTGTTCTGGTTCAAAAAGTGGAAAATGCTCTGGTAAATGAAATAGTAACCGCACCATTTTATTCCATTTTATTTGATACTACTCAGGATATTTCCAAAACAGATCAATTGTGTGAACTTTACCGTTACTGTGTAATCGAGAAAGATGAAAATGGAACTCCAAAGACTCCCGTAATTAAAGAGTCATTTTTAGGATTTCATGAGGTTAAGGATCAAACTGCCTTAGCAATGTCCAAGCAGATAATAAAATCCATAAATGACAAAAGTATTTCTCTCAATAAGTGCCGTGGTCAAGGGTACGATGGAGCTAATACCATGAAAGGCACTTATGGCGGAGTTCAAAAACTCATAAGAGATATAGAGCCAAATGCGGTTTATGTCCATTGTGCTGCTCATAATTTAAATTTGGTGGTAAATGATGCAGTAAAAGAGGTCATAGAAATACAAACATTATTCGAAACGGTGCAACAAATTTATAATTTTTTTGGCCGTAGTATTAAACGATGGAATATATTATCTAGTTTTATATCTGACAATAAAGGAGAGACCGGGGTATCATCAAATTCAGTAACATTAAAAACAATGAATCCAACTAGATGGGCAGAACGCTTTGATGCCATGTTTGCTTTAAAAGTTCGGTTTGTTGATGTTCAAAAAGCGCTTACAAAAACTATTTTATTAAATTCCAAAACAGATGAGAGAAATGAAGCTATCTTGCTGAAGAAGAAGATAGAAAACTACAATTTTATTATGTTGTTGGTTTTCCATTGCAAAGTCTTACAAACTATAGACGCGGCTTCTAAAGCACTTCAGTCTAAAGCCATCGATCTTTCAAATGCCTCAAAGCGTTTGCAAGTCTGTCTAGAACAACTTGAAAAGTATCGACATGAATTTGAAGATTTAAAAACGGAAGCACATAGTATTGCAGTGAAATGTCTATAAACTATAACTATAGTCTATAAACCCTGAATTTCCTAAAACTCGTCAGAGAAAAGTGAAACGTCATTTTGATGAAATTTGTGAGGATGAACGTCTCCAAGATCCTGAAAGCTTGTTTAAAGTGAACGTATTCTATCGTGTATTAGACATAATCATTAATCAACTGAGATCGCGTTTCCTTGGAATGAATGAAATTGTTTCCAATTTCAGTGTCTTGCAACCTGCCACTTTGCGAAATTTGAACGATACTGATTTATTGGAAAAGGCTTTAGCATTTGTCCATCTATATAAAGAAGATATATCCATCTCGTTTTCCAAGGAAATTCTCAGTTTTCGATCCTCTTTTAGACACGAAATAGAAACATCATCTTCTATAAGAGAACTTGCTGACTTATTAATAATAAAAAATCATTTTATATCTTCAAGCTTTCCTGAAGTGTGCACTGCATTTCTATTATTTCTCACCATTCCTGTGACTACGGCTAGTGCCGAGCGATCATTTTCAAAACTGAAATTGATAAAAACTTATTTAAGAAATTCTATGGGACAAGACAGGTTAAGCAACTTGGCTATTTTATCCATCGAAAATTCTATGGCCCGAAATTTGAACTTTTATGATGTCATTACCACTTTTGCTGAACAGAAAGTCCGAAGGAAGGAATTTTAATAATTAACATTTTATATTTTGAACACCACAAGTGTCCTTACAACAATATGATGATTCGGACTGCGTATATCAAATTTTGGTTTTGTTTTTCAAATCATTTTGACTACTCTATGTATCAATTAGATGCTGACTGTACTTTAAATTAGGTACTTTTAATTTAAAGTGAATTATTAGATAATCAAGTATAGTGTATTTCAAATTAATTGGAATTAAAAAAAGTCTAGCATCAAATTACGTTGTTATAAAAACATACAAACTTACTGTACACCTGGTACACGCGTCCACGTGGAGTCGCAAAGAGAATTTTCGTAATAGAAATATTATCCAATAATAAGTCCTTATTATAAATATTAACCAATTAGAACTACACTACTCCACGTGGAGTATGAAATGCGGGCTTTCGTTGGCGCGATAATCTTATCTCTTATATTGTTTTTCCTTGCATAGTTTGTATGTTTTTATAACAACGTAATTTGATGCTAGACTTTTTTTAATTCCAATTAATTTGAAATACACTATACCTAAGTATAATTATAAAGTTTGTATGTACCTACTTAACGTAGTGATTTATTATTGTACTCTTACGAGTAAAAGTGTATAAATAAGTATTATAAAATAAAAAAATATTATTATTGTTGGTTCAGCTTCTTTATATTGGGGGGAGGGGGCCCATCCGATGAATTTGCCACGGGCCTAGAACGGAATAGTTACGCCACTGGTTATTTATAAACTTAGTTAGATCTAACTCGTATTTATATGTATGACAAAGGCGATAAACGATACAAATACGTAATTGCGAAGGAGAATACATGGAAAGAAATTGCGGAGACGTTAAATATAACACGTACTACAAATCAAATTCATAAATATCCACATAATAACTTTTTAAACTGTTTCAATGTAGCTGTTTTATGTGAAAAAATGTGGAAAAGCATTAAAGATAAGTATTCTCGAGTGAGGAAGAAAAGGAAATCCATTCCCAGTGGCAGTGGCATTAATCCTTTCATCGATTCAAAAGCGTGGCCATGGTATGATGATCTATCATTTTTGGATCGCTTTATTTCAGAAAGAAGGTATTTGAATCGTAAATTAAACATGTTCAGCCGTATGCATAGTCGTACTTTAGTGGCTACTAGTTAGTAGCCACTAATAAAATGTAGGTTTCCATGGTTTTACCAAATAAATAATAGTAAACGTCAGAATTAGTAATTTACTAAAATGACAGTACTAACTTTTTAATTTAAAAAACCATGGAAACCTACATTTTATTAGTGGCTACTAACTAGTAGCCACTAAAGTACGACTATGCATACGGCTGTAAGTCTTTACAATGTAACTTATTGTTGTTTTAGAACAACAGTATCTAATATAAGTAGTTGTGAGAAAGCAAGAGTTATGCAAATCGAATCGACACCAGATTTTGCACAACACAATTTCTTGGATGATGATGATGATTAGGAAGTATTGTGCAACACAGAAGGTAGAAAATATATACAGAAAGTTTGCAATTAATATTCTAACATCACTTTTTACAGATGTAATGGAATCACATTCTGGTCAACAAGAAACTGCTGGAACATCCTCACAAAATTCCGAGCCAATTGGTAAAAATGTGTGTAAATAATATGCTCATTGTAATTTGTAATTTTTGCAGATATAACACCCATACCTGAAGGAACAAAGCAAGGTACGAAAAGATTGATGGTAACCCCTTCAAAAGATACTTGCCAGAAGAAACGGTCAAAAGCAGAAGATGTGGATGCAAAACTTGTCGAATAATCTTAATAAATTTGATACCGTAGAAAGTGCTTTTGGCCAATTAGTGGCTCATGAGTTGAGTCAAATTAAAGACACAACTAAACGCAATCAATTGAAGTGCAAAATTATGAATTTGATTTATTCCAATGAGGATTGTTAATGTTAAAATAAACCATTTATTTTTTTAATTAGTTTTAATCATTATACTATTATTACAATAATTTAACTTAACTTTTATGGAAAATATATAAACGCTTATGTTCTTTTTACATATTCAATTTGCCCTAATTTAAAACCAGCAGGTGTTAGGAAATATTTTGCTAAATTATTTCTCATTTCATTTGCTTTAAATGTGCTGTTATTACTGCCAAGTCTAGCACATGTTTCTATTATGGAGCCTTCAACTTCTTGTCTCCAGTTTCCCAAAACGTCTTCATTATCAACATAATTTGGTGGACAATAACGTTCCTTTGCTGGGAGTGAGCGTCTTATAAAATTATGAAGACAAACAGTTGCCTTTATTATGTTATCTGCAGTAGATGGTGATGCACAAATTGTTCGATGATATATTCTCCATCTTGCAGCCAATATACCAAATACGTTTTCAATTACTCTCCGAGCACTCGCTAACCGATAGTTAAAAACTGCCTTGACAATGTTCAGCATTTTTCCCGAATATGGACGCATTAAATTTTCGCTTAATGGAAAGGCAGCTTCGCCAACAAAAAAATTACCCATTTTATGGTTGATAAGGCCAGGTACATTTTTGGGTTCTGGCAAAGGTATTGCATTTGACTGCAACTTCTTCCCAAACATTGATGAACTAAAGACACCTCCATCGCTAACTTATCCATATGAGCCTATATCAACGTACGTGAAATTATAATCTGCATCACAAACACCCATCAATATAATACTAAAATAACCTTTGTAATTTTAATACAACGAGCCACTTCTTACTGGAGCAGTAATTTTTATATGTTTTCCGTCGATACTTCCCACACAAAGCGGCATTTTCCAAATTTTCCAATAATCATCTGCAATCTTATTTAAATCAGTCTCCGTCGGTTCTGGCAATACAATTGGAGATAATACCGTCCATAAAGTAAGTAAAACCTCTTGGACTATCATACAAACTGTCGACTTACCTATATGGTAGCTGTTTGCTATCGAAAAATAGCTATCCCCGGTAGCTAAAAATCTCAGAGTGATGGCTAGTCGCTGACTTGCACACAGCGGCTTTCTAATACTTGTTTTAAGCAAATTGGGTCCAACTAGGTTCAATAAACTGTCATATAACGATGGAGTCATTCGTGTATACGTAAAAAACCATTCTGCATCGTGTAACTTAATTTCCAACATTAATCGTCTAAATTCGCCTTTCTTCTCCCTGTCTCTATTAACAGGCCTAACCCACCAACGCCTTGTTCCTCCTATGCTTCTTCTTTTTCTTCTTCTTAACAGCAAAAGCAGTAAAATCTGTCTTTGCAGGTTATACATTTTTAGTTGTAATTTATTTGACAATTTCGTTCATAATAATTCAACCAATAGGATGTTAGAATCTCATCAATTTGAACCAATCATAATCTACTTCCTTTGACAATACAGACCACGGTGGTGTATTGTCGCGGCAATACGACCACCGTGGTCTGTATTGTCAAGTAACGATGGAAACTACGTAAACGCATACTATAAATTATTTGTTGTCAGAAAAAATTGAAATTTTATTTACGAAATTGTCAAACGAATTCCACACGATACTATAAAATTGTCGATTAATTTTTAAACCATGGAATCTTCGTGTTTGTCGCCCTTAAAATCACCATTCGTGCTAAAGCACTCATGATGATTTTAAGGGCGACAAACACTCAGTTCCAGTTTCAAAAATTATTGCCGACAATTTGATAGTCTCTTGTGGTATTATATATGAAAAGTTTTGTTTAATTACTACACTTATTAAAATTTCAGCACAATGTAAATAAATCGATCCTAAGGACAGATTGTTTTCGAACTATTTTCACATATTGATATAAGTTACTGACCTATCATAACCTTTCTTTTTGAAAATAATAACGCAAGTGTGACGTTAATTTCGAGTATGTAAATGTATGTAGCGCCTGCGCAGTTTTTTTTATAATAATACGGAATATTACGTTCATTGTGAACACTTTTTCCATTATGTGAAAATTATGTTTTATGTCAACTTTACGTCTTACGTATTTCTTATGTCTTACGTTCATTGTGAATCCGCACTAAGCTACTCAAGACTACATTGCATGTGATGTAAGTTTATAATAATTAGTCAACGTTACAATTTTTTAAATTTATGATCCAAAACTTAACAAGAAAGCATATTGTATAAATAGGATTAATCGAGGGGTAAATATCTTGGAAGTCTTGGAATTAATTTAAAAATCCCTAGAATTCGTTGTAAATCATTTGTTTTCGACTAACATATTTTTTCAATGATTAATTAAACCCTTAATGCCTTTATATCACAAATCATTCAACTTTCTAGCACATCTTCTAGAATCTTTCTAGCACATGTTAGTGAAAGAATTTCGTGGAAAACTTAAATGATGAGTAAGTTATGAGGGTTTATAATAACGCAGTTGCAAATTCGTATATGGGAAACCTGAACTACAAGAACCTTATCGCATAATTTTAAATGCGTTTTTCTCCGAATGACATTTCTTTAGGTGGTGGGCATTCTATCTTAAAAAATAATAATCCGATTCAATTGAATCTTGCGGCATTCGATTTTATATAAAATTCTCTATCGTCGGAACTAAAAGAAATGCATTCCTACAAAATTTAGGTCCTTTTTGTGGTTTCAACTTGAAAAAAATGTTGAAAATTTCAATTTTTTTTTTAACGCTGCCATTTCCTCTGTAATTTTTTTTATGATCGTAGTTCTGACGATAGCGACAACTCTGCTGAATACGAAAATCTTTTGTTTTTTACTTTTGGACAAATACAAAGGACCTGAGAATGCCCACCACCTTTTTAATAGACTTACGTTCAGGAGGCTGTAGCAGCACAAATTTTTATTATTTTTATATGAAAAATTCACAATTGTGTATTCAATACATAATAAATATCCCACCATAACAGAAAAAATTCTATGTTGTTTCATTTTTCTAAAAAAAATCCTGAAAATTGCCTAGATTTATGCGCGAGAAAACGTAATACCCCCTTAAAACAATGAATTACCGAAGCAAGGCGGAAATTTAATCAACCATATTGTGAATTAGGTACGATGGCCACCCCAAATATAATTTTTGAGTAGGTAATAAGGAGTGTTCATTTTACTAAATGGACAACTTGAATTACCTGTAATAAATACAATTGTCAGCCGATATTTGATCTAATAGGCATTATTTATAAAAGAAATGTTTTTTTATCACACATCTCCTGTAGTTATTAGTTTTGTCAAATATGTAACGCCATGGAGCGCATTTAAATTGACACCCGGAAAGTTATCTTTGAAAAGTTGTGTTCAGAAAAATTATTCCTAAGAAAACTTGGGAAAATATTGTTAAATGCTTAAAGTTAGTGGTTTTCCAAATTATTAAAAAACTTGGGGAGTATAATACACTTGACGATTTATTTAAATCTCATCATGGATAAGGGTCTATAAATGGTGTAGCTGAAGAAAACATTTTGAAGCTGTTAAAATCCAAAAAGTTCTTTTCTGTCCGAAAAATTACCAAAAAGGTGGCAGTTAATGTCAGTACGGTGCAAAATATTAAAAAAGACTTAATATTAAGACTTGTAAAAAAACAAAAAAGCCTACAAGGTCTGTGAAACAACGGCAAAGTTAAAAAAAATTGTCCGAAAAGTTGTAGATTCTTTTATTGCAAAACAAGAATCGGTGCATTTTAATGGATGACGAAACTTACGTAAAAATGTACACCAGGACTACAATATTATAACGTTGTTGTAGGAGAAGATGTGGCTAACGAAGTGAAGATAATTCAGGGAGAAAAATTTGGTAAAAGAGTTCTTGTGTGACAAGTGATTTGTTCTTGTCGACTGAAAGTGAACTGTGAACTGGCTTGGGTTGAAAACAACACTGGTCGCCAGTCGCCACTTGTCTCACTTCTATCGTGCGTCTAGAGGTCTAGAGGAACGATTTAGATTTTAATTAGTTGTGTATCGATATTTTGTTGAATCGAGTACCGATTCTTACATTTTAATATTTTTATTGAAGACTTAGCGGTGCGTAATGCACAAGTGCACAGATTTTCTGTCGTTTACTGGTTTGCTTAAGATTTGTTTACATTTTAAAAATGAGCGACACAAAAAAGACTTACCTCAGTGGCTCACAGAAGCGTAAATTAAAGCAACAAAAACAACATAGTCTTGAAAAGTTACCCAAGATATCTTCCTTTTTTCAAAATCGAATGCCAGTGCCAAGTACCATATCAAAAGAAGAAAGCAGTTCCCTAATATCCTTTACCTTTACCTTTACCTGATATGTATTTGATGGAGCATCCCGGCGCAGCCGGCCTTCTCCTTCATCTGAAAGAATACATTAATGACATTGGAATTTATAGAGACCGGTGGGTCTCTGGGAATTGGCGCTTGGCGGACTGACTGGTAAAAACCTGAGCTGTGACTGTGAAAATGTAATATGAGAAGAAAAAGAAAATTTTTTACGTTTGCCGATATAGTAGAGTCCCTAATTCGAAGAAAGAAATTATGAATTAATTTCTATTGATGACCTCGAAGTGATTGGCTTCTAGTTGGAACTAGTCAGAATTGGCGACTAGTGGGATTATAGTGATACTATGGGGGGTGATTTATCGAATCTTGTGAAAATTGATCGAAAAATTACACAAATCTAGTGAATAAATTCACTTTCGAAGAGAATTTGTGTAAGTTAAACCTGTGAACATACATTAGTCTGTGTGGGGGTGAGTTATGGTCAGGAGTTGTCCGTGGTCAGGAGTGATTTGGGACGGGGTATGAAAAAGTCGGCTGGGTTGTATTGACCTAGTTGATTTACTAGTGGGTTTTCTGAGAATTTGGATTTGTTGTAGAGATTGGTGGCATGTTTACGATTAAGAGTGTTAATGAGGTCTAGTTTGGCGTCTGCATGTAGTCGCCTGTTAGTGACGTAATAGGGGGCGCTGAAAATAGCTCGGAGATTTTTGTTTTGGATGACTTGAAGTTTATTTATGGCCCTGGGGCGTGCATATCCCCAGACAGGGGAGGCATAAATCATTGTTGGGCGGATTATGGCTTTGTATAATCTTAGTTTGTTAGCGGGGGACATGGTACTTTTTGCGTTCATGAGGACGAACAATCTATTGAAGAGGCATTTGGCTTTACCGGTTGCGGAGGAAATGTGAGCGTCCCATTTGAGGCGCCGGTCCATGGTAATGCCAAGGTACTTGACCTTGGTTTTCCAGGGGATTTGCTCCTCAAACATCCAGACACTGGAGTTGTGAGGCTTGCAACGATTTCGAAACATGATCGCGGAACTTTTGCTCGAGTTAACCTCGATGCGCCAAGTTTCGTACCACCTTCCGAGATCGGTGATCGCCTCCTGGAGGCGGGTTGTGGCTATGTCCGGGTGGATTGAGGATGTGTATATTGCAGTGTCATCTGCATATAGTGAAATTTTTGTTGCGGGATCTAAGGGGGTTGGAATGTCGCTCATGAAGATGTTAAACAGTGAAGCTGCAAGGATCGATCCCTGGGGGACCCCGGAGGTGATGGGGCGCTTTGTGGATCTGGTGTTCATGAGTTTGACTTGGAGATTTCTGTCGTGAAGGTAGGAGGCAATAAGTCGGACTAGTGGAATTTGAATTTTGGATTGAAGCATTTTGAACAGGAGGCCTTCGTGCCAGACCTTATCGAAAGCTTTCGATACGTCGAGTAGCACTAGGCCGGTGAATTCTTTTTTGTTGAGTGCCTGCGTGACGTGCTCAACTAATCGGAGGGCTTGGTGGGTCGTGCTGTGTCCAGCACGGAAGCCGAATTGTTCGTTTTAAATAATACTGTTATCGAACATGGCTTCTTGGAGACGGGTGAGAATGACTTTTTCAACTACTTTTCCGATGGAAGGGAGCAGGCTGATTGGTCTATAGCTTTTCGGAAGTTTGAGATTTTGACCGGGTTTGGGGATTACCACTACGTCAGCGGTTTTCCATATTTGTGGGTAGTAGTTGAGTCGAAAACATGCGTTAATTATGCCGGTGATGGCAACTTTGGCTTTTTGGGGGAGTTCTTTGAGGGCGGTATTGGTGATGCCATCGGGACCTGGGGCTTTCCTCTTTTTGAGGCGTTTAATGGCAATGGTGACCTCCAGAAGGGAGGCGGGGGTGATATGTGAGTCATCGGAGGTGTTTAGGGTGGTGGTGACATAATTTTCGACCGAATTAATATGGTCTTGGTCTAATCTTGTGGTGTTGGGGGAGCATTGAGCTTGGAGGCTGTCGGCGAAGATTTCAGCCTTTTCAAGATCGCTCCGGGCAATAGTGCCGTCAGGGCGGGAGAGAATTGGGATGGTGACTTTCTTTTTCCCCTGGAGGGCGGCGGCCATGCGCCATGCGGACATGTCTTTAAATGATAGGGAGTTAATGGTGTCTAACCATTCATTGTCATGAAATTCTTTGACTTTAACGTCTACTTGCTCTTTGAGCCGGTTGTATGACCTTTGGTCATCAGGGTTGCGAGTTCGCCGGGCGAGTTTCCTCGCTCGGTTTTTGGCTCTGATAAGATCTTTGAGGGAGGGAGTGAGTTTGTCTCTGACGTCCGTGGTGTTGACTTCAAATGAAGTTTCGTCAACGGATTTTTTGATGTCTTGGAAATTGGCAATGAATTGGTCTAGGTCAGTGGGGGACTCAAAGAATGGGATTGGTCCAAGGTTTTTTGACAGAGTGTCTTTGAAAGAGGTCCAGTCTGTTGTCGTTCTCGTGGGAGGGCCTTTTGGGGGTAACAGCGGTCCAAGTGTCAGGAGGACCGGGTAGTGATCTGAGTTTAGTTCTTCACTGGTGGAGATGTCGTATTGGAGTTGTACGTCTTTGAAAATGGCTATGTCCAGAATGGACGGCGTACCTGCGTTAGAAAAGTGGGTGGGGGAGGTGGGAGCGATGATCGCGAAGTCCAGCTCATTTGCTAGTGAAAGAAGGTCACGTCCTACATGGTTTGTGTGTTTACACAACCAGTTGGAGTGTTTAGCATTGAAATCGCCGGCGATGATCTTCGCGTCGGGGCCTTCGAGGAGGGTTTCTAGGTCCTCTTTGAGGATGCGTTGCTGAGGGCGATTATAGACGGAGGAGATTTGCAACCAACCGTGATGTGCGGTGTGGATGCTCACCAAAAGAAGAAAGCAGTTCCCTAATATCAAATTTGATTGGTTCGGAACATTCCGAACCCGCAGTAAACGCATCTGATGCTGATGGTATTAATGGTATGCTAACTAATTATAGTTTATTGGAAATACTTATAAATCATATTTTTGTTTTGTTTTAAGTTTTAGAGGCAAAACTTAGCGAGGAAGATATAAATAATACAATAATTGAAGTCCAAGAATCTGAATTACATTCCCAGGAGGGTGCAAATGCAAATAATAATTTTGTCATCCCTGATGCTGATGCCACTACTATAAAGACATCTGATAGGGGAAACTTTGGAGACGTACTTACCGAAAGTGAAAGAAAAATTATATTTCACCTGGGACACCATCAACCAGTTGGTCCATTTCCAAAAGATCCAGAAACGTGTAGAAGCTTTTCGAATTTTCATTATTCGTATTTAAATAAGGCAGGTATAAAAATTGTAAGGCAGTGGCTATGTTATTCGAATGTTTTAAACAAAGTATAATATTGTCATTTTTGTTGGCTATTCGCAGATCGTCAAGGTCCAAGTAAATCATTTTTCAGCGCATGGGTAAATGGAATTGCAGTAAGAAGCAATTTGTCAAAAAATATCGCTGATCATGAAATAAGTAAGCAGCATATTAATGCAGCTATGTTGTACAATAATTGGGTTCAAAATAGTACTATAGATAAACATTTTGAAAGCGAACTTAAAGATCAAATTAATTTTTGGCGGAATGTATTACATCGTGTAATAAATGTCATAATTACATTGGCTTCGTGCAATTTAGCTTTAAGGGGGCATGATGAGAAATCTGGAAATTTCCAGTCCATCCTACGATTAATTTCAGATTACGATCCCGTTTTGAGAGAACTTTTTTTAAAGCCGAAAGGTAAAATTAACTACTTAAGTCCCTCAATTCAAAACGAAATTGTGAATTTGCTGGGGAGCGAAATTAGAGAAAAACTCATTGCATATATCAAATGTGCACCTTTATTTTCTATTATAACTGATACTACGCAAGACATCTCAAAAATTGATCAACTATCCCAAATTTTTCGATATGTTGTCATAATAGGAAATAATAATATTCCAATCAAAATTGAAATACGCGAATCATTTTTGGGATTTAAAGCAGTTGCAGATGCTACTGCGGTTGGTCTGAGAGACCAAATTATGAATAATCTGAGGTCTTATAATATCGATGTTACAAAGTGCAGAGGGCAAGGATATGATGGAGCTAATGTTATGTCAGGAGCTTATGCAGGCTTACAGACATTGATAAAAGATTTTTCTCCGAATGCTGATTATGTTCATTGCGCAGCGCATTCATTGAACTTGATTCTAAACGATGCTGCCAAAAATATTTCAGAAATTTCAGTTTTTTTTTGAAGATTTGGAAAAAATTTACACTTTTTTCGGAAATAGCGTAAAGCGATGGGCGCTCCTAAACGATCCTACGTCAGAAAAGGTTAAAATTACTCTTAAAAGAGTTTGTCCTACGAGATGGTCTTACAGAAATGATGCATTATTTGCAGTAAAAACAAATTATTTAAGAGTGATGAAAACATTATGTCATATAAATTTGGTATCAAAAAAGAAAGACGAACGTGACGAATGCCAAGTATAATTAAAATGCTTGAAAATTTTGAATTCATATTGCTAGTCAGTATGTTTACTAATATATTCAAAATTGTTAATCCATTGTCAAAGGCACTGCAGTGTTCTACTTCTGATTTACAACAAGCTACAATTTTGCTTGAAAACCTTCTTAAAAATTTAAAGGAAATGAGAAGCTCGGAGTCATTTATTGCTTTAAAAAAAGATTCCGAAGAAATTGCAAAGCAGTGGAGAGTCGCACCAGTTTTCAAAAACAAAAGACGAAGAATAGTCAAACGTTTTTTTGATGAAATGGCAAAAGACGAAAGGATTGACGATTCCGAAACATATTTTAAAATTAACGTTTTCTACCAATGTTTGGATATATTCATATCACAACTGGAACAAAGGTTTCAAAGCTTATTTAAGATAAATGCATCATTCGAAATCCTGCAACCAAAAAATATAATTTCTCTTCCAGAAGAAATTCTCAAAAGCAAAGCACTGAAACTCGTAAATAAATACAGAACTGATTTAAGTGATGATTTCCGTAACCAATTAATTTCTATGAAACTCTGCCTGGGTACAGAAATAACAAAACTTCAAAGTATTAAAGAATTGGCTGAATTAATTTTGATTAAATTTAGTAGCGTATCTTCTAATTTCTCAGAGGTTATTACCGCTTGTTTGCTATTTTTAACATTACCTGTTACAGTAGCAACAGCTGAACGAAGTTTTTCAAAATTAAAATTAATTAAAAGCTATTTACGCAACTCAATGTCACAAGAAAGGTTGGCAGATCTAGCAATAATGTCCATCGAAAAAAATGAATTGCAAAACCTTAAATCGTCTCCAAATATGGAAAAATTAATTAACGCATTTGCCGAAAAAAAAGCTAGGAAGGCATCATTTTAATTGTTACATACCTAATAATTATTGTTACCTTTCTTGATTTTAGTTTCATAATATTTCCTTGTTTTTATTTTTATGTTTGTTTGTTTGTTGTTGGATTGTTGGAACGAATATTTATTTTATTTCTGTAGGTATAATTTTACCAAAGACCATACGTTCCTTGTTTTGATATTTATGTTTATTGTTGGAAAGAATGTTTATTTTATTTCTGTAAGTAAAAGTTATTAATAAATAATAAGCTATTCTGGTCAGACGGTAAGTTTTTTTATTTTATTTACCTCCCCCCCCCCGGTCCTGTCTCAGGGGCCCCCTGCGAAGTTCGTGATACAGGGCCCTTTCAATGCTGGCTACGCCACTGCCACCGTTCATTATGCTGATGCTACACTTGAACTTTTGTGTTCTATTAATGTCGTTTTTGTAAGTAAAGAAATCCTCCAGATTCTGCTGAACTCCGTCCTATTGAGAGATACTGCACTTTAATTAAAAGATATGTAAAAAAGAATACCCGGGAAGCTGAAATTCTAAAAATTTAAAAAATTTGGAATGGAGCAAGTCGGAAAGTGACCGCAGAACCGCGCAGAACTTATGCGAAAGCTTATGGGACGCGTCCGTATAAAAATTTGAAATTACTGCCGTACGTGAACATACATAGAATTTTATAGATGAAACATGTCACACAACTTGTAGTCTTAACTTGAAGTAAATATTGTAAAAATTAATTGGGAATAATTTAGTAAAAAATTAATTAGTAAAATGAACACTCCTTATTAGTGTCAATGTTTGCGTATAGTAGAGCTTCCAATTTTTATTCTTGAAAAACAATTTTCCAGTTTTTTCCAATAGTAAAGGTGTTATTTTTTACCGAATAAAATTTTTTTTATCATCTGGTAATCTAATTGAATATTAATATTGAATTAAATTAGCGGGACCGAATGTATGATGCTCGGAGCTAAAAGAAAATTTTAAAAGTTCATTTTATTCAATCTTAATTTTAATAAATATTCAGTCAATTTTAAAAATTGGTAGCATAAATATAATGATTATGAAAGCTTAAATATTTTCGAATTTGTTATAAAGTGTCTACCTACCACTAAATAAATTAACAATAAATTTTATTAATACAAATCGGTGGCATAAACAGTTTGGCATATCGGATACCGGACAAGAATATTTAAAATTACTACCCGAAGTTACAATAAAATTGTAACCGCGACTCAAGAAAATTTTGAATTCAAATATTAGGGAACTATTTCTTAAAATAGTTACCTAATAACACTAGTCCTCACTAGCTCGTACTTAAATTTGTTGCAAAATTCTTCTGTTTGGGTACTAAAAAGAATTTGATAGGCTTCATACTTCAGTAAATAGTACTGCATACAACTTAAATGATTATAAAATTTTAATTTAAATTAAAGTTTTAAATCAAACATGCAAAAAAATAACTTATATTTAACAAAACTTGTCAGCTAATTAACTTTATAAATAGTCTTAATAATATTAAGTTACTGAAGCGATGTTGCAAAATTTAGGGATTGACAACGTCGAGTACATGTATCGGGATCAGCAACGTTGTATATATTATATACGCTTCTAATAATGGCGCGCTCCCTGCCGAGAGAAATTAATGCAAATAAAATGGATATAAGCGAGAATATGGACATTTATGAACAATCACATGTTAATTTAGAAAACATAAAAGTTCCTGTTTTTAAAAGAAAGGGCAGGCCTGTTGATGGTAGCGATACAACGGTAATAGGCGTAACGCAGAAAGAAAAATAGTTTGGTATCGTTTTCAAAAATTAAAGTGCGGGAAAGAGTGAACATGATCTTAAAATGGATCTTGAAAGATCCAACGATTGTTACTTCAAAGCAAATAGACATTGTTGATTTACTTCCATTAAATAAATTGGATGTAAAACTGCTTTATTATTGATGACCAAGAAAAATTTTTGTGATTGGGTTTACAACAGCCACTTGATCAATTTTTAAAATTGCTAAAGTTTTATTTGCTACTAATTTTGGAAAATAAAATCGCCATTATATCACGATAAAACAGCTAGAAATATTGGAATGGATCAATACCACTTTTTTCCTCAAGTTCTACGTTTTTTGTTTTTCTTTCATTTATGTTCTGTCATACAAAGCGCAATAGCCCCTAACAGTATACATATTTTCATCCGACGTATTTATCGTTTGGAAGTAAAACTTAATATACTGCACAATCGTAACATGTGTAGTCCCATCCGATTTACAACAAAATTGTATTGCAATCGCAATCGACAAAATCGTACTGCGCCGTTGGAACCTGAGTGAAAAGAGTAGTGATGATGAATACGAACAATTAATTAAAAAAGACGATGAAAGAGACGAACAGCAACCAAAGACTAATAAGTTAGCTAGGTTAAAAACAAATAGATTTAGGAACTTATGTAATGTTTCATGTTAATTTTATACATATTATTGTTATTGTGTTAAGTATAATAAATCTATTATCATCATATAACTTTCATTGATATATAGGCCAGTCATATTATAATTTTAAATGGAATTCAAAAAACCGTCGACACAGCAGTGCACCAAGAAGTCAATAAAATTGTATGAAGGTAGATTGGAGATCCAGTTACGTTTTTTTTTGTAACAAGGCAAATTGAGGCAAATTTTACCTCAGAGAAAATGCAATGAGGCTTGCGAGTTGTCCAAATAGGAAAATTCCAGTAGAATCTAGCGAACGAAATAAAACTGGGACGATCTTCAAAACTTAAAAGTAGTATTACAATCCCAGCATCACCATTTCTAACGACAAAAACGTGTAACCACTTCGAGATGTTATTCTGCGTACATCGGCTCTCGTGGTGTTTGACGTTTTTTTTTTGCACAGGTGATGTTTTATCTGAAGTTGTGCTGAAATGGAATTTAGTGAAAAATGGGAACAGGTTCTAAACTTGTAAGATTCTTCCGTGTTATTAAAAGAATTTGCCAACGAAAGTAGTCAAGTTGTTGGCGACTGCTGTATAGAGACAATTAAGTTAATTTTTTGAATTGCAGCTCACATTTGCAAGCACAATTACAACAATCGAGCTATAAGTGGATGGGTGAACGACAACAACGTGTAACAGCGTCTAGATGTTATTCTCTGTACACTTACTCTTGTGGTGATTGGTTATCTAAAAGCGACAAATACTTTTGGCTAAAATCATTTAGCAGTAAGTTTATTGAACATGGTATCCGTTGGGAATCAACAGCTAGAGACAAATATTCCAAGTATGATTTTTCACATTTTATTACCTTGTTATTTAGTGTTGTATTTTAGGGAAGTCGATAGCTTCGTGCTGCAAACAAGGTTTCTCATTTATAATACTAAAAATAAAATTGTTTAGTTGTTTCACCAGATAGTGTGATCTTTGTCAAAGAACAGTCCAAGAAGCTATTGGAATTAACAATCATATATTATACCAGTGTAATCCGACTTCAATTTCGCAAGTGAAATTCGTCCTGCAGTCGTAAACAACAACACAACAAAACGAGATATATTTATGATAACCATAAGAATTATTTTCACTCTTTTTAAATATTTAAGGTTTATTACTAAAAAAATGTATTTCCTAATCGTTCAGATTGACAATTGTACCCCTCGTGGACGACAAAATCTTTAAATGCCAATATCGTCACGCTCCATTATTTGAAGAAGACGAGTTAAATGGTGCTGCGGTTCTGGAACGTACAACATTCGTAATCTTCCTCCTCTGCAAGCTACATTTTATACCAACCAACAATTTTTAAAACATTCGAGAAAATATAACAACTTTTTCACAATGTCTGCGCTAGGTTCGTCTAAAGAATTTCAAAATCCCACTTCTGCCATTACTTTCGTGAAAGTGCTGAGCAGAATTTATCATCGAGTGTTTGATCTATCATACACAGCTTTCGATTAATTTACTTCGAAAAACGCAACTCGAACATAAGAACAAAATTTCCACGCCTAGGGAACTGGAAGTTTGCGGGATGTAATTTATTTACGGTCATCCTTTACCCATTCATCCAGATACATGTACGAGCGCTATCTAGACGCCATGTCAATTGTGCATCGTTTGAAGAAACCAAGTTTTTTCTTGACAGCGGAAGTAATGCCGAGAAGGTAAAACCCGCTGTCGTCGGGGAGGGGGTTTTAGTCAGTTAGAATCTGACACTACCATCCCTGATGGGGTGGTGCCTATGAAGGTTTCCCCCTTCCCTGCAGGAAAAAAAAAGTTTTTTCTTGACAGTAACTTGCTATCCAAAATGGTCCGAAATAACAGCGATTTGTAATCCAGGCGAATATAATGCCATCAATAGAAAATAAATTCAAATTAGAAATTAAAAAAGCTTATCGCTATATGATCAGAAGCGGACAGTTATTTGGAAGAATGATTTCGGTATAGTTAGGATATAGAGGATTTTTTCGTACTTTTTCCGTACGAGGATTTCGGTATAGTTTTCTATCGAGTATCAGGAAAGAGGTTTACCTCACGTTCCAATCGCCTTTAGAGATAAGGGCGAGTTTGCTTTGCTCTTAATTACATTAACAAAAACAATTACTTTCGTATTTAATATAATATTATAAAGACTGTCCCGGAAAAAAACGGGCCACTTTCAGTTATATGATTTAAGTGGAATTTTTATGATAACCCCTAAAATTTTATTACTTTTGGGTTAAAAATAAGTTGGAAAGAGCATACTATTTTATTTGTAGTCGAACTTTTAGTGTGAAAAGATATGGAAGGCAAACAAGAGACGAAGCGTAAATTAATTATTCGCGAACATGTTAATAATCCGCATATGTCGTAAAGACATAGCGAAATCATGAAAATTGCCAAGATCCTGTTCAATGTGTGCTTGCAAAGTTTAAAAAATGTGCTAGTTCGAGAAGAAAAATTGGTTCTGGAAGAAAACTTGGTTTTTTTGATCAAAAATTACAAAAACAAGTGATTAAAGAATTCAAACAAAAACCCAACACTTCCGTAAGAGATGTGGCAGATAAAGTACAAACATCAATATCTACTGTGCAACGGATAAAAGGGCGTGCTGGTTTAAGAAGTTTTAAGGTGCAGAAAGCAGCAAATCGGTCGGAGGAGCAAGAATTAACCGCTAAAATTAGAGTCCGAAAGTTATACCAAGATTTCTTAACAAAATATTCGTGTGTTGTGATGGACGATGAGACGTACTGCAAAACGGATTTGCAGCAGCTACCTGGACAGGAATTTTACGTTGCGGAGGCTAAAGGACAAGTCGCAGAACGTTATAAAACACAAAAGGTATCGACATTTCCTAAAAAGTACCTGATTTGGCAAGCCATTTGTTCCGGTTGTAACGGCCTTTTGTTACATTCTTTTTTACGTCGACGAAATTTATTTGTCAACATACTTTAATTTCTATTTTTAAAAATCACATTTAGTTTTTAACGGAGATTCTGCTTTATTTCTAGTAACATCAATTTAAATTGCATTTCCGATATCGACCAATGCGATTGATTTTTAATCCTATTGTCAGGAATGTACTGCGCGAAGGTCGATAGAAGGTTCGCAAATAACGCCATGGCAGAATGGCGAGAATTTTTTGAGCTCCGTTAAGATTTTTAATTTAGTTAGTTTTTTCGGAGAGTTTTTCGTTTAAAATAGTTTTAAGTGATGTTAGTTTTTGTCAAACGGGTTGTGATGGAACTTTTTAATTATCAAATGATCTGTAAGATCAATAAATTGATTTCAAACTTTTTAATCCAAAGGACGCTACGCCATTTTAAGAAATTATGTTTTCAATAATTTCGATTTGTAATTCGAAACGAAGCAACGCTTTTCACGGCAATGAAGTTGTCTTTTTGTTCAACGTCTATAACTTCAACAACCGTGATCAAACCAGTTTGGGGAAAGGATGATCGAAGAAATTTCACAATCCGACTTCGTGCAAACCATCGCTGTCGCAATATTGAGGTTACCTTTTTTTTCAATATTTTTCAATCTCGGTAGCTGCGAACAACCCGGAGGGCCACTCCACGCCCCAATAAGAAACAACACGATCACCCAATTCCTAATCCGCTTGCTTTTGTCTTCAATCGAGAAAATTTTAGTCACCTTTAAAATCAAGACGTCCGTTTGGCGAACATCTGGCCCAATCCAATTTTTACTTCGTGTGCAACATTTTCTACACCATCTTATGTCCAGCAGACAACACCTAGCAACATGTGGTCGTAAATAACGAATATTTTTAAATTTCAATTAACATATTTTTCAATTAAAATAACAGCTATATTTAATAATTTAATGACAATTTTACATGTGTGCTCTTCTTAAAATTTTGTTTTAGATAAACCTTAATAGCAGAGTTTCTGTTAATAATAATTCGAACAGCTGACATGTCACCGTTTGAGAATAATTTTATTGAACGTAACACCAAAAACCGTAAGTTTGTTTAAAGAATTGTTTACATGTAAAAATTGTTGAATTTAACCGATGCTGTTCGATTTGGAACATGGAGGAACGTTTTCATTGAAATTTTAGACGTTCGACTTTTCGGTTGGTTTTTTGAATATGGGAGCTTATGAAGACGCCGTTGCGTTTTCATTGAAGCTTCAAACGTTCAACTATTCAATAAATTTTTCGAATATGGGAATTTATGATAACGCCTTCAGCCAATTATAGCTAAACTTGTTTATTCGTTATTCATCTATTTAATTTTATGACTATCTTCAATAGCATAAAATTTTAACTTGCCTGTCTAGTACAGTTTAACCGCGTAAAGTACACGCAGTCTTATTTATAAGACAATTAATTTGTTCGCATCCGAGCGACCCGACTTTAGAACCATCGTTTTATTTTGTGTAAATAAATATTTTGTTCTTTTCATATTTTATAATCATTATGTGTGTATATCTAAGAATTTGTTCCGTTGTTTATATTTTCCTGCAATTTTATTTTCAATTAAATGTGTGTTGTTCTAAATCAAAACAGTCAGTTTTATTTCATTTTTATTTACAATTTTTGTCTGGGTATGAGTAACTAGGACTTCGAACACTCCGTACCAAGACATGGCGCCCTCACGGAAATGACTATTAAGCAAGGTAGTATTCAATTTAAGGATCCACGAACCTCTTAGAGGAACCCGAGCTCTCGGTACTTAGTACTAAACGTACAGAGCTAAGCCGATACGTACTCTCCAGCAACGATCAAGAAAAAGGGCAGGTGAAGCGAAGAAGACTCGTACTTTTTAATAACCATTTGCCGGGTTATTACTTTATTTTAGTCTTTGTTTACGAGGTAGTAAAAGCTAAACTTTACGTGTGGCGCCTCAACTTTTGGGGCACGAGTCAAAGACAAACTTTACACGGTGCACCCGAATTGCACCACGAAAAGCTTAGTTCACAAATCTCCTACCCGAATTGCACCACCGTAATTTCAGGTAAACACCTCACCAAGGGTCGGTCGTCCGAATTGCACCACCTCTATTGTAATATTTTAGGTAAGGTGGTTTTATTGTTAAAAGTTCAAGCACAATGCTGGAGTTTAACCTGATGCCTCCTACATGTAACATCGATTATTTTTTGTTTTTACGCGATTTTTTGGGGGTGAAACGTAATAGTTTACTGCCCCATACCGCAACTATACTTTTTAATGCTATTTCGAGGGTCTCTCACATCCCGGTTTTCTTGATGTTTGGCGCCTTCTCGTATGTTTAGCCTAGTAACCAGAGTCAAAACCGCCCTGGAGGGGTGCAACGCGGAGCGGAGCGCAGCGGCGCCCCGTAAGGGTAGGTTTTGACGATGGATCACCCTCCTTATCGAATGCACACCCTAAAATTCGAAGGCAAAAAAATTTAATTTTTTCACTGTTTTGGGTTATTATTTTATTAATACCTGCTCCGACCCTGTATAATATAATATGAATTAATATATTAAACTCGAAATTTAAATTGCAAAGAATTTAGATATTTGTGTATTCATTTCTTTATATTATCTGTTTGCTTGTGATACCTGCTCGGTTTGCTCGTGGTGCAATTCGGTAAAGCGATTGCGGAACGACATTTGACCGTGGTGCAGTTCGGTCAAGGGATTACATTTACCTGGGTACAAGAAATGACCCCTGATAAGCCGTGGTGCAGTTCGGGTAGCACCATTTGTTCATGTCGCTTGAAATCGTCACCTTTCGTAACAGTGGGCTCTATAAATAGCGAAATTTATTTAAAAGAATGTTTAAAGAAACGTTTACTACCCTTTCTGAGATCCCACGACACCCAACCTTTGTTCGGACCTGATTTGGCCACCTGTCATTACAGTAAAAAGTGTTTTAAATTTTATAATGAAAATTGTGTAAATATTGTGCCGCAATATGCAAATCCGCCGAACTGTCCTGAACTACGCCCAATTGAAAAATATTGGGCACAAAATAAACAAAAGCTTAAAAAAACAAAAAGTACGGCCGCAAATATTCGTATTTTCCGAAATAAATATAAAAAAGCTGCCGATTCAGTAGATATTGCAAGTGTAAAAACTCTTATGGAAGGAATTAGGCAAAAGGTGCTTTAGTGCTTTAGCACTCATGGTGATTTTAAGGGCGACAAACACGAAGATTCCATGGTTTAAAAATTAACCGACAATTTTATAGTACCGTGTGGAATTCGTTTGACAATTTCGTAAATAAAATTTCAATTTTTTCTGACAACAAATAATTTATAGTATGCTTTCACGTAGCTTCCATCGTTACTATACTCGTATAAAATAACCACTTATAGAAAACAAAATTAGTTTTTTCATTAAAATATTTTAATCATTTGTAATTTTCCGTGTGTTTACTGGTTTCATGATTAATCTTATAATGACAAGCACAAGTAGATTTGGTACATCGTCCGAACAAGAAATTAACGCGTGTATTGAGAAAACAATACCTCAAAATACGAAAAAAAGTCATACTTCCGTATGGGCTCAATTTTTGGTGTTTTGTGAAGATAAGGGTTACAAATTAGATGATTCGTTACCTACCCATCAAATAAATATAATTTTGAAAGACTGGGCTTTTAATATGAAGCGAAAAGATGGGGAAGACTATAAGGAATCGTGCATAAAAACAATGTGGAATACTACTGCAAGGTTAATTCAAGACATGTATTTTAAAAACTTTGGAAGAAGTTTTAATCCTTTTAGTGACTACTTGTTTAAGGGGGCAAGAGACGCTCGTGATTCTAAACGAAAAGAGTTACAATTTCGCTTGGACAAAAGAAAAGTGAGTTCAATAGCCCTTACTGATGAAGAATATACCAAAATGATTAGAATTTGGGATGAAGATACTCCATTTAATCTGCAATTAAAGTTTTATCAGGTAGTTGCAAGAGAATTAGCTTGGCGAGGAGGAGAAGGTGTAAATTGTGTAGTTGAACATTTTAAAGAAGAAAGTAACCACAGTGGAAATCCAACAGGACGTATAGAATATAACCCTATATTTTCTAAAACCTCTCAAGGCGGTGCTAATCGATTAACAGATAGTAAATGGCTAATTCCAAATGAAGATCTGTCATTATGTCCTGTCAGGTAGGTTATGCAAGCATGCTAATTATTAAATAAGTAATTATATCTTTGCAGATTATATAAGAAAATTCTTTCAAAACGAACAACTAAAATAACTACTTCAAGATTATTTTTAACTCCAAATCCATATTGGAATTCAAAAACCAGTAGTGGCAGGTATAAAAATTGCCCTGTGGGGCAAAATGAAATGTTTAAGTGGACTAAACTCAGTGCAGAGAAATCTGGAATGGATGTTAAACGAGTAAAAATAACTAATCATTCGGCTCGATCGTCTGCCGTTTCTGCACTAGCTAAAGCTGGCGTTGGAGAACAGCAATTAATAAAAATTACTGGACACAGTGCGGCATCATCTATTAGCCCGTATTTGCAAATGGATATAGAACATCATTCCAACCTGATTAAGAGGCTTCGCACAAATGCTCAACCAATCTTGGAACAAACGTCGACATCACCTTCATTAGCATCCTATAATTTCTTTAAATCTGTGTCTGTAAATTCACCATTTCAAGAACAGATGGGCCAAGGATTGAATAATAATTACCATAATTATAATTTCTACATTAACGATTCAAAAAATTCTTAAATCTCAATTTACAATTTTTTTAATCGTTTACTTGCTAAATACTATATGTTACGATTTGCAATGTAATTTTGAATTTACCGCTTGTAACCAATTTTGTATTCTCCCGCGTCTTTTGTTGTACGCGCTGCTCCCACTTAAATTTATGTACTCGGCGCGAACCAGTATGCTCTTGTACGTCAAGCTGAACGCACGTTCAATTAGTATTCAATCTGCACTCAACCATTATGCACTTAGTAGCGTCATGCTAAATATTCAGTTGTAATTAATACAAATAAATTATGCTAACGGCCAACAGTTACATAAAATACAGTGTTTTATTTCAACAACAAATCAAGTTCAAAGTTTAACTTCAGACGGAGTTTAAACACACAAAATAGGTGCTATTCGATATCCAAAAATCAATGGTACCCATTTGCCCATGGTCTTTCGAGCCGGATTATTACCAGCATCAAGTTCATCGCATCATCACGAGGTATAATCGATTATTAACCGGGACTTCAAGCAAGCGAAGGTACAAATAAGATTATAACTACGTGACCAACGAGCTACGTGTCCGCCATTACAGCGTCCCTTTATTAGTCTCCAACGGGGCATTTGGCATTTCGTTGTTATTCTTCAACATACGGCGGCCATTGGAAGTCTCTACCAAGGGTACTTCATCTTCAACCAAATCAAAGTCGGTAATTATAGTTAACTGCACCTTTTTACCATTCACAGATTCCTGTTTCTACTTGTTATTCAAGTTGCAAACCTTCGTATTTTTAATTTACAATTTCAATGTCAAACATGGATCAATTAAAAAAATCCAGAACGCAAGTAAAAGCAAAAATTACTAGATTCGAAAACTTTGTTAAAACATTAAAAGCAAGTGAACAAAATATTTTAGATAGTCAAATTAAATCATTACAAATCCGATTGGAAAATGCTATCCCATTATTATCAGAATTTGAAAATGTTCAACAACAAATAATTGATAGTCTGGCGGAAAATGACACTTCCGAGGACATTCACTTGGCAGAATTTGAAAGTAAATATTACGACCAGATTGGTCTCGCAAAATCAATTATTAAAAAATTCTATCAAAACATAGTAGGTTCACAAAACATAAATGATCAAAATTTAAGCAACTCAGGACGTAGCTCGCCTAGTGATTCATTGCATGGGTCCATCAGATCTAACGATAGTCATACAGGCGTAGGTAGTAATTTTATTAATTTGCCAAAAATAAATCTTACTAAGTTTAACGGAGATGCAAATGCTTGGCTAGAATTCAAATCTATTTATACAAATTTAATTCACGAGAACGAGCAGTTAAACGAAATTCAGAAACTGCATTATTTAAAATCTAGTTTAACCCACCAAGCTTCCGACGTGATAAGCTCTTTAAGCTTCACGAAAGAAAACTACTCAATTGCATGGGAGGCACTAAATGCACGGTTTGACCAACCAAGGGTTATTCTTAAAAATCACCTTAATTCTATTATTGATCTCGAAGTTCAACAAAAAGAATCAGCCCGTGAATTAAGAAAAGTAAACGACAGCCTATTTAAGCACGTTTCGGCCCTAAAATCACTTGCCGACACCGAACAGTTATTCGAGGCATTAGTCGTATATCTCGTTGCAAACAAATTGCATGCAGGCACGGTGCGCGAATGGGAATTCAATTTAAATAAAAATGTAGCTGACTTACCTACTCTAAACCAGTTCAAAGAATTTCTTACAAACCACGCAAATTTATTAGAAAACATTGAAAGTCGGTTACCCAAGAAAGGTTCCGAAAGGCCTAAAATTCATTATAAATCATTCGTCACCACCACCACCTCCTGCTCTCTTTGCCAGGGAGAACATAGGGGAGAACGGGGGAATTCCGCGCACGGGGTAATTCTGCGCATAGTGATTTTTCCATCGCAGTTTATTATTTCTCGATTTCAACATAGCACGCCATCTAGCATTAGCTTAGCGAACATCCTCTCATAATTCAACTGTATTCGTAAAGTTGGTTCTAACATGGTGGTCGTTTGTTTGTTTTTCGGCACGCTGATCTAATTTCTAGCGAATTTCAAAAAGTGGTAAGTTCTTTTCGTTATCAATTTTCAGTAAAATTATACCAGGACTATTTGGCTTTATATGTACACATAATATCGCACACGAGTACAATTAATTATATTTCGTCATTAACTAGCAGCGATGAGTTAGGTTAGATGTATAACATCGGGGTAATAACGCGCACCAGTGGAGGGGCAATTTCGCGCTGCGCGTTATTACCCCGTGTGAAACTTTGCTGTTGATTTAATGATGGCAATTGTTTTTCTTTTAAGAATTCAAAATGCCACGTACTTATGTTCGGAAAACCGAAAAGTCAAAATGGACGGAAAATGAGCTGAAAGCTGCTATCTCTGCCATACAATCTGGGCGAAAAATACGGGAAGTTGGTCGATCATTCAATATTCCAGAATCCACTTTACGTGATAAACTAAAGGTCAACATAAATACAAAAGGAAAATTAGGAAGGAAACCAGTTTTCAATGATGAACAGGAAGCCGATATGGCCAATCATGTAATAAAATTGGCGAATATGTTTTTCGGAATCACACCAACAGAACTGCGGCGTTTAGCGTACCAGTTGCTGAAGCTAATAAAATTAAACATCGTTTCGATCACGAAAAAAAAATGGCCGGTCATGATTGGCTAGAACTATTTACAAGGCGACATACCGAAATTAGTCTCCGAAAACCGGAAGGGACCAGCCAAAACCGTATATCAGCATTTAATAAGACTGAGGTTGAGCGATTTTTCAAAAATCTGCTAACAGTTATCGAGAAGTATAAATTTTCTGAGAGTCGAATTTATAATGTGGATGAAACAGGTATCTCCACGGTCCAAAAGCCTGCAAAAATTTTGGCGCCAAAAGGTCAAAAGCAAGTGGGGTCCGTAATATCGTGGGAAAGGGGGAAAAATGTGACCGCGGTATGCGCTGTAAGTGCTTCAGGACAGTACATTTCTCCTATGTTTATATTTCCGAGAGCACGTATGAATCCACAATTGATGAGAGAAGGACCAATTGGAGCGATATACAGATGTTCAAAGAACGGTTGGATAAATGAAGAATTGTTTTTTGACTGGATAAAACATTTTTATCAGCATGTTAAGTCTTCGGAGGAAGATCCAGTGCTTCTCATATTAGATAACCATGGAAGTCACATTTCTTTGGAGATTTATACATACTGCAGATCACACGGAATTATTATGGTGTCGCTTCCCCCTCACACCTCACACAAGCTCCAACCTCTTGACTTAACTTTTTTTGGACCACTAAAAAATGCTTTTAATCGTGAGTGCGACTTGTATCTTAGGAATCATGCTCATGAGAAGATCACACATTATGAACTCGCTTCCATTTTCAACAAAGCCTACCTAAGGGTTGCCACGATGGACAAAGGCATATCCGGGTTCCGCGCTGCTGGAATATGGCCCACAAACCCTGATAAATTCTCTGAAGACGATTTCAGCGTGACAGATGATACAACAGTTCCAGAAATACAAATCGAAATGAACTTAAATGAAACCGACCTCAATAAGGGAGATAACATTTTGGAACAGTCGACTGTAACTGTTGAAGACGGACAAGGGACTGAGCCACAACCGGGTCCATCGAGATGTAGTGAAACAATGCACAGGACTCCGCCCAAGAATACCGAATGTCAGTCAAACGAGAAAGCTGAATCACAACCTAGCACGTCAAGAACTGCCGAAGAACAGTTTTCATCAAAAGTCCTTATTGGACAGCTAGCACCGCTTCCTGGCCCAATTGCAAACAAAAGTTTTAAATCACGTGCAAAACAACACTCAGAAATTTTCACATCCACGCCACTAAAAGTTCAATTAGAAATGAAACAGGAAAAGAGAAATTTAAAGAAAAAAAATGAAGAGTTAAAAAAATTGGAAACCAAGAAGAGAAAGGCGGAAAAAGTAGGAAAACTGGTGACTAAATCAAAGAAACGACCTATAACCAAGAAAGCTGGGTTGAGAAACTTACATTTTGATGATTCTGACTCTGAAAGTTATGACGAGAGTCAGTTATGCGACGATGATGAATTAGATGATCTAGATCCTACTGAAGTGAATGAGGAGTGCTTGGTATGCGGTGAATTCGGACGGAACAAGGAAATTTGGTACCGCTGTGTACTGTGTTCAAACTGGGCACATGCAGAATGTAGTGGTTGGGATTCAGCAGTTAACTATACCTGCGATATGTGTTCCACGGGGCAAAAAAAAACAGGCAGAAAATGAAATACTTTTCATAATGAGTTTTTTTATCAAGTGCGTACGACAATTTGTTTTGTTTAAAATTTATTTGTTCATTAAAAGCAACAATACCTTTTTCAAACCATGATTCCGAGCTTTTCAGCTTTATTTAATACTTGCGCAGAATTACCCCATCACATGCGCGATATTACCCAGCACGTGGGGAATACCGCGCAATGACATCATTTCGAATTTTGTATTCTATCTTTCAAATCGGTTTATCAAAGGAACTTTTTCTTGGGTAATAAGATGCCTAATAGATTCAAGATTACGTAGTTAAATTGTGAAGGGTTATATTTACGAACGAAGCATTTTTCATGCATTTTCCCTTAGGTGCGTGGAATTCCCCCGATCTCCCCTACTATTAGCCGGTGTGAGCAATTCACAAGTCTCACCACCGAACAAAGATCGGAAAAGGTCAAGGAGTTAAAAATATGTTTTAATTGTTTGTCAAAAGGCCATTTTCAACCGCAATGTTCCTCCAAATACACTTGCAGAATATGCAAGTCAAAGCACCATACTTTGCTTCACGTTACGAAGCGAAGTGCCAGAGCTCCAGCAGTCTCTGCACCTACGGTCGCGCCACCGTCAATCGTTGAACCCAACCAAGTCGTATCTGCATTTTGCTCTACGACCACGCAAATCTTATTGCCCACCGCTAGCGGCAAACTTCAGGATTCTACAGGAAATTTTCATTCTGTACGTATCTTACTTGACTCCGGCAGTCAATCCAACTTCATAAGAGCTCATATTTGTAATAAATTAAAGCTAGGCACCACAAATGCAAACGTTTTAGTCACCGGACTGAACAATTCAAGTACCAATATAAAATCGAAATGCAACATAGAACTGCATTCGAATCGTTCTAATTTTAAAATTAATTTAACCTGCCTTGTGCTAGACCGCATCACGGGAAGCGTCCCTAACGTCAGCATAAACTTAAACAATTTTAAAATACCAGGAAACATTCAACTTTCTGATCCGAACTTTGACAAACCCGGTGAAATTGATATACTCATAGGATCCTCCACATTCTTTGAGTTGCTTTGCATCGGCCAAGTCAAATTGGGTACCGGCCTACCCATACTGCAAAAAACATATCTCGGTTGGATCATCTCAGGTCCTACCGGCGCTCATTCCAATCAAGTACAATGCAACCTTAGCCTTTCAAATGACTTGCAGGATCAACTCTCCCGATTTTGTGAAATTGAACATTATCCTACAGATAAGGTGTTGTCACTTGAAGAAAATGCCTGTGAAGCCCATTACACCGCAAACACTCGCCGCGATGCTAATGGTCGGTTTATTGTAACGATTCCGTTTAAAAAACCTCCAGTTTTATTAGGGGATTCATTCAGCACTGCTCAAAGGAGATTTCTCTCACTGGAGCGCCGATTGCAAGCCAATCCGGAAATGCACAAAGAATACTCAAGATTCATGCAAGAGTACCTCGACTTGGGTCACATGTCACTAGATAGTAGCAAAGTAAGTCCCTCGTATTACCTTCCGCATCACGGAGTACTAAAGCTAGACAGTCTCACTACCAAACTTCGCGTAGTTTTTGACGGCTCTTCTTCTACTACTACGGGACACTCGTTAAACAGCCTGCAAATGATTGGCGCTACAATCCAATCAGATTTGTTCACGGTCCTTATACGGTTTCGCCAACGCACTTACGCCATCGCAGCCGACATTGAAAAAATGTATAGACAAGTCCACATAGAAACTGATCAACGTGTCCTACAGCGAATCTTATGGAGATTCACACCTACCCAACCCGTACAGACGTACAATTTAAATACTGTAACTTATGGCACCGCGTCAGCATCTTACCTTTCTATACGCTCTTTAATTCAATTAGGCATTGATGTTGAGGGTTCATTACACCAAATTTCTGAAATAATTCAGAAGGATTTTTATGTTGATGATCTGCTAACTGGTGCAGACAGCATTGAGGATGCTAAGCGAATTTGTCGTCAAACATCTAATACATTAAAATCTGGATGTTTCAAATTGCGTAAATGGATTTCCAACAATCCTGAAGTACTGGCTGGCATTCCAAACGCCGACGTACACCCCGGTATCCTTCAATTTGGAGACCGTGAGTCATCCCGAACGCTAGGGTTAACTTGGTTCTTTCAAAACGATCAGTTTGGTTTCTCTATTTCCAACTTTTCAAACTCCAAGTTAACAAAGCGCCAAATGCTTTCCGAAATTGTCCAGATTTTTGATCCACTTGGCTTGTTTACTCCGTGCACCTTTGTAGCCAAAACATTCCTGCAGAAACTTTGGCTGGAGAAGCTCGGTTGGGATGACAACGTTCCAAAAGAAATTGAAACCAAATGGCTTTCTTACCGCGCAGAACTATCGACTCTAAATGAACTCAAAATTCCCAGGCACGCCACTTGTGCAAGTCCCACGGATGTTCAAATCCACGGTTTTTGTGATGCTTCTCTTAACGGGTTTCATCTTGCATCTTTTTACGATCCACTCGCGATAACAATACTGTTGTCAAACTTTTATGTGCCAAATCAAAGGTTTCGCCCTTAAGGCCAATTACGATACCTAAGTTAGAACTCTGCGGAGCTTTGCTACTTAGCAAATTATTACGGCAAGTTAAACAATCAATCATTGTAAAGACTTCCTCTTGCTTTCTGTGGACGGATTCCACTATTGTATTGGGATGGTTAAAAACCAGTCCTAACTTACTCAAAACTTTTGTCTGCAATCGTGTCGCTGACATTCAAGACCTAACGGTAGACTCAGTATGGCGCCATGTCCCCACGAAACATAATCCAGCTGATCTGCTCTCACGAGGAACTACTCCTCAAGTACTAAAGGACTCGCTCCTATGGTGGAACGGTCCACCCTGGCTTCCTGAAGACGAATCTTCATGGCCTAGCCCCAAATTCTGTCCCATTGAATTACCCGAAATTAAAAAGGAAGTTCAAACGTTAACAACCACTGTTAAAACCTCGTTTAATTTTGAATGCTATTCTAGTCTAACAAGATTAGAAAGAACAATAGCATATTGTTTGCGGTTTCGGAAAAATTGTTCTCTGCCAAGGGAAGAACGCAACTTCGGTCCCTTAACCGTAACCGAACTCAAGCCTACATTAAACATGCTAGTAAAACTTGCACAATCCGATTCATTCGGCACAGAACGTAGCTTTCTTAGAAAAGTATTGCCATTAAAATCGTCCTCGTCTTTAATTTCATTAAATCCCTTCATCGATTCTGACGGTTTAATGCGCGTAGGTGGGAGACTCTGCAATTCCCTCTACCCTCATGACAAGAAGCACCCCTTGCCTTTGTCAGGAAAACATCATTTATCGAAGCTTTTAGCTTCCCGCGAGCATCGTGCTATGCTGCATGCAGGCCCGCAACTTCTATTGTCAACCTTACGTGATCGATTTTGGATCATATCGCGCAGGAACTTGGTCAAACAAACTGTGCACCAATGCGTCACATGCTTTCGCGTTGCACCTAAATTTACTCAACCCATCATGGGAAATTTGCCTGCAGCTCGGGTTCAATCCACCTTTCCATTTTTACATACTGGTCTGGACTACGCTGGGCCAATTTTGATAAAAGATAGAAAAGGCCGTGGGTCAAAGACCACCAAGGCATATTTGTGTTTATACGTTTGTTTTGCTACCAAAGCAGTGCATCTAGAATTAGTTACAGGTTTATCAACCGAATTGTTCATGCTTTCACTAAAACGCTTTATCGCTCGTCGTGGCAAACCCCTACAAATTTATTCCGATAATGGAACTAACTTTGTGGGAGCTAGTAATCATTTGTTAGAACTTGGCAAATTTTTAAAGGCCAACAGCTCGTCCATTGTTGAAAATGCAGCTCAACAGGGAATGAATTGGAACTTCATTCCAGCTCATAGCCCACATTTCGGGGGTTTATGGGAATCAGGCATTAAATCCTGCAAGGCTCATTTAAAAAGGGTAATAGGGAACCATATATTTACTTACGAGGAATTTTGTACCTTGCTTTACCAAGTAGAAGCTCTCCTTAATTCCCGTCCCCTTTCTCCCTTATCCTCTGACCCTAACGACTTGGAACCGTTAACCCCAGGTCACTTTTTGGTTGGACGACCCTTAAATGCACTTCCGGATCCAGATGTTACTCATATAGCCGAAAATCGTTTGGATCAATTTCAAAACATCCAAAAATTTCTCCAGCACCTCTGGAAACGCTGGAGCAAGGAGTACGTATCCGAATTACAACAAAGGGTCAAATGGAAAACCCACTATTCCGACCTCACCAAACGCTCACTAGCCTTAATAAAAGAAGATCATCTACCACCTCTCAAGTGGAAACTAGGACGCATCGTCACTCTCCATCCAGGCTCATATGGCATCAATCGTGTTGACACCCTTCGAACCACTACTGGGCTTGTGAAAAGGGCCTTTTCAAAACTCTGCCCCTTACCTAGTGCGTGAGTGCTGTGTACAAACACTAAAAAACAATGTAGTGATTATTTTTGTTTTCATTCTTGAACAATATTATTTCTTTTGTAAATGTATATATGTTTTATATGTTAAAATTACCTTTGTTAAATTGTTTAGTTTCTAAGTATTTTGAAATGTGTCATTTCAACCCGCGGGCCATGTTACGATTTGCAATGTAATTTTGAATTTACCGCTTGTAACCAATTTTGTATTCTCCCGCGTCTTTTGTTGTACGCGCTGCTCCCACTTAAATTTATGTACTCGGCGCGAACCAGTATGCTCTTGTACGTCAAGCTGAACGCACGTTCAATTAGTATTCAATCTGCACTCAACCATTATGCACTTAGTAGCGTCATGCTAAATATTCAGTTGTAATTAATACAAATAAATTATGCTAACAGCCAACAGTTACATAAAATACAGTGTTTTATTTCAACAACAAATCAAGTTCAAAGTTTAACTTCAGACGGAGTTTAAACACACAAAATAGGTGCTATTCGATATCCAAAAATCAATGGTACCCATTTGCCCACTATATTTCTGTTTATTATTTTAGTTTAGTTTCAGTTTACTTGTTAGTTTGTTTAGTTTAGTTTACTTGTTATTTTTTTTAGTTTAGTTGACTTGTTACTTGCTGTTTTATAATAAATTTAAATTTATTATGGTATTAAATTTTTTTAATTCGTTTCGTTAATATAAACTTTTAAAAATACTGAATTAGTAGTTGTAGTAGTGAAATCTTGATTGACAATACAGACCACGGTGGTCGTATTGCCGCGACAATACACCACCGTGGTCTGTATTGTCACTTATAATACAACAAGTGGGTTGAATCTTGCCGGAAATTTTTGTCAATCAGATCATGAGTAGTTGTTGGCTTTAGAAAATCGCCACGAGTGCTGCGCACTCGTGGCGATTTTCTAAAGACAACAACTACGAATGATGTGACTGACAAAAATTACCAAAAGATTCAACCCACATGTTTTATTTGGTAAGACAATCCAAAGAATTTCTATTTAATTCGTTTTTGAATAGTGAGCTTTAATGATTTTGCGTAACAACTGTCATGAAGTGGTCGTCAACATAAACAAGTATGAAAAAAAACGACGAGAAAAAAAGTAAATTTGAAAATCGTCAATGGAGCGTTTCCATGTGACGTCACGAACACTTTTATGTATGAAAAATTCTTAGGTTAGGTTTACGATTATTCGGCAAATAAAATAAACGGAAGGTACTGCAATGATATTTTCACCCTGCTTATTTATATGACATCGGGACACCTAAAACACAACGAATGAAAACAACATTCATAAAACAGGACTCGTCAAGTCAAAACGAATACATACATCATTTAAACATTCAAAATTTAATGCAATTACATGACACGGGATTCAATTCGGGGAGACGATTTGAACAGCTACAATTTCACATCTTTGTGGTAATTTGCTTTCTTCACATTATTCTTCATTTAGGAAAGGTCATAACAACGGTGAGGAAGTGACATTTGGTCACTAATGTCCAAAAGAAAGCAACAAATTGAGGTTACGATGATTGAAAGAGTTTGTCCTCGAGTGTGTAAAATTTTATCAAATCTACCTGTAAAAGGAATTTCAAAGTTATAAAATGTTTAGATTAAGTGTGTTAGAGAATAATTAATAGGTCATAAGCTGTTTTAAAGGAATCAGAAGTAGAAATTTAAAGTTGAGTTAGTGAACGAAGTAGAAGGTTTTTTTATCCTGTGGTCATAACTCAAGTAAAAAGTAGTAAAATTTATAAAGGTAGGTTCAAGGATCATTTATATAACATATTTGTAAAATTATATAAGTTTTTGAGGGAATAAAATCAAATTAAAATTTCTGAAATATCATTTGACAGATGTTAAAATGGGAAATTAGTTTTCATTATTGTGGAAAAACTATAGAAAATTACCATCAAGTATTTAATATCAAAAGGCTTAGAATTAAATCTAGTTTATTTTGGGAAAATTTTATCCAGATCTGTGAACATAAAATTTCATAAAATTTTCAATTTTAAAGTCATGGCAAGCTAATTTTTGCAAAATTTATAAAAAAGTATAAATAGAAGTGCAAATTTGGGGAGCCATTCATTCTAATTTTGTCGACGTGAGAGTAAGGTCGAAAATTTCATAAATTGTCAAAAAAATTTATCATCAAAATAAAAATTTGAAATAAAAATAAATCGTAAGGTGATCTCACGGAAACTAATATAGTGACATGTAATGATAAAAGTTTAATTAAGTGAATAATTTCTAAGTTGGGACTAAGTGAAAAATAAGTTTTAATGCAGACATTTAGTGAAACATTTCGTGAGAAAATTATGAAAACCACTGGAATGGAAGATAAATGGAAATTATTAAATGGAATATTAATTGGAATTATGGAATTGGATTGGTTTTTAAAAGAAGACAAAGCGCATTAGGATAGAAAGTTAGTAATAATTTAATTTAGTAAATAAAAATTTGTTTAATAAAATTATTGGGGTAAAGATAAGTTGTTAGGTTAAGTTTGTTTTCACATATTTTTTTAAGTGTGTTTATTAAATTAAAGTAAAATTCACAATCTCTTTTATTTAAATTTCCTCAGTTTTATAGTCAATCTTGTTTTTATTTAAAATTATTAATTTGAATAAGGTAAATTAGAATCACAAAAATTCAGAAAAGTACTTTTACACATTTGACATATAAGTAAGTAAAGATCAAGGTAAAATTTTGAAGGTGAATTTAGAATTTCAGCTAAGCAATATTCATAAGGTGTATTCATTACAAAAATTTATCAAAAGGCTAGCCGGAAGATGTTTATTAATTAAAGGGGCTCTAAAACATAAAAGGAATATGCGGGGACATTGCAGTACTTACAGTAATAATTTTACACTACACTCTCTACGGTTTATAAAATGTAAAAAAATTCAATTTTCACCATTAAAAAACCACTTTTTATCACAAACTTGTATTAGTACGCCGACAGCTAGTCAGTAAACACTTTGACGTATTTGGAAACGCCTTGTTTAGTATCTGAATTTAGTGTAAAAAGCAAGTTTTAAAAGTGTGTTAAATAATAAAATGACAAGTAAAAACAGATTTGGTGTTAAAACCATCGCGGAAATTGAAGAATCTGTAGAAGCGTCTACTTCCTCCAACACCAAGCGCTCCCAGAACTCAGTTTGGTTGCAGTTTCAACGGTTTTGCCATGAAAGAAAGTTTAATTTAGAAGAGCCTGCAGACATCAGTCAGCTAAATTTAATATTGAAAGATTATGGACACAATATGAAGAAATTGGACGGAAGCGATTATAAAGAAACCGTTGTGAAGACTATTTGGAATACCACCGCAAAACTGTTAACAGAAAAGTATTTTAAAGAATTTAAAGTTAAAATAGATCCGTTTTCTGGAATCGATTTTAAGGACGCGAGAGCTTCCAGAGACAGTAAAAGAAAAGAACTTCAAGCGCACGCAGAAAAAAGAAAAGTAAGCTCAGTTGCATTGACAGATTTGGAATATGTCAAAATGATTAATTCCTGGGACGAAAATACTCCTTCTGGACTGCAACGCAGATTTTTTCTGGTAGCTGCGAGAGAGCTTGCATGGAGAGGAGGAGAGGGAGCTGCTTGTTTAACCCATCATTTTAAGAAAGAATTAGACAACAGTGGAATGCCAACTGGTCGTTTCGAATATAATTCGATATTTAGTAAAACGTGTCGGGGAGGAGCTCATCGTCTTGCTGATAGCAAATGGTTGATACCCAATGTCGAGGATCCATATATCAGTCCAGTGAGGTTAGTTGTTATTAGAATTATATTCATTTGTTATTTAATTTCTTTCTGTTAGACTTTTAGAAAAAATGCTTTCGAAGAGGGGACCTAATATCAAGACTGACAGATTGTTCTTGACAGAAAATCCTTTTTGGAATAAACCTAGTGGGACTGGGTGGTTTAAGAATAGCCCCGTAGGCATTAATGAAATTGCCAAATGGACAAAAGAAAGTGCCCAGAAAGCAGGACTCGATATGAAGCGGATTAAGGTCACAAATCATTCAACAAGGTCTACTGCGGTTACCAAATTGGCAAAGGCCGGCGTATCGGAGCAAGAATTGATTAAGATAACTGGCCACAGCAACACTGCATCGATTCGTCCATATTTGCAGATAGACCATCAACATCACGCAAATATAATTGATAAGCTTAGGAATCAAAGAACAGAAGGACTCAGCAATACTTCTTCAGCTTCTAACACTGCTTCGGCGGTATCCCTAGCTACTTGCACCATCACAGAGGAGTCAATTTCTTCGAATGTTACAAAGGGACAAACTGTGTACAATAACTGTCAAATTTATCACTACCATTAAAATTAAAATGTTTGTATTTTTTGAATAAGTAATACATTTTTTCCATTTCTTTGTTTTTATTAAAATAGCGAGTGAACGCGGTGAGCAAGTGAAAAACAGACAAAAAAAAATAAGTGAAAGAAAAGGAAGGAACATTTCTTACACTGACAAGAAAAGGAAACAGCTTTTCTTGTCAGTATAATCAGCATTTGATTGGTTCTGTATTGTAAAATAGAGCATTTTTATTGGTGATTTAATAATGAATTGGATTGTCAAAGGAAGTAGATTATGATTGGTTCAAATTGATGAGATTGTAACATCCTATTGGTTGAATTATTATGAACGAAATTGTCAATATTATTTTAAAAAATAAGTAATTTTAAAAAAACGGTATAAGAAAAGGAGTTATAAGAAATCAAAGAATATGGTTAGTATCAAAATCAAATACGGCAGTTTTAAAAAATTAAATCGATTACAACACAGATAATCTGTGTAAATTACACAGATTTAAGCAGCATTCACATAGGGTATTGTATATGGATGGTACAACTTCCAAGAATTAAAAAGTATTAACTCATGTCAGACAGAAGCGATCAGATCGACTAAATTTCTTGCCCGGTGAAAGAACCGGTAGAAGGGCCGGTGGAAAAGTTATCAAGCTTTTACAATCCACAGGGCAAGAAATTCTACCACGCCCGCCAATCAGTGGCGTCGAAAGGCGGTTCTTGTGACTGTCACTTTATAGCCGTGTTCAGTCTGGCACTTTTTTCGCTTTGAAGCTCCGTCGACATTTATTGATAGTTCTATTTGGAACTGTTCTGCGCTTGCAAACGCTATAATTCCGTCAATTACGGAAGCTTAAAACATTTGAAGTTCTGAAATGAGAGCAGATAAAGCGCTTGAAAGCGTGAAAAAATACCAAAGCGAATGATCAAAATGTCTTGACGGAGCTTCAAAGCGAAAAAAGTGCCAGACCGAACACGGCCTACAAGTAATATAACCAAACATGACCTAATTTTTCTTGGTTTCCTAATAATCAATCTTGAAAACACTTTCGACGATTTTTTAAGTTTATGGTGCTTGTATCATGGACCTCTTTGAAGATGACAATATTATTCAACGAAAGTAGTTTTTCTTGCAACTTCTCGTTACCGCTTTTTTAATTTTACACCAACTTTTAAGTTTATGTGAATGTTATGTTGACCTGTCTAAAAATCTGATGGAAAAATTGTACGCTAAGTTCTACCGTCCACATAATATCATACCCTATGTGTAGGCTGCTTAACACAGTAAATTGCCGTAGCAAGGGTGAGGCGACTGAGGCTTTTTTTCCTCAGGTGCCATCGCAATGGCGGCCCTCGGGCGGCCCTAAACCTTGACAAAACCAAATAAATAATAGTTTAAAATTTTAAAAATGATAGTAATCTTTTGAGAGGGGGGCACATATATTCAAATTTGCCTCAGGCGCCAGAAGAGCTCGCTACGACGCTCTAATCTGTGACAAATTACAAATAATTACAAAATCAGCCCTTGAGTGGGAATAGCTATCGTATGAGCGCCAGTTCCAATAGTTCAAAACTGTCAAAATATCTAATTTTCAAGCTATATGGGGTTATTCTGATAAATTCTTATAGAGGCTATAAGCTCTCGAAGCTATTTAATAATGGAGATTACGTCAGTTTAATAATAAAACTGACGTAATCTCCATGGTTATATAGCTTCGAGAGCTTATAGCCTCTATAAGAATTTATCAGAATAACACCGTATTAGTTAAAATACCTAATATTTCAAATTACCTTGTATAAACTATTCTCTTATCCTCGCTACGAAATAATAATGTCAAGTAATAAGTTTATTAAAAAAGAAATAGCTATTTTTATTACAAAGTATCCACAAAGTTTCGCTCCAACTTTTTATTACGCATTGCAATATAGTGCTTATTTAATAATTTTTGTAACGCTCAAACTAAAAAATGATGTCATTAAATATAATCAAGTAATTATTGCCATCTTCGTTAGGCTCATTAGTTTCCTTCTCATACTAAAAACTATAGAAGCAACTTAAGAATTCTCTAATTGGCTGCTCCGTGTTGTCAAGGACAGATCTGCAGTTAATACGCGAGAGGGGAATTCTAATCACCTAGCGGGGGACAGTGTTTAACGATCCATCAAAACGCTCGCATCGGATTAAGAACGCATATCCGAAATAAATGTAATTATTTTAAAGTTAAATAGTTTTACAAAACTAATGAGATGGTAATGCAAATACCTATTAATTCTAATGAAAAGTGCAATGTTATCGAAATCACACTAAAGTTATTTTCAAGTAAAACTAATTATCGCAAATCCGTTAACATCGACTTAATCAAAGTAAGAATAAGTCTTTTTATTAGTCAAATCAATCCAATATTAGTACTACAATCTTATTTTTATAATATTTGCGTCGAAATGCAAATTTAAAAGACAGTAATAATCAACGTTTAAAACATGTGCGTCTCAACAAAATAAACTAGAAGTGCACGTGTAAGTTCTATTACGTGAATAAATACCAACATTATTGTAGGGCAAACAATACTCGAAATAAACTTGTACCTAAAATAGTGAAAACGGGCAATAACTATTTGAATATGACAATTTATCAGTAAAAACTATGGCAACACGAAATTTGTGAATAATACGCGCGTTTATAAATCAAACAATCGAACGGTAATAGTCAACTAATTATGTTCAAATTTACTTCATCCCAGAAGACTTGAAGAGTCGCTGTAGCATGCAAGATAATTTCATCATTCCCATGCAACACTTCTTCATCGTTCCGTCTACGCGAAGTAATATCAGTGCATTAGCGTGTCACACCATCCCGAGCACATATGTAAACCCCATAAAGGTACCATATTTAATATTATTTTGTTGTATGCATTTTTATAATATGTTATTAATTTTAAAGAAGAATGAACGAGATGAATGAATCTTAATTTTAAGGTTTTATCGCATATTAATTACATTGCAAAATTTATGTACAGAGTAAGCCAAAAATATATGTATAAAGTTGATTTCTTGTTTTCGTTCGCCGTACGTTATTCTCAGTAATTTTTCGTAGCAATCCAACTCCCTGAGAAAGAGAAGCCAGTAAGTATCCTAAAGACGACGCTCCGAATCGCCTACGGACACCAATCGCAATAAGTGGCGCCCATCTTGAAGGCTTCGATATTTCTATTGAAAATCGAACGAAATTATTGAGAATAAATGTGCGAGAGCAAAAACTCGATTCTGTGTTTTATGCATTGTTTTATTGTAATTGGCCTTACATGCAATGTTATAGAGTTTAATGTTAATAATTTAAAGGTATCAAAAATCTGTGCGTTTATCGTGAGTACGGCAGAATAACGCGAGTGCGAATTATTATTAAAAAATCATAAAGAACAACATCCGCGAAAATGGATCCGGCGCACCTGAGTGACAAAGAGCTTGCGTTTTAAATTTTATGTCGGGGTGTTGGGTTACGCACCACGCGACTAGCAAATGTACTTTTGTTAACGAACTTAATGCACCAAGTCGAACCGATAACAAATGTTCCTTTTGCGTGAGACATAAATTCAAAGCAACTCGAGGAAACATTGGAAGATATAAATACAAAAATTAAAAGTGAATTACTTAGAGTAAATATTAACGAAATCACTTCGCGTTTATTACATGCCGATCAGCGGCTAACCATGATGAGAGAAGTTTTAATAATTAAAGACGATGACGAAATAAGAATATTTGAACTAATAATAAAAAATATTGAAGAAGCGATCATAATAATTAGAGACCAAGTAAAATTAAATAAAGCTGCCGACATAAAATTCGCGAAAACAAACACAAGTACAATTAAAAATGAACCAATATATAAATGGGACATTAAATTTTCGGGTCACTCTTCCAAAGAAGACCCTATAGAATTTTTAGAAAGAGTTGAAGATTTGCGTGTAGCTCGTCAAATGTCAAAAGAGGAACTTTTTACCTCGGCACACGATTTATTTACCGGTGACGGGATTATATTTTGCCGGAACGCTAAAAACAAAAGTAGTACGTGGGAAGAATTTATTAAATTGTTTAAAGAGGAATTTTTACCTTCTGATTATGAATTTCAATTATTAAAACAGATTCACAAACGAATTCAAAGTACCAACGAAAATGCATTAGCATTTATCGATAATATTCAATCATTATATGAAAGATTCGAAAACCCAGTAACTGAAATCGAGATAGTCAAACAGATCGTTAGAAATTTGAATCCGTTCTTTGTAACAGAATTCTGTTACCCTGATCTCACTGTGAGAACCTATCTTTATTTCTAGGGTTTATGAATTTTAATAAATAATTATGTTACAAATTTTAATTATGATTATGATATAATTACCATTATAAATTAGCAACACTTATTAATAACTCGATAAAAACCATTGATTAAAACACATCTTTTCTTACTTACTTAATCAATGATCTTTTAATAAAATGTCGGTAGAGTAGGTCGCTAACCGCTAACATTCAAGGTTGCATCGAACGCTTCGACTAAAAATCTCTCTCTTGCAAACGGATAGTAGTAACGCAAACACGCAAAATTTAAGCTCCATAAAATTATAAGTTTTTATGTTATTCGATTTAATAATATCGACCAAATTTATCGAGTTAATGACTAGTAAAGTCAATACGAGTGAGTGTTATCTTTTAGATTACCTAAGTTCATTATATGATCACGAAAACCGATTTTATTACGACCATCGAAAATTTGTCGAAACACACGTGCAAAATCGAGCGAGTCCATTCTTTCCAAATCCGGAAAATATCGCAAAACACCGCAGCCAATCTATTGAGGTGAATTATTCTTTTTTAACATTGATCCTAATATCATTGGACAAATCCGGAGAAGTGTAAAATTTCCTATAAGAAAAGAAAACTCGAAAAGCCACCAACACATCTGTTCGTTTAATTTCAAACACGAACAAAACCTCCACCATTTTGGGTCAGCAAGCATCGACGCTTTGCTAAACATCTGCCAACCTTTCCTAAGTTTCATGTGTGCAAAGACAATCGATATTCCAAATATAACAGGAGGAACAAAACACAAAATTGGTGACAAAATCGAATTTAATTGCTATTTCAATAATTCAAATACTCAATTTATTGCTACACTTTTTTATGTTATTACAATATCGTATATCGTGTTTTAACTATATTTTAGGTCAAGCTTTGCCATTCAAAATCCTGACGATTTTGACCAGGAGTGATAAACCATCAGATCTGATTGCGTATTATCCAGTAATAATTTCAAGGGAAACCGTAAGTAGTTATAAACACTATTTATTATATGATTATTGTTTAACAAAAAATACCAAGCTTGTAGCTAACATTTTATCACCTGCTTGCATTATTCTACCCTCAGTAGACGTAGTTAGTACTTCCTGCTTTTTTTGGTAGTTTTAGTGCGATTTTTTGTCGCAAGCATTTGATAAGGCAATTAAGTTCGTAGACACGACAAACCAAGTGCGAAGGTTCTCTCCGTTCGACATTTCAACTACAAGCAAGCGACATCTATTGGTCTGCTCTGTGTATTTCAGTATATGTATTTGTGTTCAATTTTCAATTGTAAATCATTATCAATTTTTATTTTATTATACAAACATTCAATACTCATATAATCTGTGTAAGCAAGAATTCTTTTATGTTATATACGATTAACCCCAAATTACTTTATATTAAAATTGTGTGTTCAGAACGAGAAGTCTTTTTATTTTCTACTTTGATTTATTTTATATCGATAAGGATCACTAAGGTCACTGAACGTCCGTATTCGATATTGGCGCCCTACCGGAGAACATTACTACACGAAGAAAAGCTCAACAAGGAACCCACGAAAGCGACTTCGTCGCTACCCCGCTCTCGAGTACTTAGTACTAAACGTACATAGCTAAGCCGCTTCGTTAATTACAACTACGAGCATTAAGAGGCAAACTGTAACTGAAAGCGCTAATTTTTTTTTGCAATTCTTTAAGTGACCTGCCAGTTACATCTTTGCAAATCACGTAATTTTGCAGCAAATTGATACTTTATCAGAATTAAAAATTAAATGTAAAAAGATCCAAGAATTACAGGACTACAATTCGTCATACGCGGCGCGATCTAACTATAACCACAATTATGTGGCAAATACTAAAAAAACAATTCCCCGATGTTGGAATTGTCAAAAAATGGGTCACGTTTATTTTAATTGTAAAGAAAAAACAGGTGATTGTAGGCAAACTCCCATTAAAGCAGAATCAAACAACTTAATACAAGTCAATGCGATAAATCCACGATTGGAGACGCGGTCGCCGCGGTATGGTGTTCAACATCAAACAGTAAAGTCAACGACTCGCACTTTTAAGCATGATCCACCAGATTGGAAAAAATGGTTGCAAAAAATAAAGTCTTTTTGTACGGACGGTAAATCGAATAAAAACCAGAAAGTAGCTGCAACCCTCTCAAAAAAACCATTTGATAATCGACCATATCTACAAATCCAATTTTGTAATAAAAATTTTATGGCTTTAGTAGATTCTGGAAGTAACGTGTCTGTTTTGGGAAAAAAAGGTATTGATTTAATAAATAAGTTTTCTCTAAAAACAAATAAATCACTGAGCAAAGATATTTGTGTAGCTAATGGATCTTCAGCCGAAATAGCCGGGGAAATATACCTCGCGGTGACCATAGATAAAGTCGTTCGAAATATAAAATTTTATCTGGTACCAACCCTCGATAGTCCGATAATATTAGGCACCGATTTTTGCTCTGCTTTCAATATGACAATTGATTTTACTGATCTGTCTTGGAAAATCCCCAAGCAAATAAAAATTCAAAGTATAAAAAAGAAAAATTTATTAAAGCGCAAACAACACCGTCCCGAAAAATCAAATATTGTACCGAATATGTCATCTCGTGATCCTTGTTCAATAAACTTCAAAACTTTACACAATGATCAATTTAAAGGTATTCAACAAAATGTAGCCGACATAATGGTTGCGGTTGAAAAATTTACTGGTACTATAAATGATAAACAATACATGTACCTCAAAGAAATGTTGACTAGAAGTTTGCTTGAGCTAGACGGAATCGATAGCAAAGGTGAAAATGATATAAAACAGACTCGACGTGAGCTTGTAAATTATGTTCAATCATGTATTTCTGCGTTGAAAGCTAAAGCGTCTAATAAAAATCTAGAGAACTGCACAGTAAATTTAAAAACATTCGAAAAAGATAAATGGTATAATAATTTAATTCAAAAAATAAATAAATTTCCTAAAGATTATCCAAATTATAAAATTCGAGATGAAATCGTTTACAAATTTGTACCTAATACTTCGGCAAATTCCACTAACTTTTTAGAATGGAAGGTAGTAGTCCCTATGGCTCACCGAAGAGAAATTTTAAGTACTGTACACGAAGGTCCTAAAACTGCTCATTTGAGTATTTTTAAAACAACAGCTCGAATTTTTAAACTTTACTATTGGCCAAGAATGGCCAAAGATATAAAACAATACATTCAAAATTGTGACATTTGCAGTTCTCAAAAATCATTACAAAGCGCTCAACTTAATTCAAAAGGTCAAAATTATGGCAATTTTAGTAAACATTCTTTATCTTACCAAGAAGGCGATTATGTTTGGATACGTAATTACGAATGGTCAAGTACAGATGATTATTCCATTCCTATTTCAACAACCAATCGAATTCACAAATGTGTTTTGTTTCGACCAATCACATGTCATTTTGAAGTTTTGCAAGTGATTAAACTCTCTCTCAACATGCGATTAAATTCGATTAAACTCGATGTAGCTTTTTGTGTGTAGTAGCCTTTGGTAACAACTGTCATAAGTCATAATTGCAAATATTACCATGGTAATTATTTATTTAAACAATATTGTAATAGAGAAAAATGTGTTCTAACAATGTTCTGCGTTTTAATAATTATTCCGATATCGAAATTAACGATGCTATTGAAGAATGTGTTCCAAAAAACACAAGGAAAACGAAAGCTTCCATTTGGAAACAATTTGAAATTTTCTGTGCCGAAAGAAAGTATACCCTTCAGCAGTTTACAACTTTGACTGAGATTGGCAATATATTAACGGACTGGGCATACAACATGAAAAAAATCAATGGAGAAGACTACAAAGAAGGAGTTGTTAAAACTATATGGAATATAACGGCAAAAATGATATAAGAAAAATATTTCTCGGAGTTTGGCAAAAATTTCGACCCATTTAAAGATCTGGAGTTTAAAAAGGCAAGAGATGCTAAAAACGCTAATCGAAAACGTTTGCAAGCCATTCCAGAAAAACGAAGACAAAGCTCAGTTGCCCTTACAAACACAGATATAAAAAAAATTATGTACCTATGGAATGAGGACACTCCCGATGGGCTTCAAAAACGATTCTATCATATAGCAGCATACGAACTAGCTTGGAGAGGTGGAGAGGCATCAAAATGTAAGACTTTTTATTTCAAGTTTGAAAAAAAATCCGACGGGACTTTAACAGATCGTTTGGAATATAATACTATATTCTCAAAAACATGCCAAGGAGGTGAGAAGAAATTAAGTGACAGTAAGTGGCTTACTCGAAATTTAGATGACCCTACAATTTGCCCGATTCGGTTATTTAAAAAATTAATTAGTAAGCGTACAGAAAAAATTAAAACTGATCGATTCTTTTTAACACCTAATCCCTCATGGAATAACGAGTATTCTAGTGGATGGTTTAAAAATATGCCTCTAGGAGAAAATCAAATTTCGAAGTGGATGCAACATTCAGCAACAAAAATTGGATTAGATGTTAAAAACAATAAAATAACTAATCATTCAAACAGGTCTAGTGCAGTGTCAAATTTAGCAAAAGCAGGAATTTCTAGTGAAGAATTGATCAAAATTACCGGCCATGCCAATACAAAATCAATTGATCCCTACCTGCAGCTGGACGAAAGTCACCATACAGATTTAGTTTCTAATTTAAGATGCCATGAAAGTACATCTCGTAATTCTGAAAATTCTAATCAAAATTTAAAATTGGTCAATCATGCTGAAGAGTCAACTAGTAATACTATTAACTATAACAATTGCACATTTCACGTGCAAAATATGATTTATGGTAAAGATTGTAATAATTAAATTCTAATAGCATTTTCCACTTATTAAAAATTGTAAAATTTCGAACAGTGTTTGTTTTTTTTATAAGGAATGAAATAATCTCCCTATAATCTACGCGAGGTTCACTTTTTATTTGGATAAAATTGTTTTTGATTGACTCAAATATGGATAGCCATAAGGTAATAACTCTCGAATTAAGGGATCTACAAAAATTGCTCAAGCTACGCTTTCGCAATTTTTAAAATCCCCTTAATTCTCGAGTTATTTCCATGGCTATCCATATTTTCGTCCAAAAACAATTTTATCCGATAAAAGTGAACCTCTTGTGGATTAACCCCCGATAAATCTATGGCAAAATCAGTCCCTAGGTACCTAAAATGCCAAGTCGTAAAGAAATTAGGAGATACAGCGTATAAACTGCTTAACGCCCAATAGACCAGTGCCGATAATTTTTGAAACCGAAAAAAATAGCAGTAGGATGAAACCCATTAGAAAAGGAAGAGAATATAACAAAAATGAAAGGAAAAATAATTTACGGGCGATCTGAGGTCGGGAAGTGGAAGGGGGTGAGTTTTAAGGGTAGAAAACTGTTTTTCTCGATTTACGGCAAAACCACAAGTCCTATGAAAAAAAGTTAAATGGCAAAGTTGTAGGTAATAAAAAGATCTACAACTTTAGTATTTACACTTTTTTCACATAACCTCAAAATTTATGTGAAAAATTCAAATAACCAAGTTTTTGGTTTTTAATTTTTATCTTTTACAAACAAAAATTTTTTTTCACAAAATTTGGTGAAAACTTACCTTTTTATGTCCCAAACACACTGTAATTTTTTTGATTTAAAATATTTATTTTTTCACCTTATTTTGACTTAATATCGAAAAAGCACCCTAATTTTCAATCGAAAATTCTCGCGTCAAAATATCTGCTTTTTTAAAAAACTCGGTGGGCTTTTTGTTCGTTGAAATCTCTACTTTTCGATGGTTAAAAAAAATATACATTACTATGGTAAATATTCTCAAAAATGCAAAGAAACGAAAAAAACTCGAATCCGAAAATTTTAAGCTTTGTCACAATTCTCTTAAAGTAACTCAGCCTGCACGTGTATTTTCATGAACGATGTTGTTTATTTCGACTTGCAATTTTTTGTTTATCAATGTAACACGGAATCTTACGTTTTTCGAGTAATTAAAGTATAAATTTTAATAAATAGCTCAAAATTGTACATGATGATTTAAGAAAAAAAAAATTTCTGATTCGAGTTGTTTTCGTTTCTTTGCATTTTTTGAGGATATTTACCATAGTAATGTATATATTTTTTTACACCATCGAAAAGTAGAGATTTCAACGAACAGAAAGCCCACCGAGTTTTTTAAAAAAGCAAATATTTTGACGCGAGAATTTTCGATTGAAAATTAGGGTGCTTTTTCGATATTAAGTCAAAATAAGGTGAAAAAATAAATATTTTAAATCAAAAAAATTACAGTGTGTTTGGGACATAAAAAGGTAAGTTTACACCAAATTTCGTGAACAAAAATTTTTTTTTGTAAAAGATAAAAATTAAAAACCAAAAACTTGGTTATTTGAATTTTTCACATAAATTTTGAGGTTATGTGAAAAAAGTGTAAATACAAAAGTTGTAGATCTTTTTATTACCTACAACTTTGCTATTTAACTTTTTTCCATAGGACTTGTGGTTTTGCCGTAAATCGAGAAAAACAGTTTTCTACCCTTAAAACTCACCCCCTTCCACTTCCCGACCTCAGATCGCCCGTAAATTATTTTTCCTTTCATTTTTGTTATATTCTCTTCCTTTTCCAATGGGTTTCATCCTACTGCTATTTTTGTTCCCTTTTTATCATTTTCAAAGGCTTCTGCACTGGTCTACAAGGCGAAAACATGGGTATGTGGCATGTTAACGACTTAATGCCAATAGCATCCCCTTAAAACATTTCAGAATTGCATAAATGGTCCTGGTGGCATGACCTTAAACTGCATCCCCCAGTTTTGTATTTTTTCGTAATTACTTATTTTTTATTTTTTATAATGTAGGGTACATTTGTTAAATCCCATACAAATGGTCCCTGGTACGACCTAAAAATGCGTCTATGAAAAGGTTATCTTTATAACCAAGGAACGATTATTTTTATAATCAGATCTTAATTTTTTACGGTGATTGAATTGGGAATAATGGTCCCTGGTATGACCTGAAAATGCGCCTAGAACGGTTATCTTTATAACCAAACGATTATTTTTATAATCACGAAAAATAATTATTTATAATTATTAAATTCCTAATTTCCTCCTGTAATTAAATTTGGACCAACGGTCCTGGAATATGACCCTAAACTATACCACTACTAAATTTTAAAACAACCCTTGAGCTAATAATTAAAATAAATTTTGAAAAATTAAAAGTTTCTATTTGTATTGTGACAATAAATTAAGATTTGGTAAATATTACCAATTGTCGTTTCAAATAAGCAAGTGGTAAAGGAATTATTAATCTAATAAGAAAAATATAATATCCCTATCTTGTTTAAATTTAAAAGAAAAAATCGACAATAGATAATTTTGAATAAGTCTAGTTTATCTTTACACCTGAGTTATTGTCTTTTGAATAAATAACGTTAAAACGTAAGATTAAATTTTTTATGATGTTAATATGATTTTTTATGAAACCCAATCGGTATTATTTTGAAATTATTTGACGTTTCCAAAGGAAATAATTATCTTGCAATTGAAGAAATTTGCGTTGTTTCTAGGTGGACAGGTTTAGTAGTGATGGAGTGTTTTCGGTGATTCTGGCGAAATTACCATATTGTCTTGAAAGAAGTCAAACCGTTTTAAGTGAAATTTGATTATTTCTATTTATGTATTATTTCCACTATGAATTTTAAAATATTTCAAAAAGGAATATAATTTTATGCAGTTAATATTAAAAGATAAGAGTTCGTCACCCGTCTGCAGCTCGTGGCAACAATTCAATCTAGTACGTTACCTTGAACTTAGCTTCAATGCAATAAGGAAAAATGCTGTTTTTTTAATTAATTTATTTAAGGAACTGGCACTTTAAAAAACAATAGATTTTTTTAAATACGACCAGTATTCCCCAAAACTTATCTGAAAGATAGAACAATGGGTCCTGAAGATTTTCATGAAATAGCTAATCATGAAAAATCAAGATTCATTTAGTGTATTGTCAAAAATATTCGGAAATAGCTAATCCGCCTATTTTAAATAATACATGACAATCTTCAGAAATTAAGTTTGATGATTTAAATTAACAAACCATTTTAAAATTGATTTTGCCTTAATAAGAAAATTGAAGCCAAGATTTAAAAAGGAAATTCTTTTTGATTGAAAGTTAATTTTGTATTTGCAACGTTTTTTCGATATTACATTAATTGTCAACTTACGAGTAAAATTAAATTAGTAAGAGCGTGGTAAAAATGTTGTTCCAAAGAATTCATGTTTGTAGGATGTATACACTACAGCTGTGATTACATCATACTTGAATGGCAGTAACCTTGTAATAAAAGTAATAATTTCTCTAAGGTTAAAAATAGTAGAGTAAAATTAACAAATTTATGTAACTTTTTAATCCATTGATCATTTAATGAAGAAAGAAATAAGAAGAATTTTGAACGTACAATTGTTATAAATCTATTTAAATATAAAAACTAAAAATGAAGATTATTCTTGTTAATAATAAACTTGGTGAAATAATTCTAACGAGTCTTCGTGTGTTGAAGTGACACTCGGAAGCAAAAATACTTAGGTGCAATTGAAGGTCGCTGCTTCATTCTAAGAATTAGTACACTCAAATGATTCAAGATAAAAAATAATACAACACTTTGTTTTAAATTCTTTTACATTTGATTAAATAATTTAAGAATACATTCGAATTAAGCAACCTTTTATTAAATAAAAGTAAATAATAAGAACCACTTCTACACGGTAGCAATTGTATTCAATTACTAAAAGAAGATACTAATTGATTTTATTGCGACATTAATAATTTTTGTTAAAGGGTAATTTTCTAACTATGGGATAGACTCCGTCGAATACGAGATATACGGTTTCCCTGATTTACCCAATATGATTATATTAGCATATTAAAACCAGATAAAGAAATTTTCTAGTTGGTAATCTCATTCTGAAGCCACGTAATTATGAGTCATACTTTTTACAAAGAATAGTTAACAGTGTATGATAATAAAGAAAAAAGTTTGTTGAAATGTTAACTATATTTTTTATTCTCGAAGTCTTATTTGCGCTAACGAAAAACAAAACTGATAGTGTTTTAATTACAATCGAATAAAATACAATTGTTTTATTTAACAATTCCATTTTCTTTTAATATTTTATAAAAGATAAAATTTTAATTTACAAAATAAGTGATCGTAATTAATAAAATTTTTTTTACTGTCGAGCAATGATTAACAATTACTATCGTTAAATGAAAGTTTTTTTTCTCTCAAATAAATTTAAGATTGAATCACTTACAATTAGTATCGATTAAAAAATTTTTTTTTGATAAAGACCTGATTCAAAAATGTAAATTTTGTCGTTTAAAAAATAAAATTCTTCTCAGCATCCAAATCTATGAATGAAAAAGATCGAAATTTTTAATATTTGATTGCAAATGAATTTTTATAAATCTAAATTCCAGACTATCATCAATAAAAAAATAAGCAAAAACCAATTTTATCATTCCAGCTAATAAAAGACTCGCTATTACGTATAAATGAGTTATCATCAACAATTTCATTAATAACCCGAACTAAGGCTCGCCGCACAATGGTCGGCCTATTACTACTTGATTTGGTTTCATAATAACTTCACTTGTAAATATGATCCGTGTCTTTATTATTGGATCCAATTGTTAAGTATTTAGTTGATTAGTTATTTAATTTAAATGATACAGTTCCTATAATATTATCCTATTATATATTAATTCTCACGATAAATTAAGAGCATCACATTTACGTTGTGATGAGTCTTATAGTAAATAATTTAGCTTTAATAAACAAGTAACAATAGTAATTTTATCTTATAAAAACAATGATTTTATCTAACGTCAATAATAATCTTATCTAATATAACAAGGTGAGCGAATGGCTGAAATGCTAGCGTGTTCGCTTTCAAGCCAATATTCACGGGTTCAAATCCTGTGTGAGGTGCTATCTATAGAAGAAATTTTCGCTCACCAAATGGCTATCTGCTGGCCCCAGATAACATTATTTATGGCTAAAAAAACTTCCCTGATGGAGTAGGCGGTGTAAAAATCGTCTATTCCCGTGGTTCGGAATCCACGTTAAGCTGTAGGTCCTCTGTGCTCGTCACACATTTTCAACACGCAACGAGCAGAGACAGGGAGGTATCGGGAAAATGTCGCAAGACGTTCATAACCGAATATAGAAAAAATAGAAATATCAACACTGATATTATTGTATCTTTGAAATATTCTATTTTAATAATTTTTTTTAGGAAAACCATAAATAATTGTGTTCATCTGGGCTACACAATCTTCGATTAGATTGGAGTAGGGGAAGCCAGGCCTGTACGGTAAAATCTGATAACATGACCCGGATTGTTATTAAGACCCGTTCTCGCTGAATGTTTTTTCGTTCTTGCCTAAATAGATGAATATTTACGAAATTTTTAACAGCCTCTTTTTGTGTCTCTGGAAATTATAAAATAGAGTAAGAATATTTTCAAATGGAAAACTTCTTTAAGTTTAGCCAGATATAATGAAAATTTGAATTCTTCAATTCACTTACTTGTTGTTTTTTCTTCAGGGAAATAGAAATAAATCTGTTTACCATACGAAATAAAAATAAAATATTTCATTTTAAAGAATTCTCTCTTAAGAAATTATGATTAACTAGGTTGTAAAATCTTCTGCGGAGCTAGGTTAAGAGAAACTAGGTCTGTACGAATAACCTAACGAGATGATTCGGATTCTTGCCAAGGCTCGTTCTCACTGAGTTTCCTCTTTTCCGAATGCCGATTGAATCTTACACCGTTTATAATAATTCATCTTTGTTTTTTATAAACAACAAAATAGGATTCTTTAATTCACTCATTAAATTTGTTTTACTTTTAAAACTAACAGGTTTCAATTTGTAAATATGATTCTTTGAATACCGACTAACACAATTGCTTCAACTTGTAAATCAGATATGTTGAACCAAAAACCCCCCAATATTTTGACTTGTATATATGATTTGTTAAAATATGACATCTTATAAATTACTAGTTGTTAGAAAATGATGTCCTCGTTTAAAGTCGATCTCTCTCTAGTCCCTGCTTAACCTGTGTGATACCTCTAACGGGATGATTCGGATTCTCGTCAAGACCCATTCTCGTGAACGCAAGGTACTTAGTTTGATTTTCTGAAAACCAAGGATTAATTTTCAATGATAGCTTTAATTTATAAATTCCCCAAACTCTACTAGAGATTTCTTGTTTACTCTAAAAGTTCAAAACTAAAACAAGTGGCGTCCAACAAACGATTACTGCCGTTGTACTTCGAGTTAAGCAGAAGGCAATGGGTAGCCCTCAATTTTTTATATTCTAATATTATTAATAACTCTTTTCAACGTACACTGTATCATTTCTATCCTGTCTTGTAATTTTAAAATAATCTAAGTATAAATATATCTAAGCAATCTCTTACCTCTAACTTAAGGTTAGGTGTACCAGAAATCATTTTTTTAATTTTTTTTTGTAACAAGTTAGCGTGTTACGGTATCCGTTAAAAACCATATAAAATACCTAATATTTCAAATTACCTTGTATAAACTATTCTCTTATCCTCGCTACGAAATAATAATGTCAAGTAATAAGTTTATTAAAAAAGAAATAGCTATTTTTATTACAAAGTATCCACAAAGTTTCGCTCCAACTTTTTATTACGCATTGCAATATAGTGCTTATTTAATAATTTTTGTAACGCTCAAACTAAAAAATGATGTCATTAAATATAATCAAGTAATTATTGCCATCTTCGTTAGGCTCATTAGTTTCCTTCTCATACTAAAAACTATAGAAGCAACTTAAGAATTCTCTAATTGGCTGCTCCGTGTTGTCAAGGACAGATCTGCAGTTAATACGCGAGAGGGGAATTCTAATCACCTAGCGGGGGACAGTGTTTAACGATCCATCAAAACGCTCGCATCGGATTAAGAACGCATATCCGAAATAAATGTAATTATTTTAAAGTTAAATAGTTTTACAAAACTAATGAGATGGTAATGCAAATACCTATTAATTCAAATGAAAAGTGCAATGTTATCGAAATCACTCTAAAGTTATTTTCAAGTAAAACTAATTATCGCAAATCCGTTAACATCGACTTGATCAAAGTAAGAATAAGTCTTTTTATTAGTCAAATCAATTCGATATTAGTACTACAATCTTATTTTTATAATATTTGCGTCGAAATGCAAATTTAAAAGACAGTAATAATCCACGTTTAAAACATGTGCGTCTCAACAAAATAAACTAGAAGTGCACGTGTAAGTTCTATTACGTGAATAAATACCAACATTATTGTAGGGCAAACAATACTCGAAATAAACTTGTACCTAAAATAGTGAAAACGGGCAATAACTATTTGAATATGACAATTTATCAGTAAAAACTATGGCAACACGAAATTTGTGAATAATACGCGCGTTTATAAATCAAACAATCGAACGGTAATAGTCAACTAATTATGTTCAAATTTACTTCATCCCAGAAGACTTGAAGAGTCGCTGTAGCATGCAAGATAATTTCATCATTCCCATGCAACACTTCTTCATCGTTCCGTCTACGCGAAGTAATATCAGTGCATTAGCGTGTCACACCATCCCGAGCACATATGTAAACCCCATAAAGGTACCATATTTAATATTATTTTGTTGTATGCATTTTTATAATATGTTATTAATTTTAAAGAAGAATGAACGAGATGAATGAATCTTAATTTTAAGGTTTTATCGCATATTAATTACATTGCAAAATTTATGTACAGAGTAAGCCAAAAATATATGTATAAAGTTGATTTCTTGTTTTCGTTCGCCGTACGTTATTCTCAGTAATTTTTCGTAGCAACCCAACTCCCTGAGAAAGAGAAGCCAGTAAGTATCCTAAAGACGACGCTCCGAATCGCCTACGGACACCAATCGCAATACACGGTAGAATTTTCCGCCGGCGAGAAACCATTGGGTGCGTTATCCAGTTAACCAGAGTATATTGGAAACACTATTTGGGGGTTACCAGTCCAGTCAAGTGGTTCCGACGCCAGTTCGAGGGTCGCTGAGACGCAGTCAATAGAAAGGTGTGCCGTCGTACTTCTCGGGGAGGCCGTGTGAAGGAAGTCAAGGATCAAGTTCGTAGGCAATCCGCCTGGAAGGTGCACTGCTGTCTCCACCATTGTGTAAGCTCATCAGACGTCTAGGTGAGATAAACTTTGCATTCTTTTTGGGTGGGATTGCCGATTATTTACATACGAATTTTGTAATAACGTAAACGTTGGTGTGTATTGTTACGCACCCAGTTTTTATTTTATCCGTTCACGAGGTGTCCTCGTGGAGTCGACTGATTCACGCCTAAGATCAATCTTGGCTGGCTTCCATCAGAAGTCGGTACTAGTTGTTCACGACACCATATTGTTGTCTTCTGTCAGTGTCTTGTTTGTACCATACTTAATTGTTACATTAAATATCAGTATTAAAGTACCGCATTTTATTTCCTCGAGAGAGGAGTCAACAGTTTTAACCTTACAGGATAAGCTCGTGACCTGGACTTACGGCCCTCGCATACCGACGAGTACATCTAGTAGCTGGCTTAAAGAACATCTAGGGAACCCACGTTTGAAAAAGTGAGGAATCCTTTCATCACGTGGAGGAATATTTTGCTTTTCGTTAGGCACCCTCTCATTAGGGGTGCGGATCAGCAGAAAATTCTAACAATGTATGATTTTAAGAAATGTGATTCTTCCGAAGAAACCGAAGGGATCTTCGATGTATTAAACAATTTATGAATACAGATTATTAATAAACATTAGATTATTTATTTCCGCCGAAATGTACTTCATTTTAAACACAATACAAAAAAAGGTCAAAGGGTCATTAATCTTTCGCCGAAATGTACTTACTTTGCATTTTAAATTCACAATCAAAAAAAAAATAAATGATAGCGGTCGTCGGACCGTCCATAGAAGCTATGCTTCTTACGCACAAAGCAAACCATAATAGATCCTTGAAGGCCATAGTTGTTCGGCCTTCGGCCTCACAAGGCGAACCATAATAGATCCGTGAAGGCCTTAGTTGTTCGGCCTTCGGCCTCACAGGGGGAGGACCATAATAGATCCGTGAAAGCCATAGTTGTTCGGCCTTCGGCCTCACAGGGGGAGGACCATAATAAATCCATGACGGCCATAGTTGTTCAGCCTTCGACTTCACAGGGCGGACCATAATAAATCCGTGAAGGCCATGGTTGTTTGGCCTTCGGCCTTACAGGGCGGACCATAATAGGTCCGTGAAGGCCATAGTTGTTCGGCCTTCGGCTTCACAGGGGGAGGTCTATAATAGATCCGTGAAGGCCATAGTTGTTCGGCCTTCGGCCTCACAGGGGGAGGACCATAATAGATCCGTGAAGGCCATAGTTGTTCGGCCTTGGGCTTCACAGGGCGGACCATAATAAATCCGTAAAGGCCATAGTTGTTCGGCCTTCGGCCTCACAAGGCGGACCATAATAGATTATATTTATATGCCTTCAGCTGTCTTGACTGCTAGTCCGTGATTGCCAGTGGTTGTTCGGCCTTCGGTCTCACAGGGGGAGGACCATAATAGATCCGTGAAGGCCACAGTTGTTCGGCATTCGGCCTTTTTGTGAAAAATTTTTAAAATTTTTTCGACGTTTTTTGCCGACCCACGAAAAGGGGGGGGAAATTTTTTAATTTTTTTAGTTTTGTCAAAAAACTATTTTCCCTAAAAACCGGTTGGAGGCAGCGTTTGAGGCGGCGTGGGGTCGGAGGCGGTTGCCACCTCCGCCCCCATCCATAGCCACCATTCGCAGGGTCCTAGCCCTCTCGGTTCCGGAGTTATGCTTGCTCCCACTTGCTTTTGAGAACACGGGTCCGGTCGGGTCGGGTCGGCCTTTAACTTGCTTATAAAACTACGGATCGGCCTCCCACTTGCCTTTCAGGAACACGGGTCGGCCTTCGGCCTCCCACTTGCTTTAGAGAACACGGTTTGGGTCGGCCTTCGGCCTCCCACTGACATTTAAGAATACGGGTCGGCCTTCGGCCTCCAACGTGCTTATAAGAATACGGGTCAGCCTTCGGCCTCCCACTGGCATTTAAGAATACGGGTCGGCCCTCGGCCTCCAACTTGCTTATAAGAATACGGGAAAATCTTTTCGATGCTTTTTGCCGACCCACGAAAAGGGGGGAAAATGTTTTAATTTTTTTAGTTTTGTCAAAAAACTATTTTCCCTAAAAACCGGTTGGTGGCGGCGGGGGCGGCGTGGGGTCGGGGGGCAATTGCCACCTCCGCCCCCTATCCATAGCCACCATTTCCAGAGTCCTAGCCCTCTCGGTTCCGGAGTTGGGATATTGTGGATTTTCCAACTCGATACAAAGCTTCCAACGATGTATAGGAATCTCCCGTAGCTAGAAATCTTAGAGTTATTTCTAATTTTGTACGGGCCGGGATGGCATCTCGCATATGTGTGTTTTTTTTTTAATCTTGGCTTCAATTCTTGATAAAAGAAAATTAAATTGTTCTGGAAGCATTCGCAGATGATTTTTATAGCCACTTCTATCTTCTCTCATTTCTGATAGCAAGCAGTCGCTTGCTCCAAATTGCTGTCTTCTACTAAGCCAATGTTTTACCCAAATTTTCCTTTTTTTTTTAATTTGACGTTTACTAAAAATTTTCTTTAACACACCCCGTTGCGAGAAACATTACAACATTATTTATTTCGTTTCGAAAACGTGCGGCATCCATTGTGAATATTTATGTAAGCACTAATATAGCAACCGTACGTGTACTACTTTGGCTGGAATGTGTATTATCGTCAGGTTTGATAGCACATTATCTCATAGCACGCTAGCAAAAATCATGGTATTTCAGTAGCAAATGTATTATTCACAAAGCATGCTATAAAACAGCACGCTTTTTAAGCATGCTTTTTTACTAGCATGTGTATCACGGGCTTAAGTGGCAGTAAGCGGGAGTATTGGCAGTAAGCGGGAGTATTGGCAGTAAGCGGCAGTATTGGCAGTAAGCGGCAGTATTGGCAGTAAATGGCAGTATTGGGCAGTAAGTTGCAGTAAGTGGCAGTATTGGCAGTAAATGGCAGTATGAGGCAGTATTGGCAGTAAGTGGCAGTATTGGCAGTAAGTGGCAGTATGAGGCAGTATTGGCAGTACTTTATTAAATACTGCCAAATGGCAGTATAGTGTACATTTTAAAACTCAGTGATTCACCCCCCGTACATAAGTATAGTTTGTTTCACTTTAATCTGAATTAAAAAAAGTCATAGTATCAAATTATGTTGATATAAAAATATACGAACTATGTGACGAGACATAATAAATATAGAGATAAGATTATCGCGTCAATCAAAACAGCATATTATGCATTGCTAAAGGCTGGCGCCAGATTAAAATAATTAACCTTATCTCTATATATTATGTTCTGTTTATAGTTCGTACATTTTTATATCAACATAATTTGATACTATGACTTTTTTTAATTCAGATTAAAGTGAAACAAACTTTACCTAGGTGGTAGAAACGAAGTGTTTATTGTTCTACTCTACTGTACGCATTAACGATCGTGCATTATTTTGACCTCACCTTCCTGACATGTAACATTATTATTGTAACTATTATTGTATTACATGTAACATTAACATTAATAAAGAAGAATGGAACGTTGGCTTAAAGACGTTAAACGTGTTGCAACAACATCTTCTAACGAAGCCGAATGTTCAAAAGCAGACGATGATGCAACGACGTCAAGTTCCACGGTTTCAAAGGCGAAAAAAAGGAAGTATGATGAATCATATATCAGTTTCGGATTTGTTGATTCCAACGGCTCACCTCTCTGCATGCTGTGTTGTAAACTGCTTCCTAATAGTTCCATGGCACCTGCCAAGTTGCGCCGACATTTAGAAAATGTACACCCCGAGTCCTTTTTTACCCAACTTGCAAAAGCCCGAAAGTATGTCAAGCGAGATATATGAATCTCTTTTAGAAATGTCATCAGACACAAGTATGGAGTCACTGTTCAAAACGACGCCTCTCAACGATTTGTGGTGCAGAATCCGTGATGAATATCCAATGCTTGCCAAAATGGCTCTGAATATTCTTCTCCCGTTCCCAACAACATATTTGTGCGAAACAGGATTCTCAACCTATGCAGCCACAAAAACAAAATACCGCAATAGACTGGACGCCGAGTTATATATTCCAATAATTAATAAAAGAATTATGTAAGCCTGGTAATTTTCCGATAAATGATGCAATAGGAAGTGTTAATATTGTAATTGTTTATCCCTTTGTCGATTTAGCAAAAGGGAAGTCTAGAATATTCTAGAATAAAATTTTCGCTAAATAAACTATTTTGAAAACCACATAAAATTGAATGTCAATCGATAATAATTATTATTGTATAAGTTTATGTTTAAGGTGTAACTATGTTAGTTTTATAATTGAAATTCTATAAGTTAAATTATTTTATTGTGGAAATTAATAATCATCAATAAATAAAAAATAAATCAATAAAATTTTAAAGTGTTTTTATAAATAAGTGCAACAAAAATACATTATCGTTACTCGCCGAACCTGATATGAGACTTCAACTGTCTTCTATCAAACCTAATATCAACCAATTGATGAAAAATAAAAAACAGTTTCATACCTCCCATTAGTTTGATTTTTTTTCTTTTTTAATATCTTCTATTTACTATTATTATACTTGTTATGTAAGTAAGAGAAGAATAAACTTTAAGAATAAACTTTAATAGTATATTATTTACGCGGGAGATATGAGGTGCATTACCCGCACGAAGGTTTTAAAAGCTCGAGGGCCGAAGGCCCGAGGGCTTTTGAAACAAGAGTGCGGTAATGCAACGTTATCTCCCAAGTTTAATATACAATTTTATCTACTTTCGTGCTAAATATGTTAAACTTGAGTAAACTATGAGTAAATTTTTTTGCGCGCGATCGATCTGATTTTTTGCATATGCCTTCCCACCGACAATTCCCTGGGGGGTTAAATAAGTAAGTTTGGGGCGGGGGGGAGATTTTTTTGCTCAGTTTTTCGATATCTAGCGTCGTTCTCGAGTTACAGCTAATTCAAAAAATTTTCATAAAAAATACAGGGTTACATTGATATTCAATTATTTTTATTCAGTTGCCTAGCAAATTGAGTAAATTATCTAGCGTCGCGTCGTTCTCAAATTATCTGAATCCAGTTGCTCGTTTTTAAATTATTTTTATTCGATTGCCAGACAACCATTTAAACAATTTTATTATTTTTTGAAAAATGAGTGACTTTTTTGATGTTGACCAAGCTGCTGCAAAGATTACAGAAAAACTATTACCGACAAAATCAAAATATAAATATGAACTACAGTATACGAAATTTGTTAAGTGGTGTAACAACAAAAAAATTGTGAATTACACAGAGAATGTGCTGCTGGTTTATTTTAGTGATGAATTAAAATCGGTATGTAGTGCTTCGCTTTGGGCATATTATTCGATTCTGAAATCAATCCTTATCATAAGACATGCTGTTGATATTAGCAAATATTCCAAGTTAATAGCCTTTCTGAAAAGAAAAAATGTGGGCTATAAACCTAAAAAGGCCAAAGTGCTAACCACGGAGCAGGTGGATCAATTTCTTTCCGAGGCGCCGGACAATAAGTATCTGATGATGAAAGTAAGTAAATGCAGATAACATTTTATAAGAACAATATTTAATATAACATATTTTGTAGGTTGCACTTATATTGGGAGTGGCTGGAGCATGCAGGGGAATTGAGTTAACCGAATTGTTATTGAACGACGTTACAGATTTGGGATCTACAATATTATTCACTATATCAAATACAAAAAATAACATAGACAGAAATTTCGTAGTGAAAAATACAGAAACAAATTCTGTTAGTTTTGTAGAAATGTGCAAGAGGTATATGGCTTTACGGAAACCTGAGACAAGTCATTCGCGGTTTTTTGTTAAATTTCAGGACGGCAAATGCACAACCCAACCGGTAGGTAAAAATACACTTGCGAAAGTTCCTCAAAACATTGCAGCATACCTGAATCTACCCAATGCATCCGAATATACGGGACATAGTTTTAGGCGGACCTCTGCTTCCATGTTGGCGGATTCGGGGGCCTTGGTCGACATTCTGAAGCGGCATGGAGGTTGGAGGTCTGCAACAGTTGCCGAGGGATATGTGGAAAATTCAGTAAACAACAAGAAAAATATAGCGGATCAAATATTTGGTCATCAACCCGATGTAGGAACTGCTGTTGCAGGGCCAATTACGTCATGTATACCAAGCGCCGACAAAAATCCACTACCCACCACGTCATCAATTTCCGAATCTCACACAATCATACGAGATGAAAATCAGCGAATGTTTAATATTGTGAACTGTACCGGTGTAAACATAACGGTGCACGTTCACCAAAGTTCTAATGTTTAATTTATTTTATGTTATTTTTAATTTGTTCTGTTCCGTTTAAACGTAATTATTTATATTGTATAAAAAAATAAATCAAGTTACTAATTTTAAATTATTTTTATTCAGTTGCCTAGCAATCAATATTAACTCCCTAAGGAAGTTAAAAGAACATTAATCCACGAAACAAATTAATTGCCGTCATAGCCGCGCTATTTGGAGGCGCTAAGTACACACTTATCTCCCGGAAGTAGATAAAAACTATTGTTTTATTGTAGGGTTCCGTCAAGTATTTCGCTTTCCGGTGACAGTTACCTAACTCTGACTACTCGAAACTAAATTTCTTCTGCTACACACTAAAGAACACAGTTAATATAACAACTTCTCAAAATATGAAGGGTGAATTTATTATCAAAATTTTGAAATAATCGAATTTGAACTAATTTTCATGAAATTGTGATGGATTAACGAGATTCAGGGGCGCATCACTTCATTCTGTGGTCAGTCCGTGCAGTCCGATATACTCTTACACTTAGAATATTTCGCAGCGGCAGATGCAGCTCGACCGTCGTACATGCAACATCGATTATTTTTTGTTTTTAGGCGATTTTTAGGGGGTGAAACGTAATAGTTTACTGCCCCATACCGCGACTATACTTTTTAATGCTATCTTGAGGGTCTCTCGAATCCCGATTGCCTTAATCCCGGTGTTCTTGATCGGTGGCGCCTTCTCGTTTCTTTAGCCCTGCCAAGCCAACGTTTATTATGTTTATTTACCCCAAAATTAAAAATTTTAATTTTTTCACTTTTTCGGCAATACACGGGTAATTTTCCATTTTTTTGATTTTATTTATTACTAATATCCACTAATCACACCCCCATCTATCCGAATTTCAAAGAAAAATTGAAATCGGAGCGAAAAAATTTCACTCGATTTGAAGGGACCGCTAACGAGCTAGGTGCGTGGGGTCTAGGACTTTTCGGCGTAGCCGGTTCGGCGTAGTCCTTTCGGCGTGCACCCGATTCGGCGTAGCCAGTTCGGCGTAATACCGTTTCGGCGCGAGGACGTTTCGGCGTGAGGACGATTCGGCGTGAGGACGATTCGGCATGAGGACGGTTCGGCGTGAAGACCAATTAGACGCAAGGACAATTCGGCGGGAAATGATTTTCCGATTCATTTTAAAATATAATTAAATTCTTGTAATGGAAAATTAATGCATTATTTCGCAGTTTTTAATCACAAATTAAACTTTAATTCACGTTTGTAAAACTACATACGATCATTAACTTGAATATGTAATGTTTTTAATATACATATTATGTAGTGATGTATAGCAATTAAATTACTAAATTTTATACTATGAAATTTTCTTCTTTGATTATTTATCGTAGAATCATTTCTAGGTGGTAGATTTAAAAAATTCAAATTCGAAATGCAGAGGTGGGCTAATACTTTTCGCCAAAGCTGTATTTATAGAACAAAAATGGTTTCACTTGTAAATCATGAGGTTCAATAATTTTTAGAAATATTGTAAAACGTTTTTGTTGTATTATACTTTAAGCTTTCTTTAGGGTGGCCGAAAAATTCTCTTAAAAACGAATAAATTTAATGCTATTCTAAAAACACCATCGAAAAGGCTTGAAATTACAATGTGGGTGGTTTTCATAAAAAAAATTTGGAAAATTTATTTTTCAGTGTCATATTTTTATTTATTTATTACTCATTAGTAGCGATCGGATTTTAGGCACTAAAAAACTACAAAATATGCAGGCAAATATGCTCTAAAATTTTGAAAATATTCAAATTCACAATGAACATTTTTTAATCGCGCAAAATGAAAAGACAACAAGAAGAATTCTTAAAATTTTATTATAATTGCATTTAAATTTTCTTAACATTTGGCATTGCAAATAATTTTCACTAATAGTTGTAAAGGATTATTTTAGAAGTATTTATGTAATAGTAAACCACATTTTTGTTAAGGTATAATCTGTGTAGGTAATTTTTGTACAAATTTTAAGCGGCGAAATTTGATGAAGCATATTTCTGGTTTATATTGTCGGTGCCGAGACTTATTTTTAGGTAATATCGTATTGTAAGACTGAGATGTAGTAATACCTTGTTACAATGTAAAATAAAAATAAATTCGGCGCCACACTAACGGATTAACTTTCCTAGTCGGATATCTCGGCCGCTTTAAGTAAAATGGGCAATAAAACCCTTTTGTGGTAACGAAGTTTTAGGTGTTAATGTTAAAGAAAACAATGTGCATAAGGGAAAACCAAAAATGATCCCGTATGGTACGGTATGATTCAAAGCATTTGAAAGTAACGTTACAGCAACTGCGATTTAGGAATTAGTTCTTCTTTGAAGACGTCAAGGAAAGGTTTGCCTACAAATTTTTCTTTACATTTTCGTCGTCAGTGAATAGTGAGAGTTAAGAAGAGATCTTCATACGTTGGAAAACCGTCATAAGAATTTATAACATCAATCAACAGCAAGAAGAAATCCTATTAGAAACAGAAATTAGGTAATTTTATTATTTGCATTTGATGTTTTCTGCATAGTAATTTAGTTCTACCTGGATTTTTTTTTTATCAAAAGTCATCTATAGCCAAAATATGTTTTTTATATTTTAGTAAATAAAGAGTACTATTAAATAATCTTGCACGAAAAACTTAAATACGTATCTACATGAAATTAATGCTTTAAGATTGGCAATTAAAGAAAGAAAAAATAATTTGATTGAAAATTACTCATTTTTATCGCCGTAAAAGTAAGATTTAATATAGTTATAGCGAAGTTCTTAGTTTAAAAAAAACTAACACTACATACTCTTCTTTTTAATCCATTTTATGGGGTAAAACTGATTTATAAATGTTTAGATTTGGATATTTAAATAAAAGTTATTAATATCGCATTTTCAACTTTGGCAATAAATTGCTTTTCACGAATATAGGAAACAAAATAGTTTTTTACATCATGCTTGCTTATAGTTATTTTCTCAACGTAGAATTTTACTGACACCTTACCTTTTTTTAGATGCAGCACACCCAAAAATATTTGAAACGAGCTGATTTAAACAAATAGAAGAAACTGCAATTTAATTTATACAATATGGACTATCAAAATCAAAACATTCAAGATAATATAACAAGTAAACGAGGGAAAAAAAATTTCATGAAAATGGGTACATATACATTTTTGACAACTGTAGTCGAGACGGAATTACGAAATTCTATCGGTGTGAACAAAAAAATCGATGTAAAGGGCGTATACATGTACTAAATGGACATGTTGTGAAACGATTTCAAGAACATACGCATATTCCATCAGCTGCAAATGTTGAGGTGGCTCAAGTTGTAACGCAAATTAGAGTACGTGCGATGAATACCATGGAAGGAACTTCCCAGGTTATCAACGAATCTACTCAAGGTGTTTCAGTTGGTTCACAAGCATTGCTACCAAATGAATTGGCATTAAAAAAGACAGTTAGAAGAAAACGCAATATAGTAACTGCAGCTCTACCAGATCCACAAAGTTTGAACGATCTAGTGTTACCAGATATCTTTAAAACCTACAAAGTGAACGAAATTTCCGAAAATTTCTTATTGTCGGACTCAGGAGCTGGAAATGAGCGTGTTTTAATTTTTGGTAGGCAGCAAGGATTGAATATTTTAAAAGAATCTACAAATTGGTTTGTAGACGGAACATTTAAAATATCTCCACCATTATTTCAGCAAGTATATATAGTGATGGCTGAAAGATATGGTGGTGTTCATCCAGTCCTCTATGCATTATTACCTAATAAACGAAGAAACACGTATGTTAATTTATTTAGCATGATTTTGGAATTAGAACCTGCAGCTAACCCAGAAAGCATATCTTGTGATTACGAATTAGCTGCAGTTCAAGCAATAAGAGAATGCTTTCCACAAGTTAATGTGCATGGGTGCTTCTTTCATCTAAATCAAAACATGCACAAACAATTAGCAAGTAATGGATTAAAAAACAATTACAATAACGATGTGTATTTCGCTTTACAGTGTCGCATGATAACGTGTTTAGCATTTGTACCTCGAGAGCGTTTAGAAATTGCTTTCGATAGATTGCAGACGGAGCTGTCACTAGAGGTAAGTCCTATTTTGGTCTGGTTTGAAACCTACTACATGGGCGTAAAGACAAGAAGAGGTGATGGTCGACGTCCTGCATTATTCGACTATGATATATGGAATGTATTGTAGCGTCTGATGCTTTGAAGAATGCACGAGTACGCACACAATCGGTTTATGACACCTACCTTAAATCGACTCTTACTTCTCAGGGTATTAATGCGTATTAACCAACACTTATTATTAATCTCAGGGTATTAACCAACACTTCTTATACGAGCTTATTCTTGATTGAACGAATTCTGTATTCCAACAAAGATAAAACTACAGTTGGAATTCCGTTAACAAGTTTTTAATCAAATCAACAAATTTCAACATATAACAAGAACCCAAACAATCAAACAATCTTTATGTAAACTACTATTCTACGCACTGATTATTAAAAGGTAGCTAACCTGTGATTTGTATCGTGCGCACTATTTTCTTTCTTCAAATCTTCCACTTTCCAATCTCCAATCTCCAATCTGCTTCTCATATATCGGATAACTTGGTATCCGTATCTCCCCAACGTATCTATAAGACACGATCTCGAACACAACCTTCGTTGCCAACACCTTCTGTATCCCGCTATCTTGCGGAATCTTAAATTCTCCAAGGAATTAATCTTCTTGGGTAGTACCACCGTATATCGTTCACGAATATAATTTATTTCAGTATATTTTATTTGAATCTTACTTGAATTCGCGAGTTTATCTCGCAGTACAAAATACACGACCGTCACCTCTCGTGATCTCGATGGAACTTCGCGACTATAATTTATTTCAATTATCTTTAATTGAATTGCAATTATTCGCACAACTGCATATCGCAGTAACTAATATGCGACCGTCACGCTTCGTGATCTTGATCGAACTGTTTATTTACTTTTATGTAACTTCGTTACTATATAAATTTTTGTTTTTAAACTGGAGCTTCTTATATTCTCGGTTGTTTGTACATGGCCGACGGTTCTCTGCACGTTTGATTAATTTTGACATGTTGTATATAATGTTTACATACAACATGTAACTCGAACAAACTTAAAATTAAATTCAAACGACACAACAAAACAAACACATGTAAACAAATGTGTTTGAACCTCCGGTCTCCAACTGTACTTCTCTCCTTGTTGGTACGACTCTATCCTCAACATGGATAGCGCGTATCACAACAGTATATAATTGTACGTTGAACAATTTGGATCGTACTAATAATCATGCAGAAGCTGCGAATAAACGTATACAATGCCAGTTAGGAGTAATACATCCAACAATTTGGAGATTTATAGATGGTCTAAAAAAAGTACAGAAAAATCGCGACATATTCTATGAACGTCTGGTGGCTGGAAACCCTCCACCTCCTAAATTAAAGAAATTTAGGGATGCAGATGCACGAATTGTTACAATTGTAAGAGATTTTAATTTTTTTTTTTTTTTATTTAAACTCCTTTGGATTACAAGCAATCTGTAAAAATACAATAGGCTTTCATTTGGACATTATGATAATTTCAGGTAGAGAATTACTTCAATAAGTAATCTCCGTTATATTATAAATTATATATTAATTTATCTTATATTGTTCCGAATCTATTTGGTAAATCTGTAGGGGTAAATCTACGCAGTCTACGCACTTTACTGGCGTTTTCGGTGAACAACCCTGATGCAAGTGAGTTGGGATGATTGGAGAGTCTTTCGCGGTATTTCTCACTGAAGCTTTCGATCACTTCTTTAATTGTTGGTAGTGGAATGTCATGTAATATGGCGGAGTTTGGTACGAACCATGGTGCATCAACTATTGTACGGATCACTTTATTTTGAAGCCTTTGAAGGATTTCTAGGTTAGAATTTGCTGCCGAGCCCCAAAGTTGTATGCCATACGTCCATATTGGCTTAAGTATGGCTTTGTAGAGCAATACCTTGCTCTCTATCGTCATCGCAGACCCCCTGCCCATTAACCAGTGCATCTGTCTGAGCTTTAATCCAAGCTGTTTCCTTTTCGTGAATATGTGCTTCTGCCATGTTAGCCTTCTGTCGAGATGCATCCCCAAGTATTTTGCTTCCTCTGCCTGCGGTATTTGGCTACCATTAAGTTTAACAGGTGGACATGTACCTCTCCTTAAGGTAAAAGTAACGTGGATCGACTTTGCTTCGTTGGCCTTTATACGCCATTTCTTTAGCCAGTCCTCAATTGCGGTTAGGTTAGCCTGTAGATTTATTGAGGCAGTCACTGGGTCAGCGTGAGAAGCCAGAATGGCGGTATCGTCTGCAAAGGTGGCAACTGCTGTGGACTCCAGTGTTGGCAAGTCATAAGTGAATACTAGGTATAACGTTGGTCCCAAGACACTACCCTGTGGCACCCCTGCATTGATGGTGAACAGGTCGGTAAATTCACTTCCATGTTTGACCAAAAAGTGTCTACCACTCAAGTATGACTTGATGATCAAATAATACTGGTATGGCAAGGTCTTTTTTAATTTGTACAGTAGTCCATGGTGCCACACCCTGTCGAAAGCCTGACTTACATCTAGGAAGGCCGCTGAGCAGAAACGAAGAAAAGAAGCCTGAGGAAGTGAAATCATACAGGCCGATTAGCTTGCTCCCAATACTGTCCAAGGTGTTCGAAAAGTTGTTACTTGAAAGATTGAAACCCATTATGGAACGTAGAAGAGTGATACCTAACCATCAATTTGGTTTTCGCAACCTCCATGGAACGGTAGAGCAGGTCCATCGTGTGGTTGAAAAAATCAATGACGACTTCGAACACAGATTTTAATAATAGAGATATTATCGAATATCTGCGTGGACTAGCGCATAATTTTGAAATTCAACCATAGTATTTTGTACGCAATATGTGCATAATTATGTAATTTGTATGTAATAATAACCTGTAATATTATTTATATATTTTTTATTTTATACTGTAATTATTTTATTCACATTGTAAATAAATAAATAAATTCCAATAAATCTTTATATTGATATTATAGGTATATAACCAAGTTCATGAAAACTTACTTGAATTCCCTAATTGCAATATACTAATTTATGACAATGCAGCCATTACAAATTTAATTTATAAGATATTTTTTAATTGGGTACAGGTCTTTTAATATTTTAAATATTAACCAACGTTTCGGATCCTTTACTCCATTTTCAAGACTAAAAATTAATTAATCATTACAATATAATTCTATAAATTGTAGCGCTTTTTATGAAATTAATTGACAATGTAAATTTAATCAATTGTTATTGATTATTTTAGCCTTTTAATATTAAAAGACCTATACCCAATTTTAAAAAATATCTTATAAATTAACAAATAAAGGTCAACTATAATACAAAAATTTCTTACAAATTTATATTACTCTAATCTTGGGATCCTGAATAACCTTAACAAAATGAAAAATTAGTTTTATAACCAAGATCATGTAATTTAAAAATTAAATCTTTTCCCCTTTTTTCCCCTTTATTTCTTTAATAATTTGAGACGCGTCTAGAGAATTTAAAATATTCTCATCTTCGGTCAAAAAGAGGCTGTAGGATAAAAAACCAGAAATTAGCCAATGAAAACAACACGTAACATTATTATACTTACTACATAAATGTAAAAGTTTTCAATAGTAGATAAATTAATCAAAGACGGGCCTATACATCAAAACATTAAAATAAAATAAACAGACTTAGTGAAACTTACGAATACTACTAACAGAAATTCTAAAAATTACAAAAATATAATTTTTGTAATATTTCTATAGTCTTTTTTGACCGAAAATGAGGATATTTTAAATTCTTGAAAAGCGTCTCGAATTATTAAGAAGGTTAGCGCTGAATCGTCTTAGCGCCGAATCGGGTTTGCGCCTAAATGGACTACGCCGAATCGTCCCCGCGCCGAATCGTCCTCGCGCCGAAACGACCTCACGCCGAACCGTCCTCACGCCGAATCGTCCTCACGCCGAAACGTCCTCGCGCCGAAACGGTATTGCGCCGAAACGGTATTACGCCGAACTGGCTACGCCGAACCGGCGGCGCCGAAAAGTGCCATTCCCAGGTGCGTGAGACCGTGTTCGACCGCATACAATATGCGACTTTCCCCTACTTTTCAAAAGTCGATATTTTCGTTATTTTGACCATATTCACCCTTTTTTTTGTTTTATTAGACAAATATAAGCCTGTTCTTTAGTGTGTAGCTGAAGAAATTTTTTTTCAGCTAGTCAGAGTTACATAACTCTCGCCCGCTTTCCAAAAGGGTTGCGTCACAAAAAAAAGTTTGAGAACGGCTGGTTTAGTTAATGGCACATAACTTATTATAACAAATGCAAGTATAGTGTATTTCAAATTAATTGGAATTAAAAAAAGTCTAGCATCAAATTACGTTGTTATAAAAACATACAAACTATGCAAGGAAAAATAATATAAGAGATAAGATTATCGCGCCAACGAAAGCCCGCATTTCATACTCCACGTGGAGTAGTGTAGTTCTAATTGGTTAATATTTATAATAAGGACTTATTATTGGATAATATTTCTATTACGAAAATTCTCTTTGCGACTCCACGTGAACGCGTGTACCAGGTGTACAGTAATTGCTATACAGTGTAGGAGTTAGGTGCTTAGTGAAATACTCTATTTTATTAATTTATTATAAGTCCAAAATGTGGCGACCATGGAACGATAATGCTTCTTCTAGTGTTCAAGTTAAGCATCATCTGTCTGTCGATGCAAAAGAAATCGTGAAAAATGTTTATAATGGTCTCAGAAACAAAAAATACAATTTAACGAGAGCTCTAGAAGAAACTTCAGAGTTAACAAAAATCTCCAAAACGACCGTTTGGAGAATTGTGAATAAATTAGTGGAAAAGAGTGAAACACGTAAAGATGTAGGTATTTCAAGAACGTTGAGCCATTGGGATGAAGAACTAATACGTCGTAAGGTTTATGCTATGTATGGTGATCAGCTTATACCGACTTTGGACATATTATACAAAAGATTAATTAGTGATGAATGTGAGATAAAGTGTTCAAGGACCAGCTTATGGCGTTGTCTTCAAAGGATTGGTTTCAAATATCAAAAAATTAATAAACGGCAGGTATTAATGGAAACGCCTAGACTACTAAAATGGCGCTACGAATATCTCAAGTCGATAAAAAAATATAGATCAGAAAATCGGACTATAATTTACTTGGATGAGACCTGGTACGACACCCACGACACCGTTTCGAAAGGTTGGGTAGATGCCTCTAATAAATGCGTAACGAAAGCGCCATCAAACAAAGGAAAAAGGATAACAATATTGCATGCTGGTTCCAAAAACGGATGGGTACCCAACGCTCTATTGTTATCAGCTAAAAATATAAAAGATTCTAGTTTGGATTACCATGAAGATACCACTGGGGAGCTTTTTGAAAATTGGTTTAAAAATCAGTTACTGCCTAATATACCACCAAACAGTGTTATTGTCATGGACAATGCTAAATACCATAGCCGAGAACATAATAAAGTACCTGGTGCCAGCAGTAGAAAAAACACAATTCAAGATTTTTTTAATACCAATGACATATATTTTGAAGAAAGTTATAATAAAAAGCAATTATTAGAAGTTTTGAAAAGTGTAAATCTCACAAAGGAATATATTTGCGATAATATGGCTAACACTATGGGACACACTGTTTTACGGCTTCCACCCTATTATTGTATTTTTAATCCCATTGAGCAAGTTTGGCATCAGGTAAAATCTGGAGTGAGAGCAGTGAATGTTTCACCAACAATTAGTAGTAGTGTCTTGCAACTCATAAGAAATAGCATAGATAACGTTTCCCCTCACAATTGGCAGAACTATGTAGACCATGCTATTAAAGTAGAAAATACTTATTTAAACATTCAAAACATTGTTCCAGAAATGGTTATAAATGTAAATTCCGATAGTGACAGTGATACAGATTTCTTTGATAATGACATGTAAATCTCTTATAAGTTTTGGAATTACATACCAACATGGAAATGGAAGCTTGTGACTAGTTCAAATGTAAGTTAGTTCTTGTATTTTATTCTTTCAATTTAAAAGTTTTACAATTTCCTGAATACGGAAATGCCTTTAGCAATGCATTCGTTATCTTGTTATATACGTTATCTTATCTATATTATATTTCGTCGCATTAAATGTTTTTATATCAACGTAATTAGATGCTATGACTTTTTTTAATTCCATTTAAAGTGAAATATACTATACCTATATACAATATTTTATATATTGTTAACGATAGTATGAGCTATTTTTATTTTAAAAATATACTTTAGCAAGACGCAATTATTCTAATTATTATAATTTAAATTTCCTTTTCTACATATATATGTATATTGGTTCATCCGTCGCTACCAGACCCGATACATTGCACAGACAACCTCAAACCCACCACAAGGGATTATTTTAAGAACGTATATTTTATTACATTTTGAAGTGATCAAATATAACACCATGCGCAACCCTTGAGGGGAAACAAAATCTTAAAAATAAAAACTTGCCAAACTCAATGATCGTTAACAATCCCGATACATTGGCACATCTTTGTCAAACCCGCTGTATATAATTTTATATAATAAACCACGTTTCTAATCCCAGCAACGTTGTCAATTCTAAGGAACTGATAACGTTGTTTTAATATTCTTGTCAGTCTTTCTACTGCTTTTATACAGACCAAGTGTTATAAGTTATAAGTTTATGCAAAAAATGAACCGTGGGAAATATTTAGTGGAATTGGCAAATCGAAAGAAAGTAACAGGTAAGTGCAGTATAATTTTAAAATAATAATAGTAAAAAGGAATATCAAAAATCATTTTAATTTTGACAATTAGTTGCAATAAGTTGATTTTAATCAAGTTATAAGTAAAGAATAGCAATTCCCAATTATTGTGGCTGGACTATTGATATGAAATAATTAAGCAGTATTATTTTAATAATCAATGGAAAAAATTAAAATTTCGCAAAAGTGAAAGTGGTAAATGTCATAGCGTCGTAATTGAAATAAGATAGCGTTAGTTAATCGGGGATACCCCGAACAGTATGACATTGCTGTATATTAAAACTTGAGTCTGCATTTTACTAGGGCTAATTTAAATTAATTTTAAAATAATAATAGTAAAAAGGAATACCAAAAATCATTTTAATTTTCCGAATATTTTTGGAGTTTTGTAATAAATTAAAATTAGTCTCTTTCTCCAAATTCTTTATTAAAATGACGAGACGCGTTTCGAGAATCTAATGTATTCTCATCATCGGTCGTTATTAAAAGACAAAAACGTAAGAATTGTCAAATTTTATACATCAAATTAAATTTTGATTTTAATTTTTATTTGATATACTAATAACGGACTCTTATTAATTTAATTTGTTGTATAAAATTTGACAACTCTTACGTTTTTGTCCTTTAATAACGACCGCCGATTAAAATACATTAGATTCTCGAAACGCGTCTCGTCATTTTAATAAAGAATTTGAAGAAAAAGACTAATTTTAATTTAATTGAGTAAAAAGGAGATAATTAAAATTAAATTTCCCAAAATTGGTTTAAATTTTGGCAATATTCAAAAGTTTTCTAAATAATTAATTGGAAATTAGTGATATCTATTCAAATTGATTTTGCGATAATTATATGCAACATTTAAAATCTAAGTGCGTATTTCAAGTTCTGTAAGAAAAATAAAATAATAAAAATTCTTTTCAATACTACCTCGTAAATAATACGTTGTTTATTACATCTTTTTTTCAATCTTAGATTGTTAAATAAATTGATTGCTAATTTGTAGAAATTTTTTATACAAATTGCCGAGTTTACAAAATTTTTTCTATATTATTATGACGTATTCTTTACTTATAAATCAATCAATGCCAAAACATGGCACATCTAAATAGTGTTCCCTAAATCTATAATAATTAGTCTTTAACTTTCTGTCATGAATAATTATGGTTGTAATAATTTATTGTGCAAAATTCCTATTATTCATTTGAAATTTAATATAAGAATTATTAATAAAATTTTAAAATAACGTTTTAGAAAACAGAGGAAAACAGGAGTATACTCGTATTAAAAACAGTTCTTCATCACAAATGAAGATTGGGTTGAAAAATGACGCACCATTATTGACAAATGAGGTAAATAATTAAACTGATTTGTAAAAAATATAAAATTTAGGTCAGTTCAATAATAAACTGCTTCAACTATGTATAAGTTTTACTTCTCTTTAGTACACGACAAATTAAGCCTAAATAATATTATTTTTTTGCATTAGATTTCGGACCACATTTTGGAAGCCTTGCCGAAAATAACACCTTCCAAAAAAGTTTATCATTTTCTCAAAAATGTGGAAACGAATGCGGATGACAAATCTAAACAAAATTCTATTTTATTAAAGAAAAAAGAAACTAAAACCAACACTTTTTCTAATTTTGATGAGTTTAATATTATTACTTCGAAAAATGCTTGTTCAAACAATACTATATCCATTATTAACGAAGATTTATTAGATAACAAAATTTCTGAATCCGTTACTAACTCTTCGGACGTCGATTATGTACCCCCTTCTGAAAGTTCACATGGTTCTTCTGAAAGATACGAATGCTTACGCTTAGAAAGTAACATTATTCAAAAATCCCATGATTCTTTAGAAGTAGATGGTACTGTTGAACCACTTGTCCATACTAATTATAAACCTTCTAATGAGCAGAACATTGATTGTAATAATAAGAATTTATGCCCGTTTTGTTTTGAAGAAGTAGGACACTTCTCTCGACATTTAATCAGAAAACATTCGGATGATGAGACAGTTATGAAGATTTTAAACATGCCCATCAAAAGTAATGACAGAAGAATGGCAATATTAGCCCTAAGAAAAAAAGGAAATTTTGTATTAAAACAAGAAAAAGATCAACTAAAGCCGGTAAGAAGAACATCAAGCTTTAAGTCAACAAATAACTCTAATAGCACCAAGAATGATTATTATCCGTGTGTGAATTGTTTGGGATATTATAAAAAAAATTATTTGTGGAGGCATAATAAGATATGTGAAGCAAAAATTGCGACTAATGAAAATAATGGTTGCAGGAAACAGCATCTTACGGAATCTCAATCATTTTTAGCGATGACCGGTTTATTAGGAAACTATTTGTCCAAAAGTCGACTTAAAGCCGAAGTTTTTAATCTCATGAGAGCAGATGATATTAGTTTCACAGCTAAAAACGATGCTCTAATATGTTTATATGGAGAATCATATTTAAATAAGCATAAAAGAAAGCAGATGAATGTAGTTACATCAAATAAGATGCGAGAAATGGCAAGACTAAAAATAGCATTACAATCATCTATTACTTTCGTACATCTAATTGAAATATTAAAGCCAGAAATTTACCCTCAAATTGTAGCAGCCACCAAAATAATAAGTGGTTATAATCCAGACACCAAGACATTTCAAGCATCGTCTCTAGCTCTGAATTTAGGAACTAATTTGAAATTTTTGTGTGATATTGCAAGGAAAGCAATCATAATACAAGATCCGGTATTCCCTAAAATACTTTTTGAAGAGCGCGACAAAAAACAAAAAGACATTTTAGATTTGAGAGAAATGATAGTAAGTCATTGGTGTAACGATGTTTCAAGTTTAGCCAATAAAGTCTTGAATGAAAAAAAATGGGAAAAACCAAAGTTATTACCATTGACTGAGGACGTTCAATTATTTAATAACTATGTAAATACAATAGCAGACGAATCTTTTAGTAAATTAACAGCATTGGAAGATGTGCCATATAATTACAAACGTTTAACAGAATGTACGTTATCCATAGTTCTTGTTTTCAACCGTAAGAGAATTGGGGAAGTTCAATTCTTAGATTTTGGTACATATGAGCGAGATTATTCAACTGTGAATCAAGAAGAATGTTTAAGTTCACTAACTGAACTTGAAAAAAATATGAGTTCCACATTTAAAAGAGTCGTTGTATTTGGAAAGGGGAGTAAGCCGGTGCCCATTTTATTTACCAAAAGGATGCAAAGGTTCTTAGAATTAATAATTAAAATTCGAAAAACAACCGATATAGTTCCAAAGTCAAACAAGTATATTTTTGCAAATCCAGGATCAAACGACCGATGGATGAGTGGTGCATCAGCACTAAGAAAACTTGCTAAAAAATGTGGTGCCAAAAATCCGGAACTTTTGACCAGCACGCGCTTTAGGAAACAAATAGCCACTATTCTACAATTGATGAGTTTCGAAAGTAATGACATGGAACAAATTGCGCGTTTCATGGGCCATACAGAAAAAACCCATTCAGAATTTTATAGGTAAGTCTAAATATAAGCCGTATTGGAAATAATTTAACCCAAATATTGTTTATAATAATTGAATGCTGCAAAGTAACTTGTATTACAATGAATTGTGTTATTAAATTTATGTTGTATTTTCTGTTTTAGACTTACAGAAGATATCTATCAAACTGCAAAAGTGGCAAAAGTATTATTGTTGTTAAATGCTGGAAAAGGAACTGAATTCAAGGGAAAAAGTTTGGCTGATATAGAAGTATCAGAAGATATTATCGATGCCGATGAAAAGGAAGACGATCAGAATGAAGAACCAGATGTTGAAGAAAATGTAGAAGCCGACCGTTCCGAAACATACCAGGATTCCGATTTGGAAATTCCGAGTACTTCTAAAAAAACTTGTAAAAGAAAGAAAAGCAATACTAAAAAAGACAAAGGTCCCAAAGAAGAGACGAATTCTCATCAAAATTTAAATAAAGGTTTTACTAGAATTAGATGGTCAGCGAATGATAAAAAAATTGTTCTTACTTTTTTTAAAAATCATGTTAAAAACAACATACCGCCTAAAAAAGAGGAATGCCTTCAATTAATCAACGAAAATTCAAATATTTTTAAAACGACGGATTGGGTGCGAATAAAAACATTAGTATTTAATACATATCGCAGTAAAAAATAATATTTTTCAAATTCTCTAAAAAGGAATATTTAGTGTTTAAGTTTTCTTAGTTTTTTAATTTAACTTTTAATTTTTTAATTAAAACTTAATTTACATAGTTTAATTAAAAAAGTTTACTTAGTTTTTAAGTTATTGTTTTTAGATTTTTTATTTTAGATTTTAGGTAATATCACAACTTTTATAGCGTGTGGACCATAAAACTGGACCTCTTGTCCAATCGTTTAAAACAAATTGTCTAATAAATAAAATGAAGTTTTTAAGTTTTCTGTGTTATTATTATTTATTGTTTCTCAATTTTTTTATAAGGTAATATTACATTTTTTATAACGTTTTTTAAGAAAAACAATAAAATATTAAAATGGCACGTATTTTATTTTTTTTATGGATTATTAATCTGGAATCTTTCTAGCACATGTTAGTGAAAGAATTTCGTGGAAAACTTAAATGATGAGTAAGTTATGAGGGTTTATAATAACGGGCGGAGGCAAATGTGCCACCAGTAATGTTATTCTACCTGCTACGAATTTAGGATATTAAAAGTACACAGGTATTTGTGCCACCGGAGAAAACGGCATCTACCTGATGCATCTCCTACATGTAACATCGATTATTTTTTGATTTTACACGATTTTTTGGGGGTGAAACGTAAAAGTTTACTGCCCCATAGCGCAACTATACTTTTTAATGCTATTTCGAGGGTCTCTCACATCCCGGTTGCATTTATCCCGGTTTCCTTGATCTGTCGCGCCTCTCGTATGTTTAGCGCCCGCCGCGTAGCGGCTCGGAGCACGAAAAACCGCCCGGAGATGCGGAGCATCGGAGGGTAGGTTTTTTGATGCTCGCAGTTCTGGCTAAGCCAAAATTTATTATCTTGCCGAGTTGGTCTATGTATTTCCAGGTAGAAAATTTGGACCCGGATTAAATATCTGACCATTTGCCGAGCTGGCCTTCAGCCTTATCGAATGCACACCCCAAAATTCGAAGGCAAAAAAAATTTAATTTTTTCACTGTTAGTGGCACAAATACCTGTGTTTATTTAAAGAACCCTTTTGGTCGGTGGCACATTTACCGGTACCCTTTTCTGGTCAGGTACATTTGGTGGCACATTTACCTCCGCCCATAATAACGCAGTTGCAAATTCGTAATGGGAAACCTGAACTACGTACAAGAACCTTATCGCATAATTTTAAATGCGTTTTTCTCCGAATGACATTTCTTTAGGTGGTGGGCATTCTATCTTAAAAAATAATAATCCGATTCAATTGAATCTTACGGCATTCGATTTTATATAAAATTCTCCATCGTCTGAACTAAAAGAAATGCATTCCTACAAAATTTAGGTCCTTTTTTGTGGTTTCAACTTAAAAAAAATGTTGAAAATTTCAATTTTTTTTTAAAACGCTGCCATTTCCTCTGTAATTTTTTTTTATGATCGTAGTTCGGACGATAGCGACAACTCTGCTGAATACGAAAATTTTTTGTTTTAATTTTGGACAAATACAAAGGACCTGAGAATGCCCACCACCTTTTTAATAGACTTACGTTCAGGAGGCTGTAGCAGCACAAATTTTTATTATTTTTATATGAAAAATTCACAATTGTGTATTCAATATATAATAAATATCCCACCATAACAGAAAAATTTCTATGTTGTTTCATTTTTCTAAAAAAAAATCCTGAAAATTGCCTAGATTTATTCGCGAGAAAACGTAATATCCCCTTAAAACAATGAATTACCGAAGCAAGGCGGAATTTTAATCAACCATATTGTGAATTAGGTACGATGGCCACCCCAAATATAATTTTTGAGTAGGTAATAAGGAGTGTTCATTTTACTAAGTGGACAACTTGAATTACCTGTAATAAATACAATTGTCAGCCGATATTTAATCTAATAGGCATTATTTATAAAAGAAATGTTTTTTTATCACACATCTCCTTTAGTTATTAGTTTTGTCAAATATGTAACGCCATGGAGCGCATTTAAATTGACACCCGGAAAGTTATCTTTGAAAAGTTGTGTTCAGAAAAATTATTCCTAAGAAAACTTGGGAAAATAGTGTTAAATGCTTAAAGTTTAAAGTTAGTGGTTTTCCAAATTATTAAAAAACTTGGGGAGTATAATATATAGTACACTTGATGACTTATTTAAATCTCATCATGGATAAGGGTCTATAAATGGTGTAGCTGAAGAAAACATTTTGAAGCTGTTAAAATCCAAAAAGTTCTTTTCTGTCCGAAAAATTACCAAAAAGGTGGCAGTTAATGTCAGTACGGTGCAAAATATTAAAAAAGACTTAATATTAAGACTTGTAAAAAAACAAAAAAGCCTACAAAGTCTGTGAAACAACGGCAAAGTTAAAAAAAAATTGTCCGAAAAGTTGTAGATTCTTTTATTGCAAAACAAGAATCGGTGCATTTTAATGGATGACGAAACTTACGTAAAAATGTACACCAGGACTATAATAATTATATTATAACGTTGTTGTAGGAGAAGATGTGGCTAACGAAGTGAAGATAATTCAGGGAGAAAAATTTGGTAAAAGAGTTCTTGTGTGACAAGCGATTTGTTCTTGTCGACTGAAAGTGGAACATTTTTTTAAACTGGGATAATTTGTGGTGAAAATTATAGGCAAGAATGCTTAAAAAAATATATTTTAGCATTTGTATAGTAAACACAATATCTCTTCGTTGTTTTGGCCAGATCTAGCCACCGTTCATTATGCTGATGCTACACTTGAACTTTTGTGTTCTATTAATGTCGTTTTTGTAAGTAAAGAAATCCTCCAGATTTCTTGCTGAACTCCGTCCTATTGAGAGATACTGCACTTTAATTAAAAGATATGTATAAAAGAATACCCGGGAAGCTGAAATTCTGAAAAAATTTGGAATGGAGCAAGTCGGAAAGTGACCGCAGAACCGCGCAAAACTTATGCGAAAGCTTATGGGACTCGTCCGTATAAAAATTCGAAATTACTGCCGTACGTGAACATACATAGAATTTTATAGATGAAACATGTCACACAACTTGTAGTCTTAACTTGAAGTAAATATTGTAAAAATTAATTGAGAATAATTTAGTAAAAAATTGATTAGTAAAATGAACACTCCTTATTAGTGTCAATGTTTGCTGAAAAACAATTTTCCAGTTTTTTCCAATAGTAAAGGTGTTACTTTTTACCGAATTAAATTATTTTTATTATCTGGTAATGGAATTGAATATTAATATTGAATTAAATTAGCGGGACCGAATGTATGATGCTCGGAGCTAAAAGAAAATTTTAAAAGTTTATTTTATTCAATCTTAATTTTAATAAATATTCAGTCAATTTTAAAAATTGGTAGCATAAATATAATGATTATGAAAGCTTAAATATTTTTGAATTTGTTATAAAGTGTCTACCTTCCACTAAATAAATTAACAATAAATGTTATTAATACAAATCGGTGGCATAAACAGTTTGGCATATCGGATACCGGACAAGAATATTTAAAATTACTACCCGAAGTTACAATAAAATTGTAACCCGACTCATGAAAATGTTGAATTCAAATATTAGGTAACTAATAGTTACCTAATAACACTAGTCCTCACTAGCTCGTACTTAAATTTGTTGCAAAATTCTTCTGTTTGGGTACTAAAAAGAATTTGATAGGCTTCATACTTCAGTAAATAGTACTGCATACAACTTAAATGATTATAAAATTTTAATTTAAATTAAAGTTTTAAATCAAACATGCAAAAAAATAACTTCTATTTAACAAAACTTGTCAGCTAATTAACTTTATAAATAGCCTTAATAATATTAAGTTACTGAAGCGATGTTGCAAAATTTAGGGATTGACAACGTCGAGTACATGTATCGGGATCAGCAACGTTGTATATATTATATACGCTACTAATGGCGCGCTCCCTGCCGAGAGAAACGGTGAACTAAATATGTATGTAATTATACGTTCAACTATCCTTACCAGACCCACCTTAAATTTTGCCAAATGACACCTAAAGGTATAGGGAACCCAAAAACCATTGTAAACGTTACCAGACCCGAAGCCGGGTCTCGTAACGTCGTTTTTGGCCTCATAACGTCGGTTCTGTATGACGTTTCGGGTCTGTATAAGCGGTTGAATAAATGTATATATATCACATTTTATTCTGAAGGCAAGAAAACCTGGAACAACAGACACATTTCTTATTCCACGAATTTTATTTTGCTTTACAACAGGACGACAAGGGATAGATATGACCCGTAAGCAATTTCCAATTAAATTGGCTTATGGTATGACTATCAATAAAACACAAGGACAAACGCTGGAACGGGTTGGGGTCGATCTGAGGAGTGACGTTCTTTCGCATGGCCGATTATATGTCGCCCTTGGCCGTGTTTATTGTTTTTTAATTAGTTAGATCTCAACAATGTGTAAAATATTCACCATTCTATTGATAATACCAATATTTTTGTTTGTAGATAAAAATCTTGGTACCGGAAAAACGAGTGGAAGCAATGTAACTTCATACAGTCAATGTGGTTTACCCGCAATTATTCTTCGTATAATATCCGTAAGTACTAAAACAGTATTGCCCGTTACATTACTTTGTACAAATAAATAGTACTTATACGATGACTTACACATACGTATTAATTTTGTTACAGCATTCGCATATAAAAAATTGATTTCGAGGTAAAACTAACAGTACTAAATAATATTTATGAAAACTCGAACAGATTTATTTTAATAGTAAATAAGTATAGTATTTTTTGCGATAAAAAGTAACGCTGGACATAGGCCTATAGGGGAAACCACTTAAAAAACGCACTTTACGCGTTACCCCTAGGATGGTGTGGAAAAGAGTGTTATTATGTAGCACTTTTCATGTAATAATGCAGGGCTAGAGTTATATAACTAGCCCCACTCAAATCAAATTTTCGTGTGTTCTGGGCCTAAAATATTTTTTACACTATAGAATTTAGATTTAATTTAATATATTATATTATCCTGTGACGTTTATTAAATGGAAGCCGTAGATCGATTGTTGCTCTCTTAAACAATTGACAGGCCAAGGACCGACCCCGAACTCTTTGAAAGCAAATGGGAGGCCGACCTTGTTCTCAATAACACTTGGGAGGCCGAAGCCCGACTCGTGTTCACCGCACCTCACCTTAACTTATTAAATCTACAATGGCAACATTACATTTTAAAATGTATTAGCGCGATATCACACATACAGACAAATAAGGCTTCTTGTTATACTTTGTATAAAAGCCTAAAACTAATCTTAAAAAAAGAAAAGTATTTTGCATTTATTTTAAATTTGACAATAAAAATATTACAACTTGCAGAGTTTTTTTATACATACGCTAGCAATAAGTGACCGAATTGTTTGTACTGTAATAGCCAAATCAAAACATGCATTTTTAGAAGACGAGAAAATGGGAAAACGTAGAAACGATAAAGCAGGATTTTGTATATCATATAAATTCAATACCGGCGTGCTATGGAAGTAAATATATTAATTATTACTATTAATAGATAATTTTTCCCTTGCTTGTTCATCTGCTGCCTTTCCCAATCGATATTCTTGTATTAATCACTAATATTTAAACTAAGTAAGTATTGCTTATTATTTTCTTCTAGTTAATATTGAAATTAATAAAAATAACCATGAAGGAGACGACGAAAATTGCAAAAGCTTTCATATCCTAAAGACAATGGAGATTGCTACCAATAAAGAAAAAGTCCTCTCTACAAGTTCATTATAACGTATTTAAATCAACAGGAAAATAACGAATTCGTCGATCTCGGTAAGTTATTAAATTTTATTTACAACACATTTTTTAAGAGTTAGGTTGCAGTCCAGGGATGAGCAACCTTTTCTTACAACGGGACACTTACAATTATAAAAATGTTGTAGTCCGCATATTATGTAAGAAACTTGTTATCACACAAACACTGAATTATGAACTCAAATGATCTCTTTATCTCAAAATAAACCTATTAAACAAATTAATAAACAAAATAAACCTATAAATCTAACCTTAAGGCTGTTCGGTAGAAATCAAAAATTATATCTTGATTTGTTGATTATGTTGATTTTACGTTGATTGATTCGCCGATACGTTGATTCGGCAACGAATTACATAATTTTAAAAATTACGGGGTTTGCATCAAGTGCAAAACATTTTTGAAGCTATCGTATTTAAAAAGGCATACTAAAAATTGTCTTTTTAAAATAACGAGGCTAATACGGCTGCAGGACAAAGTAACAACCCTGCTATTGAATCTTTCGTCGTTTGTCATTTGGAAAAAAGTTACAGCGAGTATTTGACTTCACTACCATTTTTTAACAAAATTATTAAAATGCTCCGCGCAGATGAAATAGGAAAATTAGTTGTTTCAGATGCACTAATTATGAATTACGCGGTAGATTTGTTAAAAACTGACAAGAATGTTAAAAAAAGGGCGGTTGTTGTCGGAAATAAAATGCGCGAGTGTGGGGAATACTACGAGAAATGAAAAAATAGATCCGGATGTTAGTACGTTTATAGACATTTTAAAACCTGAAAAATTTGATTCCATAATATTAGCTGTTAAGACTGCATGCCAATATGATGCAGTAGAAAGAACTTACCAAGCCGCATCATTTGCTTTAAGTGCACATTACACGAGGCCTTTTTTTCATGCAACCGGTTGCAGCAACCGATTGCAGCAACCGATTGCGGCAGCCAAACGCCTCGTGTACTAGTAAAACAGCTAATCGCATAGGCAACCCATCCAGCAAATGATCGCCTGGCGATTTATTTAAAATAGAACTTGTTCTATTTTGTAGGCGATTTTCTCATGCAATCCAGTGATTTCTAGTAACATTTGATGTTATTGAAGTTATACCAATAGATAAAATTGACGTAAAAATATTGTACTTTTGTGTTGTGTGGTTAAATTTGTTAATTTTTTTTGTGAGTTAAAATTGTTAGTTTGTGAAAAATGGAATTTATGTGGAAAAAGCAGTGGTTGCATCAATCTTTTATAAAACTTTCTGAACAACACTCCTGTTTATATGAAGTGAGTTGTAGTGACTACAAAAATAAAGACAAGCGTGAGGCGGCGTATAATAACATACGTACGCAATTTAACAGTGAAACAAACAATACTCTTACGGTGGAAGCTATTAAACGGAAAATACACGGAATAAAACCACAGTATTTAAAGGAGTGTAACAAAATAAAAACCTCGAAGAAAAGTGGAGCTGGCACCGACGAGGTACTATACGTAAATATATTGTTGTTTTTTTTGTGAATCCTCAAGCAAAGCAGAATTTGTAAATTTTTTCTAATTTCCAACTTTTTGTATACGTACCAACACTTTGGTATTTTCCATTATTAAAATTTCTGCAAGAAACAACGTATCCAGTTCGAGCCAGTACATCCACTTTAGACAATGTAAGTTGAATTAATTATTCTATTTCTTGATGTTTATTCCTGATCCTATTTTTAACTTTAGGAAATAAATAGTGAAAGTTTGGACCTTTCGATGGACATGCTACAAGAAAGTGCCTTATATGATGGGTCACTAGAAGATTACGGCAGTTTGATGTGTAGTTCAATAGAGAGTGTTTCTTCTGCAAACTCGGCTGCACAGCAACGCAACGAAGGGAGCAAAAGGAAACGGAAAAACAGCTTGCCAACATGCAACGAAGGTTCAGTCGAAGCATTGTTGTTGCAAGCTACAAATGTGATGGCTAATACTTCTAAATCCATATTAAACCCTGATGTTCCTGTAGTACAAGATGATTTGAACATTTTTGGACAGTAAGCAAGCAATATTTGTTACACAGGAATTTACCTATTTATCTTAATATCATACACAGAACATACGAACGAAAGGTGGCGAGTATATACAAATATAGTTGTCAAAGTTAAACGAAAGGTAATTAATTTATTGATTTGTTGTTGAATTTATTGAATTGTTTGAGATTAATAATTGTTTAGATGGATTGGTCTAGTAAACTAACTGCAAAGCTAATTGAATGCTATGAAAAATATCCGTGTTTGTTTGATACAACAGACAAGTTTTACAAAAAATAAACACGCCCGTAAAGATGAGTTTTACAAAATTTGTGAATCAATGAAATGTGATGCGGAAACGATCACTATAGACGATGTGAGAAAGAAGATGACTAATATAAGGTCGCAGTTCACACATGAACACAACAAGGTTAAAGAAAGCCAACGGAGTGGTGCTGGGACCGAAGATGTTCATGAACCGACTGTGTGGTGGTATGATAAATTATTATTTTTGATTCCGTACATTAAAAGGAGGAAAGGAGAAAGCTCCTTAGATTTGAAAGTAAGTACTTACTTGTTTTTCAGTGTTTACTTTTATTTATTGTTTTGTTGTAATTAGATGCAAGATATTGGGGACACTCGACTTGATTTATCAACTCCAGACACCATCAACTTTAGTGAAATCGAAAACGATTTGTACGATAGTGAAGCAACGCCCTCAATGACACCTTCGACTTCAAAAAAACGAAAATTATTGAACAATCGACAGGAAGAGCTCGAAAACAATGAGAGCAATACTATGTTTAAAAAAACTGTAGAAACTTTAGAGACTCTACAACAAAATTTCAAAACACCAATGTTGGGAAATGAATTTCAACTTTATGGACAATGCTTGGCTCAGGGACTAGCCGAAATTAATGATCCTGAAATAGTCAACGAGGCAAGATTTGAAATAGACGTCATTATGTATAATGCAAGAAAAAAATGGTTTGAAATGCAAAAATTGGATATATTGTAATAAATAAATTTTATTGTTCAGTTAATAATTTTTTTTAATTTGATTACCTTCCGAAGCACAATAAATTAATAGAACCTTAAATATTATAATAATACCACATTTAATTAAAAATTAAATTTTTTAATGGCTTCCCATTGCCAGGGTACAAATCCGTTGGTGTTAAAGTACTGTCTGAATTGATTTCTTATATCCAAGGACTGACATGAGCTTCTATTAACATTACTCGGCTCCAAGTTTGTCACGTAGACATGTTGAAGAGTTACATCAGTTGTATTTTCACAATCGATTTCGAAAAGGTACTTTTTGCCATCTTTTTGCTTTAAATAATTATGCAATGCACAGCAAGCCAATGTGATACTCTGTACCTTTTCTACATCCAAATTTATGTCCCTTTGTAGCACCTGAAACCTATTAGCTAAAATGCCGAAGGCATTTTCCACCACTCGTCTGGCACGACTTAACCGGTAGTTAAAAACTTTATCCTCGGTAGTAGTTGTTCGTCGTCCATATGGTTTAATAATTCTGTTTGATGAACGAAAAGCTTCATCGCCAACTTTTTCATATGGAACCTTAATATCCGAATTTGGCAGATTACTATCCTCAGGAAAATTTAAAAGATTTTTTTGGATTGCAGTACTTAAATTGCAATTGCTATATACACCACCATCGCTTACTCTCCCATTACACCCGACATCCAAATACACAAAATTATAGTTTGCATCAACAAGTGCCATTAATACAATACTGTTGAATCCTTTATAATTATAATAAAATGAACCGTCTTTTTTCTTAGCTCTAAATGCTATGTGTTTGCCGTCTAGTGCCCCAAGACAGTTAGGAAAATTCCAATTGTTGAGAAATCCTTTTGCAATATCTAACCACTGTTGTTCTGTAGTTGGAGTACTCAAATAGTCCCTCTTCAACACATTATAAATTACAAAGAGTAGTAAAAGAAAAAGTGTCGACAATGCTAGTATTTCTTCAGGTATTGAAAATCATTTATTTATGATTACCTGCATATATAATTTGCTGTTAATTTAATTAGAAACCAATGAAAACGCAAGAATTTGGCTGGTACATCGCATCGACGGGAACCTTGGGACGAAGTAATGTCAAAATGGATCGAGACGTTCGATTTACGGCAAGGAACTGTTTATTGCAATGTACTGTTTATTGCAATGTACAAGAATTTTTTGACGCTTGGCCGATTTTATTAGATCCCACAACGTGTGAATCATTGGTATATATCATTTATAAAGATTCACTGATTATCAGACGCCTAAGCTAATTATTTGATTATAAAATTATTGTATTGGTTTTCTTTATTTTTTTTAAAAATAAATAATTTATTAATAATAATTTTAATAAAAATAAATAAAATAATTTAATTTAAAAAAATTTTTTTCAGTTAAATCTAGACTTTGATAAGCTACATCCAGATTGTGGTACTAACATATTTACCTCGTATTTACCAAATGGTCACTTTTTTTGATTGTATAAAGTCGGTGAAAATTCCAAAAGAAAGCACCTCTGCTTATAATTGGCTAATATTACTAGAAGAAAAAGATTTATCAGTTGGTAAGTATGTAAATAAATAGCATCAGTTTCAAATGTTTCTTAAAAAGTTTTTTAACAGACTCAAAACTTAAAAAAGTAAAAATGAAAATAAGTGAAATAGTAACTGGTAAATGTGTTTTTAATTTTCATATATTTAAAATTTTACACAAAAAAAACACAAAAACGCAATTTCATAATCTGAAAATGTATTGTATTTATAGATTCTAAAACTGCAATTGAGTTGCAATTTATTGCACATTCTCTACCCCCTAAAGGACGCCTGACATTGGCAAATAAAAAGCACTGGAAGTACAGTACCCAAGAAGCGATTGATGGAATAATAATTCATGCTAAGGTATAATAAAAATTTAAGTTTTATAAAAAAAGTTAAGAGACGGTCATAGCTTAGTGGTTAAGTGCGCCTACTGCTAATGCGAAATGCTCGGTTCAAATCCGGACAGAGTAAAAACTTTATTCTGACCGTTTCTCCTCGGAAGGCAATGGCAAACCACCGAGGTAATTTGCCACGAGCGCCCATCTCGCAATGAAGTGTATTACACTTCCCGTGGTTCGGAGCCCACGTTAAACAAGTAGGTCCTCTATGAATGTGAAAATAAATTGAACGCACATCACATGCATAGAAAGAGATGGGTCACGACGCTTCTGTCAAAGAAGCATCACGATTGAGGAGGAATAATAAAAATAATATTGTTTAATTATGTTTGTTTAATTAACTGTAAATGATTTCAGAATCCTGGAGATATCGAACGACTTATACAACATCAAAAAGATTCGGCTATAATAAGAAACCAACAGGTTCAACCATATATTATAGTGGAAGGTGAAACCATTCGCGATCTTAAGAACTTCTATGTAGTTATTGACGCTATACGGGTTAAAACAAATAGTGTATTGCAGTCTCTAGACGTTTGTTTTAAAGCCTTTTTTGTAATTAAAGCCAAATATCCAGTGCAGTCTGAACATAATATATGGCTACTAATACAAAGAGGTATATATAAAATTGGGACTGTGTACGATAAAACTTTTCCAAATATAGTGCACGTTTTAGGTGCTCTTTCGGAATTTTAAGTTATTGGTAATTATTACCCAACCGGGTCTAGAATACCTATACTGGGTATATTCGTATATATAAGGAATATTTTTGTAAAAATAAGTAGTACTTAAGTTATAAAATTGACAATGGAGTGTTCCTTTTGTAATGGGACTTTTTCAAATGTTAACAAATTTATTTTTCATTTGGAGTATATCCATAACTGTCGGACATTTATTTGTTCCTTTAAAGATTGCAAACGAAGCTTTCATAAACGCCATATTTTTAAAAAGCATTTATTAACTCAACATTCTCATTTTAACATTGATACTCAACATGAGCAAGTTTGTCAACCTTTAAAAGAATTTTCTGTACAATAGGGTTGTTGCATGATATCGAATTTAGCGATGACGCTTATTATTCCTTGTAAAACATAGAAAGATAAACTTATAACAAGAAACAAAAATTTTTTAAAACGTGTCTTTGAACGTGAAAATCGAATTTAAAATTCAAAATACGTTCGGTTTGCCGACGGCCCCTCTGACGTCACACGCGTTTTGCCGAATCATTTTATCATCTATTTGACAACGTTGCAGTTGAAAAAATTTTAAAGCGTTTGACAGCTTTTTAGTTTAAGGTTATTGGTTATTGTTCTAAGTAATTATTTTATTAAAAATGGCTTCTTTGGATTCAAATTTTGTAAAAGCTAGTTCGGATAATCTTCCTATTGTGCACATTTTTATAAGCACTTTTTAATCTGTTTATTTGAACTCATTTTTATTAAAGTTTAAATTTTTTATAAGGCTATGACAAAACAACTTGACAGCTAACTGCTACTATGTTGCCAGATGTTTTCAAAAGTAGAGTGTGACGTCACTCGAGCGAAATTCCTGTTTCAAATTAATACTTTTTTAATAATTTTTTTACGGAAAACCAAAGTCTTCTTAGACTTTTGATCTATACAGTACTGTTGAACAATACTTAAACTTTATAAAAAAAAATACTTAGAAATTCATGCAATAACCCTATCTAATGTCGGCTCATCAGATTCTGCTTTTGTAGAAACTGTTAATTTGATGTCGATTGAGGATATGTTTGATAAATTTAAAATTATGTTAACTTCATCTGTCACTACATTAATAGCGTCTTTATATAAAAATTTAAATTTACATAGGGCTATGGTTCAAGAAATAATTGAATGTTTTATAAGTTTCCTGATGCAATCACTTGATACAGTTATAAACTCTGCAAACAAATTTGAATCGTATAGCAACAAAGATAACATGTCTTTAGTACAGTCCGTAGAAATTATGCTCAATGAAGTGAAAAACTCTTTTTGCGGTGTGGATACGGAATACAAAAGATTTAAATATTTAGAAAATTCAAACTGCTTAATACGGCCTTTACAATGTAGTCTAGGAACGTTTACAGATGATTCCCACAAAGGCGGTGAAACCTCTCTTGTCTTAAGAAAAAACACTTTTTCGTATGTTCCTATGAAAACTCAATTGAAAAGGTTTTTAGAAACGTCCGGAACATTGAGTAAAATTTGTATCCATCAAACAAACTTGTTAAATTCAAATAATGATGTAATGTTAAATATTGTACAAAGGGATATCTGGAAGAAAGCTTTGAGCTCCCATGATGGAAAAGTTGTATTGCCTTTAATATTATATTATGACGACCTTGAAATTAGCAATCCTTTAGGTAGTCATGCTGGAATATATAAGATGGGAGCAGTTTATTATACCATACCTACTATACCACCTTGCTATGGGAGTAGATTAGAAAATATTTTTACTTTCCGAACCCCTAGGTAAGGAAAGTATTGTTATCAGTCAAAATTTGACCCCCCAATTTTTTGACAGATGTTCACGTTTTGAGGTCCCCTGAATCCATTTTTATCATTTTTGGAAGGATGTCTGTATGTATGTATGTGTGTATGTATGTGTGTGTGTGTGTGTGTATGTACGTCTGTGAACACGATAGCGTCTAAACGAAGCAAGCAAATCATTCCAAATTTTGCATATAAGCTTTTTCCTGTCGTAGGACGAAGCCAGATGAAAATAAATTAAATCGTGTAACGGGAAAGGGGGGTTTACCTGGAGCTATTATGACATTATGCGTCATAACTTCGAAACGAAATTAAATATGTAAAAATATTAATAACAAAAAATTAGCGCTATGGAATTTCCTACATTTTTTGTCCTACAAGTTTTTCTCTAAAATATACAGGGCGTTTCAAAAATTTTTTTGTATCAGTTATTTTATGCCTCGGATAGACAGTTATTTGGTAGCAATAAATTGTTTCTCATGTTGAAAATAAACTATGTAAATAATAAAACTACCACGAGTAGGCGAGAGTTGTTTTATGTGCTAATAAAAAAATTAATAAAAACGATGAACACATCATGTAATGTTTAAGTTAACCCAATAAATGATTATTAGTAAAACTGCGCGAGACTTTAATTGAAAATCTCAATACTAAATCTCAACATCTCACCTTAATTGAAGAACTGAAATATTTAGAAAATTGTGGACTTGATCTTGTTATAGAAAATAATGAAACTAAAGTTTATTTTCAGTTGATATCTATTGTTGGTGATAATTTAAGCATCCATTCAATATTTAATTTAACTTTAACAGAGAGTTTTTCTGCAACAAATTATTGTCGATTTTGTACAAGCCCAAAACTAGAAATGCAAAAGCAAATTACACAAAATGATGCAAGTGTCAGAAAGGTAGATGAATATGATCAGCATGTGCAACAGAAACTTTATAATGTTAAGGAATATTGTATTTTTCATGAACTATCTAATTTTCATATATATAACAACTTATCTTGTGATATAATGCATGATATTTTTGAGGGCGTACATAGGTATGATATGGCATTAGTAATTAAATATTTAATAAACGAAAAATATTTCACATTAAACATTTTGAATTCTCGAATAAAATACTTATCATATAATTTTTATGAAAAAAATGTTCCTCCAAATATCATCATTTCTGCATCAGAAATGTTAACCCTTGTGCGAAATTTTACTTTTATAATTGGTGATTTAGTTCCAGAAAATAATCAAGTATGGAATGAATTTTTTTCTCAAATTGCTAGAAATTACAAACATTTTAACTTCATCTTCTATATCTGACAGTACACTGCAATTATTAAAAGTTTAAATTTCAGAACATAATGAATTGTTATGGAAAAACTCTCGTCCAATTGCTTAGAATGATAAATTAATACTATTGGGATAGTGGGATAGACGAATATGACGATCTCCTCACCTTTACTTATGAGGAGGAGTCGGGGGGTTCCATCCCTTTTTTGGACCTCTTGGTGAGGAGAGGAGATAACGGAAGGCTGACTACTGACATCTATAGTAAGCCCACTTCCACCGAGAGACTGTTGAGTTTCTACTCTTCGCATCCCACTAGTTAAAAGGTTGATTTAATTAAAACCCTAAAACACTGAATAAAAATATGCGTACCGGAGACCTTACAGAGAGATAGATTATTGGGTCTCAAGGCTCAATTTCTGAGGAATGGCTATCCGGGTCGTTTGCTTGATGTGGTTCTCCTGGGGAGTGAGCGCATCCGTCCACCGCCCCCGGTGGATGATCAGAATGTCTCGACCTCTAAAACCAAATATTTTAAAATAACGTTTCATCCACGTTTAGCAGATCGGATCAGTCACCTTTTCAGAGAGTTCGTCGATGATGACAATTTCAAAATCGTCTTTCACAACAGATCCACGTTGGGAGCGAGGCTGTTTTCCTCGACGAAAGACAAGATTCCGTGCCTCTTGAGAAGCAATGTGATACTATATAGTATTAAGTGTACTTGCAATAAGGTGTATTTGGGACAGACCAGGCAACGTTTGGGTGACAGGGTAAAACAGCACATCGGCGACATCAGAATATGCACTGGCAAGACGGGGCAAGAAAATATTTTCAGAACCCCACAGATTTCTGGGTAAAAAATGAAGAAAGAAATGCAAAAAATTTGTCAATAACAATCACATAAATTTTTATATATAAGATATAATTTTTACCAAATTTGATCATGGGTTCGGTTACTAAAAATAATTTAAATTTTCGTAAAATTTATGATTTTTATGGCAATTTTCAAAATTTATGATTTTTTATGAATTTATGGCAAGTGGCCACCCTGACTATTGATAAATTAATAATAATATAAAACTTTAAAAATGAAATAGTTAATTTAAACTTTTAATAATATTTATTTTTATATATTAAAATAAATATTATTAAAAGTTTAAATTAACTATTTCATTTGTCAAGTTTTATATTATTATTAAAGTATATTATAAATATTATTATTTACTACATATACCAGTAACAAAATGAGCATTTTAAAGAGTATAAGATGTATATAATAGTGGATATCACAAAAGGAATAATGACAATTATTAACCAAATTATTATTTCAATTAAACAAACTATTATAATTGGTATAAGATGTTTAATAGTGGATATTATAAAAACATAATAACAATTATTGACCTAATTATTATGTAAATATAACAAGTATTATACATTTTATTAAATATGATTTACAACTGTTAAAATTCACCACTTATAAACCGAGTTTTATAGTTTCTATAAAATAGTTCATTGTCCAAATAAGTATAGAGATGTCTTATTGTTATAATTATATTTTTAATAGACAATATAATATTTTTTTCTCAGTGTAGAAATAGGGGTTGAAATAGGGTTAATATCAAAAAATTAATCCAATTAATAAAATATTATCCATTTTTAGTCGCTACCTTATTGCATTTAGGTATCGAGATGTTATTTAAACGGTAACTGTAACCTTAACACCACTTTGCACGAAAAACAAAATATTAATGCTCACTTTTTTCTGGGCTATGTAGTTTTTCGCAAAAGAAAATTTAAGTTTTTCTTACTTTTTAATTTTTCTGTTCGTTTTTCAGTATTTTAAGGATTCATTGATTATAATCTTGCTCAATTATTTGACGATATTACTTAAGAAAAGAATTTAGTTATATATTCTTAGGTTAACCTATACAGTTTTAAACAATTAAATTAAGATTTACCACAATCTACTAATTTGTCATTTTGATCGTTATTCCCATGTACTCTGCAAGTATAAAACTCAATATTGTTATTCAACCAATACTTCTCGATAAACTATTAACTGTAGTAAAAAATGTGCTGTGGATAGTATAAATTTTACCATGCTAATAAGTAATATAAAAATTAAATTGGAGATGAAAATAATTTTGTGAATTAGTAGAAGTTATATTATGGTATTCTAATAAGTCGTAAACTATTTCAGATTTATTTTAATTTCATGCTGATGTCGGTTCCATAAATATTAAGTAAAGTGTACGCATTGGCGAAAATTACGATGTCATCTCAAAGTTGGTGTATTGAGAGGACAATTTCGAAAATCTCTCAGGCCTAAATTACTTATTTCAGATACTTACTTTTGAGAATCTCTTTAGATAATTTCATGCTACATAAAAAATCCCTTTTGATTATTTCGCTACCTTGCTTAGTTTCTATAGAATAAATGATAACAGATAAACATGTAGCATTTTTTCATCAAATTCTTTGTTCTTAATTTTTCAACAAAATTGTCGGATATTTGAAGACCCAAAAAATTTAATTTCTACTTCTCTATATTATTTTACAGTTAACTACCAAGTTTGATCCATTTGCAATCTATTTCCAGGTTTAGATCAAAAATCACGTTTAAGCACTGGCGTATATTATTATAATATACAATTATTTGTATGCAAATATAGAATAAATTCAAGTTAAACTTATTTAAAATTGAACTTGGTTCATGGAAAGCTTACAAACTAATGTTCTCCAAGTTTGATTAAAAAGAACCTTAAACTAAAAAATCGTAAAATCCTTTTAAGTAGCTTTTGCAATAGGATAAATTCTGTACATACAAATCATAAAAAAATCACATAAAATTTTTAGGCAACCGTCACCTTCATTGAGAAAAACTAAATAAGATTAATCACTTACGTACGTACTTGATGGTATTGCTGAAATGATTGTTTGTTCATGTGACATATATTTGATTGTTAATCAGAATAATAAATTATAATCTGGTCATCAATCAAACACATGCAACAAGATCATACATATCAAAATCTTCATAGTCCTCCGATTATTCTATTCGTGTTGTCACCACAACTCTCGTCTTTTAAATCACATTCACTAAATAAACACTATTGATCTCCATATTATAATAACGGCCGACACTTTGCATTGCTGCAGATATGCGTCGTAGACACTAAAATTTAAAAATTAACTCAATACTGAGAAAGAAATTTGAATAAGACTTACTTACCGGCGGAGGATCCTTTAATTTTATAAATACATCTTCCACGCTTTCCAATATTTCGAAAGACAATTTTCAGAATCTGCATTATAACGTTATACTATTATACACTAGAACACAACATGACAACCACGAATGAGTACGAAAACCCATTTTACTTTACGCGCAATTGGAACGAAATTGTAAGGTTATAAAATTGTTTTGGCAGTGGTTCTTATTCCATCACTTTTTATAATTCAACATAATAATTCAATTTTATAAATACATCTTCCATTGCTTCCAATATTTCAGAACTTGCATAATGTACTATATAATAGACCGAATACAACATAACAAACACGTATGAACGTGCAAATCAAAGGTGTAACCGTAACTAGCGTACTAGCGTGCCGATGTACTGATTTGTACCACTGTTTGTTTCGGCAGTGGTTCTTATGCCATCATTTTAAATAGTTGCATTCGCATATTTTCGTGGGTAACCAAATAGTATCCGGTTAAACATTTCTGTCGTTTTTGCGACATAGGAAACACAAAAGTTTTGTGTTTTTCCGCGATTGAAAATTATTTTTATACTGATATTAATTTTCAGACCCAAAAAACACTGTTATAGTCCAGGCAAGAAACATTTGTAGTTTGCAAAAAATCCAGGCAAGCTGAAATGTGGTATTTGGGTGTTCTCCTCCAGGTGTTTACAACAACCCCCATCCGTCGGTCGGACTGGCCGGGACTTAAAAACTCATTGTGCCTGGTTCTTTCCGTTTTCTTAACGATTATGATGGCTGTAATAGAGGGAGCCTCAGTAATTGGTAAATACAAAAGACGAAATCGTAATCCGCTTGTGGGCTGCCAAAACTCCTTGTAGTAGCAGGAGACACGAGGGCTTGGTGTAGCCGCCTGTACTGCGTGGATGAGGCACTACTATAAAAACCTCCCAATTCCTATGGTACTACGACCCCAAAGAGATGCAAAGCTGAAGGGAAGCTCAGTACCTAGTTGCAAAACCTCGGGGCATCGGCGCACCTCGTTTTATACAGCCTTTCATCGTATATAGGGCGCTCTACGAAAGCAGCAGTTTTTTCTCTTTACGCGTGGAAATAATTATAGATCAACTAAACAACTTAAAAAAATAAAAATACGGGAGGAGGTTTCGACATTTCGAGACTGCTCAAGGCAGATGAACAACAAAATTAGGAGGTAGGGACTCTTGAGAAATTTTCTCCTGAACAAAAACAAATACAAAATGATGATAGTGACACCTCGGCCGGAAAGGGGGGGGGGAGCGACACCGGTCGGATGGTAGCACCCCATCAAACGTTAAATGGCAAATGAAGAAAGCCAGGGGGGGTCTAGGACTTTTCGGCGCAGCCGGTTCGGCGTAGGCCTTTCGGCGTGCACCCGATTCGGCGTAATACCGTTTCGGCGCGAGGACGTTTCGGCGTGAGGACGATTCGGCGTGAGGACGGTTCGGCGTGAGGACGATTCGGCGCAAGACCAATTAGACGCAAGGACAATTCGGCGGGAAATGATTTTCCGATTCATTTTAAAATATAATTAAATTCTTTTTACGTTTTAATTCACGTTTGTAAAACTACATATACGATCATTAACTTGAATATGTAATGTTTTTAATATAAGTACATATTATGTAGTTGATGTATAGCAATAATTATATTACTAAATTTTATACTATGAAATTTTCTCCTTTGATTATTTATCGTAGAATCATTTCTAGGTGGTAGATTTAAAAAATTCAAATTCTAAATCCAGAGGTGTGCTAATACTTTTCGTATTAAGCTGTATTTATAGAACAAAAATGGTTTCATTTGTAAATCATGAAGTTCAATAATTTTTAGAAATATTGTAAAACATTTTTGTTGTATTATACTTTAAGATTTCTTTAAGGTGGCCGAAAAATTCGCTGTTTTTGTTCGGTGCAAATCTTAAAAACGAATAAATTTAATGATATTCTAAAAACACCATCGAAATGGCTTGAAATTACAATGTGGATGGTTTTCATAAAAAAATTTCGGAAAATTTATTTTTCAGTGTCATATTTTTATTTATTTATTACTCATTAGTAGTCATCGGATTTTAGGCACTAAAAAACTACAAAATATGCTCTAAAATTTTGCAAATAAGCTATTCAAATTTACTAGCACAAATTCAATAGTTGATAATGTAAATTTAATCAATTGTTATTGATTATTTTTGTCTTTTAATATTAAAAGACCTATACCGAATTTTAAAAAATATCTTATAAATTAACAAATAAAGGTCAACTATAATACAAAAATTTATTACAAATTTATATTACTCTAATCTTGAGATCCTGAATAACCTTAACAAAATGAAAAATTAGTTTGTTTTTGTTAATTAAATCTTTAATAATTTGAGACGCGTCTAGAGAATTTAAAATATTCTCATCTTCGGTCGAAAAGAGGCTGTAGGATAAAAAACCCGAAAATTAGCAAATGAAAACATTAACACATAACATTATTATACTTACACACAGACAGTGAAACTTACGAATACTACTAACAGAAATTCTAAAAATTACAAAAATATAATTTTTGTAATATTTCTATAGTCTCTCTCGACTGAAAATGAGGATATTTTAAATTCTTGAAAAGCGTCTCGAATTACTAAAAAGGTTAGCGCTGAATCGTCTTAGCGCCGAATCGCTAAATGGGCTACGCCGAATCGTCCTCGCGCCGAATCGTCCTCACGCCGAACCGTCCTCACGCCGAACCGTCCTCACGCCGAATCGTCCTCACGCCGAAACGTCCTCGCGCCGAAACGGTATTACGCCGAACTGGCTACGCCGAACCGGCGGCGCCGAACTAGCTACGCCGAATCGGCGGCGCCGAAAAGTCCCATTCCCAGCCAGGGGCATTGAACCTACCGTCTTTTACAAATATCCAGAAACTCACTTCAGAAGTAAGCTAAACGACCGCGTCAGAAGGATACTGCTTTAGATAATATCACGGAAGGAGGACCTTCATCAAGGTTCTCCAGAAGGGGGACTGCCGGTTGCCTTCTGTGTCTATGAGGTCACTGTGGACTGGTTGGTGCGGGTGGTAGATGAAAACGTATCCTAATCGGGGTAAAACTTGGCATCATTGACGCCAATGATATCCCTAAATCAATTAAGGCCATGATTTGGAACCGGAAAGAATCCTAAAAAGGCTGATGGTCCAAAATTCAGAACTGAAAACGGAGATCTGGAGTGTTGTAGGCAAGAAAAGTCAGTACATCATCATGTTGGTTGATGAGATTTCCTAGGGTGAAATCCAGAAACGCAATATAAAGCTCTCCTCAATTTCTCCAGGATTTCCTATAAGGAACTGGGGAAGAAAAAGGTGAAAGAAAACAATGATGAGGAAATGAAGGTTGACAATGAGAACAGAATTCCCGTGGGATTCCGGGACTACAAGAAACTAGGTAGTCCTGAATATACAGGGAACGTATTAGAGGACTCAATACGACAAGCGACTGAGAATTAAGAAACCTAGTATAGACAATCAGCCTAGAGTCTGCATTATTCCTAAAAAAAAGACACAGTCTTCTACCACTATGGGGACCGCACCAGTGACTTTATAGCAGCAAAAATAAACATTACAGTGGAAGGAAGCCTGAGAACCTGGTGTTTGCTTCCACATACCTTCCTTATGACCAACCTGGGGTTCGAAGTTATGACCAACGGAGGTCGAGGAATTAGTAATGGACTGCGAGAGCAGGAGTACCCAATTGGTAATCAGCTGTGACTCCAATGCACACCACATCGTTTGGAAGAGCACGGATACGAACAACAGGGGTGGGTTCTTATTAAAATTTATTTTTAGTGATAGGCTGGAAATAATGAATAAGGGTAATATTAACCTACCTTTGTCATAATGACAAGAAAGAAGGCAATTAACATAACGATAGCAACACAGTTCTTGAGTCAATGGATCAAAGAGTGGCAAGTCTCACCGGAGGAGATTGGATTGGACCACAAATATAATATACTATTTAGGTAGACTTTACATTAGAAGACTTGTAAACTTTTCTACTCCTGTAAGTTCAGAAGACTAATGAGGTCAGCGGAATTACAGGGTATCAAAGATACATCTGCCAACTAACTATAATTGACAGTAAAATTTGCTGTTGACAGATACCCTGATGGTCGTTTTAACCAGCTCGTATTTAGCGGAAGCTAGGGTTGTGGATCGTACTTCAAAATGATGTCGATCAAAATAAATGAAACAAAAAATAGTGATAACCAAAATATAATCGTGGAACTTTCTGTACAATATCTGTGGTAGTATATAGCAACCACAATTCATGAACAATCAGCGAGCTGATAAACGTAATAAAAAATAAATAAATGGTGTTGATAAAAGGTACAGATTCAAATTAAAAATCATACAAATTGCACTCACCCAAAAGTACTTTTGTGATCTGAAATAAACTACAAAATACTCGCTATCGACAATAAGCGGACTCCCAATTTGAATGCTGTAGCACCAGAACGATGAATTGAATACGTCTTCTATCTGCTCCACTGATAGCATGTAGGTCGTTGAACTCGACAGCTCAGGAAACACCAGAATGAATTGGTTAACGGAGAACCCCAAATATTGAATATTATTCTTGAAATCGTTACTTGTAATGTGTAATAATAACTCATCAAAACTCCAAAAATTACCAGTTTACATCAGCAATCATTAATAAGCCAATCTTAATATTGAAAAGTTGACCTTGTCATTCAATTTATAACAGCCCTTTGCGTAAATGTGTTGTTAATCAAACACATGTGATCTAAAAATTGTAAGGAACCAAATTTACTTAAGGAAGTTATATCAACAAGTTACTTACGAAATTGATGAAATTGATGTTTTATATAATCCGCAATCGCGTAAAACAACCATCTACTTGTCTAAATGAGTAAATCAATTAATTAGTCGTCTAATTAACGAAAATTAGTCAGGACAAAATCGACTACGTCTCGACTTGATCAAAGACAAAATCAAGATGGTCGCCTCACCGAGCGGTCACGGAAATCGAACGAAAATCGGTCGATTTCAAAAATCTTACATACAAGGTGTTGCAAAAGTTATAGTAACGGATGTAAAAATTCGTTACATTGCCCTCCCCTAACATCATTTCATGCCGTGAACATGATAGTAGCTGTTGAATAGTATGCACTCAATTGTACTAATCTAACTAAGACGTTGAAGACGCTTTTCTACAATATTGGAAATAAACTAAAAAATTTGAATCCTTCAAACGATTCATAAATTAACTAAAGAAAAAAATAAAAAATGGGTTATCTAAACAGTAATCGCAACGTTGCTATATAATCTGCATAAAGCGTTAACCCGTTTGACAGAGCGCGTAACGCTTCAAAAAGTCAACAAAATAAATGTTGAGACCATCCCTGGCTATCGACATGCAGTGGAATTCTCAAATGGTTTGGTACAGCACCACATAGGATCTGTATCCACAAAAAACAAAATGTGTAACGGTGGTCTAATACCAACACGTACAAACAAATGGACCTCATGGACCCATTGCACGGCTCGAAAGTAAAAAAAGAATATTCACCCAGCAGTAAAGGTTTGTTTCAGACAAAGGCACTCAAAGTCCTTTGGGCAAAGAAACGTTTTAACTGAATTAAAAAAAAAAAAATTTCCAAACTAATTGGCATTTGGTCAACAGTTAACCAACAAAGGGCTTCCAATATTGCATCAGCACGACTTCAAAAAAGTGTGAGAAAGAATCTCAGATGGTACGACTATGAACTTGAGATGTTAACATTCACAGCCGTTATGGATAAAAATACAAAAGACAACAAGTTAAAAACAGAAAGTGAGTCGGGAGTATTGGACCCACGGAAAAGATAAGTCAGATGGTATGACTTATGGACTACAGTAAGGTTTCGCTCACCCCCCACGGCATCTCTCAACCTGATCCTCAGGTTCCACCAAATCGGAAACCGAAGGATGGGGTTTTAAATCTTTAGCGTGAAACACTCCAACTTCTTTACCGCGTTCGTTCACGAGACGGTAGGTTAATGGACCAGTTACTTCCTTAACACGACTTCTCAAATATTTAGGAGCCAGTTTACTACTAAAATGTTTACTAGCATTCGACAATGCAAAATTTCGACGCCAAACTACGTCTCCTTTCTTAAACTGTATACTACGCTTCCTAAAATTATAATGAGTAGAATTGCGTTGGTAAGCGTCGTGTAATCGCTTCTTTACATCTACAAAAAGTTTATCTAACCGGTTCATTTCCCCAGCCACCCGTTCACGATTCTCTAAAGTTAATTCCTCTTCCCTCAAATCCATTATACGACCATAATAATCTCCCTTGGCGGGTACGGTACGTCCGAGATTAAGAAAAGACGGAGTAAACCCGGTCACCTCGTGAGTGGCAGATCGGATCGCATGAGCGATTTTATGTATTTCTACATCCCAAGTCTTATGATCTTCTTTAACGTATGATCGCATAGCGGTACCGACGACTCGATTAACTCGCTCAACAAAATTAACTTGGGGATGGTATAATGCATTATAAAATAAATGGTTGACGTTATAATCACTCATGAGTTTCCGAAATTCGTTACTGGTAAATTGTGGACCATTATCGACATGACAAATCTGCGGAGTGCCAAAAAGGAGAAAAACATGATTTTCTAGAAAATCGCAAATGGCTTTGGTAGTGGCTCTACGCAGTGGTTGTACTAAAACAAATTTAGTGAACCAGTCGCAAACCACTAGCAACATGGTGTTACCTTTCGCAGATCTGGGAAACGGTCCCATTAAGTCAACTGAAATACATTGGAAAGGGAAACGCACCTTCTTTTCTCGACCCATTAAACCAAAACGTCCGCCCTGGCAAGCCTTGGATGACAAACAAACCGGGCACCGCCGCACATACCTCGCCACGTCCGCACGCATCCTGGGCCAATAGTACAACTCAATGATTTTATTAAAAGTTTTAAGCGTCCCCAAATGAGCAGAAGTCGGGTCATCATGACATTCTTTAAAAATGTCAATCCGACGCGACTTAGGAACTAACTGCTTCCATTCTACTAAATTAGAAACAACATTATGGAAATTTGGTATGAGTTTGTACAAACGCCCTGATTCTATCCTCCAATCGGGATAATCAGCAGGTGCTTTAGTGACTCGAGCCAACATGCGACGATACCACGGATCGAGGTCATCCTCGGACAGTTCCAAAGACGAGACTTCTAAGGGTGCGCGAGACAACGCGTCAGATACGACGTTCAGATTTCCTTTCCGATGCTGGATTTTAAAAGAATACTGTGATAGGCGAACACTCCAGCGGGCTAATCTATTTACTGGATCTTTCATAGAAAGCAACCACAAAAGACTATAGTGATCTGTGATCACTGTAAATTCGGTACCTTCAACATAAGGCCTGAATTTCTCTATGCCAAAAATAACCGCTAGGCATTCGCGTTCAGTGACCGAATAGTTACGTTCAGCTTTATTCAACGTCCTAGACGCATATGCGATAGCGCGCTCCTCTTCACCTTCTCCCTGGCTTAAAATACAGCCCAGGCCATAATTTGACGCGTCGCACTGTATAAAAAAACGTTTACTGAAGTCAGGACTTGCTAAAATAGGGGCAGAAACTAACTGTTTCTTCAAATTTTCAAAAGACTCAGTGGCGTTTTGATTCCATACGACAGTCTGACGTTTACCACGACCCTTGATTAACTCGGTAATCGCAGACAAGGATGAAAAATTCGGTATAAATCGTCTATACCAACCGATCATTCCCAGAAATCGCTTTATACCCGTAGTATTCTTAGGTTTAGGAAAATCAGTTATGGCTTGAGTTTTTGCTGGATCAGTGTGTAGTCCGTTCTTATCAATGACATGTCCAAGATAAGTCAAACTGGACCTGCAGAACTCACACTTATCCAAATTGATAGTTAAATTAGCATCCAGTAACCTGTCGTAGACCTGTTCGAGTAATTCTAAATGCTCTTTGAAAGTAAAAGAAACGACAATAATGTCATCCAAATAAACAAATATTTTTTCGCCCAGAAGGGGTCCAAAAATTGTATCCATCAATCGTTGTTGAGTAATGGGAGCATTTGAAATACCGAACGGGGTTACAACGTAATGAAAAAGACCACGACCAGGCACGGTAAATGCGGTTTTTTCATACGATTCAGGAGACAGAGGGATTTGCCAAAATGCCTTTTTAAGATCGATCGAAGTTAGATACCTCGCATCTTGCAAACGAGTCAAAATGTCGTCTAAACGTGGTAGTGGGTAGGCATCTTTCCTCGTCAATTGATTAAGCTTGCGACCGTCAAAACATAAACGATAAGAATTGTCCTTTTTCTTAACCAAAAGCATAGGAGATGACCAACCGGAGTGACTAGGTCGTTCTAAATCTAATTCTAACATTCGATCGAGCTCTTTATGAGCAATTGCACGCATAGCGGGTGATAAAGGGTAGTAACGTTGTTTCAGCGGAGCAGCGTCTCCAGTGTCGATATGGTGGAATATCTTGTGGGTTCGTGTTAACCCATCGTGGGAAAGAGTTTTAAATTTATCTTTTATGGCGGCAAGAGCAACTCGTTGTTCAATACTGAGATCATCAGCGGCTCTGATAGACTCAATTGATTTAACCTCGTTAACAAAAAATTGATCGCGGGAAAAATCTGCCTTGACTCCAAACAGTTTGCAAAAGTCAATTCCTAATGTTAAACTAGTGCGTATGCTACTGCATACTAAAACGTTAAGGGAACGAGTAACATTACAAATTGAAATTGGCAACTCTACCGAGCCTAAAATTTGTTGCGAAGTACCGTCAGCCGACCGTACAAATACGTTTTGATCACGTTTTAACTTAAGGTCTAGCAGGTCAATCAGGTAGTGTCCATCTGTACCGAGTATGGAAACACTGGCACCGGAATCTAAAAGTGCAGTTAATTGCTCTTTACCAACAAAAAGATTAAGATGGGGTCGTTGATCGGTCGTGGGATGAGCGAATAAGGCAGAGGAATTGGCGGTTGATCCGCAAAAAGCGCTAACGTGCACCAACCAATTACTCCAACCCAACCTGTCTGCTCTAATACTTAAGGCTAGCGGCGAGCAGGGATTCCGCTTGGCCCACCTGCGTTTTTTGAGTGGTTACCACTGCAATTTAGTGAGGTAACTCCTTTGCGTCCGCAAAGATAACAAAACGTAGTAGTAGGTTTGGAACAAAATCTGTAAGAATGACCGCGCGTCGAACAATTCCAACAAGTAAGGGGCCTACGAGGATTCACAGAAGGTGACTCCTTAGGAACGGTAGGGGTAACAACAGAAGTCAAAGCTGCGGTGGAGACTTCTTTTGAAAGAGTCTTTTTTGCTAAAAGTTCAGCTCTTTGAGCTACTCGAATAAATTCGCTTTTCTCTGTTATAGAAGCCGTACCCATCACTAATGAAACCGAAGGAAGCATATTTTCCCTGATTGTCCATAGTTGATCGCTTTCAGCGGGAATAGGTGTAACTCTAGCAAACTTTGCAAACATTGATTCGATGTAACTGCTAACAGATTCATTCGAATTTTGCTTACATTTATTGATTTCTGCCAAATAAACCCTACTGAAATCGACAGCCAGGAATCTTATTTTCAACGCCTCTACTAATTGTTCCCAAGTGTTAATATTAGAATCTAGCGTACGGTACCAAACTAACGCTTCTCCAGAGAAAAATTCAACCGCTTTGTTGAAAAGCTCTTGAGAATTGACTCCTCGAGTTTTTGAAAGTTCGTTGGTTCTTTCAATAAAATTAAAAACCTCCTGAAAACCACCACTGCCGTCAAATGAGAGATTCCACTTGTGGATTGCTACACGGTCATTTGTTTTAAAAGGTAAAATATTTTTTAAAACCTCAGCCAATTCAACTGCTGGCAACAATGAAGATCTCTTAAAAGAAGAATAACCCGGAGATTCCTCATTAGTTGCTGTTCCTGACGGATTGCTAACTTTGGGTTGCCTTAAAATTTCCTCGTCATCATCACTGTCGTTCTCACTCAGACGAAGTAAATGTTCTACTTTAGAACGCAATAGTTTAGATAGTTCTAACAAATTTCCCCTTTCGGTGTCTTTAAACCCAGCTCCCTCCATAATGTCTAGGCGATTACAATAATGTGCAAGGCGATTAGTGATGTTATCTAAAGTTTGTGCATCAAACTTCTGTTCAAGATTATCAATTTCGATTGAAATTTCATCTAGAGCATTTTTGCAAGTTAATAAATCGACTTTAACATCAGGTGGAGTGTACTTGTGTATAGCAAGACGAGAATTGAAAGCTTCATCGAGCAAAAGCTTTCTCAGCTGTGCTCGACGTGTTGCCTTATGGGCAGGAATGGTGTTAATATCTTCAGTTCTTATTGTTAACTCAACGAGTACTTCCTCGTGATTGAGTGATGTAAGATACTTTTTAACGTTCGACATGATAAAAACGAGTGATAATAACTTCTCTTATTAATAATTGATTCAAAAAATAAAAAAACGCAGTAAAAAATTTCGCTAGGGCTGTTAAAATTGTCAACAAAATTATCAACACTATAGTGATAATTATAAAAATTACACACAACAGCAATCAACTTCAAGTTACTTGTCATCAAGACAAAACAAAATCGTCAAAGGTGTTCCGTCGCTTAATCAAGAAATAATCTACCCAGCACTGCACAGATTTCAACGATTTAACTGTTAAATTACTTGACATCAAAATGAACAAAAAATGGCCTTCACAGCGGGCGCCAATGTAAATTTTCTACTTTTGTAAGTTCAGAAGACTAATGAGGTCAGCGGAATTACAGGGTATCAAAGATACATCTGCCAACTAACTATAATTGACAGTAAAATTTGCTGTTGACAGATACCCTGATGGTCGTTTTAACCAGCTCGTATTTAGCGGAAGCTAGGGTTGTGGATCGTACTTCAAAATGATGTCGATCAAAATAAATGAAACAAAAAATAGTGATAACCAAAATATAATCGTTGAACTTTCTGTACAATATCTGTGGTAGTATATAGCAACCACAATTCATGAACAATCAGCGATCTGATAAACGTAATAAAAAATAAATAAATGGTGTTGATAAAAGGTACAGATTCAAATTAAAAATCATACAAATTGCACTCACCCAAAAGTACTTTTGTGATCTGAAATAAACTACAAAATACTCGCTATCGACAATAAGCGGACTCCCAATTTGAATGCTGTAGCACCAGAACGATGAATTGAATACGTCTTCTATCTGCTCCACTGATAGCATGTAGGTCGTTGAACTCGACAGCTCAGGAAACACCAGAATGAATTGGTTAACGGAGAACCCCAAATATTGAATATTATTCTTGAAATCGTTACTTGTAATGTGTAATAATAACTCATCAAAACTCCAAAAATTACCAGTTTACATCAGCAATCATTAATAAGCCAATCTTAATATTGAAAAGTTGACCTTGTCATTCAATTTATAACAGCCCTTTGCGTAAATGTGTTGTTAATCAAACACATGTGATCTAAAAATTGTAAGGAACCAAATTTACTTAAGGAAGTTATATCAACAAGTTACTTACGAAATTGATGAAATTGATGTTTTATATAATCCGCAATCGCGTAAAACAACCATCTACTTGTCTAAATGAGTAAATCAATTAATTAGTCGTCTAATTAACGAAAATTAGTCAGGACAAAATCGACTACGTCTCGACTTGATCAAAGACAAAATCAAGATGGTCGCCTCACCGAGCGGTCACGGAAATCGAACGAAAATCGGTCGATTTCAAAAATCTTACATACAAGGTGTTGCAAAAGTTATAGTAACGGATGTAAAAATTCGTTACTTTAACATTGAAACACCACCGGAGGAAGGTACGATGTACAGGAATCGAAAAACCTGTGATTGGGCACTCTTTAGGGATAGTCTGAAATAAGGTTTAGAGGAATACCCATCGAGACCTTCTAATACGGGGGAGCTGGAGCTGATAAATGACAACATCACGTCACCCATCATGAAAACACATGAAGAAAGCTGCCCGCTGATAGAACGTAAAGCCAAACGTGAGGTCATTTAGTGGAACTGGGAGCTTGCAGCTCTCAGGGCAAACGCACGTAAACTTTTTGACAAGGTCAAAAAAACTGGAGCCTAGAATGCCTATAAAAACTCCTGTTTGAAATATATTGTCCTGTTCCTACGACCCCTAAAAGTTCACCGAGGAGAGTTATGTATCTCTGACTAGCTGAAACAAAATTTCTTCAGCTACACACTAAAGAACAGGCTTATTTTAGTCTATAGAAATAATATTTTGCGAGAATCTGATGAAAAAAACACAAAATATCGACTTTTGAAAAGTACGGTAAAGTAGCATCGATTCGGCGGCCGACCGGGGTCTATGTACATCAGTCGCCCGTGCTCCGTCGGAAATGCGTAAAATTTTTTCGCTCCGATTTGAATTTTTCTTTTAAATTCGGATAGATGGGGGTGTGATTAGTGGATATTAGTAATAAATAAAATCAAAAAAATGGAAAATAACCCGTGTATTGCCAAAAAAGTGAAAAAATTAAATTTTTAATTTTGGGGTAAATAAACATAATAAACGTTGGCTTGGCCAGAATTATGAGCAACAAAAAACCTACCCTACGCTGCTCCGCAGCTCCGGGCGGTTTTTCATGCTCAGAGCCGCTAACGCGGCGGAGCTAAACATACGAGAAGGCGCCACCGATCAAGAACACCGGGATAAATGCAACCGGGATGTGAGAGACCCTCGAAATAGCATTAAAAGGTATAGTTGCGGTATGGGGCAGTATACTATTACGTTTCACCCCCTAAAAATCGCCTAAAAACAAAAAATAATCGATGTTGCATGTACGACGGTCGTGCTGCATCTGCCGCTGCGAAATATTCTAAGTGTTAGAGTATATCGGACTGCACGGACTGACCACAGAATGGCTGATGCGCCCCTGAATCTCGTTAATCCACCACAAATTTCATGAAAATTAGCTAAGTTCAAATTCGATTATTTCAAAATTTTGATAATAAATTCTCGGTTCATATTTTGAGAATTTGTTATATTGACTGTGTTCTTTAGTGTGTAGCAGAAGAAACTTTGTTTCGAGTAGTTATAGTTAGGTAACTCTACCCAGTTCACCAATAAAACTTCAAACGCTTTTACTTGTTATTCAATTCAAATTTTATTTTTGACTTCGAAATATACAATAGTCCAACTTGCTAAGGCAAAAGAAGACTCGTAGAGGAAGTATTGTGGAGAGATCGAAATAAACGAATAACGAAATAAAATGTGCTCGACTCCAGTAAGCTCCCCTGAAAAGCAACCACGCAAAACTTACAGGATGGAAAGGGCTCTCGGAAGTCAAGAAATTGCTCAAGGAACCTTTCTTGACATAGAGGGGACATTTGACAACAAGTTCTTTGACTTTATAGAGAGAGCTGTCAATAGTCGTGAAATAAACCCTGATAATAACAGGCTGGATCAACTCCACCTCAAGAAGCAGGGAAATTAGCGCTGCCAGAGACAGACGACTACGGTAGTCTCTGCCACACGCGGGTGTCCGCAGGGAGGGGTTCTCTCACCTTTACTGTGGTGCTGAAGCAAACAGTTGTACATATTATACAAGGATTTGCTAATGATATCACAATCATTGTAAGTGGGTAATTCGGGAGAGCTGTATCTTCATTGATACAAAAAACCCTGAGAACTGTCGAGAGATGATGCACATGAAAGAGGCTTTCGGTTAACCCGGGGAAAACCTCAGCGGTAGCCTTCACACAGCGCAGGAACCTGTAAAACGTGAGGGTTCTAGAAATATGATAAGAGGAACTACATTTGATGAAAGAGTTGAAGTATCGTGGTCTAACTTTAGCTAACAACAGGCTAACCTTCACACCTTATGTACGAAGCGCAACACAATTGCGGGGTCAATTCGATCAAAGCCCACCGCCTCAATGGGGGCTCCTCCGGGGTTGCATCCACTACAATTAGTGGTGAATGCAGAGGCTCTGCTAGCAGCATTCAGGATGACAATTAAGGGTCATGGTAAAATTACCCCAAGAAAGTGGTAGCACACCATGATTTTCAACTGAATAAAGAGCAATAACGTATTTTGCACGCAATCGGACAGAACTACATATTGCTGTGTGCTCACGTAAGGCCTTTAAGAGACCCACACTTTATGATACAAAATTGTTATGAATACCCTCGCTAATAGGGTTAAAGGTTCTTGTCGTTAATATTTTATATGGGTGTACGTAGTTGTACCCCGTCAATGGAAAAGTATGTGATATTTTGTAAACACAATTTAATGAAATAAGGTGCCTCAGCTTAGCTCTTTCGTAGTGCATGTATCTTACCTTGTACAGGGTGGATTCGTTCCGTTACCAATGCTGTAAATGAAATTATGGTGCGGAACAGGTCTAAATAATTATCCTTCGTTACAAAGTTATTAATGTTTTTATTAAGCACACAAATGAAAATAAATATTTGGTTATATCAAAAAGTTCTATTATTAAATCTATTTTATAAAAATTCTGAACGTAAAATGATGCAAAACACGTGTCGTACGAAGTCCGGAGATTTCACTTAAGTTTATAAAGATTTTATTGCAATGTACACGGTACCTTATTAAATCCAGGAATATTTCTTTTACTTGAAATGGAGATGGTACAATTGCGCGTCAAAGACACTCAAAGGGTTCATTTACCATCGGAAACTTCCAGATGCAGTTTGTTGACCTCGTTTTGTGTTGAAGTTTATTTTCTTCAAAAATATTTGCAATCCGTTACGATTTTCACCTTATTATTGGTTTTACGTAGGTAAGTAACTATTTTGTTGAATTATGCACTCGTATTTTGTAATTTCACTATTTATTTTTACTATAATTATCACTTTTATTAGGACGATTCTAAATTCGCCACTTTGCACGTGTGAATCTCAACACCAACCTTTTATCCATTGTTTTTTATTAATTAATTTTCGAAGTTCCTCGCTATCCTGATCTTTTCATAGACGTATTTTATTGGTCGATCGAAAAATCAATATTATTTGAAGTTTCACAGTACAGGTATGGACTAAGCCCATTGTGGTTCGTTGAAATTTTATAAGTAAAATTTTTATATTTTCAGATTGGATCGACTTCTTGATATTGCTTCGTGGTTGGACAATTAAAGATGATGGACATGAAATTTCCATACGCAGTTCATTAAGTTGTGATATGCCGAACTCACGTAATAATTTTAACAAACTTATTTTAAATTTAACGCTAACATGGATTTTTACATTTATCAATTAATTAACAAATTTCTGACTTTTAAAATACCTTTCTTATTGCTAACAATTTTTCATTTACTATAAATTAACATTTTAACAAAGACAAATTATTAAATGATGCATTTCAAATTTATTTTATTCACACCTGTTTTATGTCCCGTTTTCAACGAATCATATGACTTTAAGTTAACTTCTTGGTATCGGATGAAGTTTTTCTGATTACTTTGATAAGTTACATGCTTTTATTCATTAACAAAATTTTACTGAAACTTAAATGACGTACTTCCATTGACGTGGTATCTCGATACCGCATTTATCCCCTTGTTAATTTGTAATTTAAAAGAAAAATACCTATTTTTGTGTTAAATTCCACAATTAACATTTATGTGCTTTTTCTTCATAAACAATAAATTAAATTTTTAGTGTAATGTTTAATTACCATATATAATTATTAACTCAAATCAAATGTTCAAAAACTAATCTACCTAAATTATATCACATAAAAATTAACTAAAGGAATTCAATGAAATTAACTAAATAAATTCAAACAAATTTAACTGATCATTTTCAAATTAATTAACTAACTTATAATAATATTCAAAACTAACCTACTTATTTTTACGAACAAATCGACCAAGATTTATGATATCAATTAAATTATTTAAATTCAAAAAAAAATCTTTAAAATTGAATTTCTATTTTAAATTTCTATGTTTATTTCTTGCCTTTATATTTTCAACCTTACTACCTGTTCTCTTTTATCTAATCTATCTATCTCTGACTTATTCATATTTGGGTGATTTTTACATTCGTTGTTTCAATTCCCGATTATCTTTACATCTTGTGATTATTAGTTTTAAATTAATTCATTCCTTATTATTTATTGGTACTCTTTATCTCCTTTTAATCAATATTTTCCTATTTGTTTCCCGATTATTCATTTGGTAACCTCTTATTTGGTCCCACATAATTATATAATTAATTCATTACACTTACACCTGTGATCTATTCTTGTATCCTCAGGTATCTATCTCCCTCTAACTTCTTCTAGTTACTCCGTCTGAGTTAACCATTATTATTTACCCCCCATTTATTTCTTATCATTCAACATTGAATACCAATTTTCTTTTTATTAAATACTTGCTGATCTTTTCAAATTACTCATCATTACCTGTCTTAAGTTCAATTTTCACCCAAATTCTAACTTAATTAAATTCTTCTTTAACTAATCAAATTCATTAAATCATTTTACTAAATTATCTTTAAATTGAAAATTCTTTTAATTAATTGAATTTTTAATAACATTTTCCTTTATAAATTTCTGACTGTCATAAAACGTATCATCTTTAATAAATTTTATCTTGGTCAATTTTCTCGTGTTTGTTTTAATAGCTTTAATCATATTTACATTGCTATTTCTAATTGGTCATTGTTCTATTCTTACTACTTCTTGAGCGGTTATTTTAATTTTAGTTGTTGTTCTTTATTTTTTTTTTTTTTTTAAGTTTCGCCATTATCACAAACCACTGCTTAGAAAAATAGTAAGGATGATTTTATTTTGAAACGTACTCTTTTATTTTTAAATTTTTCTCTCTTGTAAAATCTCTTCTTTTTATCGTAACCATTTCCTTTTATTTTAATATCTGTTTTCATATTGGGCTCTCTTGTCCACTTTATCTCATAATTTCTTATCATTTTTCCTTTTAGCCGATTCTTCTTTTGTAAATTCATTTTCTTTATTCCGATGTGGTCATAATTAGTTAATTTATTTAATTTCTTGATTGTAGAATTTTTGCTACCCCCTGAGTTTGTAGATTTTAAATTGTTACCCCGTTTTTGTGCATTGATTAAATTTTTAAGTTTCCCAATTTTGATTGTTACCGATTTATCTGTTAAGTTTTTAATTTTTAAATTTGTTAATTTATAAGGTCTTTTAATTTTAAATGTTAACCTTTTATTTTGTGTTTTTGTGCCTGTTAATTTATGAAATTTTGTACTTTTAAATATGACCTTTTTGTTTTGTAAACCATTTTGTAAAATTTTGGTATCTCGCTTTTGTAAAATTTTGATCCTATGTGTTCGCATGCCTCTTATTTGACCTTTTTGCTTAAAACGTAGCTTTTTGATTTTTAATTGCACCCGTTTGAATGTTTTTCTTGTTAACACTGTGTATGACCGGCACTTCTTGGTTGGTTTTATTTCGACGTCGAACTTTACTGTTTCCTTTTCCATTTTCCTTTCTATTTTATCCATTCTGGTTGCAAATTTCACCAATTTATTATCTCGCTCATCCTTTTTAGTGTAGCTTCTTTCATACGATGGAAGCATTTTGGAAAGCAATTTATCCATCATTATCTTCGTCCTTAGTAACATCTTCTGTTGTTCTGTATCTTGACCTTCTAATATCTCCCTTTCCCAAACGCCTATGCCTTTGATCATTTCTTCTGTCTTGTTATCCATTTTAATTATGTCGAGCAAGATTTATTTTTAATTTATGCAATTTAATGTAGGAAACGGTTATTGATTTTAAAATTTTATGTACGTTAGTTTTAAATTTAAGTAAAATTTTGTTTATTTTAATCGTTTTTGTAAATAATTGTAAAAATCTCGTTGTAATTGGCCTAACTGATATTTTTAACTGCCACGTCTTGGTACCCCCTTTTTGTCGATGCCTACACGATGGTTCGAGGTTATTCGAGGTGACTCGAGCCTCACGTTGTTGCGCCAAAAAGTGCTGTGTACCCCCTCGCTAATAGGGTTAAAGGTTCTTGTCGTTAATATTTTATATGGGTGTACGTAGTTGTACCCCGTCAATGGAAAAGTATGTGATATTTTGTAAACACAATTTAATGAAATAAGGTGCCTCAGCTTAGCTCTTTCGTAGTGCATGTATCTTACCTTGTACAGGGTGGATTCGTTCCGTTACCAATGCTGTAAATGAAATTATGGTGCGGAACAGGTCTAAATAATTATCCTTCGTTACAAAGTTATTAATGTTTTTATTAAGCACACAAATGAAAATAAATATTTGGTTATATCAAAAAGTTCTATTATTAAATCTATTTTATAAAAATTCTGAACGTAAAATGATGCAAAACACGTGTCGTACGAAGTCCGGAGATTTCACTTAAGTTTATAAAGATTTTATTGCAATGTACACGGTACCTTATTAAATCCAGGAATATTTCTTTTACTTGAAATGGAGATGGTACAATTGCGCGTCAAAGACACTCAAAGGGTTCATTTACCATCGGAAACTTCCAGATGCAGTTTGTTGACCTCGTTTTGTGTTGAAGTTTATTTTCTTCAAAAATATTTGCAATCCGTTACGATTTTCACCTTATTATTGGTTTTACGTAGGTAAGTAACTATTTTGTTGAATTATGCACTCGTATTTTGTAATTTCACTATTTATTTTTACTATAATTATCACTTTTATTAGGACGATTCTAAATTCGCCACTTTGCACGTGTGAATCTCAACACCAACCTTTTATCCATTGTTTTTTATTAATTAATTTTCGAAGTTCCTCGCTATCCTGATCTTTTCATAGACGTATTTTATTGGTCGATCGAAAAATCAATATTATTTGAAGTTTCACAGTACAGGTATGGACTAAGCCCATTGTGGTTCGTTGAAATTTTATAAGTAAAATTTTTATATTTTCAGATTGGATCGACTTCTTGATATTGCTTCGTGGTTGGACAATTAAAGATGATGGACATGAAATTTCCATACGCAGTTCATTAAGTTGTGATATGCCGAACTCACGTAATAATTTTAACAAACTTATTTTAAATTTAACGCTAACATGGATTTTTACATTTATCAATTAATTAACAAATTTCTGACTTTTAAAATACCTTTCTTATTGCTAACAATTTTTCATTTACTATAAATTAACATTTTAACAAAGACAAATTATTAAATGATGCATTTCAAATTTATTTTATTCACACCTGTTTTATGTCCCGTTTTCAACGAATCATATGACTTTAAGTTAACTTCTTGGTATCGGATGAAGTTTTTCTGATTACTTTGATAAGTTACATGCTTTTATTCATTAACAAAATTTTACTGAAACTTAAATGACGTACTTCCATTGACGTGGTATCTCGATACCGCAATATGTAGCATTGATTGGGAATTTTGGAAACCTTTCAGGGTTATGAGAGGGGAAAGGAAGAAACCGTACAAGAGCTAAGTAGACAATGTAACACCATCTGGTACAAAGATGGATCTAAAACAGAAAAAAAACATTTCTGCTTCTTAGAGTGCCGTACCTGATTGGCATTGGAGAGGTCGGATTGGAAACCTCTTTCCTATGTATTGAACTGTTATTTTCTCCCCTCAAGATTTTTTTGTATTTTATATTTGTATAAAAGCGGAATGATTTGAAATGTACTTGAATTTGCGATAAACATTTAAATTTGCTGCCACGGGTTTGAAAGTTTGGAGTGTTCAAGAGGATAAGCAAAAAAAAATGTGCGGTCGTGCAGTGGGCCCGGACGAAGTGGATAGGAAGTTTCACTTTTGTATTTTGGAAGTTGAAAAATTAAAATAAAGTTGAATATAATAAAAAAAAGTAAAAGTGTTTGAAGTTTTCTTGGTGAAATTTTAAGGGGCGTAGAGAACATAGTATGTATTGTGCGTTTGAAGTTTTATCACACACATAGGGAACCTACTGTTTAATGAGGCCTCCGAACCGCAGGAAGTGTATACTCTTCATTTCTAGAGAGGCTGCACCCAGGTAAATTACACCTCGATAGTTTGTCATTGCCTGCCGAGGGGAGACGAACCAGGTATTCAGCATTAGCCGCAACGCAATTAACCGCTTAAGCTGATGACCGTCTCTGATCACCGAAAAGCACTGGAACAGGTATATACGGGAAAAGACCAGGCGACGTTTTCCATTAATTCGGGATCTTATGATACTGTATTTCAGAAAGAATTAATTGCAATTCTGGCCTGTGCCAAAGAAATGATACCAATGGAGTATATAAATAGACAAATCTGCATATTGACAGATAGCCAGGCAATACTAAGGGCTTTGGAAGGAGCAGTAATATACGGTCCAAGGTCGGAAAACAATGCTTCGATGCACTGCTAAAACTGGCGACTCGCAACAATGTCACGCAGAGCTGGGTATTGGGACACCATGGCATAAAGGATAATCACAGAAAAAAAAGTCCGTCGTTATATTTACGAAATGCGGTCGTTAAACGCAAATTCGTTATATTAACGAAAATTTCGTAACTAGTACTAATTTTTCGTAAAATCGTAAAATTGTAGTTCGTTAATATTATTACACGCTATTCGAGACGGTGATCAGCTTAAGCAGTTAAGTGCATTGCTGCTAATGCGGAATGCCCGGTTCGACTCCGGGCTCAGTAAAAACTTTATTATGACCGTCTCCCCTCGGAAGGCAATGGCAAACCACCGAGGTGTAATATGCTTAGAACAGCCTCTCTGGAGATGAAGTGTATACACTTCCCGCGGTTCGGAGCCCGCGTTAAACAAGTAGGTCCCCTATGTGTGTGATAGTACTACAAATGCACAACACATACTACATAGGAGAGAGGTCGCCAACATCCGGTAACGGATAGGCACGTGAAGAAGAAGAAGATTCGTAAATATTACTACACAAATGTAACGAAAATTTCGTAACTATTACTAATTTTTCGTAAAATCGTAAAATTGTAGTTCGTTAATATTTTACTAACTATTCGTAAATATTACTACACAAATTTAACGAAAATTTCGTAGCTATTACTAATTTTTCGTAAAATCGTAAAATTGTAGTTCCTTAATATTACTACACGCTATTCGTAAATATCACTACACAAATGTAACGAAAATTTCGTAACTATTACTAATTTGTCGTAAAACGTAAAATTGTAGTTCCTTAATAGTGCTTAATAATAGTTGGTTTTTAGCTAGACAGCTAATAGTTGGCTAATAGTGCACGTTTTAATATACAGCATCAATTTAGTTCTTTTCAATTTATTAAAATGGCAACTAAATATTTGGTCAGTATTTTTATCATTACATGGTCAGTATTTTTTTAAATACATGGTCAGTATATAATAATATTTTGGTCAGTATATAATAATATTTTGGTCAGTATTAATATGGTGAGAGGGTAAGATAACTAAATATTTGGTCAGTATTTTTTTTTAAATAAATGGTCAGTATAAATATTATAAGTATTTATTTTTTAAAATTATAACATCGATTATTTTTTGTTTTTAGGCGATTTTTTGGGGGTGAAACGTAATAGTTTACTGCCCCATACCGCAACTATACTTTTTAATGCTATTTCGAGGGTCTCTCACATCCCGGTTTCATTTATCCCGGTTTTCTTGATGGGTGGCGCTTCTCGTATGTTTAGCCTAGTAACCAGAGTCAAAACCGCCCTGGAGGGGTGCAACGCGGAGCGGAGCGGCGCCCCGTAAGGGTAGGTTTTGACGATGGATTACCCTCCTTATCGAATGCACACCCCAAAATTCGAAGGAAAATTTTTTTTAATTTTTTCACGTTTTCGGCATTAAACGGGTTATTTTCCATTTTTTTGATTATATTTATTACTAATATCCACTAATCACACTCCCATCTATCCGAATTTCAAAGAAAAATTCAAATCGGAGCGAAAAAATTTTACGCATTTTCAAGGGACCACGGGCGACTGATGGCACATCGACCGGGGTCTACCGCATACTCGATGCTGCTTTCCCGTACTTTTCATATTGATTTTTCTCGAAATTTTTATTATATCTTCGCTTGTGAAAATTATGTCATTATACTATATAAACTTTCCTCTTTGCAATAGGAAATTTTCAATTTTTTTGGGGTGACCAATGTTAGGTAATCCGACCCGAAGTCTATAATATTTTACGGTTGGTAACTAATCATCATTCCGTATAACTATATATGCATATTATTTAAATCACGACAGTTTTTATACTGATCAATGCAATACTGACCATTTATTAATAAATACTGACCATTTCAATAAAAATACTGACCATTTAATGATAAAAATACTGACCAAATAAATACTTTATACCGATCAATGCAATACTGACCATTTATTAATAAATACTGATCATTTCAATAAAAATACTGACCATTTAATGATAAAAATACTGACCAAATAAATACTAGCCTTATTAAATTACTCGTTTTCACATCTCTGTACGATCAAATATCAATATCATTCGCCACTTTATATTTAGAGATAGCAATATTTCTTATGCGATACTTATACACCTTGCTGTGTGAATATTTTAAAATTAAAATTTCTTTATAATTCTACTTTAACTTGTTGCAACCAATTTAACTATAATTATGTTATTATAACCACGATACACTTTATTAAACCTTTTATTATTTACGTAAATTATATTTTGAGTTGTGATACACATTCGATATGCAGCCGCATTAGGTCAATGAGGAGAGTGGATGCGTCGTATTTCAAGGGTCCCGGGTTCAAACCCCAGTCCGGACGGGGACGGTAAGTAAAAATTTATTTAATGAATTTAATTTAATAAATAATTTAATGTTACAGGTATCCATCAGAGAGAGGTTGGGTTAATAAGGGATCGCTATCAGCAGGCGCATATTCATAGGTTGTTCTACCTAACAACAATACTACCGCAGTAATATTAATGAAGAACGTAGTAAATATTACAAATATATTCGTCAATATTACTACTACTAACGCAGTAATATTAACGAAATGCTTGTCGTAATATTTATGAAAAGTTTCATAGGATCAAAATGTAGTACTATTAACGACAAATTTCGTTAAATACACACCACTTTTTTTTCTGTGTAGTAAATATTACAAATATATTCGTCAATATTACTACTACTACCGCAGTAATATTAACGAAAAACGAAGTAAATATTACTAATATATTCGTCAATATAACTACTACTACCGCAGTAATATTAACGAAGAACGTAGTAAATATTACAAATATATTCGTCAATATTACTACTACTACCGCAGTAATATTAACGAAAAATGTAGTAAATATTACGAATATATTCGTCAATATTACTACTACTAACGCAGTAATATTAACGAAATGCTTGTCGTAATATTTACGAAAAGTTTCATAGGATCAAAATGTAGTATCTACTATTAACGACAAATTTCGTTAAATACACACCACTTTTTTTTCTGTGATGAGGAGCTTTCTTGCCAAGAGAGCTGCTAACTCATTCCTAAGAGGTCCTGCGCCTACTTGCGGGAGGGATTACATATACGACCGCTAAGGAAAGGATCAGGGACATCCTATGAAAATAACACTTCGCTTACTGGACGGGCCTTCCTGAACTGAGGCAATCGTGGATGTTCATTGGGGGCCTATCAATTGAGTCCATAAGCAACGAAATTTTTCAGTTGAGTAAGAATCAACTGAAAAGTGTTTTAGGACTTTTTACAGGGCAGTGCTGTCTCAGTAGGCACCTCAATATTATCGGGGTAGCTGAAGAAGATCCTACATGCAGAATGTGTGGTGAAGAGGATTAAACCCCTCACCCCATACAATATGAATGCCTTGTCTTGGCAGGGGGGAGGCTACGTCACCTTGGATTTCTATGCCCGGTAACTGAGGAGAAAGCACAAGTCCCTGTTGACTGCATACTCGACTTTGTTGAGGAAACGCGGCTGTTGGAGTAGACATGGAACGAAGAGACACAAGAAACTTAAGCTTTAGTGTAATGGACGACTTACACCACAACCCTTTGATGATTATAATTGTTTCTGCCGTTGCCAATGATTTATTTTAACAATTCGATTCTATTATAATTTACAAATTATAATAATTTTCATCAAGACAAATCACCGTATTTACGTATAATTGCGTTGTACATAATATGGTGTTTTATCTAAGCTTTGGTAGATGCGGTGTTATATCTACTTATCTCACACTATTTATGTACATACGGTGTTTCTGCTTATTGATTTAACATATTTAGAGTCGAGATAGGATTTCTGACTTGGTGTAATGGAAAGAGAAGAAAAAACTAGCCAAGAAAATGCATCCAATTCAAAATAGTCAAAAAAATGCACATACGCTGTTTTTCCTTAGTAGAGCAGTATTGTGGTTTGCTGTTCATCCCGTTGAAGACTACCGCTCGGGTCAACCCCCGAAAGTTGCAGTCTTCCTTCAAAATTTTTGCAAATTTTACCCATATTATTTTAAATTTACGCCTGGTTTTAGACAGCCCACCTTACACCTCGCGTGTTAGGGGCCGTTCATGTATTACGTAAGACGTTTAGGGGGGGGGGGGGTAGCTGACATCTTATTTTTTCTTACTCGGGGGAAGCGGGGTCAAGACAATTTCTTACGTAATATTTTATTTTTTTAATTAAATTTCAAAATTTAAAAATTATTTAATCTAATTTAGGTGCTGTTGGTATTAATGTTAATGTGAAACACAATACTGTTTTAAAACGTCTTACGTAATAATTTTTTCAATAATTTGCTCTTATTTTCCACTAATCAGGTCGTTTCACCTGTTAAGACACAATACCGCTTCTTATCAACCAACTATTCGCCTTTATTTCTCTTCTTTTCACCTAAACACACTCGGTTTATTTTTGTTGAGACAGCTGTAATATTGGTGCTGATTTCACCAATACAATATTTTTATTATGCATTTTTGAAACTTTAGGACCGATTATCTCGAAAAATTTTCTCTTCAAAGTTCTAGTTTTTTTTACAATTTCATACTTGGAGAATTGTGCTCTACAAATCCGGAAAGAAAAATAAGGGTTGCAATTTAAAAAAATTTACGATGCCGTCATATAGTATAGCTCAAAAAGAAAATACCATGAAAAAAATGGCAATGGTAGAACAATTGACTCTTAAAAAATAAGGTTGATGTGTCCAGCGATTTTCTGAGAAAACCTCCTAAAACATTTGATCGAATTTGTTCCAAACTTTATGAGCTTACTGTATGATCGCCATTTATATTAGAAAGTATAATAAATTATGAACTTTTTTTGGTGAAATGACGCGACCAAAATGTTCAATGGCTCTTGGACTATTACAGCGATTTTAGAATTTCTGCTCCCTTTTCATGTAATTTATAATTTTACTCAAAAAATAAGTATTTTACGTAAAAAGGTAATAAACGAATATTTATTAAGAATTAAATTAGCTATAATACGGTATATGTTTCATTAAAATCGGTTAAAAATTAAAGGAGTTACAGCGATATTTTGTCCAGTTTCAACTGAAAATCTGTGTGTAGGTATTTAGGTATTATTTTTAATGATTGTTTATATTAGTAACAGAATATTATTGTATGCATGATACATTACTTACCGTATAATAAAATCTCGGGTATGAGGGTTGGGGTAATAAAACGACTGTTTACCACATCGACTAGTTTCGAACCCTGAACGGGTTCGAAACCGTACTTAATAGTATTATTGCCTTTGCTTTTGAATTTTCAGGATTACATATTTTTACTTAAGTTTATAGGAAACAATCCTCTATTGATATATTGAAGTTGGGTATGACATTCAGTCCCAAAACAATTGCCCGCGCCCAATTACTCTCTTCTGAGCCAAGACGTTGTGCCGTTTTTAAGAGCTAGAAGGTAAGTGATGAACGTTTCTGCATATAATAAGCGATAATATTTGTTTAGCAAACAGCTAAATAAATTGTAAGAACTTTTGGTGAAGTTCTCAAATTGAATGGAATCAGTTTCTCCACTTACAATAAAATGGGCAATTCATAAAAATTTATTTATTTAACGTACATTACATTTGAGCATGATAAAAATATTTTATCTTAATATTTAAAATTAACAAAAAAATATTACAATGATTTAATACAAAATTATAATAAGTAATGTCATTTGATATAATATCTAATAAACTGCTAATAATAAAAAATATACTATTAAAGAAAATAAAATCGAAACTTTATTTTATAAATCGAAAATCACAATGTATATTGCAGCAAATAAAAAAATTAATTAATTGTAACAATTACAATAAAATTTCTTACAAATTCACTTACCTATATACATTTATGCGGTTGAGTAAAAAAGATTAAAAATTACTACCTACCTACTTAGCTAAAAGTGATCTACCTTTACTGAAACCGTATTAGCCGTATGATTGCTAGGTAACAATATGTTATCCCAATCGGTGTGGATATCCTTTTCGGAATCGGTAGCTTTTAAACTTATTCCTAAACTGGGTAAAGTATTTGCGTAATGAGGAATACTAAGAATCACAGGTTTCAAAAATTCAGTACCTTGTGGCCCGCACATAATGAGAGGTGAAAGCATCGCTTCACCTAAAATAGAAAAACAAATATTAGAGCACAACTTGAAAACCTTAAAAACGTGTATGTACACTGGATGCAGGAAGAGTTAAACGAAAAATTTTATACCGTTTTCTAAATCCAAAGGGGGCGCATTTTCGCACAAACGAGGATCTGTAATAACAAAGTAAACTTCTTGTCTGGTGCCTTCGGGCACTGCGTTTTTAGGCACTTCCAAAGTGACGCCCCAATATTCGTTCACCAATTTCACACCTTGACAATCGACGATACCGGTGGTAACATCTCGACTGTTTTTAATTGGACCACAAACATTCAAATTTTCGTTTTCTACATAATTTACGTCAACTTTATTTTTCTTCGACGCACTATCTTTATTTTTACTTTTAAATAGCAATTTTCTAAAAAGCTGAGGTGTACTGAAACTCTCTTTTTTTCTATGGTTAAATGATTGCGTTTTTGTCAGTTTAGGTTTTGGTTTTGGTGTGTTAGTATTTGCACTATTTGATAAATTATTAGCAATGTTAGGCTGTGATCCATAAAAAGCATACAGCTCCCGATTCCTTAAAATAAGAAAATTTTGAATTACTTTTTTTTGTTATTTTTTTATATCGAAACTAAATAAAAATTTTAAATAAATATTAAGCAGGTTAATGTGTGGGTTAATAAAATGCAAAGTGGTTAAATTAATAATGCACTACTGCTGGATTCTTAATCCTTCAAAAGTTGCAACATGTATAATAAAATTATAATTGGGTCATTCCATGTCAAATCGACCAATTTTTTGCGATTATATTCATGTACCTCTTCGATTTTGTTCATATTTGATGTACTTTTAAGTTATTGGCACTCCAAAAATAATTCAAATTTAGCTTGTAAGGCTTCGATAAATAATTTCTAGCGGCCGAACTGTACCACTTATTAGACACTGATTTTTTTTATGAAAAGAAGATATCGAATAGGCCTTTTTAGTGAGTTTTTTGTGTAAATAATTAAGGTCGCAAAATGGGGGGCCCTGATAAAATTTTGACTTTGAATGCCCCTTCCGCAAAAATTAAGTAATTTAAAATTCTCAAAACAATATACTATCTTTATTATACTTTTGGCTACTTGCACACCAAATTTTAGAGTGGGCACGTTTTTGGTTTAGGAGTGACATCGAAATGAATAATCGTGGTCATAAATCGTACAATGTAAACGGATCACTTTAGGACCAAATAAAAATACGGGCCCGTTTATTTTGAATAACTTAGAAGTATACCAAATTTGAGCAAAATCAAAGAGGATCATGAAAATACGTTGGTTGATTTGGCATGCAATGACCCAGTTATTTTATAAGATGTTTTTATTAAGAATAAATATATTAATTTCCAGATTGTGAACTAATTTATTATTCCAGTCAAGGAAAACTTTTAGCTGCAAAAATGCGGGAAAGCTGAAATTTGGCAGATATGTGTATTTGAGTGTTCCCTAAAATCCCGTCGAGTTCGCCCCCAATTGCTAATTATTATAGCTCCTCAAATGTTTAGGTTTTTGTCTATAACTCGCATAATTTCATTTTTAGAGTTATTAAAATAGTTATTTTAAAATTCACTTAAGAACATTTCATTCAAAAATCGAATGGGGTACCGACAAAAAATTTAGTAGTGTTTTTTTACGTAAATACGGTCGTTAGGATTAGTACACGCACGACTTGGCATGAATGGCACTTTGCACGGAAAATTTACTAACTGATGTGTGAGATAATGTCAGGGATTGAATAAATAATTCAAATTTATTTGAATTTTATTATTTAATAACATCGAAATGAGTCGCTTTTAGCAAAATTTAACCACATTACAACGCAAAGGACATCCTAAGGATCGTATTTCGATTAAAAAAACACTACTAAATTGTTTTGTCGGTACCCCATTATTTAAAAACTCTTTTCTAATTTGCATTTTTTAAAATCAAATTCATTTTGGCTTTCTGGAATTGATTTTTATTTCAGGAATAGCATGGCCTACTTATAAGGTACCCCTTGAGGTTAATTATATTGGTAAAAATAAGGTAGTACGTAACAATAACATAATATACATATTTATATCTTGAGAAAAGTGTTTACCTTAATTTTGCCATTGTTAGCTCAGTGCTTATGGGATTAAACCGCGAATGAGATCGAGAATGGGCGTAGAATCAGAAATCACGAGAAGTAGATATAAAATCTTTTGGATTTCCAAATGCCCGGTAATATTATTAAAAAATTTGATGAAAAAATGCTACATTTTTATCTATTTTCGCTTACTCTGCAAAAATTAAACGAAATAGTGAAAAATTCAGAAGGAATTTTCGGTAGAGCATAAAAGTATTATGTAAAAAAGTTCCCAAAAGCACATATCTGAGATAAGTAGTTTAGGTGTGAACATCTTTCGAATTTGGACCTCTCGATACGCCCAACTTTGAGATGATTTCGTGATTTTCGCCAATGCGTTAATTTTACTTAAGATTGATGGCAACAACGTAAACATAAATTCGTTGCTTATTAGAACACCATAATATAACTTCCACATTTTCAAAAAATTATTTTCACCCCAAATTTAATTTTTTATTCGCACGGTAAACCTTAACACTATCAACACCACATCTTTTGCTTCAATTGTTAATATCTCGGGAAGTACTGGTCGAAAAATAATGTGAATTTTTATACTTGTAGGTAATAATATTCTCTACAATTTTGTTTCCTTATCCTTTCTTCGTAAATTCAACCGTTCGTCAGTTATGATTAAAATAATGTATTCATCCAGAATGGAACAAAATGTAAATCTCGAAGAGTACACAAATTTTTAAAAGTGGAGGGGCACGTGACCTCATTTGAATTTTTGCTCAACTTTTAATGTCGTGTCGCCGGTAAATCGGTGAAGTCGTCCGTATCAGATGGATGACGCCATCCAAATTTTTTTTAACATCAATCGCTTTTTTTAGATATTAGTTTTTTGAAGAGTTCATAATATTGGATGGTGTCGTCCATCTGATGTGGATGACGTCAGTGATTTTCTGATAACATTAAAAGATGAGCAATAGTTCAAATAAGATCATGTGTCCCTGGATTTTTTGAAATAATTGTATATTTTCAGAGATTTTCACTTTGTTCAATTCCGGATGAAATTTTTTTAACCATAACTGTCGAACGGTTGAATTTACGAGCAAATGATAAGGAAACAAAATTGTAGAGAATGTTATTACCTGCAAGGATAAAAATGCACACTATTCTTCGACTAATATTTATCGAGATATTAACCATTGAAGCAAAAAGTGTGGTGTGGATAGTATTAAATTTTACTGAACTAATAAAAACTTAAATTGGAAGTGAAAATCATTTTTTCAATATGTAGAAATTATATAATGGTATGAATTTTAATTTTTATGTTTACGTTGCATTGGCGAAAATCACGATTTCATCTCAAAGTCGGCAGATTGAGCGAACAGCTTCGAAAGACTCCCATGCCTAAATTATTGATCTCAGATATTTAATTTTGGGAACTTGTTTTTAGATAATTTCAAGTTCTATAAAAAATTCCTTTAGCTTTTTTCGCAATCTCCCTTAGTTTTTGCAGCGTAAGCGATAACAGATAAACATGTAGTATTCGGGATTTTATTTTTTTAACGAAATTGTCGGGTATTTGAAGACCGAAAAAATTAGAATAATATTTGCCTATATTATTTTACACTTAACACTTCGAAATTTTGATCAAAAATCACGTCTAATTACTAGCCTATATGACCTATAGGTAAATTTTCAGAAACTATATCTTGGAGAAAATTTTATGCTATTCAATTTTGATCTAATGAGAATTTTCAGTAAAATTGTAATTAATCGAGTTATACACGAAGAACTACGTTAGCGAGGCTAAAATCCCAAAGTAGGGAAGAAGAGAAAAGGAAATTTTGAAGGCTCCCTTGGGACACTCAAATACACGTGCCTGCAAAATTTCAGTTTGCCCGAATATTCTTCAAATTTGAACCATTTTTTCGACTAAATTTTGAAAAATCTGTTTTTTCAAAAATTTTGTGCTCTTCAATTTTGGTCTGATAATTAAATTTACCTAAAATTTTTTATTTTAATATTAAAATTACCCATTGGGACAAACCGCCAAGGGATTTTACATGGGGTTATTGGGTCACTCATGCCTACCAAATTTCCAGCTTGCCCTGATTTTTTGCTAGCTTGAGCCCTTTTTTTGTTTATTTTTTAATTTTAAGGTGGTCAGTACGTTTTTTGATCTTTTATGGTAAGAATGCACTAAATTGAAAATTGCACGGGTTCGCAAAGAATTTTGTTCGTTTGGTTGCGGAGTGCACCCGCAGTTATTAAATCGCCTTATTTATATTATTATTGTTGTATCACGTACAAAATATAAACAATACTAATTTTTATACGGTTAAGTAACAATTAAAAATGAAAGATTTCATAAAATAAAAAAAATGACAAACCAATTTTTAAAAAATAATGAGAAAACCGTGACAATAGCACAAATCTGACATCAGTTACGCCTTATGAAAATTACATGATGAAGTTTCCGACTTACATAATATCCACTTAAAATACTCTTCTCTGAATTTCTTAAATTATTTTTATTCATACCCAAAATTACCTAGTTTATTTATTTATAACATTATTATTTTCGTCCGTAATTAAAAACGGAGATATTTTATTTGAATGTCCAATATCACACAATCCATACAATCTATAGTTATTTATTCATTTTAAATTTCAAACTATTCAATAATCATGGGTTGTCCCTCGTTTGTTTATTTAAATATGAGATTTCAGATCTCTCCACAAAAAGAAGCCAAATGGGGATAAAACCAAATTCGGTGGTAGCTCGAACAACGCGCGCTATTTCCACATGAAACCTCATAGTAACTCAATTTTCGAGAGTAAATCTCGAAGTGCAGTTCTTTCTGCGTTTTATAGGGATTTAATTCTTAATGTTTAATTCTTTGCTCCTATTTATTCTACAGAAAAACTGTACATAAATTTCTTAGAGAAAAAAAGTTGCATCTCTATATTATATTATTTTTTAGGCCCGGCTCAAAACAGTGGACAGGATGGGTTCCAGTCCATGGCGCTGTCTTTGGGGGGGGGGGGGGTTATACCATACTCTTCCAATTTAAATAATAAAGTTAACAATGAAGATCGGAGGTCATGGCTTGATGCTCTATCAAGCCACTGCTAAAAGATCACTGCTAAAAGTTTTTGGCCCCAAGAAAATCATAAAATTTACTATAAATCATACACTTTTATCAATTTTCATAAATAATTATTAAGAATTTCTAGTGACTGTACAGAAGACTTTTCGATCACTCAATCCCCGGATTATGACGTTAAATACCAGATGGATTTGTTTTCTACCATCTCCTACAGGATTCTATGTAAAGACATTCTGGCAAAATTCTAAAACGTGGGTAGTATATAATTGGTTCACAATGAGCTTCTACTACAGAAACTGAAATTCTGAAACTTCGGATTCGTAAAAAATTGATAAATTATAGTGGTTTTCAGAATAACAGAGCAAATTTGTGAAATTTAAATTTCGTACAAGATTTGACCTAGAAATTAACGTAAGAATAGTAAAACTATACAATTAAAAAATATAATTTAGGTCATTTTCAGAGGGAAAATTCTGAAAGTTTGATCTTCTATTAATGGAAAAATTGTAAAAAAAATTTTAATGAATTTCCTTTTTACAACTTGGCTCCAAAAGTTACATTTTACTAGTTAACAAAAAAATTGTAAAATTACCGTTGATAAATTAGTGGAATTTTCAGGAGGTGAAAATCAAAATAACAGGGTAAATTTGTGAAATATAAAATTTGACCAAGAAATTATCGTAGGAATAGTAAAAAAAATACTATTAATAAAGAAAATTTAGGTCATTTTCAGAAGGTGGAAATAGAAATAATCGAATAAAATTCTGAAAATTTAATCTTCTGTTAATGGAAAAACAGTAAAGAAATTCAAATAAATTTCCTTTTTTCAACTTTGCTCTATTACTTATATTTCGATTAGTTAACAACTAAATTGAAAAAAATTACCGTTGATATATATGTGTTGTTTTCAGGAGATGGAAAAAAAAGTTTGGTCGGGGTCGAGTCAATTTTGCCTATTATTTTGTTGATTTGAGATGCAATGACCCAATAATTATATTCATGTATCTATTCAATTTTGGGTGAGAGTTAAGTAACCACCGCCACTACGAACTGTCTTGTAACCTTCCTAATGGAAAGATGAAGGTTTATATAGACCCCTCCTGCAAAAAAATTCTGAGAATGTATTATCAAAATTTTGAGTAAATCGATTTTGAAGTTATCATGTGGATTAACGAGATTCTAGGGCGCGTCAGCCATTATTTTTTGTTTTTAGGCGATTTTTAGGGGGTTTCAGATCCCTGTTGCCTTTATCCCGGTGTTCTTGATCTGTGGCGCCTTCTCATATGTTTAGTTCCGCCGCGTAGCGTCTCTGAGCACGAAAAAACCGCCCGGAGGCCCGGAGGCCCGGAGGGCCGTAGGGTAGGTTTTTTGATGCTCATAACTCTGGCCAAGCCAGTTTTTGGGAAGGGTGACTTTTATCCAACATCGAATTTCAATAATTTTTTGTGACTTTCGGATAGTTTAATGTATTTAAAAGACACTGGTAACACTCCTATGGCAGGATAAACCAATATTTGATAGAGAAAATCGACTTTGAAAATCGGTCATTTTACCATGTATCACTGACGCGCGGGTGGAATCTCACCGGAATCTCACTCATTTTGTTGACGGTCCGCGCAACTTGAACTAGACTTAGCCGTTTGCGGATCGCAGATGCTTCCACAAGCTCCGATAAATCACCCCCCATAGCATCACTAAAATTTCACTAGTTGCCAATTCTAACTAGTTCCAAGTAGAAGCCACTCACTTCGGGGTCATCAATAGAAATTCCACAATTTCTTTCTTCGAATTAGGGACTCTACTATAACGATAAACGCAAAAACTTTCTTTTCACATATCCATACCCACAGTCACAAACCAGGTTTTTACCAGACAGACCGCCAAGCGCCAATTCCCAGAGACCCACCGGTCTCTAAAACTTCCAACGTCACTAATGTATCTTTTCAGATGAAGGAGAAGGCCGGCTACGCCGGGATGCTCCATCAAATACATATCAGGTAAAGGTAAAGGTATCGCAGATGCAGCTCGTCACTCCTACATGTAACATCGATTATTTTTTGTTTTTGCGCGCTTTTTTGGGGGTTAAACGTAATAGATAACTGCCGCATACCGCGACTATACTTTTTAATGCATTTTCAAGGGTCCCTAACATCCCGGTTGCATAAATCCCGGTGTTCTTGATCGGTGGCGCCTTCTAGTTCCTTTAGCCCTGCCGCGTAGCGGCTCGGAGCACGAAAAAACGCCCGGAGATGCGGAGCATCGGAGGGTAGGTTTTTTGATGCTCGCAGTTCTGGCCAAGCCAACGTTTATTATGTTTTTTTACCCCAAAATCAAAAATTTAATTTTTTCACTTTTTCGGCAATACACGGGTTATTTTCCATTTTTTTGCGAATATTTATTACTAATATCTACTAATCACACCCCCACCTACCCGAATTTCAAAAAATATTTCAAATCGGAGCCAAAAAATTCACCCCATTTCAAGCGACCGGCCGAAGATGCGACACATCGACCCGGTGGTGCATCAGCGACCCGTACTATTTCAACTCGCAGCATCTTTCTTATTTTCACACTTTTTTCGGATTTTTTTTCATGATCACCTCCGCGCCGACAAAAGTTATACATTCGCATCAAAACATTGCCAAAAAGGCCGCGATAAACACAAAATTTTGCTAAATTAAATGTTGGGGGCGTGTCAGTAAATCTTCAAGCCACGCGAAAAAGAGGCCGACAACCTATCCCGGCCACGGGTGATAGTTTTTACTAAATTTTCGGTATTAATCCTTAAAAATCCTCAATTATCCAGGTTTAATTATGTATCTTATCCCTTTTTTGAACTTTCTACCGAAAGATTTTTAATTTTGGAGACTCCTTGTCAGTTGGGCCGTTGTCACCGGCGCCCGAACTTGGGTTATATTTATAACCTCGGTAGGCGTGGCTTAGACTACGAGCGCCTGATGCAACTTACACGCCCCCGTTAGCATAATCGATGCGAATTTCCCGTACTTTTCAAATTGATTTTTCTCGAAATTTTGACTATACATTCTCGGGCGAAATTTTTACAGGACACTCTAATAAGGTTCCTTTTGATATAAAAAAAATTTTGGGGCAATTTGGAGTGGCGGTGGATAGTTAACTCTTCCCCTACCGACCGAGCCATACCAATATAAAAGTCGCGAATTCTATTTTGTAATGATGATATTCAATAGGCCTTTTCAGCGAGTGTTTTACTGTAAATAATTAAGGTCATAAAATGGGGGCCCTGATCAAATTTTGACTTTGAGTGCCCCTCCCGCAAAAACGAAGTAATTTAAAATTCTCAAAAAAATATTATCTTTATTATACTTTTGGCTACTTGCACACCAAATTTTAGAGTGGGCACGCTTTTGGTTTAGGAATGACATCGAAATGGATGATCGTGGTCATATATCGAAACTTTGTAAGAAATATGTTTTTAAATTAAATACGGAAAAAATTAGATTATACTAGAGATTTATGTTTGCTTTTTCCGTTTTTAATTTAAAAACATTTTATTAAAGAGATTTTATCAATTAAGACTATTTTTTTGTTGGGTTTTGTTGTAAGTATGTATATTATTGATATGATGAGTGGCGGCTCGTAGCTTGTATCAATGGGAGGGCACAAAATATTAATAAAAATCTAATGTGACAACACATTACTTTCCTATTTACTAAATTCAACTTCAATTTATATCAATTGCATTGGTTGCCAATTTTATTTTCAGTTTATTTTTGGTTGCTAATTCAAAGCAATCCGTATTTTTTTAAAAGCGCACATTTTATTTTTTGTATTTTAACAGTAATTTAAGAGAAAAATAACAAGTGTTGGATATCATGAGACGCGGAAAAATAATCTCTTTCGATTGGTACCATTTTCTTTCTTAAATGTTCCACGGGGAAGCAGCACTACTCTTTAGCAATTTTCATTCCTCTAAAAAATGGGTTAAAAATGGTCGGTTTTTGCCTTTAGGCCGCATAACCTAGGAAATGAAGAATTAGTGCGAGCTTAATACTCCAACAATTATTTTTATTAATTTATTTTTTAGTTTCCAACCCAAAAACAATCTTTGTAGGGGGGGGGGGGAACAATTTCCCATTTACCAGGTAAAGGAAATTATTGCTATCAATGCTATTTTTGCTATTGCTATTTAATGATTTATAGTCCAGAAAAGGAAGCAAAAAATAATTCAAGCTTCAAGCTACTTGATTGTCAGAAAGAAGCCTCCAAACCCCAGAAGTTGTGGTTTTTCGCATATAATTCGTTTAATTTTAGTCTTACCGAAAATTATCATCAGACATAAATTGAAGAGCTCTCAGTTATCTACAAATTAGCTTTTTCAAAATTTGCCAACGTGATATTATTTTCGAAATACAGTTGACTCGCGATAATCCGACAGTTACGGGACCGAGGGGGTGTCGGATTATCAAAAATGTCGGATTACCGAGGGTTGATTTTTTAAAACTAAATTTTGACTTCTATGACAAGAAAATTTAAGTGGAATAAAACAAAATGAATAATACAAACAATTAAAGTACTACTAGCAGCATTCAAATATGTGCATAATATGCATGACATAATATGTATGAACATAATATCAGCATTAAAGGAGCACTCAGCAAATTACACAAGGCGCCTCTCTTCCAAAAAGTGTGAGTCAGCGTCTGTGTTGCAATCAGACGCGGCGTCGGACTACCGAGCGTGTCGGACTGTCAAATGTCGGATTATCGCGAGTCAACTGTACAATCAATTTCAGAAAAGCGAAATGCATCGATTAATAAAACTTTTAAAAAGTTTTGAATAAAAATTTCGTACATTAAATTTTTATCACCTAAAGTAAATTCTGAAATGCTTATTATATAGAAAATTTTCTATTCTTTAATTTTGGCGTAATGATAATTTTCTGTGAAAATTAAATTAAGCGAGTTATACTTAGACGAAAAGTCGCACTGGGAGGACTAAAATCGCACAATCCCCAATTGAAGACAAATCCAAAAGCGGTTTTAGGGGACTTTTGGAGTTCCATTCTAACACTCAACTGCACATGCATGACAAACTTCAAACTAAAAATGCGATTTGCCTCAACTATTATATTTTTAACATATTATTTAAATGTATGGAGTACAAATACTAGTAGTGTGGGTAGTGGTGCTGAAGGCTCAGGATTCGATTCCATCATAGAACCTTAAATCAGGATCCAATTTCAATGTTATGTAAATTTAATATCAGTTCAATCATAACGCCCATATTTATTACCCCACTATTACGTCAAAATCTCCAATTAAATTCCGTGTCTTTATTAAATTTATAATCAATGCATCGAGCACAAATTCTGATTTTCCAAAATTCGGAAATTCTGTACAAATGGCATGCACATTATAATATCACGTCTTCTACCAACAAACGTGATCAGCAATTCATCATCCTCTAATATTAAAAAAAATTACTTCTTTTTGAAATTATCAAATCTTGAGCAGATTGATAAATATGCAAGGCCACGCCGCCTTTCACATAATAAATTGTTGATCAACAACTTGTAACACCTTGTTAGTGATATTAGTATACTCAAACATAACAACAAACTGCCCTTTCAGACAAATCATAAATTCCTTAAAAATAATTTTAAAATGCAAACGACAGAACACATTAAAAAAATCAACAATTAACATACCAAACTACTACTTTACATTTCAAAATAATGCAGTATCCTATTAAAAATAAATAAATAAGTAAAAATAACCAGTGTACATACAAACAAGAAGACAAAGTTTAAGCTCACCTCATATTGTGATGCAACGGTTTGCGATACAATTCGAATGCAGATCCTCTTTGTTCCCTAGAACCTTGCAAATCAACAATATTGGGCCTCTCAGGTAACCTTCCTTCCAAAACGTCACCATTTTCCATTCCATAAGCATCGCGTGAAATGGGGGTTATTTCGCTTCGGGATGCGTAAGAAATGTTTGTATGCCTGTGAGTCTCATATGGTGGTGCCATATCGTATTGGCCATGAATTGTGGTGTTGTATCTTACCGCCGTCTCAGTTTGCCAACTATTAGGGGGCATATTATAGTAATAATCTTGTTGTTTGAGATTCATAGTAGGAGAACGTTGATCTTGCTGAAATCGGCCATTAACACCTTCAAACTCCCGCAAACTCGTATCTATACATACCACTGGATTACTAAAACTTTTTCCGTGTTGATATGGCAAAGATGGTTGAATCATAGCGTCGTTTGAACCATAATTCCCTTGATTTTTGTACGGAGGTTTATAATTTTTAGGTTTGGGAGGTGGAACAGGTTTGTAGGTATTTGGAGGTCCATTTTGTATTATAGCAGGATTTTCAAAGCCGTTGGAATGATGATAATTATTTTTCATCGGCGAATGATGATGATGGGGTGGCATATTGTGAATGGTTAAATGTGACTGACTCAAATCCTGATGCGAAGTTTTTATAAATTCCTGCACCGAATTATTATTCCTGCTGTAGAAAACAAAACAAAAAATATAAACAATCCAAATATTCCGTTAAAATTTACCTGTACTTCCCGTAATCGGTCTTGGTTTCAATGTACGGTTTAGTAGGCGTGTTTTGTTTGCCTGGTGATCTGGAATACCTGCAAATTTTTGTTTTCATCCTTTTTTTGGTCTTTTGTTTTATATTTATATGGTATTTTTTTGAGTAAACCCCCCTCATAATGTAAATAAAACAACAAACCTATACATATCTTGTCGTTCGCGCGCGTCAACATGTCCCAACGATGTCAATTCGTTTTCGACTTCATTGCGCGAATTTTCATCCACAACTTCATTGGAACCGTTTGGACCTAAAGTATACTTCAAATCCAACTTGGATCCAATCCTATCGTGTCGATTTTGATCCCACCTTGTGTTATATTTTGACGATACTGCAACATTATCGGAATCAATTTTAGATAAAGTGGTTTTTAAATCATCATGAGCATTAGGACCTAATCCGGAATTTGGCATAGCTGAATGTTTATTTAAGGAATCGTAACTTGAAAGGGAGTCCTAAAAAAATTAATTTGAAATTTTAATTTTCAATACAAAAAACCACAAGAAAGAACGTACCGATTTCGAATTAACGCTTCTTTCTAACGAACTTTTATTATTAAAGTTTCCATTTTCACCGTTATTATTTTGTTCACCATTTTCGTTACCGGTTGGTGGAGCCTTCGTGCCAAATAATCTTTCATGAGCAGAACGTCTGTAAAAGTTATTAAAATTATAAGTTTTCAAAAAAAAAATTTAAAGTCATAAATGTAAATATTTTGTCGAGTTGTGGCTTCAATTTAAATCTTAGGATGTGTTAATTGATTGCTTATTAACGACATTATCACCGGGCTACAAAAACATTTTAATGTTTGTGAAGTCATAAATTACTTTGAACCAAACCGACACTTTAAATAAACAAGTAATACGGTAAAAAAAATTGCGGGAACCCTATTGAAATTATTGATGAAATTTTATGTGATTTTATGCACCACAATTTTGCTATAATATTACGAAATTTTGACTGTATACATACAAAGAAACTTTGTATCCTACATTTTTGTAACAATACTTGTAAAGAATTTCTTAAAAACCATATCAAAGATAATAGGAACAAAATAAACACCACAGTCAAGTGGTGACATCGAGCTGGAATGGACAAACCTCAAAAATATTATTAAAAAACTACTTTTGAAGCCCTTGGACGGACTTCAAAAGAGGAGGGGGCTGAACATATGGAATGACGAACTGGAAGTACGAAAAGAAAGGCTACCATAAATTAATATCAAATTGCACACACTAAAACAAAGAAGATTATAAAAGAAGAAGAAACAGAGAAGTTCAACAGATATACAAAGAATTAAAGCAAAATAAATGGGACAATTTATAGCGCTAAACTATTACGAAACATTCTGGAGAAATTGAAACGAAGTACTACAGACTGACTACAGAAGTAGACAGAGGTTAGATTTGAAAGAATTAAATAAAGCACTTCACGATATCAAAAACCGTAAAGCTACGGGAGAAACTCCCGAGATTCATTAATAATATCCAAGTGAATACACCACAATAATGGAAGATCGCAAAGATAACCAGAATATTCAAGAAGGGAAACAGGGCGTTGTGCGAGAACTATAGATGAATCAGTTTATTGAACACCACCTACAAAGCATCTTCAAAAATAATCAACAAAAGTTTAAAACTGGATTTATAAGAGGCAGATCATGCATAGATGAGAGGAAATTTAATTTGTGGAGATCCGATGGTATTCACTACGTGCGACGGAAAGCTGATGAACGATATAGCGATGAATGTCTCCAGAGGACCGTGAAGAAACCAGGGGGCCAAATGATCTGGAGGTGTTTTTCTTTTCACGGAATGGGAAAACTTCATTTTGTGGAGGGAACAGTGAAGGCAGTTGACTACGAAATAATATTATCTAACTGTTTGCTATTATCCATTAGTTAGTACTTCGCCAGGGTATCACAGTGCCTTTTTCAGAATGACTCAGCTCCATGCCATAGGGCTAAAAGGGTGAATAATCGTTCAAGGTGTTTGCTTAAACTATTATCTACGAAATGTTTACTATACAGTGTCAATTAAATAAAACGTTTCTTTCAGATAACTCATTTTAAAGCAGAAAAAGGGATTATTTCGTTACCGTGGCCAGGAAATTCGCCAGATCTGAACCCGATAAAAAATTTATGGACTATTCTTGGGGCTAAGATCAAAGAGAGGAAACATCAGACTAACCAGGAACTGAGATATGCTCTAAAACAAGCATGGTATGAGGATATTTCTAGGCAAACTATCGAAAATTTAATTTCATCCATGCCGGCACGTATTTCGCCTGTGATAAAAGCAAAGCAAATATTTTTAAAACATACTTTTGATAGAAAGTATTAAAAAGATTTTTTTCAGTTACAATAAAAAGATGAAACTTTAAATTTAATAAGTGGTATAAAAAAGGTTTAATAGAAAATAAACAAAACTATATTAAAATACGAGTATTAAAAATTCAACACGTGATTTGATTTCATCAAAAAAGGAAAACGTCCAGTTCCAAGAGTCGCCGGGCAGAACCAAGGACAGCCAATAGCACTTGAGTCGTGCTCAATACACACAGAGAATCACAGCAAAATCGCGACCAGTGAAGGTCAAGTTTTGACCTTAGTTTGATGAGATATTTTTGCGTAAGAAAGTTTTATTGGTATTGGTTCAGATTGGTACCATTGAGTTAATTGTGCAACATGTACATCAGGGTTTAGATAATCAAGAACAAATAAGGTTCAAGATAGTACTCCAAGACCAGATCATAGAGCAAACTGAAAACTTTAAATACTTTGGATGCACAATTTCTCTATACGAAGAAAAGGATACAGAAAAGAAAATTGAAAAATTCGACTAAGTACTATCGTATATCATTGGAACTTGGAACCACTATTATAAGACAATCTTTAAGAACAAATACAGCCAAAACACAGCATTGATGTTTTATAAAAAGATGTCAGTACCAACAGTGATCTATGGAAGCGAAACATAAACGAAACGACAAACGCTTACAAAATGCAGAAATGCGGTTCCCAAGATGGATTGTATAAGAAAATTGACCGGAAACATAACACCAATATTTGGAATGAACTGAACATCTTCAGTCTAAATGACCGCATCTCGACTATAGAAATGATTGGAAACAACATCTTGAAAAAAATTTTTAATGATGAGAAATAAAGGTACATTTCGTTCCCCCTCCCCCATCGCAAATTTTTTAATAAAATTAGTGTCAAATACTTGAGCTTCGTTTGAGTTCCAATAAGCTTCCATCAAGATCGTTTGAACCAAACGCATCGCAAAGTTATTCGGCAAAACTTTAGGGGGAGGGTTGTAGAAACGACAGCCCCCACCCCCATCGCGAATTTTTTTTATAAAATTGTTGTCAATCGGTAGGGAACCGTTTGAGCTCCAATTCCCGTCGTTTAAGCTTCAAAGGTTTTTAATAAAAATTCAATTATTTAGAACAATTTTGAGAGGGGCCGTAGAAATGCTGTTTTTAAGAAGTAATTTTTTAAATAGAATAAGTACCAATTGATTCCGAATCGTATGAGCTCCAATGATCTTCAATTTTCATCGTGTGTACCCCCAAGGTAAAAAAAGTTAGAGCGTTTCAAAGATTGTGAAATTGTAAAATTTACCGCTCCAAGCAAGCAGCGCGCAGAATTTGTGTTGCTGATAACAATTAAAATAGATTTTGTTTTGTAACGTTAAAAAAGAAAAAGAGCATCATGGTCGATAAACAGTTTGCTAGTCCAAGGTACTGGTGGTGGGAGTTCTTCGCGATTTTTTTTAGTCATGAATAAATTATAAATTGTTTTAATTAAATAATATTTTTGAATAAAATTCGTGTCAATCGATCGAGCATTCCAATTAGCTTCTATTCCAATCGTTTTAACCCCAAAGATAAAAAAGTTAAAGCGTTTGAAAGATTGTGAAATTGAGTGACATTTCACTGCCCCCCCCCCATTGCAAATTGTTTAATGAAAATAGTGTGAAACTTTTGAGCAACAATGAGCTTTCATTAAAATCTTATGAACCACACGCATCGCAAATGAAAAAACTTCATTAAAACATTCGTGATGGGGGTGGGGGGAGGGGGGGTGAAATGTCACTCAATTTCACAATCATTCAAACGCTCTAACTTTTTTACCTTTGGGATTCAAACGATGGGAATTGAAGGTCATTGGATCTCAAACTATGCTCGATTGATTTATCCAATTTATAATCTAATTTTAATCTAGTTTATTGAAAAAATAACCGTAAAAAATCAGTTCTACAACCCCTCCCAAAAGTTGATCTAAATAATTGAATTTTTATTAAAAATCTTTGAAGCTAAAAACCATGGAAATTGAAGCTCAGCTCAAACGATTCCCGATCGATCGACATCAATTTTATTCAAAAATTTTATGTAATTAAAAAAATTTAAAAATTTATTCGCCACTAAAAAAATTTCGCGAATAATCAACGCCGATGATGCTGTTACCAGCAACAGTAAAATTCTGCGCACTACTTGCTCGGAGCCATGTTGGTAAATCTTCAATTTCACAATCTTTGGAACGTAAATAATTTACCTTTCAGGCACAAATGATGGAAATTTAAGCTCATAAGAGCTTAAACGATTCGCGATGGATTGGCATTTATTTTATTATATTATTAAAAAAATTACTTCTTAAAAAATGCATTTCTACAGCTCCTCCCAAAATTGTTCTAAAGAATTGAAGCTCATACGATTCTCAGTTTTATAAAAAAAAAGCTTCCCGATTGAGGGGGGGCTGTCGTCTCTACCCCCTCCAAAGTTTTCACGAATGACTTTGCGATACGTGTGGTTCAAACGATTTTGTTAGGCTTATTGGAGCTCAAACGTAATTCCATAAACGTTTGACACTAATTTCATTAAAAAATTCGTAATGAGGGGGGGGGGAAATATACTCGGAGAAATAGCATACCTCATCCATAAGTTTCGTTAGTATTCGTTGAATACCAAAATCCAGTTTACCATAGAAGAAGAAAAAGATGGTAATTTGAATTTTTTGGATGTAAGCTTAACGAAGTTCGAAGATCGTTAGTAAGATTTCCGCATCTTTAGAAAGTCTACCACGACTGAAATTATCATCCCGTATTCATCGAACCAGTCGAGAAAAATAAAGATGTCCGCTTTTCACAGCTTAATCGATACACTCTTTAAAGTCCTGTGGTCGAAAGAAAATTTCCTAAAGGAGGTAAACAATATAATGAAGAAAACATTCAACAATGGTTACACCATGGATTTAGTGGATAACCCCATCTACAAAAATAAAAGCTGATTATAAAGGGTTTAACAACCTCAGCATTTGCTCCTCAAGTTGAAAAACCCTTTTCAGTAGTTGGGGTGTTATCAACCATGTTGGGAGACATTTGAACAAGTTGGGCCTTAAAGTCTCTGGAGTGAATAAGATAAATATTATTGGTCAACACAAGGCCAAAAATGATTTCCTATCACTTGGCGGAATTTACTAATTTAATAAATTGCATTATGTGCGATGAAATTTACATCGGTCAAATCGGTACATCCATCAAAACTGGTATCAAGGTACATAAGATGGGCATAACCAACAAAAGAACGTCTACAAGTTTTTCTTCCCATTGTCTTGAAACAGGTCACGATTTAAACCCCAAAAATATCGGGTTATTGCATCGAGAATGTAAAAGATGTATGCTGACCTTACTGGAAGGGCTCGAAATCAAGAAGGCCTTACTAAACCGTAAACTCGCAACTGAAACTTCAGGACATCAGTTTACCACTGTTGTTCCATATTCCTCAACAGTTGGAATGTCCCTTCCGTTTAAGCTTTCTTATTTCTTGAGACCCCTGAATAATTATCAGATACCCTAATTTTTAACGCAGTTGGTAATCAAATTTTCCTTGAAAAAGAAGCGAATAATTACAATGCTGTTGTTTGAGGCGCAAAGGCGCTTTTATTCGACCACTAGTATTTAGAAAAAACTGAAACTTTATGGAAATTCATTTTTATTGGAAACTTGAAAAAACAGTTTTTTTATGTACCACATAACTTGAAGGAATTTTATAAAAAGTCAAAAAAGTTGTAAACATATCAAATTCTACATTTTTGTAATGAGTTTTAAAAAACAGCTGATTTTTAGATAATTTAAAAAAACGTCAAATAGAACAATAAAATTTTAGTCTCCTATAATCTTTGACACTAATAAAAGGATGTGAGGAAACTGTGCAATAAGTAGCGCAGCCGAAAAAAATTTTCTTCAGCTACACACTAAAGAACAGGCTTATTTTAGTCTATAGAAAAAATTTCATGCGAGAAATCCTTAAAAACAACCCCAAAATCGACTTTTTAAAAGTAGGGAAATTAGCATTGAATAGGCCGCGCCCCCCAGGCAGACACGATCAAATGCATCGACGTTCCCTTCGAATCGAGTGAAATTTTTTCGCTCGAATTTGATTTTTTCTTTGAAATTCGGATAGATGGGGGTGTGATTAGTAAATATTAGTAATAAATATTAGCAAAAAAATCGAAAATTACCCGTGTATTGCCGAAAAAGTGAAAAAATTAAATTTTTTTTATTTTCGATTTTTGGGGTGTGCATTCGATTAGAAGGGTTATCCATCGTCAAAACCTACTCTTCCGGGGCGCCGCTCCGCTCCGCGTTGCACCCTTCCAGAGCGGTTTTGACTCTGGTTTACTGGGCTAAACATACGAGAAGCGCCTTCCATCAAGAAAACCGGGATGAAGAAAACTTAGAGACCCTAGAAATAGCATTAAAAAGTATAGTCGCGGTATGGGGCAGTAAACTTTTACGTTTCACCCCCAAAATATCGAATAAAACAAAAAATAAATCGATGTTACATGTACGAGAGACGAGCTGCTTCTGCCGGTGCGAAATTTTCCAAGTGTTAGGGTCATTCATTCCACACGTACTGTCAACAAAATGACGACGCGCGGAATCTCGTACGTAAAATGGGATAAAATTCGCCAAGTTCAAATGCGTTTTTTTCAAATGTTTGGGCCCATTTCTCGCAAAATATTTATATAAATCTACTCTATAAACCTTGTTCTTTAGTGTGTAGCTGAAGAAAATTTTTTTCGAGTGGAGCTACTTATGGCACAGTACCCGGATGTGATAATGTTTCGACTCGTTACTTTTCATTTTATTCGCTCAGTCAGGGGTCAGAAATTTTTACTCTGATACCTGTTTAGAGCGGTAAATTACAAACGGTGATTCCCGCGTTTGTAAAAATTACGTAAATTAGCGTTTTAAAAACAAAAACTTACCCATTTGGTGTTTTGGTTGGGGTTGCGTGCATTCCGGGTGGTTTCACTCCTCTATCGACACGCGGTGGTAAATCGGGTGCCGTTGCATACATTCTTTCATCTCTAGGACTCCGTCTTGGTGTTGATTCGCTCAAACTGTGCCCTTTGGAGTGGTTAAAGTTGCCGTGAAAAACCCCACTTTGTCGTTTATGGCCATCGGATTTCATGTAGTCATTTCTGCTATCATTTAAAGACTCCTTCGAATAACCGTTTTGGTGATATTCTTGTGGAGCATGCGAATACAATCCGCTCTGTTTGTAGTTTTGCCCATCGCCGTTCACGACAACGTCTTGTTGAAGATTTTGGTCGTGATAGTTCGATTCTTTATTTTGAGGGTTTTGTATGGGTGGAATATCCGAGTTTGGTTGATTTGCAAAACCGTATCTTGTGTCGTATGTTGGCTAAAATTTCGTTTTCGGACCAGTTTTTATGATTTGAAAATTAGAATTTACCTGATATGGTGGTAATACGTCGGTGGTGCTGTTATCAGCCATCACAACACTTGGATCAGAACTTGCTTTAGTTAATCTACCTGCGTTCGGGTTATTCAAACCAGGTGATATCGGTGGACCTGGGCTGTGTTCCAAATCACTTTCGGGTGAACTTGCGTATGATAATCTCAAAGATGACATAGGAAACAGGAAATCATCGGATAGTGATTCTTCAGGCTAAAATATGGATCACAAATTGACAAAAACACCAAGAGCAGCATAAACGAATACAAGACATACAAAAAGTTAATAAGTAACAAATAAAATTAGGCCTGCAATATGAATTTTATGTTTTACAAAAATGCAATTTTTTCGCTAAAATGAAAAATGTTAGGTACGTAAGAATTTTGTAATTTCTTCAACTCGACATTTGTACTTTAACCATAAGTGAGAAGGCGGTCATAGCTTGGCAGTTAAGTGCGTCTACTGCTAATGCGAAACGCTCGGATCGAATCCGGGCAGGGTAAGAACTTTATTCTGACCGTCTCTCCTCGGCAGGCAATGGCAAACCACCGAGGTAATCTGCCAAGAAAATCCATCTCGAAATGAAGTGTAGTACACTTCCCGTGGTTCGGAGCCCACGTTAAACAAGTAGGTCCTCTATGTATGTGAAAACAATTTGAACGCACATCATATGCATAGAAAGAGATAGAACGAGATGGGTCACCAAACCCTCATTAGGGTAAAAGGACTGAGAAGGAAGGAGAAGACCTAGACAGAATATTTTTGCCATCCATTTTCTCTATTTTAAAATAATTTGTGGTTTTTCATGGTTTCCCCTTTTTTCAATTTAATTATTTTCCCAAATATTCCTGCCATGACACAATGTGGAAAATAAAAAAGTTTGAATGAAATTTTTTTATCTTCTGATTTAGGGTTAAAATGCAAATACTTTATTTTAGAAATTTTAGCAAAAGCAGTCGAGTTGGAGCCTTCAAATATGAGGTTATGTTAGGTATATTACTATTAAAATCTATTATAAATAATAAAGTCGTCTTGAATATGATACAGACATTGAGTTTATTGACCCACCACCCAACAGGCGGATGTGGAATTCGAACCCGCAACGACTCGCTTGTAGTCGCTTACGTTTGCCACTATGCCCCTCTGTTAGGGAATAGTGATACTGGATTTGAAATTTAAGAATAATGTAAAAAAATTGCATGTTCCTACAGATTTAGTTTAAGCTGAGCAATGCAAGCACAATCAACACAAAATCAAGTTACACCACACATTAAAAGCTCATGATAAACATATTAGAAGATTAAAATTTTTATACAACTTTTTTCAATTTTCTTCTGATAAAACAAAGAATAATTTATTATACAAGATTTGAAAAAAAAATTAAAAATAGTTGCAGTAAAGCGAGTAGAGTCTAAGAAAAAATTGTAAGGTTCTGCAAGTTGGAAGAATTGAATTTTTCTCTCAGATGAAAGATAAAAATAAATTCAGATTGTAGGAAAAGTACGATCTATACTTTTGAAATGTATGGTATTATCACGTAAAAACATAATTATAAAATTACTTTATTGTTGCTACGGGATGACCGCTGGTTGAAATAAGGAGCGAAAATTGGGAACTCGGATTTCGCGAAGTTTCTATAGCATCTTCGATGATATTCTGTAACTGCCATATTATACAGTTTACAGCATAATATAAATAACACGAGAGGGTTCTGCTAAGAAACTAAAATCAGTCTTGAGATTTTACTCCAGTCAGTGGCGGCTGGCACGGGGAGAGCGACGGGGCGCCACCCTCCCAGAACAGAAAAACTCAGAAAAATAGATTTTAATGCCAATACACCGCTTGCAACATACTCGTAGTAGTTACTCCTCTTTTTTTAATTTATGTAACTATCTATACTGCCGTGCTTTGTTAAAACGTCCTAACTAACAAGTTAGTTTTCGGAAGAAAACTGACTTTATGTAAATGTTATAAGCTGTCTTCATTATAAAATTGTATTTAATGGCTTAATAACATCCACATAAACTCATGTTTTTTCCCCAAAAACCAATTTGTTAGTTAGGACGTTCTAACTAATGACGGCAGTATATTATGTCTGTAGCGCTAAATTGATACGTCAATCCCATCACAAGTGCGACCTGCAGGCCGCACAACCAACGCAATTCATCACGTTCGTGTGATTCTTGAAAGCCTACATTAAAAAAAATTTCCGTTTTGCAGAATCCACATCAATAAAATATATTATTATTCGTATTAAAGCATTTTAATTATTTATTTTAACCCTTTTTATTTTAGTAAACAAACAATAAGCTAACGAGGATGCGTTAAGAACAAATATAAAAGGAGAATGTCGTGTTCTAAGGCCGCACTGAATCGTGATTGCCCTGGTTGTGCGGCCCAAAGGCCGCACTGATGCAACGCATCATCGGATCCGGTTATGTCGATAATAATCATGATAGCGTTTACTACCGCAGGGATCCTGAGTCCACACAAATATCCAATAATGTCAGCAATAAAAAAAATCTTTTCGATTAATTTTATTGGCTGGACAGTCCAGTTTAATGTTTATGACAAGAAATAAATGGGACATTGGAATCAGAACTTTGTCGTTCTGATTGGCTAGATGATGTTTCCGTTTCGTATTAAGCAGTGGCGGTTTATTCTAAAGGGCACACTGGCACACCCTCTTCTATCCAAAATTACAAACAACTATACAAAAATTATTTTAAAAAAATAATTTTAAGTAATAAGTAAAAATTAAAATACAGTAAATATATATTTTTCCTTTTTCTTTAAATTTTGTGCCCTCCCATTGAAAAAAGTCAAGATCCATCACTGCAAATGAAGTTCTAAAAAATAGGAAGCTGTAGAGACCGGGGGATCTGGAACCCCTCCACTAGTTCCCATCAGTTGGTACTCCCATTAGTTGGTGATCAGGCGATAAAGTATTAAAAAATGTAAAAAAAAAAAAACCCCCCCCCAAGGTTAAAATAAATAATAGTATAAAATAAACCTCTTTTGGAATCAGATTATCTAGTAATTAAATAAGCAAATTTATGTTTTCTTTTTATTTAAATTTTGTGCCCTCTCTATGAAAGAAGTCACGAGCCGCCACTGTCTACAGCTACGTTATGGTAATTCAGTGGCGCTTCTTGGTTTGCTATAATGTGGAGGGGAAGCGACGACTAGAGATGAAATTTTTAATGTGTATAATTTATTATTATATTATGTAAATAATAATGTATTTTAGGCACACTGTTTAGAGACGGTCATAGCTTAACGGTTTTAAGTGCGTCTACTGCTAATGTGAAATACACGGTACTAATCCGGGCAGAGTAATAACTTCATTTTAACCGTCTCTCTTTTGAAGGCAATGACAAACCAACGACGGTAATCTGCCATGAGCGTCTGTCTCGAAACGAAATGTACTACACTTCCCGTGGTTCGGGGCCCACGTTAAACAAGTAGATCCTATATGTATAGGAAAATAATTTGAATGCACAAAAAGAGAGTAGTTACGACGCTTCGGCCAAAAAGGCATCGCGACTGAAAAAAGAAGATTCTGTTTTTAAGAGCAGGGCGCTTCTTCACCTTCTCCCTACCAACCGCCTCCGATTTTAATTTGGCTAGCATTGAGTGCTCCTTTACGAAATATTTAAAAATTTGTCAACGTCAATTTTTTTATATTTTAATTTAAAATTATTCAAGAATATTTGTAATTATTTTTTTTAAATTTTATCAGGCCGTAAAGGCTTTGAAATGTAAAAAGGGCAAAATTACTGTCAAATGATTGAGTTTTGGAATAAAAAACACTCTTCTGTAGAAGATATTTTTTTTTAGTTATAGCCATTGGCTAAAATTACCGAACGCTACTAGAAGAGTTTGTGACGTAAAAGGTCGTGACAATGATTTCTAATACACAACCAAATTTAATCTTGCATTAACGCTTAACGTCCGGAATGACCTATTACGCATAAACGCTTCGGGTAACGGTCGTTAATTTTCGCAAATTTCAAAGACAATTTTAAAACCTTTGCGATCCGCAAATAATTGTAAAAAAATAATTAAAGCTTATATCCACAAAAAAATTAAGTGAGATTGTAACATACGAGCGCGTGTCCAAGAGTCTACAGGGGAGCACCCAGGAATAAAATTTAAAATGAAAAATAAATTATGAGGAAATTTAAATTCCTTCGTTTTTTAAAAAATTCGACCGAAATTTAAAATATTAGTTTTCTTCATGAAAATTCAAATCAAAAACTTGCAAAAGCTGCAAATCTCCCACTTATCCAATTCTCCTTTGGTCTTATTTCATTTATCATAATATTAAGATATTATGTCGGAAAGTCGTACAAATTATGCTAAATTTGGCGTTGGATGATGTTCCCGAATTTGAAAATTTTATCTTGAAAAATAAAAATTGAAATTCGTGGTCACTTCTATAGAGGAAACTATTTGACTTAAATATAAAATTTGATTTGAATGAAGGGCCGATAAACTTGTACTACAAAAACACAATTTTTTTGTAGAAAATTTACAAATAAACCGAATATGTTGGATTTAAGAAGAGTGACAAATATAAATCCCCAATCGGACCCGTTGTACTACATGTTTTTCTTCAACACCTACAGACTCTGGACGCCGCCAGTGTTATGTATGGCCGCAGCCGTTGGGCGGCCGCTCGACCTCACCACCCGATCGGAACTCCCCTGCAACGACAGGCACTGCGAACCAGGGACGTCCGCTCGATGACCGAGCTAAGAAATCGCGTGATTCGCACTCCGCCAGTGGATCAGGCATGAAGCCCCAACAAAGTTAAGCATTATGCAGCCGATGGAGGGCGAGGGTGACTTTACTACCCTATTTGGCATATCAGATCAGGTGTGATCACCTACTTTATGTGCCCTCTAAAGCACAGAGATGGGTATAGAACGAAATATTAGACTCTTCCCGGATTCCAACCAGTGCCTATAGCATCAGTTTACTCACTCTAAGTACTAGGCTCAGAGACGTGCGGATTTAATGCATCAAGCGAATCCCGGCGTCTCTATGGAGTGAGGTTTTAGTCAGTAGGAATTTAACACTCTCCCCCGCTCATTGGGGGGGGGATGCAAGGTTTCCCGACTTCCTCCGCACAACAAAAAAAAGTACTTGGCTCAGCGGAAGTAATGCTGAGAAGGTAAACCCACTGTCGTCGGAGAGGGGGTTTTAGTCAGTAAGAATCTGACACTACCACCTCAGATTGGGATGGTGCCTATGAAGGTTTCCCCCTTCCCATTGTAACATTTAAAAAAAGTACTACGCTAATAAGCGTCTCTGCCAATACATGTATATTTTATAATAAGTGAGGCTTATGAGAACACTCCATCTTCGTTCAAATGCCCAACAGATTAACCCTAATTACTAAATAATTAAATTGTTATATAAATGGAATCAACAGTTTTACGCGAAATTTGGACCACGAACACGCAATTCCAATTAAACTAGTTTTGAACTACATATTCGGCACATCAAACTGCACGTGTTAAGCTATAATATGTAAGAAAAATTTGAATAAATCGCCCCAAGTGATTTTTTTTAACAATTTTGTATGCTTAGAAGATCTCAGAACCAATTGACGTTAAAATAGACTATTAAAAATTGCTATTTCAGAAAATTATAAAATAAAATTGTTATAGCACCGTAGGCGCTTTTTTAATTTTGAGGTGAAGCGTGTCACAAGGTCAACTTTACTATTAAGTGGTTTTTTCATTTTACTAAGATTAATGACTTAAAAAAGCATCGTTAAGATAGCTAAAAGGTATGCTTAATCTGCTCAACGTTTATGAATCTGGGCTGGAAAACCGCATTTTCTATTTTTAGGTCAAACCACGCAATTAAAGCATAAAAAGGCAAATCTTATTGTGTTCCTCGGCCTACATGGAAATTATGAGATGAAGATAAGTAAAGAAAGTCAGAAATTCTAACCAACCCCTATGATTTTGGGTCGTATGACACGATACTTATTTTCATCCTTAATTGTATTCAATTCTGCGCAATAACGAACTATGGAAATCAAAATTGGATACAATTAGTGAAACTTGAAACAAAAAATTTGGGAAAAAAACTGGTAAGGACTTTTATGAATTAATTTTCTCTATAATCAATGCTTGATAAAATGGCAGCAATTATCTGGTGGGTTAACACCGTTCAAATCTAATAATTTCTACAAAAATTAACTGACTTATATTTTTTGTAAAGTTTAGAAAAATATCTCTCCATATTATTACAATCCAATTGGTTTAGATACACAAACGGATATTTTTGCGATGTTTTTACTTTTAATATTGGGAGAGTAATACGTGGTAATACCATTTAAAAATAAAATACATTTTTACGGAGATTTCCCAAAATGTTATTAGACAAAAATAAATTTTTCAGAATTAGATAATTGCCGAGTTGTAATGCATTTTAAAATAGGAAATGGTTTGTGAATAGTCAAATATAAATGGAATCATGTATTGATCAAGCACATAGCTTAGTTTTTATAAACAAAAACTGACTGTCTCCCATTGGCCAATATCCAAACAAGGCTTTTAGCCATATCCTACCACGCTGACCAAAAGCTACGACAAGTGGCGTTCTTTAAATCGGTCACCCATCCAAGTGCACGCTAAAATTGATTTTTGTCTATTGAAAATTTCCGTAAAATCTCTAATAAAAGTTTTAATTAAAAGTATAGACTGTACTGAACGCCAAATCCAGCATAAGAATGAATGAAAATTCACAGATTAAATATCGCCATAAAATTCCTCTTCAATTGTGAGCGATTGCACGTCAAAATTGATAGGTGCAACACTTAAAGGCGTCGTTAAAATATGGTCATCAATTATAGAGGTTTCGTTTCCACAATCATAATAAATTGGTTCCCTATCCAAACTTTTAGGAACAAAATTGTCGTCGGGTTGGAACGAACCCATGTAATAATTATTATTTTTGTAATATTCAGAAAAATCTAACTCATCAGCAGTGGGATCAACAAAAACTTTATCAGCGGCATGCACTTGCACTTTAGAAGCGTTAGTGAAATCGGCGTCAAACTTAGATTGATATGGTAAACTACTTGCATAAATTTGATTGTAAAACACATTCTGATTCAATGATTGTCGATTATGATTACTGTATAAACTACATTCGCTAGGAGGTTGGTACACAGAATTAAAATTAATGTTGTTACGTGGTAAAAATTGTGGACTGCTGTACATGGACATAGGCGCACGCTTTGTACGATGTTTTGGAGTAGAACGATAACGATTAGGAAGAGAATAAGTACTTTTTGGTTTTATGTAAGACATGGGAAAATAAATGTCTGAAAATAAGTCAAAGTCCAACTGAAAAAAAAACGTAAGTTGTTGTACCAACACCACGTGAAAATTACACCTTATTAAATGCTTTAAAAAAGATAAATTAGAATAACCACAAGTCAAAATAATTTTTAACATTTTAACATAGTCAAAAATATTTAAGAAGTGGTCATGAAGCAAAAGTGCTCGATGTGGGAAAACATGTCCCGGCGAACGGATGTCTGCATTTATTTGCTGACGTGAATTTAATTGAATTAGATGCATTATGAAGAAAAAATTGAATAACCTGCTTTGCGATTTGATTCGCAGAAGTTGTCCCAATTCGAGCACTAGATTAAAACTAACAAATTTAATTTAATTACTCACTTTGCTTTCGCTCATCCACACAGCACCACTTTGTTGTTTATCAATGATTTCGCGCACTTTTCTGTACCAATTATCCGAGTTATCATTTAAAGTGATGACAGAACAAAAGATGTGATTCCATACTTTATCCAATTTTTGACATTGTTCCAGTAGTTTTTTTGAACTCTTGTGGGCAGACCTATTGGAAAGAAATAAAAAATTAGCAAAAAGACTTTCGAAGTTTACAAAACGCGCTTACTTTGGCAAACCTTGTCTCATCTGTTTGATAATAATTTTAGTTTCGGCCTTGAAAAATACCACAATTGGATACAACTGAGCGTAATTGAGGCGTTCCACCGCGTTTGGCGTTATATCTAGAAGAGCATGTTTTCCCGTCGATATGACTTCTTTTATGGCCGAAAGTCTTATGATAGTGGAGGAAACTTTTTGGTTTTTCGAGTCTTCCAAATTGCTGTCCAATTCTGGAACGGATAAATTAAAGAGGGAAGAACCCAAAACGCTTGATGACTTACGTGGAGAAATAAATTTATCGGGAAAATCTTTGATCAATTTTTCTCGTGATACATCAGCAATTGGACCAAATAAAATTACTGGTCTGGTAAAACCGGGATGTTTAAGAACGACGCGTTCGTATGCTGGAAATTTGGACACAATATCGGAAAAGAGGATGTCGTCCCAGTGTTCCTATAAAAAAGTTATTATTAATTTTGTGCTAAAACAAAACAAGAAATTTACTTTTCCCAAACTTTTTGACCGTCTATTTGAGTTTCTTCTTCTCCTGAAGAAGCTACCTCTTGATTCGTTAGCGGACATTTCTTTCTTGGTGGCGTTAAACTGTGCGGTTGCTAATTCTTCCGCTCTTGCTTTATTGGGAATTATACCTTTTTGGCCCTGCTGGTTGCTGCGTCCAATTCGGTAAACCTGCCAGCAACCCACCACTCCATTGTATAACGTATCGATAACGTGAAAGACGTCTCCAGATTTAAAACTCATTTCGCCTTTAGCTGAATTTTCGTAGTGGAAATGAGTTTTGATATAAAAACTATCGCCTTTTTGGGATGCTACAATGTTGTCGTACTCTTCTTTACAAAATTGCACAATCAGTTCTATTCTGTCTTGCAGGCTTAACAAAAAGAGAACAGCTTCTTCCCTAGTAACACCTGTCATATCCATATCGTTCACCTAAAATTAGAAACTATACTAGAGAAACGAAATTAGATCATTACTTATATTTTTTATGTAGTTCAAGCTATTTTGATACCTTAAGGATTTTATCGCCAGGTTGTAAACCTTGTAATGATGCCGGACTACCGGGCTGAACAGCGGTGACAAAAATACCAACAAAATTGCCTCCAGTTAATCTTATTCCAACAGAGCCTTCCTTGTGAAACGTAATAAATCTAGCATCTGGGCTATAAAGGAAATTGTGTTTAAGTAATAAATAGCTGGGGCGTTTTCATAACATCGTAATTTACTCACACAGGTTGTTTCGTTTTTGGAATGATGGGATCGTCGTCGTATATTTGTCTTCTGCTACTGTAATAATCTGTAAAAATAAAAGACCGAAATGCAGGTGGTTTAGTTGGAATTTCTTATTATATTATACCTTCTGCTCTCGGAGGTGGTGGTCTTGGAGGTTCGTCGCGACCCTTAGATCTTCCATAACCTTCCAAACTATTTCGGTTTATTTGATTAATTTGATTAATATTGGCTTCGGAAAGTGGCTGCCTTAATCGTCCCCGAGGAGCTAAATTACTTTTATCATCGAGCAGCGAATTTGGACCACTATTTGGTTCCATTTTATCGTCATAACCTCCGTTGGTATTCAGATTTGGATTTCGCGTTGGAGGTTGAACGTATAAATTTTGATTAGAATAGCCTTGTGGAGAAGTTAAGAAATCATCTAGAACATTAAATGCCGTGAAAAGTGACAAATTAAGCAAACATTTACCTTTATAAAAATTATTAACCGCTCCCGTGGTGCTTATTGAGCTTTGATGTTGATGAGAAAAATTTGGAGTGACTTGAAAATCGCGAGCAACAGTGAGATGTAACTTATCTTTAGAACTATCAATAATTTTTTTGGCTTCTTTCAACGACATCACATCGTTACAATTTGTGTTGTTCAATTTTGTTATAAAATCTCCTTCGTTCAAAATTTGGTTCGAATTTAATAATTGTTCTCTAGCTTTCGTGGAAATTTCTTTCACAAATAATTTACACCCCAAAACGATACCAAAATCTAAATAAAAAAATGTTAAGTCTGATAAAAAATGTGATCAAAAGTTCTGACCTTCTTTTTTCGAATTTTTGGTAAGGGTTACTTTAGGAGACATTGGATTTACACCTAGCATGGCTAAAGGAGGAGCTGCGCCTAAACTGTGACTGTGCTGATGATTGGCTACTCGTCTTTTTATCACTAAAACGACCGTGTCGCCAGAATCACGCAATACTTGAACTGCCGTTGCGTAATCCACATTTTGCAAAGATATTCCGTTAACAGTTAAAATTCGATCGTTGACGCTAAAATTGATACACGTGTTTTGTATGTCTTTTTTTGACATTGTTTTAATACTTACTGAAGAAGCCTTTCGGCAGGACCAGAAGCTAGGACATCGCTCACCGCTATGCTTGGATCTCCTGAGGCAAAGTGAGGATTATCTCGACCACCAGAAACGGCTATTCCAAAACCATACCCTGGTACTCTTGTAACGGTTATTTGTTTGTAGTCCCATCCTCTTTCCTGAAAAGAAAAAAAAGATAAGATGGAACATACCAGAGTTCTTCTGCATATTGCAACCTTCGACGACATTTTTAAAGAGCTTCCAGCTTACTCCCACAATGCAAATTTTATTAACCGTTATTTTATGTGCAAGAATAGTTTCTTGGGCCTACGATGCAGGTACTTCTAAAAAGAAGTTATGCAACTTTGTATCTAACGCCTATAAAATTAAAAATTGTCTTGGTTTGATGTGAAGAGACTTTAGACACGGTTGGATCATCGCCACTGTTCCATATCGTGCGTGTGTTTATAGGTAGGAGTTGATAAGGAATCAAAAATGAGTATCTGATTTATTAATCATTTTATGTTTTCCAATTAGTAACTTGGCAATAAAATCTCATTTTTAAATGTCTCGTTGTTGCAAACCAAGACAATGACTTACGAATGGTTTAAAAACTTTTGCTATTACTTACGTTATAATTTCAGTCAAGGTTAAATAAATATCAATAGCATTAGTAGGTAATGTTTATCCAGTATAACGATATTATTATCGGTAATATTAGACCACTGACATTTATGGTCAATTATTATTGATTTTAATATCAATAAAATAATAACGCAAAATAACCCGATAAAAACTTGCTCAAATAACCCTTGATCACGCAATTATATTTCCAAAAGTTACGTAATTTGAATTATAATTCCTGAGATGGTCGAAACTGACACCATTGACAACAAAAAATTGAAATTCAAATTTTCAAAAATTTATTTCCAGAACACTTCTTGCATACCTTGATGGATGAACCATAAGCGTAATGACCTCTAACATAAGATTCGTTTAAACCTTTGCCTTTGTATTATAATGTGATTGCTGTCGAGTTTGTGAGAAAGAAAATGAATTAGGTAATTATTTTCAGTCTGGTATACCAGCACACTTTTGAATAGATATCAGTGCAAGAAGTGATGGCTCAACGGATCTGCCGATTTTTGAAAAATTTTAATGAAGTTGAAAAACTTGAGTTTTTAAAACCCAAGTTTTATTTAATTTTGTTGTTTTATGTCTCAAAACTAATCTTCTGGACTTAATTCAAGGACACGAAGCAGTAAAATAAATCAAGTTATTAAAATCAGTTGCGCGTCTTAAAGCTTAAAATTCAAAATTCCATGTTAAGATTTATTTAGAAAAAATGTATAAATCAAGGTTTAAAGAATAACCAAATAAAGTTATACAAATATAATTTTTTAATAATTCAGGAAAATCGAAAAAGGAGACAAGTAGGTGGACAACATCAGAATCTTCAGGATTTTTTTTAACCCAAAAATGGCTTTAAAAAAAGTTATTTATAAATTAGTAGAAATTATAATGAAGGTGATACAATAGTTATGGTAATTATCCAAAGTGTATTAATATGCGAGGAAACTGCTTATCCGTGGGAAATCTGTACAACGCGAATAAAATTAGTCATATCAACGTAACTAGACGGTAAATTTGCACTAATAAATTTTTGTTGATTTTATCATACACAATGTAAATCAGTTATTCAAGACTTATTGCAGTCAAAATAGGGAAAACTTCCCTTGAGAATATAAATTAGCCAAAAATGTTGTTTTTCTTATGAGAAAAAAAATCTACAAATAGAATGCAACCTAGAATTCTCAGTGATTCCTGATACCATGGAGGGAGGGGGGGGGTCCACGCGCACTTCGAATTACCAACAAAGTAATCAAGATATTGCCCAATTTCATGTTCAGATATTTCAAAAACCATATAAAAATGAATAAATATTCAATCCCCACTTTACAGAACGGAACTAGTGGGAAGAGATTCCCGGAAACTGGAATAGAGAGGAACCAAGGAACTTAGTTTCGGTTTTGGTACTAGTCACACATTTTAAAGATAATGTAGAAAGCAAATGCTTGTTTCACTGCAGAATATAGGGAAATTGATGATCAGTTCTATATAATACTGATAATACGTATTATAAACGCATTATAATGCATTTGTGTGAAATCCTGAATGCGCGTAAACTCGCTGGGCTGTTTACACTAACCTTGAAAGTGAAATCAATTATCATCTTTTACTGACAGTGCGTCACGTTTGTAGCAATAAAATCAATTGCAAAATGATTTTAGAAGGTTGTGTCCTACGTACAACATGAAGAAATTGTATGTAGTACGCCTCTGTTTTTCAAGCGAAACTAATGCTGCACTTACACCTGCCATCAAAACCTGCATAAAAGAACAAATCCGAGAATTTCATAATAGTAGATAGGTAAGTGTAATCGGATGCCGACACACAAAAGCAGCAATATGTCAATATGAACTTGGGAATAAAAGTTGTAAAAAATCATACGAAACGGCGGAGAAAGTACTTTGTTTGGATCCAACAGGGCATCATTTAGGGAGAGCCATGAATGGACCATGAAACTAATGAGGAGATTATGCGAAGGGCAAGAGTAAAAAAATAATTGCTGACCTACGTAAAATGCCAAAAAGAGCGCCTATTTGGAGTATACTCTGATGGGTGAAAATTACTAACTCTTCCATCAGTGGAAGAGAACTTAGGGCCAGTTGTATAAAGAATAATTATGATCCTTGAATCAGAGTTAACTCAGGGATTTCTGCTGTTTTGATTGGTTGATTCACCAGAAATCTCCGAATTAACTCTGACTCGAGGACAATCTTCTATTTACAACTGTCCCTTAAAGGTAAGATTGAGGGTCAATGCAGAGTACGAAGAGAGGATCAGTCATTACTTTGAAATATTCGTAATGGATTGGTATACATGATGGGCATAAAGCAGCTCTTTAGTACGGCGGAAGATAAAGAAGTGTTTGCCAAGGTGATCGCCAATGTCAGAGACCGGACAGGGCACATTAAAGAAAATTCTTTGTCAATATGGTCAGTATTAGCTTTGTTTAGTTATGTAGGAACAGAAAGGCAAACCCTACAGGAGTTTTGGAAACACCTGGCGGAGTGCAAGAGGTTTTCAACAGATCGTGCTACTAAATTGGAAGGATGGGTTGAATACCAATCACGAACAAAATATTAATACAAATATTACATAAAAAAATTCATCAAACAAATTTTCTTAGAAATCTCAAAAATAGGAATTTATACGGACGTCACAGTTGTCCAAGCCCCTCGCCCCTGGTCACATTTTGTACTCCCCCCCCCCCCAGACGTGGGTCTCGGGTAATCTTTCAACCCTGTTATTATTTTATGGATATCCATGCATTTCTTAAATCTTCTCAGTTCTTAGTAAGTTCTTGGCCGTGTTAAAGCTATTTGTGTATTTTTATTTGGTTTTTTAAAAAGGTATTTTGAAAAATAATCAATTAATTAATTTGAGTAGATAAACCATGGAATTTCTTCCGCAAAAGTTCCATTTGATTATCATTGATGACGTCAGAGCTACCACATAATTACCACAGCGGTATTAAAACGAAGTTTTACAAAAACGTTAATTAATGCAGTGGTATTGAAAAGGAGTTTAAACGCGTCAACAGGCTCGGGGTTAAATCAGGTCATAACGTCGAGTTTGGTAACTCTGACGTCATCAATATTAATCACATGGGGTTTTTGCGGCAGAAACCCCATAGGGGTCGTTCATGAAGGACGTCCCCAACTTTATCAGACTTTTTCAACCCCCCCCTTGTCACAGTAGGTCATAATCTTCGACCCCCCCCCAGGAACGTCCTATGCTATGGTCACAAATAAAAATATATTCATTAATTTTTCATTTTTTTTTAATCTTTATGGCTGTAATGAAAATTGGAATTAAATAAGCAAGAATTTACATAAACTTTATTTTAAATTTTTAAAATTATTCAAACACAATTTTCTTAGAAATTCCAAAAATGGGATTTTTATGCAGACGTCACATTTTGCAAACGTCCCCCAGGAGTGGGACATCCTTTATGCACGACCCCATAGTTTATCTACTTAAAAAGGTTTTACTATCAAAATTGGTTCAATATGGTAAAAATAATTAAGAGACCATAGTTTACGTGAAATTGACAAAGCATCTGTGGCTGGAATTGGATATATAATTAAAAAATTTCGTGAAACCAACTTTGTAAGTGATATGAAAGACCCAAACATCTTCAAAAGACGACTAAAAATATTTGAGAGTTCAATCTTTACGAATTCAAAACCCGAACTTCCAGGGGATTGACTGAATTAAATCTTCGTCGTGGTTCAGGAACTTCTATTGATTCTTCTCCAGTTCGTCGAAGTGGATGTAAAATGGAATCAGAGAATATGTGGTGATTAAAAAGCCATTATTTCGTAAAGGGAATAAAGAAAAAAGAAAAAAATACACCATCGACGCGTAGACCATAAAAAGTGCACTTCAAATGATTAGAATCAGATTCTGTGGATAGCCGAGTCCACATTTGAAATATTCGGTTCCAAAAAAGAAGCAATATTTTCGTAGAAGACCTGACGAATCATACAAATCTGTTTGTCTAATGCCCAGTTGTTCAGTTTCGGCTTATCTTTTAAACTGGGTTATTTTCCATGGAAATGATTGTTCCAAGAATTGTATCTATGGAAAATAATTCAGGTTAAAAGATAATACTGACCTAATATTGAACAACTGGGCCTAAATCCAACAATTAAGCATGGGATCGGGGCTCAATAAGCGTTTGGGGTTGCATTTTTGCGAATGGTGTCGGTGATTTGGTAAAAATAGAAAACAAATTAAATGCAGTCGGTTATTTAAAAATACTACGCCAGAATCTGGTGTTCAATTAATTGGAGAAAACTTTATCTTCCAACAAGATAATGAACTTAAACGTACTGCTCGAGTAGTAAAATCATATTTTAGTCAAGTGGAAGAGCAAGACGTGTTGAAAACCATGACCTGCCCCCATCAGAGCTCAAATCTCAATATATTAATAATAGATTTTAGTCAAAAAACGGCATCAACGTCAGCCAACATAACCCAGCAGTTATTTGACATTTTATAAGACGAGTGGTCAAAAATTCCCCCTGATTTTATAAAAAAAAGAACTGTTCGATGGTGTTCCAAATAGAATCGCGAGTATTATTGCAGCTAATGGGAGGGGGGGCACAAAATATTAGATTTAATAAGTTCAAATTTTTATCATTGACTCAAAAGCTTCTAATGGTGAATTATTTAATTTTTAGAACAATTTTGGAAGGAGCTATGGAAATGCTAGCCTCCCCCATCGCAATTTTTTTAAATAAAATTACTACCAGTCATTCAAAAATGGTTTGAATTTCAATAAGCTTCTATTTCCATCATAATATGAGCGGCAGAGTAAAAAAGTTACAACGATGTAAAGATTGAGAAATTGTAAAAATTTGTATCAACATCACTCCGAGTAAGTAGCGCGCAGAATTTTAGCGTTGCTGACAGAGGCGATTGGTACGTTGAGGGCAACAGGGCGCCGCCCGCCCATAATAAAATAGTAACCGGGAATAATATTATTTAATGCGAATGCACCGCTCGCACCATTATAGTTACGCCACTGAATATTTGCGATTATCGGAGTTTTAACCCTTCATCAAAAAGTGAAAAATTTAACTTGTAACGCCCGTCCCCCCTGGGCATTGGAAGACAGAATGCGTTGTGACATCTGTAGCCGTATTTTATTAAATAATAATAATTCTTTTTCAAGTTTTCTCGTGCTAAATCAATCCGGTAAGCTCTTGTCCAGTGCGGCCTTTAAGCCGAACAGCCAAGGTAATCATGTTATCATAATATAATATTTATGCCACAGTATAATAATTATTTTGAAATTCAATAAAAAAGAATTTCCGTTTTTGATTCAGAATTAATTATTTTCTCATTTATTTATTCATTACTTTCCTAACAGCGCGTAAATCTCATGGTTGTGCGGACTAAAGGCCGCACCGAAACTTTGTCAGGTTGTTAGCTTAAAAATGAATCAATAGGAGTCAATTGTGAAGAAATAGATGTGCTTGTCCAGATTGTGCGGCCTCAAGGCCACACCGAGTGGCCTGATCATCAGCTCTGGTACCATGTATCTCCAGAACAAGCACAAATACTTAATTACGTCAGATTTCATTTCAATTACGAAAAAAAAATCATTGGAAAACTTATTTGGGTCTATTTTATTCACCCGTGGGGGGGCAAGCGATTTACTGGTAAAAAAACATTTAACAAATGCTGGCTGGACAGGACTACAATATGTTAAGAAAAAAAAGCAAGAAACAAAAAAGAAAGAGATAATAGAACATGTTCTTTGTCTTGCTGATTGGCTACTTGAAGTTTATGTTTTGTTTTTACGTAGTGGCGGCTTACCCTAATGAGCACGTGCAGTTATGTACATCCAAAATCGGGAACAACAAGAAATTTTGTGTCCTCCTATTGATCGGCGCTAGTGCAAACGAAGTTATAAAAGTTGGCAGCTGACACCTGGTGGTTTGGAACCCCCCCCCTACTAATGGAGATCATGATGGCTATGTTGAGATGCTAGGGGTGTTCCCCCTCCCGGTTTCTATTTTCAAAGTAAGAGGAGAATATATTTTTAAATTTTTCACTTTTCTTTAAATATTGTGCCCTCTCATTAAAACAAGTCACGAGCTGCCACTGCTTGCTGATAATAATTAAAAGAGTTTTTTTGATTATTTAATATTAAAAAGAAAACAATGATCATTGTTGAAAAAAATAAATTGCTAATCCATAGCAGTGGTTTGAGTTAATCACGAAAATTTTATTGTCGCAAATTTTTACAATAATTTAATTTTTATTGTTGTTTCTACAGCCCCCCCCCCCCCCCGCCAAATACAAGTGACTGACTATACTAATTGAACAACCATGAAATGCAATAAGCATGAAAGATCACAATATCAAACGCCGTTCATTATTTATTTTAATTATTTATTATCATATTGCAACAAATTCATGAACTTTGTCTGAACTCGTTAAATGGAAATTTTTAGAATATATTTGTGTAAACAAACAGTTACAAGAATTTGGACAATTTTATTCAAATCAAATATTTGTCTGCATTTTTTTGCTATATTGTTTGGATTATCATGAAATAACTTCGTTTTCTGTATCAAAATAGTCAACAAATCTGAAAATAAATTCATCATATCGAAATTTATTTCCTTAAATCTAGGCAAAAATACATATTATAATTAATTACGTTCTCAAAAAATTCGTAAAATCGAGATTTTCGCTAAATTGAAGTTCCACTGCATATTAAACAAATTTTGTATCGCTTATGAGTTATGTTATACAAATAATATAATTTAAAAAAATACGTGAAGGTCGTCGATTGTGGTCCATGTGGGAGATGGCCATTTTGGTCTCGAATTTATTAAACAAAAATAGGGACCATCTTCATCATCAGCGTCAAGGTTTTCCCGATTATCAATACTTTGATCAACTTCGGTTCGTTTATCTACCCAACATCTTTTGCTCCCGATTTTTTTTAACACACCGAGTTACAAGTTTTTTAACATTAGCATAATATCTAAAAGAGTGTCGTAAAATTTTCATGTCAGCCGTGGCTACAGCCCCCCCCCCTTTCCCTAAAAAGCCTTTAGAAATTAATGGACGTTGTTTTTCCCAATTTTTCTATTTTGTGTTCCACTTCTTTCATCCAGTGGTTTTCATGTATCCCAATTTATTTAATACAATATTTTTCCTTGCACTCCTGCATTCATGATTACAAATAATACAAAAGGAAGACATGAATAGTTAGAAAAAATCCCGACCCGAAATGGTTCTTGCCCCCTGAATACCATTTAAATTTAAATTTAACAATAAAATTCTGAAAGTCCAATTGAGCTCCAGTAAACCTGTAAGCCAGTGGACCTCCTCAGATGATACCACAAGTTGAGAACCGCTGATAGATATCCGAGGTTGAACCAAACTGTGCCTGAACAATCACTTCAGCTTAAAGAATAATAATTTAAGATAAAATAAAAAAAACAGTTCAACGATAAAAATAATTTAAATACTTCACTAACCATTTTCATGGTTAAGTTATTGATAAAATCATTTATGCATCTGTAAACAAATTTTTATCGTGGTATTTCTTTTGTCTCCTTGAAGACTAAAAAATTTTAAGAATCCCAAAAATGTTTATTCAAATAAAAAAACTCCCTGGGATTTAATCTAAAGTAGTGCCATACTAATAATTATAATTGAACAAGCCTAAAATGGTAACAAATTAATAAATAAACAAACAAACATGTTTTTTAAACCATAGACAAGTGCATAAAATATTAATCTGTCCATAAATAATTATTATTAAAATGTAAACATAGCGAAAAAAGGTGTGCCCTATCCAAAAAGAATTTTTAACAACCTTGATGGACAGGTGTAACGTAATTATAATGTAAAATGAAGGTCCGTAAGCGTGAAAATTATTTCATGTTAAAAATAGAGGTAAGCCCCTTTCGGTTTGACACATTTAATTACTTACTCGTGGTTACGCCACTGGTAAAATTGATGGAATACTAACAATTTAAATAATGCATTAGTGCTTACAAAAATACATTTTCTAAAAACACAATGATGAAGATTCTATTAACAGATCCATAACCTACAACAATACTCTATTTTCGGTTGCAGCACTCTCGTTAATTATTATATTTTCAAAACAAAGTCACTTTGCTTCCTATTTTGTTTAATTAGTTGGATTTGGTTTTTCTGTAAACACCGCACAGTTAAAAATATAGCAGTAAAATATTATTATCGAAAGTGTTTTTATAATGCATTGTCTGTTTATGTGAAGTTATCAGGAGAAAACAGTTGATTGTAGATTACAGTTATGTAATTAATCATTAAAAAATGCTTCTGTTTATCGTACAATCGCATTCGACACAAAAAAAAACGATAACCTTCACTCTTCTTCCTTTTTCCTGATTTTACATCCAAATTATTTGTTCTTCGAGTTGTTGCATGCAATTCTGTCTTTTGTATGGTAAACTGATAATTACATTTTTTGTATCCTGTCTTCTTTTGTGGTGAATGATATACAATTTTTGGAGTAATGAATGTAATTAAGCATTGAACATTAAATATGATTTTAAAAATGACGTATAATACTTATTTATCAACTTTGTAATAAATTGGTATATTTGTCTTCTCGAGAACTAAGAGGATCTCGCCTACACGTTACTCATAAAATTCACAATATATATGCACATCATATATTTACCGCTACAGGTAGGACAGACTGGGGCTAGTAGGCTACAGGGGTAATTTGACACAGTTCATTTATTTGGGACGCCCACTATGGTTTAGTGAAAAAAGTTCCCGGAAATATAAAATTGCCAACTAAAACTCAGGAAATATTATGTTCAAATGTACTGCTTTTACGATATAACTAAAAGTCCCAAATCGCCCCGCATGGGATGTTGCTGTAAAACTGAAAAACCAGCTGGATACCTGGATTTCACTTGGGCACCCTTAGGGCCGGTTTTATCACCTCTAGTCAAGTGCTAGTTAACGCTTGACTAATAGTTGACGATCATTTTGCCGTTTTACAATCTCTAGTCAAAGGACAAAATGGCCGTTGACTAGTAGTTAATTCGACTAGTGGATTTTTTGGTAGTTGAGCTTGACAACTACTAGTCAGGAGAAACATAACCTTACTTTATAACCTACACAAATAGTTTACTTTTCGCAATATTTTCCAATTTTGATTTTATTTCAAGTGATGAAGAAAAATAGTCGCTCTTCGTAGGAGATATAAGAAAAAGGGTCGATTATTTCAATTTATGGAATGAAAAGATCATTTTTGTGGCATATCCTTAAGCAGATTCGATAATAAAAATTGAAGGGCCTAGTGGAAAAAGTAGTTAAGTCACTTTTTTTCAATTTGTAGTTGAACACATTTTCACATTGCGGCATTTATTCTCTACAAATTAGTATAAAAATCAACAAATTGAAAAAAAAATGACTTAACTACTTTTTCCACTAGGCCCTTCAATTGTAAACATTAAATTTCAAACAAAAAGCAAGGTAGGAATACCTTATAAAGACTATTGGTAGTGAAAACGTTCGTTTAATTTGTACAAAATCTGTCATTTTGGTAAACGTTTTTAAGATGTGTAGTACCAAACTTGTACAGTATATGGTTTGCAACTATGATGTGTTGGTTAAAGTGACTAGAGGTTGTCAAACGATTGTAAAACCGACCGCGGCCTACAACTACTAGTCAACGTTAACTAATAGTCACGTCAACTAGTAGTCAACTGTAAAATGGTAAAACCGGCCCTTAGAAGGCGAACGAAATGCCCATGACATTTTATTTATTTCTTAAATTTTTTTCCCATTGTTATTAACGTTGTCTATCCAATATTAACGTTGCCTATTCCAAGTGTTTTTGTCCTGCGCCTATGCAAATTGGCCCTTAAGTACGTACTTGTACTTAAGTAACGACTATGAATTTGAGCGTAATATAGTTTGACGTATTTATTCAAAAATAGTAATAAGTCTTCTTTTAGGTGTTCAATGCGGTTTCCAATACCAACCATTCCCAATACAGCGATCACACATGTCAGAGTATTGGATAAGGTGTTTTCTACAGCTGCTGTTGGGGGACTTACAGCTCTGCATCATTCAGGTGTAGATGCCATGTAGATTATCAACAAATTTCCTGGGTCGATGTTAATGAAGAACAAAGAGACACCACAAGATCCAACATACGCCTGTGTAGACTGGAAGAGCCACAAAACCACTGCATCGTGGGCTTTGACTCTATGTACCCCACAACCGCAACGTCCACAGTATCTTTAGGAACAGTGCTTTTTTAAAAATTCGTCCGCTTCTGGTACGATCTTGGTTGTACCTTTTGTTGTTACTCGTGACAGTCCATTTTTTTCCTTAAAGACTTGGTCATAACCTAATTGGAATGTTTACTGAAGCAGCATTATCACCATGCCGTTTCATTTCAGTTCTGGGCAGTGGAATATCTGTATAGAGAGCTGTCTCAGGTTTCATACATATAATTTTTTTTCTTCAGGTGCTTCTTTCGCTATACGTCTCTTGGGTGAGATTGAGATCCTGCAATTCCTGTCATTTTCCAGTTCCTGATAAACAAATTCAAACCTCGAGGCGGTGTGTTGATCTTTCTGACGACAACGGAAAGGAGCAGCACCTCCAGCAGAGTATACTATATAAACCTTCCTGTTTGCAATAGGAAATTTTCAATTTATTTGGAGTGGCCAAAGATAGGGGACCGTACCCGGGGTCTAATTTCGGTGAAGAACCAACGGAATAGCAGCTCAGGTCTAAAAAATACTCGAAATATACGAAAAAAATACTCGAACATTCTTGTCCTCCAAAAATCTTCGAGTATTTTTCCTTCCCTAGTGCTGTTACACCCGAGTATATTCTATATACCCATTAAGGCAGCCACAGACTATCGGCTTTGTTCGACGTACTTGTTCGACTGCTTTGTTCGACTGCTTTGTTCGAATAGGCCACAGACTTGCAGACTTGTTCGACGGTGTTATCAAGACAGAGATAGTTAGAGAGATAGAGACAGAGAGACAGAGATCAAAGCCGTCGAACAAAACCGTCGAACAAATCCGTCGTTCTTGTTGGCGAACAAGTACGACGGAATTACTGCCACACACCCACAGACTTGCTCGTCGAACAAAGCAGTCGAACAAGTACGTCGAACAAAGCCGATAGTCTGTGGCTGCCTTTACGAAGTTTAACGAAAATAAAAATTTTAATTAACGCACATACATACGTAAGTACATAGGTATCAGAAGCATACTGGTTGGAGAGATCTCATTTAGAAATCTACTACCTCTGACATGCAAACAAAGCTTGTTCCGCATTCACGCACTATGCTGATGGAATTTTTCTCATCATTGCTCGACTCTTAAGCTTTGTTTGCATGTGCAGAGGTAGTAGATTTTTGAATGATATCTCTCAAACGTATACCTCTAATATGTACTTACATTATACGTTTTGTTAGATAAATTTATTGAACATTGATTTATATTTAACAAAAATCTTTCTCACTAATATTTATGAGAATTGTCCTGTGGCATCCCTTTGCACAAACTTGTAACCGCCACGAGCGACCTAACATTGTGACATCACACAAAAATGCGGCGAAATGTGGACAATTTTGTCTACATTCTTCGCTTTTTTTTTGATTATTATGAAAATACTTTCGTGATGAAATTTATTATCTATGCAAAAATAACCAATTAAAAATTATTTATTTAAAACATAAAACGTTAGTTTTTTGTGAATGCGATAATTAAAATTGTCAAATTAAATAATTCCGGGGGGGGGGGGGTTATGAAATGCTCCAAGTATATCAAGATGACCATTCTAATGATGATGCGCTGGACGGCGAAATCCCCCCCCCCCGAATCGATGCGGAGGTATCCAAGTAGAGGTCACCCGCAAGTTACACTGGAAGGATGGAAGTTTGCGCCAATTTTTGAAGAATTATTTACACTTTTCTTAGTTAGCTTTCTCGTTAGATGGGGAAGGGTTCCATGCACCTCTATACTAAAATTAGAAACAGGGGGTCTGAGGGATCCAGCCCCTCCATCTCAGCCTTCCAGTTTTTTATAACTTAATTTGCAATAACGACTTGGGATAGTTTTCAATGGAAGCACAAAATGTACGGAAAAGGGAAGATGCGATTTTCGATAGGGGGTCACGTGCCCTTGTGCACTTTAAGGTAAGTCGACACTGCATCAACACGAATATATTGGTGTCCCATTTATTTCTTGACATGCACAACATACTTTCGTAGTGTCCGGCCAGTGTTTTGTTTATTTAAGTGAATCACTTAGGGGTGCGGCGTATAAAACAAACCGAAAGGGTGTCTGCAAAGTTCATTTTATGGTGTAGCAGGGAAAACCGCCATTGTTATTAGTAACACTAATTTTAGGCCGTACAACCTAGGCAATCAATAATTAGTGCGACTGAACATCACTTATGTCGATCTATTTGTTCATAAAGCAGCTTTCATTGGCTTATTACGTTTTAATAACTCACTTATGAAATTAAATACTAAAAAAAAAATTTTTTTAAATAGGTGCTAGCGTCTTGTTTAATTTAATTTCGTAAATCTGCTGTCCTGAGTGGTATTGTTTAACTAACCTACTCATCAACGGCGACTCGTGTTTTACTATAATTGGGGGAGGGGGAATTGAAAATTAAATTTTTCACTTTTAGGAAAATATTTTAAATCCGTGCATCCGTTTACGGTCCAAGCAACATCGGATTGCCCTATATTCAGTGGCGTAACTACACTTACATTAAACAAACTTTGTTCTGGGAGGGCTGCGCCCCGTCGCACTCCCCATACCAGCCGCCACCACCACAAGGGATGACTTGGGACTTTTAATACATATATTATTAAGGGAGTACATCAGACCATATTTTCTGAGATTTACTAATAAGTAATTCTAAATGTCCGGGTTTGGCGAAGTTTTCATTTGTGGCACCTTACCCCACCTCAGGGTAGGTTGACACACTTTATTTTAATATAGCAAAATCCTGTCCTTTCGAACTGAAAAATTATATTTTGAAAAAGCTTTCTTAGTGTACGAGTTGTCTTATTAGACGAACACGCAATATTTTTCACGAAGTACTTTCTCAAGTTTTTTAACCCTACAATACCAGTAGAACCAGATATAGAAATAACGCGATATTAAAAATTCCTACAAAGTAAAAAAATTAAACTTGAAATATAAAATAAATCTACCTAGTATAAGAAAACTTTATGTTGCCAAACATTTGCACACTCAAGGAACCCAGGTTTATAAATAAAAAATAAGTGGTTATTTTAACAACAGAGAATTAATCAATTGGTAGCAACGAAGTGAAATAACCTTAATTGAAAACTGCATCAACAAGTAACTTAACAATATTATTGCAATCTAAATATAATCTTAAGCGATAAGAAGTCATTGTACTGATGTTAGAATTACTATCACTTCGGATTGCGTTAATTTGTATCACTGCAAAAAAGATTTCTTACCAGGCGCTTAATACAGAATTACTGAAAAATAGATCTGTTCTAAAATTTGTACGTTTAGCTGCGCTCTTTGAGCGGTAGCGGTCTACATCTATATTATAAGACCACCTCTTTAGTGAATAATTGATGTTTACTACAAGAGTTTGTGATAATATAAAAAAAGAGGAATCTAAAAATAAGTCGTCGGTGTAAAAAAAATCGTCATAATAAATTCCGTCTGGTTCAGAAAAAACTGTTTTGTTTTTAAATGGCGCTTTTTTAACTTTTTGCAAGCATGATCCACGAGTAATAAAAGTAAAGGCACGCTGCAGAATAAGTTTATGATCTCATTAACATGACATATCGACAAAAGTGTATTTTAAAAGGGATTTTGCATCAGACTAAATAATGATCATGTTGCTCAGTCGGAATCCAGGTGCTTTACTTCCATAAAATAATGTAACTTTCAATCTCGACATGTTTATTTTAATCGGCTCTTAATTATTAATTTTTGAATTAATTTCGAGAAGTGGTCGACCAATCAGTTATTTTTAGTCTGGCCAAGTGGTCGACAAACCTAAGAGACAAATTTGGCGGAATTGTCATTCACTAATTATAATTACAACAAGTTTTCAAATTGAACAAAAACTAATTGAAATAATAGACTTAGGGTAGGGTTGAACAAGATGGAAGTGTCAATTGCCCGCATATTTAAATTGACTCTTTAACAAGAATTTGCTTTTATACTTGATTGGCCTTGAACTTTTCGTTTTTGTTGGAACGGAAATTGGAAGTGCAGTTTTAAATTTTTATCGAGTTGTTCATACCTCCAAAGTTATTTGTCCGAATGGTACCACTTTTGGCGAAAAAAATTTATGATTTGGCAAATATTTTGAATATCAATAAGAGCAAATTGCTAAAACCGCAATACTTATTGTTGGTTAAGATTTCTATGAAAACAGGTAGCTAGAAGAGGGAATTAACTTTTTTATTGCCCTGTGGTCTGTTTCTTTATTGCAGCAGTTACCAGTCAGGCAATGGACAAAAGGTTTTTTACCATTCTCAAAAATAATTTACATGCAATTTATTTTTTGAAAATTACAAATAAAGCAAATTAAACATCCAACTAATTATTGCCACAAGTTTGAGCATTAAGGCAGCCACAGACTATCGGCTTTGTTCGACGTACTTGTTCGACTGCTTTGTTCGACGAGCAAGTCTGTGGGTGTGTGGCAGTAATTCCGTCGTACTTGTTCGCCAACAAGAACGACGGATTTGTTCGACGGTTTTGTTCGACGGCTTTGATCTCTGTCTCTCTGTCTCTATCTCTCTAACTATCTCTGTCTTGATAACACCGTCGAACAAGTCTGCAAGTCTGTGGCCTATTCGAACAAAGCAGTCGAACAAAGCAGTCGAACAAGTACGTCGAACAAAGCCGATAGTCTGTGGCTGCCTTTAGGGAATTGGAAACAAGTTTGTTTGCCTTCGGGCAAGAACACACTTCCCCCGTACTTCCTTCCCAATTGTCATTAGTTTCTTTTTTTGGAACTAAGTCATATGAAGGGTAAACAATAATTAAATTTGAGACCAAAAATGATAACGTTGTTTATCTGGAGAGCATCGCCCGATTGCGCCACCTCTAATTTGGTTAACTTTATAATCAGCATTTACCAAACAAATTGTTTAGTACGGTGATCATTCGATCCCTCAAACTATGGGGCTCTTCGGTTGGATAGCAACCAAGGTTCAGAACTGCCGTTACGAACCAGTGTGTTTGGGAAGCACTGTTGTAGAAACTAAATTAAAATCAATGCATCGTTGGCGTAGTTAATGAACTAACAAAGTTAATTTTCCACTAAAAAGTTACATCTCATTTAAATCGAATCGATTTAATGAGCATATAGGTATACATTGCAATAAAAATTTTATGAACAAAATGTCGCACAAGATAAAAAATTCTAGAAGCACTCCGTTACGCAAACTAAAAAAGCAGTAAAATGGAAAAGAACAAATAATATTGCATGACTCGACGATTTAATAGGTTAAACTTAACCGTCACTAAAAATTTAATTATTGAGGTCAACAGTGACCTTTTTCAAAAAAAAATAATAATAATAAAAAATATTCCCTAGTTTCCCTCGTATATCGTAAAAGTTTGCTTCTCTATCTAAACTTCCATTCTTCTTCTTGTTTATCTTTCTTCATCTTATTACTAGAGTCCGGATTTATGTTTTAACATGTTTTATTTGCTCTATCACAGAAAGCTAATTTTTAGTATCTATACCGTTCTCTACGAAATGAAGCAAAATACGAAGTTTTATTTCGCATATAATTTAATATTTTGGATTTTTACCGCATATAAAATTATTATCCATATAATCGCACATAACCGCATATATAGCCAATATTTGTAATAATTATAATTAACTAGCTGGCACAGTCGGCCTACCGGCCGCCTTTAGCCATCTAGACCGTGTCGGATGTGGTTGTTCGGCCTCGGGGAAATCGCAACCATAGGGTGTCCACAGCACTGAGGATGTACAAATAGTGGTAACAGTGGCCTCAGATGGGTAAAATAGTGGCTAAAATAGTGGCAGATTTGCTGAAAAATAGTGGTCAATATTGCCAATGCGGTAAAATTTGAAGGAAAGTAAATGGCACAATTAACGGGTCGTGATATTTGGGAATTAAGTAAAAGAAGTACCGGTAGTATGTCAATATATTTTATATTTAAAAGTGAATAGTTAGCCAACATGTCAACGGTCAGTCAGACCTCTTAATAAAGTTATACTTAACCAAGTGTTGTAGTAATTCAAATTGCACTATCATTTGGACGGAAGCGAAGTAATGGTAGAGAAAAAACAAATAATCACAGACTTAGATTTACCCGTAAAGTTTTTACACAAAATGCTAGTTGCCTTTGGACTTCTTTGAAAAAAAATCTGAAATAAGGCTGGACTTCATCTTATGAAGGCCGATTTTCAGTTCTGTAAGTTCTTTATCTTTTACTCGTTCCTGAGCAAGTAAAGCATTAGCCCCTTCAAGAAGCCCTTGAGCTAAACGAACACCTTGAAGATCGTTCTTTTCAATAGCTTTTTTCAGACGACTATTAGCCTCTTTCAGCAAGCCATCTGAGGATTTCTGCTTCATTTCCTTTTCTTTCCTCACATCCTTAGTCTTCTTTTCCATGTCTTTAATGGTTTTTTGCGCACTGGAAGCTGCTTGTCGGCTTAATTCTTCACGTCGTAGGCATTCCACTTCTTCCGCTTTCATCCTTTCGTCTGCAAGTTTCTTTTTCTTCTCCGTTTCTAAGTACTCCGTGTACGAACTTCGAGCAGAATGTCCTAACGATATAAGTTCTTTCGTTATGGGCACTTTTGCTACATTATTTCCATAAGACTTCATTGCATCCATAACAATCATCCTTGCATCCAGCGTTCGTTGGGACATTTGGGCTCGGTCCTCAGTCAGGACACGCTTAGAAGTTGAAAAACTTCGCTCTACATCTGAATTTCCGTGTGAGAGAGCCAAGCTAGCTCTTACAACTTTGGCTAGCAGAGGATATTTTACCTCACCACTGCAATTTTGAAGATTGATTATGTTTCGCCAATAATGGTCAATTTGCTGTGGGACATTCTCATTAATAACATCCTCCAGACGCATAAGACGCCACTCGTCTTTTATTGCAGATGTTGAGATATCTTCTATAGGCAGAGCTGCACATATCTTCGATATACTTGAAAGGCCTCTCCTTCAGTCGTTCGCCAGGTTGCAGACAACGGAAATGTTTCACCAAACTGTCGATGCCAATTGGAGTCTTGTTCAGAAGATGTTTGCATGCAGCAATATAGTGTTTCTGAGCACTGCCAAGAAATGCTATCTTTTCTCGCTCAGTTACACTTCTTAGGCTAGCTGTTGTCTGCGAACAAACTTCAACTTTGGAAATTGGAAGCAGGTTTTCAATGTTGAAGAGTAAGTCTGATTTGAACTCACTTTCTGCTATCACAGCTGGTTTGCAAACCCGCCCAACCAAAGTCAGTGCAACCTTTCTAAGTTTATCATACAACACATGCACTAATGGCTCTTGGCGTTGAAATAAGCCTGTAAATGAAGTTAAAACCTCTGCACTGCACGACACAAAACAAAGTTCTGCTTTCATAACGTTTCGTTTGAGACGATCAACAATTCGTTTATATTTGGCTGATTTTGTCAAACTGTGCTTTTTTGACGGAATGAATGTCAGAAAATATTTCGTGAGAGCTGGCCATTGTGTTAACACACACTTTGCTGCACCATCTATGGTAAGCCACCTTGAGCTGACATGTTTAACAAATCTCTGCTGAGGTACCATTTCTTGTTTTTGGATTGCTTCAAAATCCTCCCACCTTGATGGAAAATCATTGAAAAACCTGTACACATCTATTATTAGGTCGGTAGCACATTCGCCGAGCTCTCCAAGTCCTTTGAGGAACGCGTTGTGAACCGTGTGGATATTACATGTTCCAATATTGACCAAGCCTTTGCCCCGATCAAGTATAACATCTTCGTTGATAATTTTCAGAACGGCTTTATTAACATTAGGTCCATCGGAACCAAGCATGAGCAGACTTCTTCTCGACAGGGTTGCATTAGATAACGTGGTCGTAATATTTTTTACCAGATCCTTTGCTGTAGCATGCCCCATGAATACTGTCTCCAGATGTCGTACACATACCTCATCGGTTTTGCGAGACCAAAATCTGAATGATATTTGCAATTCCTTTTTACTCTCGTTGTTGGTGGTCTCGTCATACAGAACGGAGAAAAACGAATTCTGGACATCGTGGAGAAGCTTTGATTTAAAATATGGACCCAATGCCTCTGTTGTTAAGTTAAGTTAAGTAACCCATTTTAGTTCGCCCTATGCTAAAGTTCTCGGGCACCGCAGTAGGGAACATTGCCAACTTTTGACCAACTTTTGAAATTATCAAATAAAAAAGAGTGAGAAAATCAAATTATAGGAAACAGCACAGAGAAAATTTCATGATATTCAATATAATTATCCAACAAATTGTAAAAATAGTGGCCTTTTAGTGGCGTTAACACCATTTTATGAAAAATAGTGGGCATTTAAAAATAGTGGCAAAATAGTGGCCTGTGGACACCCTGCAACCATACGTGTAGACCGTGGTTGTTCGGCCTCACTTCAAGGTTCTAAAGTAAGCCTATGTTTTTCGTAGCGTTGTAAATAACTTTTACCACCAAATTTGGTTAAGATTGGTCAAATAGAAACGTAAAGCACGTGCACGTGTATTTGCATTGTCGATCGGTTGACAGCTTAACAGTATTCATTATTGTTTTTTAAGTTGATTTTGAGTAGCCTGCCTTCCTTTAAGGAATCTCGATAATCCATTCATGCGCGTCCCTATGGGACGCGCATGAATGGATTATCGAGATTCCTTAAAGGAAGGCAGGCTACTCAAAATCAACTTTCCTTTCCTTTGCGAATTTTTGCACTATTTCAATACAAAAACATACGCAGGGACCTACATAATAACTGTGCCAGATTTGGTTCCGATCGGTCAAACGGTCTAGGAGTCTATAGGGAACATTACATACATCCATTTTTATATATTATATTTAAATAGATTTTTCTCGTATATCGTAAAAGTTTGCTTCTCTATCTAAACTTCCATTCTTCTTCTTGTTTATCTTCCTTCATCTTATAAGCTTATAACTTACAAATAACGAATGGCCGTTTTTATGCAAGAATGTCGTAAAGATCGAGTTTTTAACTAAAGCAGTAATTCATTGCACAAAGATACGACACTCGTTTCATCTTCTTTTTTTTAATTTAATTTATACATTTCGATTTTACCGAAAGTTTATCTTCATCAAGAGATCGTAAATTAAACAATCTATTCAATTAATAAACAATTCGATAGAGAAAATCGATTTGACGATTAAAATTACCATGAATGATATTATATGAAAATATTTTACTTTCACCTACACAATTTCAATTAAATTAATTATTTCACAATATTATTTTCTATATTATCGAAGAAAAAATGATATCGATTTAATGTTGGCTTACTTTTATTACGTGCCTCGTATTCGCTTTTTATAATATTATAATGGTATAATGAACCTCCTTCAAGGTTAGCAGTAGTAGACGTAATTATTTAAAATCTAGTTCGATTGGAATAATAATAAACAACCTGTCGGTCGATTTAATGAAGTCTATTTGCGACATAATGCAAGAAACTACTCTCGATCGCTTTTCTTATATGTACATACAGTACAATGACAAATTTAAATGTTAGAAAGTTTGAAATCTCAACTTTTGGTCATTTATAACAATCACTTGGATTGCGAATGTTTCCAAAACGGTTTGGCACAAAATATAAAATGAAACAAATAAGACTGTGGTGGTGTCATTTCGGGATAATGACCCCAACTCATCTGAACTAGTTGTTTGTTTCGATGACAACCAGAGCGGGATGTCCTCAGAGGGTGTACCTATATACTCGTATTACTTGTTGGTATACAGGCAGAGTTGTGTCAGAACAATCACTGCCTCCAAATATAAAAGTACTGTAAGGATACCGGAGAGATATCAGTGGCGATCTCAAATCATAACGGGTTTGAAATGTTCGAAACATTTCCGAGAGATAAGCCCAAGGATGGCAATGGAAAACAAAGTGAGTGATAGGAGGTTCGTTAGCCATTGGCTTCGTGTTTTGTGCTTAAGCTTATTTTTAAATGCTGAGAATTTTGTTTCTGTTACAGTGGCGGCTGGTACGGAGAGGGCGATGGGTCGCCGCCCTCCTAAAATAGGATAACTCAGAATAATAATTTTTAATGCGAATACGCCGTTCGTAACATAGTAGTTAAGCCTCTGAATATTGGACAATCCAACATCGCTTGGACCGAGGCCGCAGTGAAACCTTTGCAAGTTAGTAATCAAAAAATAAAACAATGAGGATGCGTTGTGAACAAATCGATAAGCAGAAGGTGGAGTTTGTAACGTTACTTTTGTCGTTACATACTTACTTTTTGAATTCACCTTATCTATCTCCATAAACATTATTTATATTTCAATTATTCAGTCCGAGTAATTATAACGCACTCGGTATAGAGGTGGATAGGAGATAAGCGGAACACGGCGACTCGAAGCTTTTTGGTTTGGTTAGCGTAGATATAACACGCATTTTTGCCAACAGAAATTTTTGACAAATATTTCGAGTGATTAACCGCAGATTAGGCCCGAATCCTGATTAAGCGATTAAATAGTCTAGCTACCGGTATTTGAGTGAATGTGGAATAGCTTACTACCGTATTTATTGGAAAATTTTGACAATTTTTGAAGTACCTTGGAAATTTCGAAGTCGATATTGTTGATAAGAACACCTTGGGCTGTTGATACCATATCTAGGTAAAAAATACCATTTGATTTCCCATATTTTAGGAAAGTGGCTTACTGTTACTGATTAGGAATCCGGATTGGAAGATAGTGCTGGTTACACCATTAAATCTATTTTAACCAACTGGATCAACTCTGGAAAATTGTTCATTTTGCATTTATGGTCAGTTGGCTGTTTTTGATATTTTGAGTAAGGCTGTAGTGTTCACTTTTGCTACTGATTTTTTTATAGCATCAACAAGCTTAGTTAGATATGCATCTGTTGGTTTTGTGTACTTATGTGTGCTTGCTGTTGTAGCGTTTTTTCATCAAATAGTGGCCATTTGACTCGGGATCCGAGATAGGGCTCTGTCACGGAGTTGCAGTTCACACTAAAGGTCCAGACGATTATTTCAATCATCCAGCTGCGAGGTAAGTTACGCATTTGTCTACATTATTCTACATTGTCTACAGTGGCAAATTGTGTATGCTGGGGCCGTATCTCAAGATAGTTAAAGAACCTTCAGCCCAAGCTTGTCAAATACTTTTGCCTTCAACAATATTTTTGTTTGGGACCTTTGTGGTCCGTGAGAGGCACTCTCACCACTGTATTTTGTGTGAAAATTGCTTAACCAGATTCTATTTTTTCCTGGTTCTGAATAAACATCCAAACATCCCTTCATTCTTACTGTGAGTTTTATTCAGGCCTGGCGCCTGCTGAGCACTTTTATTTTCAGCTGGGCACTGCAGAGTACTTCAGAAGTAAATGGTGAGCGTAGAAAAGAACCCACGACGATTGCTAAAATCTCCCACGCTCTCGGTCTGTAATTCGGAAAGAATACAGCTACGCCGCCTTAACATCAAAGGCACAAGAGGCTGCCTTGTCTAAACACATAAAGTTGCGACAAGTTCTAAGGTCGCACTGATCCGTGATTGCCCATTGTGATGGCCTTTAGGCAGCACAGATGTTACAGATCATCGGCTACATTTAACGAAACAAACAGACACACATACAGATACATTAATTTAGGCTATTATATATGTCGATAATAATGATGATGGTCTTTACCACATCAGGAGTCCACACAAATACCTAATCATTTCGGCAATAAAGCAATAAAAGTATTTTAGATTTATTTTATTCGCCCCCCTCCCCAAATGATTTACTTAAATAAACAAATTAATGCTGACGGGACAGTACAGTATCTCGTTTATGTCACGAAATAAATGGAACATTGGAATCTGTAATTTGTCGATCTGATTGGCTATGACGATGTTGATGTTTCGTATTGAGCTATAGCGGTTTAGTTTAAAAGGGCACACTGACACGCGCTTTCCTATCCAAAATTGCAAACAAAATAATTATAAAATAAATTTTTAAAATATAAGTACCTACTTAGAAATTTTGTGCCCTTCCATTGAAAAAAGTCAAGATCCGCCACAGCAAATGAGGTTCAAAAAATAGAAAAAGACTGGGGGGGGGGGTAAAATATTAAAAATGTTTTATAAACTGCTTTAACTTTCCGCTGGGGACATTCTGTAACCCCCTCGGTTAAAATAATAGCATAAAATAAAACTTTCTTGGAATTAAATTATTTTGTAAGAAATAAGCAAATCTATGTTTCCTTCTTATTTAAATTTTGTGCCCTCCCACTGGAAGAAGCCACGAGCCGCCACCTTTCTGTCACTTACTGTTAGCACTTTCTTTACCCCGTTATCTTGATTTATATTAAAATTTTGGTCGGACACGGACAACTCGGCGATTTCCACTCGGCGATGTTCAAATCGACGACCGTTCAATTCGGCGACGGTTGCCTCGGCGATGACCAACTCGGCGACAGGCCGACTCGATGACGGGTCAACTGAACGACGGCCAACTCGGCGACGCCAGTGTCGTAAACTGCGCTGCTCGGTCATTATAATCTACCAAGTAGATATTATGTTTCAATATCACATCGAATATCAACAGTTTGGGCCGTATTTAAAATCAACGAACAAGAATATTTGCTATATTTTCTTTGATCGCTGTTCGCTGATCTGAATATGGCCCTAACCGTTGATGTTCGTTGTGATATTGACAATTGTCAGTTATAATACAACTAGTGTTCAAATTTTCTAGAAAATTTTGATTAGAAATGACGAGCACAGCTGCTATGGAAAATGCAAGAGGGTTAGCGCCTAATTTGCCTCAAAAAAATGATTATTTTTCTTGATTTCAACTAATAAGCACCAACAAGAGGAAACACTAAAAGCCAAAAAAATTATGCCGGTGTTTGGATTTCTTCCAATGTTGGTTGATTTTTGAATTATGAATTTTTGAAAATAGGGTAATTTATTCCATCTCAAATCAACTGAAGAATTTACTCCACCCCTACCAAATTTGATAAAACTTGGTACACACCATCTTAGTAAGAAATAAAAAATAAAAATTTAAGAATTTGTCCGAAAGGGCATTTTTTTTTCTTGTTTTGGTCCTTCAAAAAGTAAAAAAGTTAGTGTGTAGACTTGCAAGAAAACGACTGTAACTTCATCCACACAGTGGTTTAAATTTAGAAATAAAAAATGTTCTGTCAACCACATTTTACTTTTTCAACCCCTAACTGGATTAATATTCTAACTGTTTTTTTTGTGTAATTGTGCTGAGCGTGCGTACCAAATTTGATCATGGGATGAGCATGGGTTCGGTTACTAAAAATAAATTAAGTTTAGCGAGAGCCGGACAAAAACAAGGAAACGAATCCTTAAATTTTTATTTTTTATTTCTTACTTCTTACTAAAGATGGTGTACACTAAGTTTCATCAAATTTTGTGGGGATCGAGTAAACTCTTCAGTTGATTTGAGATGGAATTACCCTATTTTCAAAAATTCATAACTTAAAAACCAAGTAACATTGGAACAAATTCAAGCACATCAGGCTTAATTGTTTTGGATTTTTGAATCACCGAAAAAATTGGGATCTTGATTGCCAATGTCCTACATTGGGCTTCCCTTGTAAAGCGCACATTACACGCGGCCTTTTTCTCATGCGATCAGTTGCAGCAGCCGATCGCAGGAGCCGAATGCACGTGCAACCGAATGCATATGGCTATGCGATGCATAGCCGTGATGCGATTTTCGTATTTTAACAATTTATCACAAATTTTAAGTCACAAAAAAAAATTAACAAATTTAACCACATAACATAAAAGTACAATATTTTTACGTCAATTTTATCTATTTTTATAACTTCAAAACATCAAATGTTAATAGAAAACATTAGATTGCATGAGAAATCGCATACAAAATAGAACGAGTTCTATTTAAAGCCATGCGATCTAAGAAGGCATAGCAATCAATTGCTAAATAGGTTGCCTATGCGATTACCGGTTGCTGCAACCGATCGCATGAGAAAAAGGGCGCGTGTAATGTGCACTTAAGATCTCGGCAATTTTCCCTTTCTTAATGTTGATTGGTTAAAATTCGGAAATTGCACGTTTTATTAACTATTTATTTATTAACTTGACAAATAATTAAAATAAATAATGGATAACTCGAATATTACAACTCAAAGAGGCTATGAAAAATTCAATTGGAGCGGATATCTTCAGACGAAATATAAACTAGAGCAGTAATTCATTGCACATCAAGGATACAACACTCGTTTCCTTTTCTTTATTTTAAATTTAACTTATACATCAGAAAAAGGAAAGGTTCCATTCAATCCTTGCGTGTGAGTATAAACCACCAAGGATGTATAGATCGAATATAGCGGATGGTTCTTTTTATTCTGCACGAAATGAACAGAAATATAGTTACAGAACAGCAAATGTTTTACTCCAAACTGTAACATCAAAAATGAATAACCTCGCGATAACAACTATGGAAAGCCCAGCACAAGCCGTTGAAGACGTTCCTGATGCTGAAGTGCAAGGCAATCTTTCAAGTAGTGAACTTATGCACAAAAACTTACAAAGGACAAGAAAAAAATCGGAATGCACCGCCAAATCCAGTTATTCGCGAAGAAATAATTATTAATAATTAAAAAGATAAGAGGTGCAGTTTTTCCCATTATTGTTGTGTTTGCTACCGGATAAAACGAATGAAACGTATTCAAAATTGCTTATAATGATATGCAACCATTGGCCTCAACTTATTTCAGATAATTAAATCTTAGAATAACTAAAATAATAGATAGGGATAATTTTCTATATCAGAATTTACTGTTGGCGTCGCCGAGTTGGTCGTCGTCGAGTTGAGGGGTCGCTGAGTTGCTGGTCGCCGTGTGGAATTTGCAACTACATTATCTTATAGTCTATTAAAATTCAGATCTTGTTGGTAAACAAGCAAATTCAGTTTCACCAAGAACTTGGAAAAATAATAGACGTTTTAAAAATTGGAACAGGTTAATGTTACAATGTTGGTTGAAATAACCTCAATAGTTCTTCAAATACTTGTCGACCATAAGATGGTCTAGGGTGAACCGGTAACGTATAGAGAATACAGAAAAATCTGTATGAATCCACATTAATTTCAGCAATTTGGTAAAAATAAAAAGTAAAAATAGAAATAAACCTTTTATGCACTTGTGGTAGTGAAACTGTTACTTTAGTCATCTTTTTCACAGACATGATGTCTTTCAAAATTTTCAAGACAAATGCGAATTCAATCCCACGGTATTGGATAATCACACAATCTTACTTACAATATAATTTTTGATCAAAGACAGCCGACAGGCGTTTATACGTATAGTATTGCAATATTAGATTACTTTTCCCATGAATTTTCAAGTTTCATTTGAAACGTTTGATTTACAAAGATTTTTTCGAATATCTTGATAAAAATTCACCAACTTGCAAAAAATTAGCATGTAAGTATAAAATGTTTATTGTTTAATTCCATATTATACATAATTAAGTCAAAATTGCATTTAGAACAATTTGTTCTAATTGCTGTTATGTAATGTGACATAGTCCTTACTGTAAATCCTTACCTACTATAAAAAATAAACTATTGCGAAATAATTTATAATTAATTTACACATCGACTTAAAATCAAAAATCTTAAAAGTAATACAATATTTTATTATTTTAAACTCGTCTTAACTTAATAGTTACGATCGTAATTATAGTCATAATCTGCGTAGAACGCTATGCGCAATGTGCAAATTTCAGAACTCTCTGCGCAGATTATCGATGTGTGTTATGCTTGTATTATACTATGCACTTTTTCGTACAATAAATGGTACATTTTCTGCACAAAGACGAGTTTAGAGCAGATGCAAACTGTGCATTTATGCAATATACAAAAAATTCCAGTTCGGATTACTGGAAGTTTAGATTATCTTGAGTTCAATTTATCGGGTTTGCACTGTTTTTTGATGTTATGAAGGTTACTGTTTTATCACTATCACAAGTGAATAAAATATTATATAAACCTCAGGACTGAAGTGACTTAAAAGAGATCAAAAGTGGCACTTTAGTTCTTTGATGTGCAATATTGATTGCTTTATGCTACTCTCGCTCTCGCGCAAAAGATAAAATCCCCCCCCCAAATATATTTTTATTATGTATTGCAAGAAAACACAAAATATTGTTAACAAAAATTTTTAAAAAATAGAATAGATTAGCCTTTTAAAATTAGGGGGCTGACGGGGTCCCTTGTAGACCTGGGCTCTTGCGCAATGCCCTACGGTGGTACGCCACTGATATACTATAATAATTTATTATCAAGCTACGAAATGTCACGACATACCTGCAAATGTTTTAATTTTTAGTACTAATGAAGAAAAGTTGTATTTTCTGTCGATACCTTCGTTACCATAATAGTATTAATTTTTTTCTTACTTTTTCAATATTTTTTATGTACCCATGGGCGTCCTTTGGGAGAGTGATATCCTTCGATCATGTGATAATACAAAAGCGATACATTAGATACAAAGCTATAAAAGTGACTTATACTTGAGTTTGATCGATGGCATTGTTTTTTAACTATAACAAAATATGAAAATATTTTCATAAAATAAAGTGTTTCTTGATTATTGAAGTAGAAAATCGTCTGTTTCTGTAGAAATCAAAAAGAGGGGTTATGCGTTTCACCTGTACATTTGTTTGTACGTTCCCTATAACTCTTTCGTGCATCAACGTATTTCGATGCCGTTTTTTTATATGAAATTATAGACCCCACTAGATAGTTATACATTACACGAGATTGTTACATTTGGCCACCATCTTGCAAACTTTTTTTTTAATTATCAGAATGAAGTGAAATTTTAATTTTTTTATTCCTAGTCCGTTAAATTTAATAAATTACTTGAGAAAAGTGTAATTTTTATTTATTATACTATTTAATAACATCAAGAGGGTCTTATTTTGATTGTAAATTTAAAAACTATAAAGTATATAGTTTTTACAGCCAAATATGATTAGGTATCTAATAAAATTTGACAACCGATTTAATTATTCGTTAATCCATTCATGTGCGTCATTTTCGAGATAATTTCGCTCAGTTAAAATTCTTAAAATCAATAGAAATTTAAAAAAAACAAATAAGGAATGTTTTTTTTAATTGTAGTTGAATTTACATGGGTTTGCTACGTACGTTTTATGTACATTCCAAAAAGTATAAAATAAAAAAAAATAAATTAAAAAAACCCCAATAAAAAAATAAAAAATCTGAAGTTACTCGTAATAAAATCTCTTTAAAATAAAAGCCAAAAATATAAACCGTAAAGATGTTAACAAAAAATGAAAGCAAAATTCCTACGTCCAGGAAGTGAATACATACTAACCGGATTCTGCAGCTCCCCCGACTAGTGGTAATTTTTTAATTTTGCATTAATTTTTTTTAAAGAGTGATGTAGAGCATTTACGCATATTATAGCGGATTATGTTTATTTTTTCCTTTTTTATTTTACTTTTTAATGTGTCTTTAAAAATTTTGACTTTTCCCCACACTGGAAAAAACCTATGGGTGCCCATGGATGGACCTAACATACCTTCAAGTTTTTTATAACAAACTGTCAAATAGCGAATTAAGAACTCAAGAACTCTATCAAATGATACCAAAAAAAAATAGATTGCCAGTTATAAAAATATCATAAACCTGAAGAAGAAAAATCAAAGCAACAGGTGGAAGCTATTAAAATTTGCTTTTTAAATAAAAAAATCTGATGTGACTATCGACTTCACTTGTCGAACAAGGAAAGGAATACAAGAAAATTTTATTAATTATATTTTATTAACATCTTAGTTATGTTGATTGATATAAGATTTTTTTTTACAATATTTTTACATAATTTCAACTGTAAGTATGGAACATCTTAATGTTTTAATTTAAATGTTTTCTATAAAATCTATTTAAATGGTCGACTCATGTAATTAGTAAAATAAATCTCGTGCATTTAAATTCATTAAAAAATTGATGAGCGGTTTATAAATAAGGGTGCTATGGCCGTCGTAAGAATATAGGAAAGGAATAATAAATTATTAATGTCCATATCTTGTAAAAGAATATTTTCTTATATCTTTCTTATTTTTTTATTAGTGCCAATATTGTTTAAAAGAAAAATTCAAAATAAGTTCGGCGAAATATTTTGAAACAATTTTCTATTGCAAGTCGATCTCCAACATAAATTTAAAAAAAACTCATGGCACAAAAATATTGGAAATTTTACAGCGATTATTTTTTATCCTTAGTATTTTTACGTATTTAACTTCGTTCCGCAGTTATGATGAATTATGTTACTATCGCTTCAAGTAAACCCCCTCCCTTTATGCTACATAATTTATTTTTTTATGACATAGTATAGTTTGTTTCAGATTAATTGGAATTAAAAAAAGTCTAGCATCAAATTACGTTGTTATAAAAACGTACAAACTATGCAAGTAAATATAATATAGAGATAAGATTATCGCGCCAACCTTTGTCAGCATATGCATTGCTAAAGTTGGCGCGATAATCTTATCTCTATATTATATTTCCTTGCATAGTTTGTTCGTTTTTATAACAACGTAATTTGATGCTAGACTTTTTTTAATTTCAATTAATCTGAAACAAACTATAGTATAGTTTGTTTATACATCCATTCATCCATGAAAACTCCTGATAAAAATTGTCGAAATAAATTCAGGGAACTTCAAACATAAAAATCTGTAAAATAGGGGGGGGGGAAGGGGGGGTTAAATTTGATTTGAAAACAAAATGCACATATAAGGACGGGTTCGAGCATTTCTGCCATAAAGTTTATGAATTTTATTCTATTCATTCCCACCTCACTGCATAATAAATTATAGTCGACATTCATAATTGCAATAATTTATTTTGATTTAGATTCCTTTGTTTGCGATTTAATTAATAATTGTCCCCTCAACGCAGAGTAGGAGTACTTATGAAAAATTTTAAAAATTTAGAAAATATTGTAGTAATCAAGTAAAAATTTGAGAATTACCGGGAATTACTAAAATAATAATGGTTTGAAGAGGGCCGTGATCCGTTGAGCCCCATGCTCATGACCTCCCCTGTATCAAAATTGTTTTACGCCTACAAAACTGTCTTTCGTGTAACGAATTTGAAGTTAAAAAATTCACTTCCAACACAAATATGTGTTGTATACCATTAAAATTATTAATATTAAAATTCGCCTACGGCGCTGAATAATAAGCTTTATAATAACCAGCTGTGTATGTAATTTTCTACTTAGTAGTAAATATGGAGCCCGAAATTAAGTACATATTTTGAAAAGCGGTGTCATTGTAAAATCGCATAAAATTATAGTCTTGCAGTAGCGCAACCAGAGGGTGGCTAATGGACTTTAGCCTCCCCCAAACATTTAGAATTTTGAAGCATATTTTCAAATAAGGGTTATAACAAAGTTTATTACGTATTTTACCATGGAAAAATTGTGGCTGCGCCGGTGAAGTTCTTATAATATGTGATTATGATATGTTTGTAAAGTGCAGAATAGAACTAGCAAGAAGCTGCTTCCTTAAGATGCGAAACCTTCTCAGTAATAGAGATTTTAATTTACAGTTAAGGACCCGTATTATGCGATGCTACATCTTCCCGGTGTTGCTGTACGGAGTAGAGGCTTGGACACTGACACAGAATACCACAAGGAGAGTCGAGGCCTTTGAGATGTGGTGTTATAGGAGAATGTTGAACATTTCATGGGTAGACAGAGTTCTAAATGAAGAAGTTCTGGAGCGTATGGAAAAGGAGAAAGAGGTGTTGAACACAGTCAAGAGAAGAAAATTGGAGTATTTGGGACACTTCATGAGGGGAGAGAGGTATGGAGTTTTGAGACTGATATTGCAAGGAAAGATTCGGGGAAGACGTGGTGTGGGAAGAAGAAGAATCTCTTGGTTGAAAAACCTAAGAGAGTGGTTTCATACCAGTACAAGGTCCCTGTTTAGAGCCGCCGCGGATAAAGTCAAGATAGCCATGATGATAGCCAACCTCCAACGTGGAGAGGAACTATGAAGAAGAAGAAGATATGTTTGACTGCTAATGCTGAGAATTTTAGCTTTGTTTCTGCAGCAAATTTGTACGGTTTGAATCTGTTGGATGCACGCTTTAGATGCTTCAGAAACCAAGGTTTTATTCTAACCGCCTTCCATCAGAATAGCACACCAGCAAGGTGCAATAATTGCTAATAAACCTTTTCAAAATTAAATGTATCACACTTCCCGTTATTCGAGGTCACGTTTAACTGTAAGTCTCCTATGAATGCCATAACAGTAATAGGAGAGAAAATTAATACAGAACCAAGTCCAAAAATTACGAAGAAGGGGAGGCTGTCGTCATAGCTATGATGACAGCTCTGTCCTCGAGACGTTCTTTTCTTCTCCCTCTGGTGGACAGAATTATCCCTAAGTTATTGTTAGGCTATTATACGAGTACCTACATCGTTTCATTTATTATCTTCTTCTGTTTAGTTATTGCATGCATTTTAATTTTCATATGAGAGTATCAAACACTCGATTACTGCAATATCGTTGAGGCTAACAATCTTTGGAATTCTCAATCTTAAAAGTAATTTTTACGATTTACAGAAAACTTGCATTACGTGGAGAGTAACAAAGAGACATTTCTAAAGATATCGGTCCTATTTTTCTGTGAAATCCAAACCCTAAGCAATTTGAACCAAGAAAATTACGAATAAGAAATGAAAGGATCGTGACTAAATCAGGACGAAAATTCCAAGACGCAAACTTGTACCTTATACATTGGTAGGTAGGTTGGTACCTGTATTATATTTGTTACACTTAATTTCAATAAGAATTAGTGATATTATGGCTAGAACGGGTACAGCTACCCTCTTTTTAAAAAAACGACCTTCAAACCACTTGCACCTGTCTTAGGAATGCCACCACTTTATACACAATCTGCACAAACAGTTGGCAACTGAATACAACATGAAAAAGATTTCACATAAAATACTAAAAGTGTACAAATAATCTTTATGTCAGTTAGTATTGTAGTTATAATAAAACGTCGCAAAAAGAAGAAAAACCATGTACATCAAATAACTTGAAATTGAAATTATCTGGAAACCTGGTCAAGATCTCCATTGTCTCCATATATATTAGTTATTAATTTAAATTTTTACAATCGCAAAAAATGATCCATGATATCTACAATTTGGCGATTTGAACGATAAAACAGACAACGAAACTTGCAATTTTAAATTGTACAGGGTGCAATCAGAAACTCGCTAACAAACTCGAGTGAGATTCTAACAATATATTGATAAAATTTAAAATATAACAATAATGCAATTAAAACAAAAAGGCTTGTCGATTATATATGACTTTCAAATTATTTTGTTCATAATATAAAATGAGAAAGTTAATTCCTTTCGTTTTCAAATATAACGGTCATTCTTGAGTTAATTGTGATTATTAACAATTTACATATTATTTTCTTTTAACCTACATTCATTTACTTAAATTATTAATTTAAAAAAAATCTTTGTTCTGCAAAACCACACATGGATGGTATTTGAACTCCAATTGCACAGATTTACTAAAACGAAATGTGCACCTGCTATTGGATGAAATAAAACAAGAAAATCAAATCTTAATAAATTAATTAATCCGTTTAATGACAAATCTAATTTTCTTATTCAGTGCCAAACAGGTTGAAATAATTTCGCACAGACATTCTCGAACTGCATTCTGACACACCCAGGTCTGTTAGAAATTGCATTTCTTTAAAATAAAAATTGTAATTACAGTGACTGGGTATGACTACATGGTTGTTTCAATTCAACTTGTTAATTAAAAATGATAATTAATGCATTGCACGTAAATAAAAAAGCTCGTGACTAACAAGTTGGTGTGTTTGTCAAGTACAAGAACTTGCAGGAAAAAAGTAAAGAAAAAAGTTAAGTGCATCGTGGTTTAATCGCAAGTTCAATTCAGTAACCTAAATTGGTTATTGCAAGTTTTTGCGTACACTACGGATGGGATCTCTAAATGAGGTTATTGGGTTTTAAAACTTTTGAATCTTTAATGAAACGAATATCGACAATTTTTCCCAAAAAAAATTTGGAAATTAAAGTGGAGTAAAATGTTCGAAAGTAAAACTACATTTCCTTATTATTTTATGAATGTTGGCCCAGTTGTTGTATTACGTAAATACTCTCGTTTAATAATTTTAAACCAAGATGACATGAGACATTAACTTATCTTTTACTGCGGATTTTGTTAGGTCTGTTGACCCCACAATCGAAGCACCATCTAAACTTTATAGGCTTTTTAGATTTTTTTTTAAATAACTCTCTTATAGTTCACTTTATCAAAAATTATCAAGAGAGTAATTTTGTAGAGCTTAAAATTGTACATAAAGCTGTGTTTTTACGTTAAAATTCGTTGTAAATTAAGAAAGTTATTGAGCTGTCATAATCGAATATATTCGATACCACGTCAATGTTAATTGTTACAAGAGAAAATTCTTCATAACTTGCTTATTATTGAAGGAATTTTAAAAAATATAGAAAGTATTTTGTTAAATGTTTAAGGCTCTACAAAATTGCTCTGCTGATATTTTTCCGTGGTGTAGATAATAAACAAGTTATTTAGGAAAAATGAAAAAATCGAAGATTCAAGAGAAAGGCTTGATTTAGAGATTATTTGTAATGATATTGGCGAAAAAAATCCCGTAAAAACAAAATAGAGGAGTGTCTTTGATGTGTATTTTGTGCTAATTGTGAGAAAAGCGCTGGTTTTACAGTGTATTTTGAAAATGAAAAAAACGTTTTATTTATAGTTTTAAGCTTTCTATAATAATTATTGCTCTTGTGGTATTTTTCATAACGTGAATAGTAAGTAACTGCCTTATTTTGAGAAAATAAGAAAATATTTAAAATTTAGGATGATGTCTTGATTTTAGAGATATCTGATTGCCTCACATCTCGATAGTAGTAGAAAATAAAAAAATTACTATTTTTTTTTAATTTTGGAAGAATTGTTTTTGATTTATAACAGTTACAATATTTACATAATAGTCCACGCAATGTAGTAGAAAAACTGGAAAGTTTGCTTTGGAAACTGAATATCGTATTTACGAAAATGGTCATTGGATTAAAATTGAAGAGCATAAAATTCTCCTATCAAACAGATTTTTCATTATCTGAAGAGAATTCCGCAAAATTTATTTTGAAGAAAATTTTGCGGTCAACTAAAATCCGCGTAGGCCAAATTTCCAAATGTGAAAGAAGCCAACAGGGATTTTAGAAGATTTGGGGGGGGGGGTCATTCGGACACCAAGAAACACATGTCTGTTAAATTTGTTTAATCTTTCAGCAAATTAAACTTATTATACTTCCCTTGGTTCGGATCCCACGTAAAACTGTAGGTCCCCTATGTATGTGACTTGTGATTGGCTCTACTGGTTTTATTTGTTACCCAAGACTCCCTTCCATACACAAACGGTATCCAGATGTGTCGTTATCATGGCAAGCTGTGGCACTGAAAGTGGCACACAGCAGAATGATATTCCCAAAAAGGGGATATACAATAATTATTTTTTTGTCACTTTCAGTATTAATGCTGATATTTTATAATACCACAATAAATTACTAATAGTACTCGTATAATAATAATTACATAGCGGATATGTAGGTACAGCTTATACATACCATAAAGTCGATATTTAGTAATGCTATAATGAATAATGGTATGGTAATTAATTATATAGCATATAATAATATTACAAAATATAAGTACAATTTAATACTTTGAAAATGAAGTAAAGCAAATCTTGAATTTCCACTTTTTTGAAATTTCGTTCCGCGTGTCAGCTCCCGCGGGAAATCATCGGGTTCGAGTCTCCGAATTATCGCATATCGGATGCGATATTCCCAATAAGAATAAGTAATAATATTTCCTCCAATATTAAAAGTTCGTCTATTGAAGATAAAACCGATTTGACCCAATGACCTCCCCCAGGAGTCGCCATTGCTAACAGGTACAAATGCACTCAAGCAACAGAGAAGTTGAGGAGGCATCAATAGATGCACCAAAAAGCCATTTTCGTGAAGGAGTCGTCCACGCATGGGAAAAGGGGGGGGGGTAGGTTGGACAAATCTGACGTCTGCATAAAAATCCCCTTTTTGGGATTTTGGCATAAAATAGTCAAATAAAGTTAATCTAAATTTTTGCTTGTTCAATTCCAATTTTTATTACAGCAATAAAAATTTCAAAAACATTAAAAATTAATGAATAGCTTTTTTAGTTTATACGGTCAAGTATGATTTTAAACAAATGATGGGGAGGGGGTCCAAAGATTGTGATCAACTGTGACAAGGGTCGGAAAAAATTGAGGCCATCCTTTTTGGCGACCCCTAAATAGCAACAACACTTTCATAATTTTATACTGTGAATTTCTTTTTTGTTGTAACTATTTATATTTGTTAAATTTTCTTGAGTAGCCAATCTTTGAAATTTATGGAATTCAGATAGGATGATCAATTTTGTCAAGTCGGTTTTAACTATTATACGTATTTCGTCTCGGGAATTCAGAACTGTCTTAACTGAAACTTTCTCAAGTTTTATTTTATTACCGAGAATAATTGTAGCAAGTTATATTTTTCAATATAAAAAAAACTAGAAGAAAAATTACGGAAATAATTTAGTAACCAATAAATGATTTAGTAGGAAAAATCAGAATTAATAACTATTAATAATGTTTTGTAAATAAACTAAAGTACATTGCTGAACAATGGAAGCCCATATTCCAAATCAGGCGTATAAAAAGCTTTATTACGAAAGTCTCGGTGAGCATTGAGGGTAACCTGCAGAATTGACCCAAAAAATACTGAACCGTTTGCGAGGAAATTGAATAAGTGAAAGAAGTCTTATTAGATCTCATCAGTGGCGTATAGAAGGAAAAACTCTGGTAGTGACAATAATTTATCTTTGCTTATAGATTTCATAATCAATTTAATTTCCAACAGGCGAAATAAATAAACGGCAAAATCAGTATTTTTCTGTTTTGCAGAAAGTAAAATCTGACTTCATAAAATATTTTTTGACGTTATGAGATAATAAATTTGTAATGCTCTCCTGTGAAATATTTTTGCATTTGCATGACAATTACATGATTGTAAAGATCGAGGTTGGGCCAAAAATTCCCAGCTACGCCACTGTTCCGTGGGATTGTACAATATACAATCCAGTTATAGTTTGTTTCAGATTAATTGGAATTAAAAAAAGTCTAGCATCAAATTACGTTGTTATAAAAACGTACAAACTATGCAAGGAAATATAATATAGAGATGAGATTATCGCGCCAACCTTTGTCAGCATATGCATTGCTAAAGGTTGGCGCGATAATCTTATCTCTATATTATATTTCCTTGCATAGTTTGTACGTTTTTATAACAACGTAATTTGATGCTAGACTTTTTTTAATTCCAATTAATCTAAAACAAACTATACATCCCAGAGTCATTTATTTCATCGTACGGTAATGAATGGACTTTACAGACCAAATCTAAAAAAAGTTTTTCAGGCATGTTCACGTGACGGGTGTTTCCCGAAGGTAAAATTCTAATTTTCTAAGCAAGGGCTCAATCTTGAATAGGACCGAACAAAAATTAGTGACGCAATAGTAATGCGCTTGTTCCGCGAATGTACATTAATTTTAACCAGGGGGGGGGGAGATCTGGGGGGGCATTGAATACCCCGGGTACATGCGATGAAATTTTTCAAGCCCCCAAAGTTATATAAAATCGAAAATTTATATAAAATTGATCTCTATTCGCACTGTCTCCCATTACTTCTCTTAAAACCCATAACTTGAGGGTATTCAATGCCTCCCCCCTGTTTGCATATAGTTTCAATTTTTAAATTTTAATTTCTAAGCCGATAAATTAAATTCTAGCCGGAGGGAGGGGGCGGCCTGGAATACTCCTCCAGGTATGTACATAATGTGATGAACATTTTCAGGCTCCCAAATATGTACTACGTATAAAATTTATCTCTATTCTCAATGTGTCTTCCATTAGGCTGCACGCACAGTGATAGAGCAAAACGTTTGAAGACAAAACGTTTTGTCGCATTAAAAAGTATTTTGTTTCATCTAAAAACATGATAAAACCAAACGATCCGAAACAAAATGTATTGTTTAGTCTTGTCTTGAAACGTTTCGCCTCGGCTTAAAAAGTTTCAATCACTTTGTTTTCAGATCAAATATCATGTTTTTAGATAAAATAAAATTATAAGAATTTTATTTTGAATATTATCCAACGTTTGGGGCCGTCGGTGTTTGTCATCTAATTTCCCAAAAAGGCTGTAAAATCTTATAATTGAACAAGAAAAGGTCAACTATAATACAAAAATTTAATAAAATAAAATGTTTTGTCTTAAAACGTTTTGCTCCATCAGCGTGCTTGCAGTCTAACTACTCGTAAAACCCGAAACGGGGGGGGGGATTCCATATCACCCCGACCCCGGTTTGCATATTATAGTCGGAGTAGGTCAACTCGGCAAAAGGACAAGGGATAGGTTACTCCTACCGGTCAACTGGGCAAATGAAAACCAGAGGCCGTTTTAATTTTCGGTCAGCTCGGCAAACGCGCTGAATAATGCTATTTCGAGGGTCTCTCACATCCCGGTTTCCTTGATCTGTCGCGCCTCTCGTATGTTTAGCGCCCGCCGCGTAGCGGCTCGGAGCACGAAAAACCGCCCGGAGATGCGGAGCATCGGAGGGTAGGTTTTTTGATGCTCGCAGTTCTGGCCAAGCCAAAATTTATTACTTTGCCGAGTTGGTCTATGTATTTCCAGGTAGAAAATTTGGACCCGGATTAAATATCTGACCATTTGCCGAGCTGGCCTACAGCCATTATAGTTTCAATTTTTTTTAAGTGGACCTTCCTTTTAATGGGTCTTCCTCAGGATGGATCCGAATTGAGGCGTGGTTAATCCTTAATCGGATTAAAAGAAAGATTAAACCTTTTTAACCATAAGCCAAAACTACGGCGAGGTCATAAAAAAGTTTAAGGCCGAACTGCGGCGGCTAATCTGAAATTCTATTTGAAGGCTCAGAAGGCCGAAAGTTAAAGAAATGGCAATTATTTAGAAGCTTCTGAATTTTTTTAAAGCAATTAAAACAATATCTAACCTATTCGCGATTAAGAAAGCACCACCATGGGGGAAAATTTCAAATCAGATGTATTAAATGAAAATAAAAATACGTTCTTCAGGTTCAAGACATAATAAAGTGAACTAATTAACAAAACATAATATGGAAATAAATATAATTACACACTAAAACTATTGCAAACTTTCACCATAAAATGACTTTGAATTTTGCGATATACGTTCAAACACAGCTATGCTGCTGTTGCTCGAAAATCGCGAATAATTTGATTACAATGATTAAAAATACTTAACCTATAAATTAATTAATCACTAAGGTCCAGTTGTTCAGTTTCAGGTTATCTTTTAACCTGGGTTATTTTCCATAGAAATTATTGTTTCAAGAATTGTTTCCATGGAAAATAATTCAGGTTAAAAGATAACCTAATACTGAACAACTGGGCCTAATTGAATAACCTAGGTTTTGTGGTTATCTAAGGAGTTGTTCATAAATTAAATCACGGGCGGAGGGATGGAGAAGGAATTCAGAGCTCCTAAAATTGTGACATCACAAGGTTAATTTTTATAATTTTAAACTTGAAGGATGTAGAATCCAGGGGGGTACAAAGATATGTGAAGCAATATTTGGAGGGAAAGGCAATGTTTTTGCTACTAAAAATAATGATGGGGGGGATAAAAAGTTCATACAGTTACTTGACATAATTTATGAACGACCCCTAATCAACTTTGTGGAGTTTAAACTACTGCACCATGGAAATAAAATATACAAGTGCAAAAATGGCCTCAAGTACTCCCCTCTAAATATTTTTTTAGATCTCCTGTTTTAAATTTGAGAGCTCAATTATTGGTAATGACTAATGAGTAACTTGTATTTAATTTATTCAATTGACCTTTGTTTTGATCGTCGTTATAGTAAAAGAAAATTTCATAAAAGAAGTTATAAAATAAAAATTACTTTAAAATTAGCAAAATATAAAAAGAAATTCTTGAAGCTGATGTGTTATGGGAGTGCCATGGTTCATTGGCACCTTATATCGAGCCGCTTCTGTTCCTAATCAAATCAGTAGCGTGCTGACATTTTCGGGTCGAAGCATTTTTGAAGTGCAAATATCACAATCAAATAAAACGAGACTTTGCTTGCTCGATGCTTTAGAGCAAAAATAACGGACAGAGGGTTCCACGTCAAAATGTCGAAACAAAAACATCGAAAACAAAACACCGAAAACAAAAAAATAGGGAGTAGCACGCGAGAAAGCCCCCGGAATTTAAAAATTTCCTGATGGTTTATATAGTAAAAATAACCAAAAATATTTGTGGAATACGAGTATTAAGAAACAAAATAATATTGATAAAAAACGGATGTAGATTTTTAGGGTGCTTCTAACTTATAACGTTCAACTAGGGAAAAAATCGTTTTCTAACATTAACCTACAGATCGCTTCACCTCTTCGCGGCCGCTCCACCTCTGCGTGCCCATCTACCTTTTTCGGTAAATTATTTGTACCACCCTGTATATACCTGATATGCAAATTTCTAAATTTTATTTAATAAGTAAGCTTTAATGGTCTTTTTGAATTAAAAACAATTGCCCCAAAAAATTACCCTATTTACGGCAGTAAGAAAAAAATTTGCTTTTGACCCGGTTTATTTTTTGTTTTCGTTGTTTTGACTTCGGTGTTGTTTTCGAAGTTTTTGTTTTTCGGTGTTGTTTTCGTATAATAGATAAATTATGAAGACGGACGGACACGGAGTCAGATCATAAGGCTTCTTGCTATACTTTGTATAGAAGCCTAACTAGAAAGTCCATTTTAAATGTAAAACAAATTTTAATTTTATTATACATATAATGTGTTTACAATGACAATTTCGGGGGTTCTGATTAGGTTTGAATTATGCGGACGGACGGACAGACAGACGGACATGGCGCCAGATCATAAGGCTTCTGCTATACTTTGTATAGAAGCCTAAAAGTAGCGCACTGGGTAACCAGTTCTTAGACCTCTACACACAGAGTATTTCAAACACGATTTGAAACGCTCTGTATGATTTTGAATTATGCGGACAGACAGAAAGACGGACAGACACGGAGCCAGATCATAAGGCTTCTTGCTATACTTGGTATAGAAGCCTAAAACGAAGTTATTTGAAGAAAGTCAAAAAATCGCAGTCGAGATGATCGAAATAAAAAACAAAATCACCGTTTTTACCCCCCCCCCCCCCAATAAAACGAAGTTTCCTCAAAACTTTATTTATGAGTAGACTTTTAAAATAAAATTTGTAATTTCCAAAATATGAAAACCTCGCGAAGTCGGGATGATACAAGGGCCGATTTGCCGTTGGGCCACTCTAAATAAAGTGAGCCATTGAAATAAATTACGAATTACACTATAATTATAAATATTAATAATATTATAACTACATAACTGGACCTCATTTTTAGATCGATAAGTTGCATTGTAAATACAAAGATATCAAGCCAAGCATTCGTGATTTTCTTTTTTGACAGACAGCTCGTTTGAGTGCAATAATTGCTTGAAAGCACCGATACCCCGAGTTATATTTGCTATGCAACTTATCGATGTAAAAATAATGAGGTCGTGTTATATTTGCTGCGATAATTTCGTGAACAATTACTTTAACATTTGAAATTTCATAAACAAAGGGGCGTGTCGATTGACCGGAAGATACGCTGTTTTCATGGGAAAACGCACTTTTTCGGTGTAATTATTTGTTTACCTTTTGTGAATAAACATTTTTTTTTCATTCCAATCCGCTCCTGGAATGTAAATTCACTGCACGGACATGAGAAAACTATTTATTAGTAAGGGGTCATCCATTAATTACGTAAGGGTTTTTTGGGGGGGAGGGGGGTATTGGATATCTTACGGACCCTTACGTAGGGGGGAGGGGTCCGACGTATTCCTTACGTAAGTTTCTTAAAATATTTTTTTAAATTAAATTTAAAAATCAAATATAGTATGTGTGTATGTTCCCTATAGACTCCTAAACCGTTTGACCGATCGGAACCAAATTTGGAACAGTTATTATGTAGGTCCCTGCGCATGTTTTTGTATTGAAATAGTGCAAAAATTCGCAAAGGAAAGGAAAGTTGATTTTGAGTAGCCTGCCTTCCTTTAAGGAATCTCGATAATCCATTCATGCGCGTCCATAGGGACGCGCATGAATGGATTATCGAGATTCCTTAAAGGAAGGCAGGCTACTCAAAATCAACTTAAAAAACAATAATGAATGCTGTCAAACTGTCAACCGATCGATAATGCAAATACGCGTGCACGTGCTTTACGTTTCTATTTGACCAATCTTAACCAAATTTGGTGTAGAAGTTATTTACAATGCTACGAAAAACATAGGCTACTTTAGTACCTTGGAGCGAGGCCGAAGGCCGAAAAACCACGGTCTACACGTATGCCTGCGATAACCTTGAGTGAGGCCGAAGGCCGAACAACCACATCCGACACGGTCTAGATGGCTAAAGGCGGCCGGTAGGCCGACTGTGCCAGCTAGTATAATATATTATTATTCATTTTAAATAATCCTTCTGTAAGATGTGGGAGGGGGGGTTGCCACAATCTTACGTACCCTTACGTGGCGGGGGGAGGGGGTCCAAAATTACAAAAATCATCCTTACGTAATTAATGGATGACCCCTAACAAAAATAACAAAAAAATGTGTTAGCGTTGCATAGCAACATTCATAAACAATTGATGAGCAAACTTGATTACAAATGGAAGTTTGACAGTAACGGCATCAAAGAAAAGGCTGTACTGGTTATGCAGTCAAGTCGTTGACTTCATTAGCAGTCAATTTTGTTTCGTATATTTATCCATATGTCGTGCGAGTCGTCATTTGGTATAAATTATAATCCAAATTACAGTATTTCAAAGTTTCGTATAGTAAAAAAATTGTAAACAAAAGAATTTTTTGAAAGAAGTGAACAGATAAGTGGTAAGTGTTGAAAATAATGTATATTTAACGGCCAATTTAACACAATTTAAAATACCGTGGTTTAAAAGTATTGTTGAGTTTTAAAATTTCAACACCCGATATACGAATGGGTAAGCAAGCATTTAATAAACGATGACGATAACAAAATAAAATATAAAAGAATTTTTTATGTTTCCTTTATATGCACACTTGTTAAGTTGTTGTTTACAAGCAGTAAAGCGTACAAGTGGGTACAAGTGTGGAATATTAACTAATATGAAATGTCTTTCTCACCTCTGTTGGTAGATTTGACACCACCAAATTATTGTTTACCATGGAATCCATTGTAAATGTATAAGCAAATTCCTTGGGGTAATCAAAGAGCAGCACTGTTGAGGGTCATTTTAAAATTCTAAAACTAAAACTTGTCTAATTGCATTTCAAACGACACCCATGACACTAAGGACCATTTAAAAGCAGCTAAAGAATGCCGCTTATAAACCACGTTTTCTACTATGAACACGCAAAAGTTACATTGCTCAATTTTGAAAATTGTATTGCATTCCTTTAACACGCTCACGAATATACGCACGCACACAAAAGTTTACGATAAATCTGACGTGTTTTAATTTATAATTTGTGGTAGAAAAATTTGTCACGCCAAAATAATATTAATATTTAAATGCACACCACAGCGACTTGCATCAACTAAAGCCAACAACGTAAACTAATCTTAAGAAGTCTCCCCATCTCCCTCTCCCGTTTCTTATTAGTTGCGGATCAACTCGTATACGAGATTAAACAACCCAACATCGTGCAACTTGTGAAAAGCGCCATTTTACTTCATTAAAATTCAAAATTTGTTTTTACCGCGTTTTAATTAAGGCGAGATAACATTAAGGGTTCGTATACCTAATTTATATTTATAGTCCAAAAATACCTAGCCGTTATATTTACGGACACGTAAGTCACATCTCACATCTAAATATAATTTTTTCATTATATTTTATATTTACGGCCACTTAAATTTTACAACAATCGAATAAATTCGTTTATTTCGAAAGACGACAAAATTAGAAAATCTCGTCACTTAATTGATCGATTTCGAAATCGTTTTGTCACTGTTTGCATTTTCATTCGGAATTTGTACTTGAAGTAATGTTGCATTGAAAGCATTCTAAATTGCTCGTGAAATTTCGAAATTATAATTAAACAAATAAATTAATTATTCATCTAATGAGAATCAAGACGAAAGAAATTTGGTTAAAATTAAAAATGAAAATTTATGGTGTGGTGGTTTTAAACGCAGCATGAAATCTTATTTAGATTTTCCTAATTTTAGGCAACTTGTTATACATCAAGCGACCCATCAACTTGGGAAACAAAGGATTTCGTACCTTTTTTTCGGATATTTCGTAGGTACCTGCGTTCACGGTACCTGCTAGACTCGGGCAGTTAGGGAGCCATAAGGTAATTTTTAAAATTAGAGGTTGTTGTTTTCTAAATTAACCATGTTCAGTGGCGTAACCGGACTATTTGGACCTAAAAATTTACAAGAAATATTATCAAAAACTTTGTCGATAATGGGGGTCAATAAAAGACTACATAATTGTATAACGTTTTAGACTTTATTCACCCATTTTCAAGGATAAATAATACACACAAAAGTGGAAGAAAGTAAAAATTATTTACAAATAAAATCAATTCTAGAAAACCCGTTTTGCATAAAAAGTTTGATGCCCGTATTCACAAACGTTCGTAATTGAATTTAACGGTCTGTTAAATTAACGAATGATTTCAATTGGTCTACTAATATCAACAAACGTTTTCTATTGGTTGTTAAATTTAACAGAGCGTTGAATTCAGTTACGAACGTTTGTAAATACGGGCATCAATCTTTATTTGGACGTAGAGTAGGTCCCCTCAGGACCACCCTATTACGGGGAATTAGTGAAAAGCCTCGGAATCCTTATAATGTTCTGTAGTGTCCTGGTGTCCTTGACAAGTACCCACGAGAACACACACAATATCTTTTGGTCACCTACTTTAATTTGACTCAATACTTTCTCAGGATAAATACGTCGGGGTTGACTCTAATAAAACGACACTATTGTAGACGAGCTTGTGATTGAACGAGTTTTCGTTACCAACAAAGAGTAAACAAGATTGGATCTAGTTAACAGTTTTTTAATGGTATAACAACTTAAACATTCAATGAACAACGCAACTCAACAACAATCTTTAACATTCAACAATTCTAACTACGCACTGGGTGAAATAAATAATAAACGCTAACCTTCTATTTCGCACAGTCGCACACAATCTTCCTTCTTCTCTCTTGAAGCCAACTCTGCTCCAGTCTTCTTCAGATATGGACTCCAAAATCCACACTCGTTCCAATGTTTCCAATTTTGGAACTCGACCTGATAGATTTTCTCTGGATTTATTCGCGTACGTTCCCCTTACTGTAGGGATCTTCATGCAACAATATTCTCGGTTGCTGAACACGCCCGACTTCCGTTATCTCAGGGAAGTTTAATTTGCCTGGGAAATTAACTCTCCATATGTATCACCACTCCTGAGCTATGACTCGCCAATATAATTTTATTCTATTTATATCGTAATTGTGGAGTGATTATACGATCGACTGCCTCTTATAGTGATTTCGATGCTACCACTTTGTTTACCCTCCGTAACTTCCGTTACCAAAATCATTTTTGTTTCCAATATCTAGCTTCTTATATTTCCGGTTTGTTTCACGGATGTCGGCCTGTTATATGCACCTTTGATTTTTAGATGCTGTACATAATGTTTTATATAACCCGAACAAACTTAAAATTACCGAACGAACAAAAAAAACAAACACATGACAACAATGTGCTTGAAACCACCGTTTCCAATCTGTTGTTCGCTCCTTGGTTATCAACATATCCGTAACGCGGATAGAGCGTATCACAACAGTACATAGGCCGTGTTCGGCCTGGCACTTTTTTCGCTTTGAAGTTCCGTCAACACATTCTGATAATTCGATTTGAGATTTTTCCACGTCTTCAAGCGCTTTATCTGCTCTCATTTCAGAACTTCACATGAATAGCTCAAAATAGAACTATCAAAAAATGTTCGACGGAGCTTCAAAACGAAAAATGCGCCAGACCGAACACGGCTATAGTTGTATCCAATCCATATAGGGATATGAGATTAAGATCGCAGCGCCGCTGGGTAAAAATGTGAACTACGTTAAAATACATTCGTGTGACAGCCGCGCTTATGTTCATTGTATTTTACGAGTTTTTCATTCCCTTTTCCAAGTAAACTTGTTATTTTGTTTAAGATAAATTACGGTTAGTGTTGTTTGTTAATGAAACATCTAGATGTGTTTATGAAGGCAAAGCAGTTTTAAACGAAGGGCACATTGTTCTATGTGATAAAACATTAATAGAAGCGAAGCAGAACAAAATAAATATTGTAGCATTGTGCATCCAATCTTCTGCAATAAATTAACTCCCAATTTATTTACCACGAGGGTCTTCAGCCGTGGGAAATAAATGAAAACTTTAACTCCGGATTTTTCTTTGCCCAAAATATTGAGGCACTGAACAATATTGATTAGCGCTCATATCGAAGTATATTATTAGAAAATTTTGTTAATCGTCGAAAACTTTTAAAATCGCCACTTCAACATACGCAAAATTGCGTAAAATAAACGATACTAGTCATTTAACTAAGTTCGCCAAAATTCCGCTAGGTGCCGTGTTGCTTGTCACTAGTTCCCTATAGGGAATTACGATTCAAAAAAAAATTCAAATGTTATTTTTATTGACCTTACTTCTGAGTTCTTGTCATTGCATCTTACCTTTAGTTTGACCCCCCCCCGCGCCCTAGAACTTCTTATATTACCAATATATAACCAATATTGCAACCAATCAACTAAAAAATTGACTTGACCACTCGTGACTTCTTTCAATGGGAGGGCCCAAATATTAAATAAAAATAAAAAGGAAAAATAATTTACTTACAATTATTATAAAATTTTTGTCGGGTATAGGTCTTGTATTAACAATATTTGCTAACGTATTGGGCCATTTAAATTTGTCCCATTTTCAATGCTAAAGTTTGTTTATTATATTTATCCCTGAAAATGGGCAAAATTTTTAATGACCCGAAACTTGGGAAAATATTGTTAAAAATATTACAAGACCTATTGGAAACTGAATTTAACGTTAGGCGCGCTGCAAATGTAACAAATATGGCGGTTTAAATCGGTTTACGTAAAGAAAATAAGTTCACAATAAGAACAAGTTGCTGTGATAGAGTTCAAATAATACCACAAACACTTTAAAAATCACTTTTATCACTCAAAACTACGATAAAAACATGCACGAGTAAATAGCGCTCTTAATTTAACCACATTTTAACATCATATATTATAGTTCTATAAACTGTCACATGGTGGTGTTTTCTTATTTGGAGTTGCCAATAGATCCGACAAAAAATTTTGTAATTAAACAAAACAGCTCAATTAAACTACAAATAAAATACTAATAAAATTATTATTTTTGGATAGCTGTTGTTTCTGGTTCTGGAAAGGATAGCTTTTTTCAAGGTTTTCTTCCGTGACTGTAGGGAAATCCGACGTAGTTATTAGGTATTTGTATGGGCTCAGAATCACACCAGCACCCAAGCGATAGGATCCCTGTGGCGGCAAAGGCCTAAATCACTGTCATTATCAATATACATACATAACAATCTGTGTGTTTCTGTTGCAACTTTAAATTGAGGTGATGATCCGTTCTCTCAGTGCGGCCTCTAGGCCACACAACTTAAGCGATCACAGATCACTAACGACTTTAAAATAATACTTTTGTCTATCTGTTTGTTCATAACACATCTTCCATGGGTTTATTTTTTAGTTACTAACCTAATAAAAGTTTAGGTGGGACTTTTTCGCCGCACAAACATCATGATGGTATAATATGTATAAAATATAAATTTATATGTGCGGTAAAATAAGCTTGTAGTAGAGCGTTAGCGTTATAACGAACGCTTGTGTATTCCAATTTTGGGGGGGTTCCGATTAAAACAATTTAATGTTGTGAATCCAATATCTAGGAGCGGGGTTGTTTAAGTAACCTGTACATCATTGGGGACTCGTGGTTTGTAATAATGGGGGTAGGGGGACTTAAATTACATTTTTCACTTCTTAGTCAAGTGTTTTAAATCTGCGCCATCGGGTATGGTCCAAACGACATCAAATTGTCCAAATATTCAGGGGCGCAGCTACCGTGATGCGAGCGGTGCATCGCATTAAAAAATGTTATTCTTTATTTTGAGTTGCTATTCTATTTATTAACATGAGATGTCAAAAAGAAGAGATACAAGTCCAGGGTGAGCTGAAAATCGGAGACCATACATACGAAGAGGTGATTGACTTCATATACCTAGGAACACAGATAAACAACAGAAACAAAAGAGAACAAGAAATGGGAAGAAGATTGCAACAAGCAAATAGGGCCTACTATGTAAACAAACATTTGCTAAACGACAAAAAGCTATCAAGAAAGACGAAGATTAAAATATATAAGACCATGATTAGACCGGTAGCTACGTACGCGACGGAAGCGATGTGCCATAGTAAAAGAGAAGAAGAACAGATGAGAGTCTATGAACGAAAAATAATGCGTAAGATATTGGGACCAATAAAAATTGGTGAGCAGGAAACGAGGATATAGTCAAGGTAATAAAATCGCTGAGATTACAATGGTTTGGTCACATTATGCGGAAGAATGAGAATGATGTGATAAGGCGAGTTACGGAGTGGAGGCCGATGGAGGACTGTGGGAGAGGAAGACCAGACTTGAGATGGTACGACCAGGTGATGGAGGATCTGCGAAGTATGGGAGTCGTGAACTGGAGAGAGAGAGTAAAGGACAAGAAGTTTTGGAGGGCAATGACAACGGATGCGAGAACAAGTTTAAAGTTGTAAATATCTATATGAAATGTTAAGAGCGCGCTGCAGAGAGGAGAGTAGATATGATGTTGAAAGAAGCCTCTAATCTTTTGTACAAATTTAAAAAACTAAACGTCGTATCAATGTAATTCTTTTTTTATATTAATAAGAAAAGACTATTGAAGGCAATAACCAATTTTGAGCGCTTTAAATTAAAAGCAAATAGGTTAATTTAATTTATGAAAACGGACAATTTTGAATTTTTATGACAACCGATCTTAATGAAATTTCTTTATTGCCTTCTGCACATCATTATAAGGACAAAACCTGATTTTGAAGCGATTTCATCATCAATAATTATAGAAAACTTATACAAAACATTTAAATCAAAAAGTGCCCTTAGTGGAGTTTTAAACTATATAAAATCAACTTAATGCACAAAGGGTTCAAGGGTTCCCTTATAGATGGCGCAAATAAAATATTTTAAACTCGTGTTAGCTCGCTAAGTTTCGTTTAGATTCTTGTATTTGAAATATTTTAGAATGTATTTTCCTAATGACAAAACTGCAGTACCTAGATAGGATTATTTTTACCTGATAATAATATGAAATGCATGGTTCCTTTTTAAGCAAGCTAGATTAACCCAATGATAATCTCTCTTTATTGTTAAGAAGTAATATGGCATTTTTAAAATGTATGTACAAGAAGCGCTAAACAAGGTTTTTTTTGCATAATACTAAAATAAAAGGTTAGCGTTTCGCATATCAATAAAATACATTAAAAACCAATAATTATTTGAATTGTGCTAATTATTATTCGTTTATAATAATTATAACACTGGTCTATAAATTACAGTACATACATACATATTGTTGTGATTCAAAATACCAATAATTTTGAATTAAATAAGCACTCTCAAAGATTACAAATTGCATGAGGTTTTTCAATAACAAACAAAGATTCCAACAGACAAGTTGAAAGCTCTGATAAAGTCAGTTTATTCGCAAAATAAGTGAGAGGGAAAACTCGTTCAACAATGATATGAACAAAAATTATTAACTACAAATGATGTTTTTAATATTCAAAGAAAAATTTGTTTAATGTAGAATAGTTTTAGAATTATAAAGAATAGGTTAATTTTAAGTAAGTGAGGTAATAAACAATGAGTTTACGTAATTAGTGATGAACGATAAAAACAGATGCAGCGATTCGTCATCCGAGACAGACGGTTACGTGTAACTGTACCAGACGATGTGTTGAGATGGAAACGCTAAAAATCAAAAATAAAATAATTAAATGACATTTATAAAATGATAAAACTATCAAAGATGCGGGATACTCACATTAAAAAGGATTTATCAAAGAGTGACGAAATTTAAAAAATGGTAACAAAACCTTGGAAACGAGAGAGGAAAAATAAATAAGATTGATTAATAAAAACGGAGTTGAAACGCAAGTGCGTTAAAATAACGGAGGTTTTGTGTGCTCTTGTTATCAAGTGATATTTTTTTTTGATTAATCCAACTCAAAGTGTGGCGATCTGAAAGAAAGAGATCATATTAATTGATGTGAAATTATGCGAGAATAAAATTGATCAATAAACAAAAATCAGGTACTTACCTTACAATAAAGTGTTCAAGTGAATGGAAATTATTGGAAGAAAGATTTCAATCGATAAAAATCGAAGCACTAAATGGAAATTTACACGTGGTGATCACAAGAAATTTCAAGATAAATGCAGTCGCTGCAGTCTTGATGTGCGAAGGAATTTTTGAAAGAAGTTATACGGCCATCTGTGTTCGGTAAGCGAGATTAAACTTTATTTAACATTTACGCGGTACCAGTGAACGGTTCGAAATTGAAACGCGGCGATAAAACTTTATTTATTTTTCATAAATTTTTAGGAGAATTATTTGTTAGATGTTTAAATACAATAATGTTAGTATAAGTTTGGGATTCATTTAAATATATTTGTGTTCATGTTTAATAAAATAAATCACTTATATTTTCACATACTTTGGCGTATCATTGAGGAATGAGTTTTCCTCCACTAGATTTATTTTTCAGTATAAGCAAAGAATCAACCCTCGAGGAATCTGCTACTGTGACTGAGAGATTTCATGCTAAATAAAAGTAAAACCATTTAAAATTGAGCTAGCCGAAATAATACAAAATTATATATTCAATATTTATTTAAATTTGCATGTGGCCCCGTCTTTGAGGAACGGCACATAGCAATATATACAGATTTGTCTTATTCGTTTATTGGGTAAATAAATATGTAACTATTTAACCCTACAGTGCATATACGTCAATAAAAATCACACCAGTGCACACGTAGGGCCTGTCAGGCCCATAGCTTTAAATCGACGAATGTTTGGATATTTCAGGAAAATATGATAATTTTTTAAATCTATATAATTTATTAAACTTAATAAAAATAGAAAATTTAAAAAAAAATCAAAATTGTTGAAATAAATCAAATAAATTATTATCTACGCAATATTCAGTCACATTGTAGTTGTTTATTGTATTATGGTGACGTGCAAGAATTGTAAAGATACTTTTGATAATAGTTATAATTGAAATTACATGGCAATTATAGCAGTTTTATTAGGTATAAAATTATTTTGCGAGTAAAGATTACCATCAATTGTTATTACCAGCTGAAATTCTTTTTTGCAAAGCTATAAGCTTTTTTTCGATTGGAAGCCGATTAATATAAAATAGTAACGCCAGTGCATACGTCGGGCCTACTAGGCACAAAGCCCCTTTATTGGCAATCCATTCAACTTTTTCAAGTTATTTAAACACATATCGATGTCTTTTTATATTTTGGACAGCTACTAATGATATGGTGAAATTTATTTCAACGGTTTATTTTTTATATTCATTTAAATGTTCACTCGGGCCTGCTAGGCCCTACGTATGCACTGTAGGGTTAATACGCTAGTTGCGTAGCTCCCAAAAGCGTACGAAGCGCCGTCTCGTGGATAAATTTTGTCAAAACTGGGATGGCCGAATGTTCATGTTTATATGGTAATATTAGCAAAAATATTAATTATTTTTATTAATTTAAAATATTTTATTATGTAATAATTATTATAAACTGAAGTCGATCCTTTAAGTTTATGTTGGTACATAACCAAGATGAATTTTACTATATAAAAGAAAATAAACAATGTTTTGTTATCAAAATTTACAAGTTGCAACTAGCGTATAAACCCAAGTGTTTAGTTGAAATAATTCGCTTTTCACATTATGAATTCAGTCTCAGCTATTCAATGTGGTTATCAAAATATAAACATTATTGACTTTTTTCGTGGTAAATCGTTATCAAAAGGTAAGTAAATATAATTTCAATACAAATTATAAAAGGTTTTCTTATTTAAATAATAATGTGATTAACAAAAAGCGATAAAATGTTAAATCAGGATTCTTTTTCTCTGATTTATTGCATCCAACTACACAACAATACCTTTTTGCACTCATTTTTAAATCAACTTTTCTATGTGAATCTACTACTTATGTCAATTTTTAAATCACATAAAACCGTCAGCACTACCAACCATAATGCTATTAAGTTATATAGGGTATATAGAATATTATTTAAATTCAAATTTACTTCTTAATTCTAATTCTTAATGTTTAATTCGTAATTAAACTATTACTTGTATTTAAAACCGTTTGCGCTCGCCATCCCAGTTACGCTAAATTTTGCCACCAGGGCAGCGCCACTTGAGCTACGCAACTAGCGTATAGATGGGTAATTTTAAAATAATTTCCTAGCAACCCCAATGTAGTAACGGCATTGTTCCTGAATTATCTCAGGTATTCATAAATAAATCCCTCTCGGCTTATTTCTGGGATAAATAATTAAATTTCTTTGGAATTATGACGTAATAAGGTGGCCACAATTTTAATAACTGTACATTTTTTTAAAAAAATTTAAAAAAAATTAAATTTATAGGTGGCCAAATACGGCCGGCGGTGTATGTAGTATATTAAATTTTTGTATTAGAGTTGAATCTTATCTTGTTCAAGTATAAGATATTTTTAATTGGGTATATATGTCAGTCTTTTAATGCTGTAAATTAATATTAACCAACGTTTCGGGCCGTTTACATGTGGTTCATTTTCAAGGCTAAAAATAAATTAAATTATAATATAAATTGTAAAATAGTAGATTATGCACCAAGGGAGCAAAGTGACATTTTTTTGGCCCCAGGGTAAAGGATTGCCCTTTTTTTGATTGCTAATTGCCAATTACCCATGGGCCAAAAGTCACTTTACTCCCGTCGTGCATATACTGTTTTTTGCAATTCCGGGAGGTAAAGTAGGAACTTCGCCAATTTAGTAACTTAAAGCAAAAATTTAACGCATTTTTTTAATAATGCACGTGGTAGTATCTAGTAATAGGCGTATTCTTTTTACAAGTTTTATTTCCATCTCAGTTACGCAACTGAGACGAAGTGAGCTGAGCTGAGTCAAAGTGAGAAAAACATAAGGTAAAAAGAACAACAAAAATATTTAGAAATTTAACATGTAACAAGATTTAAAAATTGTTCTTCCGTTCTGTTGTTTATTATTATAATTTTATTTTTTATTCAAATATAATATATACAAGATTAATTTAATAAATTTTATTAAAAAAAATAAATACATAATATTAAATTAAATAAATTACCAAATGTTTATTACGAGTCCGAAGTATTTCTCAAAATTGTCTCCAAATTAGCTTACAAATTACATAACCTCCAAAAAGACGAAATATGACGAAAGAGATGACGTTAACCTTTTTAAATCGACCAATCCGAGCTATTTCCAACTTTGTCTCAGTTGTAACACTTCGAAATAGCAAGATCAGTTGGTATAGGGTGGGAGGTAATTTTCTCAGTTTAAACTCAATTCGGCACGGCACGGCACATTCGTTTGACGAATGTACAACGGTAAAAAGAACACACTTTTAACTGAGTCAACTGAGTATCTCAGTACATCTCACTTAAAATAGGTAAAAAGAATACAGCTAATATTACCAACTACTACCAAAAAGTACTAGGAAATAGCAGGGTAAAAAAGTGCCCCTTTACACCCGCAAACCGGGGTAAAAAGTGAGTACTTTACCCCCGGAATGGCAAAATAGTACATTATGCACCAAGGTAGCAAAGTGACACTTTTTTGGCCCGAGGGTAAAGGATTGTTTACACGAGGCGCCAGCCGAGTGAAACAATTACCCATGGGCCAAAAGTCACTTTACTACCGTCGTGCATATACTGTTTTTTGCCATTCCGGGAGGTAAAGTAGGAACTTCGCCTATTTAGAAACTTAAAGCAAAAATTTAACGCTTTTTTTTATAATACCTACACGTGGTCGATAAATCGCAAAATAGCACTAGTAATATTACCAACTATACTACTAAAAATTACTAAGAAATAGCAGTTGGCTATTTTTTTACCGCAGGGTAAAAAAGTGCCCCTTTACACCCGCAAACCGGGGTAAAAAGTGAGTACTTTACCCCAGGAATGGCAAAAAAGATTTTTTTTTAATTACTTGACAATTGTCTTCTAATTTTAAAAAAAAGCGCTACCATTTATATTATAATAATTTAATTTATTTTTAGCCTCGAAAATGGACCACATGTAAACGGCCCGAAACGTTGGCTGATATTTAAAACATTCAAAGACCTATACCCAATTAAAAATATCTTATAAGTTATAAATTATAATAATAAATAGCAAAATTCAAATAATTATTGTTTTTGTATGTATTTTATTGATTTGCGAAACGGTAACTGCAAAAAGGTATTATGCAAAAAGGAAAACCTTGTTTAGTGCTTCTTGCATAGGTACCCTTTAAAAATGCGGGCGGTGGTAAATGTGCCACCAGTAATGTTATTCTACCTGCTACGAATTTAGGATATTAAAAGTACACAGGTATTTGTGCCACCGGAGAAAACGGCATCTACCTGATGCATCTCCTACATGTAACATCGATTATTTTTTGATTTTACACAATTTTTTGGGGGTGAAACGTAATAGTTTACTGCCCTATACCGCAACTATACTTTTTAATGCTATTTCGAGAGTCTCTCACATCCCGGTTGCCTTAATCCCGGTTTTCTTGATCGGAGGCCCTTCTCGTATGTTTAGCCTAGTAACCAGAGTCAAAACCGCCCTGGAGGGGTGCAACGCGGAGCGGAGCGCAGCGGCGCCCCGTAAGGGTAGGTTTTGACGATGGATTACCCTCCTTATCGAATGCACACCCCAAAATTCGAAGGCAAAAAAAATTTAATTTTATCACTGTTAGTGGCACAAATACCTGTGTTTATTTAAAGAACCCTTTTGGTCGGTGGCACATTTACCGGTACCCTTTTCTGGTCAGGTGCATTTGGTGGCACATTTACCTCCGCCCAAAAATGCAATAGTGGACATTTCATATTTTATATAATACTTTTACACTTCTTTTATTTATTACTTCTTAACAATAAAGAGAGATTATCATTGGGTTAACCTACCTAGCTTAGAAAAGGAACCATGCATTTCATATTATTATCAGGTAAATATTATCAGGTATTTTTATACCCTGCATTCAAACAAGAGAGATAGTATGCGAAAAACGAACAGAACAAATTGTCGGTAATCGAAAACTTACAGTTTATCACGTGATAAATAAATTATTTTTGAATACGAATAGTACCGCCAGCGCCACCAATGTATTTTCCTGTAACTTAGAAATGGCAAAAATTTGTACTATGAAGAAAGGTTCCCCCACCACTTTCTGCAGCGTGCTCTTAAGATAATGAGGATTAATCCACCTCAACAAACGGATTTGTTAAGTCCGAGAAGGACAGTCATATTCCTTCGGGAATGTAAGACTATATATTGTATTGTATTGTATTCTATTTTGGGAGGGCGGATCCCCGTCCGTCGCCCTCCCCGTATCAGCCGCCACTGTTGACCACACCATCATAGTAACAAATAAAAAATTTAAAAAGCATCGTGTAATCAAGAAGAAGAACCCCAAGAAACATCAAATTTGTTAACTAACATTCAGATAATAAATACTATTGATGCTGAAAATCTATGCAATTAATTATAAAAATCGATCCCGACCTTTTTAACTAAAAAATATATCAGTGGTCGCGCAACTTAACTCCACTTTGAACGGTATTTACTATGTGAATACGAATTTCGAGAAAAATATGTTTAGAAGATTTTTTGAATAGAATTTAATTATTTTTAATTTTATAGCTAACTATTTTTGCCGTAAAGTTGAAAGAAAGTCGAGAAATCGGGGAAAAACTGACTTTTGTCCACTTTTTTCTTTTTTTAAATTTACTTTTAACCAAACCTAACGTCATCCCACGATCAAATTTGGTACACATGCTCAGCACAATTGCATAAAAAAATAATATAGAAATTTAGAAAAATGGACCCGTTTAGGAATAGGGTCTTACCACTAGGTGATAACTGATAAGACAAAGCAATCTGGGATTGCCGCGTTGGCGGGATGCTTTTATAATCCTTTGAATTTTCACTCAATTTTAGGTACATTCCCACCCCCTCCATCACTATCTTAGAAACTCAATTAGTGTCAAACATTTGCGCTTCAATGAGCTTCTATTTAAATCGTTTGAACCACACCCATCACGAAGTTATTTGTGAAAACTTTAGGGGGGGGGGTAGAAACGGCAGCTGTCAAATTTTGTTATAAAATTGATGTCAATTGTTTAAACTCGCTTTAGCTTCAATGAGCTTCTATTCCCGTCGTTTGAGCTTTAAAAGTTAAAAAAAAATTCAATTTTAGAACAATTTTGGCAGGAGTTGTAAAAATCGCCCCCCCTCTCCTCAAATCGTGATTTTTCTAACGAAATTAATAGAAATCGTTAAAGAATCATTGGAGCTTCTGTTTCCATTGTTTGAACCTCAAAGGTAATTAAGACGAAAAGTTCCCGAGTTTTAAAGATTGAGATATTGTGAATATTTGTACCAACTTCACTCTGAGCAAGTAGCGCACATATGGCAGTCGCTTGAGTTTTAAAATTAATTAATTAAAATCAAATTGAAAAAAAGCCCCGACGATGCTCAAACGATTCCCACAACTTTACTCAAAAATTTAATTTGCTTAAAAATTAGATATTTCTTGAATCACTCAAGCACTGCTATTCACTAGCAAATTATTTTATTGATGATGATTGTTTTATTTTTTCATATTAAAAAATAAAAACTATTTTAATTATTATCATATATAATACCACAAGAGACTATCAAATTGTCGGCAATAATTTTTGAAACTGGAACTGAGTGTTTGTCGCCCTTAAAATCATCATGAGTGCTTTAGCACGAATGGTGATTTTAAGGCCGACAAACACGAAGATTCCATGGTTTAAAAATTAACCGACAATTTTATAGTATCGTGTGGAATTCGTTTGACAATTTCGTAAATAAAATTTCAATTTTTTCTGACAACAAAAAATTTATAGTATGCGTTTACGTAGTTTCCATCGTTACTTGACAATACAGACCACGGTGGTCGTATTGCCGCGACAATACACCACCGTGGTCTGTATTGTCAAAGGAAGTAGATTATGATTGGTTCAAATTGATGAGATTGTAACATCCTATTGGTTGAAATATTATGAACGAAATTGTCAGTAAAATATTATGTTTTATTAAAATTTTACAAAAAAAATAATATCTATTATTAATTTATCTTAACTAGAAACTATTTTTTCTTTGTAATAATTAAAATTAGTGCATGATTGGCGTGGTTGTACGGCCTGAAGGCCGCACTGTAGCTTTTTAACTTGTCAAAATAATTTAAGAATCACAAATGGATTATGGAGACGTGCAATGGTATTATATTTAATAATTATTAATTAATTATTATTCTTTTGCGGGTTGTATGGCCCAAAAGCCGCACTGATTTTAGCATTACAGATAAACGCAGACAGATGAATAGGGTGCGGATTTTAGGCATTTGTAAAAATCCGTTGTAAAAATTCAGGCTAACTAAAATTTGACAAGCACGTCTTGTGTATTTCGGGGTTAAGTAAAATAGGGCTAAAATCCCTGTCGGCTTCTCCCCCTATTTGGAGCCCCTACAACGGGGTTTCACATATAAATCGCTTAAATTAATTTATTATTAAAAATGATCACCAAACAAAAATTCTAGAGCCGAAATTTCTTTCCAAATTACGTTTTTCAGAATTTACTTCAAATAATGAAGATGAAATGGGCAAAATTGGTTTTCGTTAAATAGTTGATTGGCCCTCGGCCTCATTCACTGGGATTACGGCCATATTTCATGTGAACGTATAATACTCGTAGTTGTTTGAGCTCACTGTGTAGGTATTTACGTATATACGTGGAGACCGTAATTTTTCAGCTTGAGATCTCACTTTGGCGGATTACGGCCTTACGTGAATGCTAGCTACCATATGATGATCACAACTGTACGACCTCGACTTCACAGAAAGGTTACAGCTCGCCTTAAAGTGAATGCGATAGTTTTTCAGCATTCGGTTTCACTTCGAGGGAAGACTAAACAGTGGTGGCTGGCACGAGGAGAGCGATGGGGCGCCGCGCCGCCCTCCCTCCCACAATAGCAACCCAGAAAAATTTGTTTAATGCGAATGTAGTTACGCCGCTGATTATTGGTCAATCCGACGGCGCTAGCACTGTAAACGGTTACACGGATTTAAAACATTTGACTAACAAGGGAAAAATTAATTTTGCACCCCCCGATCTAATTATAGCAAACCACGAGCCGCCGTTGATGATAAAGTTAGTTAAACAACAAAATTAAATTGTATTAAGCCCCCCCCCCAATCAGAAGAAACAACATTTTTAAATTTTATTTTATTATTTATTTGACAAGTAATTATTGAAACTTAATATATTAGTCTCCATTTATTTAAGTCAAAATTATCTTTTTATTAATTTATCTATCTATAACGTCTATAACGTAAAATTGTTCCGTTCATCCCCTCTGAGGAAGGCAAGCACGTTCTAAATGGTTAGCTACATTAAAAAAAATCAGAATTAATTATTTTTATATGAATTACTTATTTTCTCATTTATTTATTTATTACTTTTCTAGTGGTACGTGTTTATTATGATTGTGCGACCTAAAGACCGCACGGAAACTTTTGCGTGTCGGCGAGAAAAAATAAACCAATGAAAAACTGAAAATAAATAATAACATGTGTAGCGGTCCTAGAATTTATTCAAAATAAATAGAAGTTCCGCGCTACACAAACTAATCGCCTCGGCAGCGCAGTTGTTTGAGCGCGCGTATTTACAGCAAATACGCTTGAGTTCGAATCCAAGTTCAGGAACATATTTTTCAGCAAACCATCTTGCTAAAAATGAAACGATCCAAAAAGAGGTGCTTCATGAACAAATAGATCGATATAATTGATGTTTTAAGCCGCATTGATTCTTGTTTGCCTAGATTGTACAGCCTAAAGACCGGATCATCAGCTCAATTTAGAGTTACAGACAGATACACACATATCTTCAATTTAGGCAGAGGTTTGAAGCCATTGCTGGGCACTATTACCACTATTTCAATCCTAGATTGAAAAACGGGGCCTATATGTCGTCGTGTATGTAAATAAATTAATGGGACATTAGATGATGTTTATTTTTTGTGTTGATACAGTGGCGGCTAACCCTAAAGTGTACAAGGGTATGTGGCCCCATATCCAAAATCGGACACAACAACTATGAAAAGTAATAATTTTGAACCAATAATATAATTAATTTATATTTCACTTTTCTTTACATTTTGTGTCCTCCCGTTGAAAAATGTCACGAGTTATTGCCTATAAAGTTCTAAAAAATTGGCGGCTGCATCGACCGGGGGGGTCTGCGGGGTATGGAATAGTGATGGTGATCAGAATGGTCATCTTGATATGCTGGGGTATTCCATATATCCCCCCCCCCGGATTATTTAATTTGACAACGAAGAGTATTAATATTTTCAAAATAAATTTTTCGTTTTTATTTGAATTTTGTGCCCTCCCATTGCAAGAAACCACGAGCCGGATTGGGACTAAACAACGATTATTGTACGCAATCAATTAAATATCTAAATCGTTTAAGCATTTCATATTGTTACAAAAATTTGTAAGTGTGTTTACCTATGTATATTTTCAACATTAAAATTGTTCCTTGCTTAGAAAAACCTATCCACTATGTGCCAATCTACACGAATAATTTAAAAAAATGAATTATAGAATTCTCCTGGAATATATGCACCACGTCATACGTATAAAATCAAATAAGAAGATTAGAGTACAAACGACTTCTGTTTTTATAGTCATAGGCGTAGTTAGAGTTTTAAATTTGGAGGTGCCATAACCTTATTTTGGGTATCCAAATACTAAACGTACATTTATGGGTGTGCTTATTCAGAAAACATATTTTTGAGGGATGATATCTCTGAACATAGGTTTTATGGGTGTTTAGCACCCTAACTACGTCCATGCATGCCCCTAAACAGCGGAAATGGTCTGTTAACGCATCAAAAGAATGAGAGTTAAATAGAGGATGATATTATACAATTAATGGGAATGGTGATCACAATAGGAAATAATATTATTATTATAATATCATCAAATTATTGCCTATATGCAACAGTGCCGGAACTACGCAGGTATAACAGGTGCGCTTGCACAGGACCCAAGACAAAAGAAGCCCCGAAATGGAATAGACGTAAAAAACTCCAATTTTGTAATTTTTCCATCTCGTTGAAAAATGTTTAATTTTTAAAATAGTTTATGTATTTAGTCCATTTATTATGGTCGATTTATACTAAAAAGTAACGTAGCGCAACGGAATGTAGAAAAGATGGCTTATGCACTTACATAAAAGCGTTTATGGTTGCCTACTACATTACATTACGTTCCGTTGAAACGCTTTTATGGAAGTGCATAAGCCCATCTTTTCTACATTCCGTTCCGCTACGTTACTTTTTTAGTATAAATCGACCATTAGACCGATAAATTTTATAAATTTTAAATACCGGTAGGGTAAAATACACGTAAGGGTAAATACAACTGTTTTTTTGTCGCACCGAAAAATATTGTTTTTTGAATATCTGTATTTTATTTTACACTTCCGTTTTAAGAATAGACATAAATCAATTTTTTTTAAGTTGAGGACTTCAAAAAAGTCTTTTTTGTCCTTTGGCTGTGATTGCAACGCGTACATATAATTATGTTTATTGATACCAAAATTTGCTTTTTAAAAACTATTTATTTTTAATTAATACAAATTATTGGTTTGAGTACCTCACTAGTAAACACCAATATGAAGACTAATTTATAAATTATTAATTAATCATAAAAGTTAACTTGCGTTACATAAATATTGCCGACGTTTCGAATATAATAGTTAATACATCATTTACGAGGTTAATATCCAAGCAGGATGTGCTGAACATAACTGTATATTATTCTAAAACATACTACAAGTTAGATTTGTGAAAATAATAATTAATTGTGAAGTAAGAAGAATTTTACAATTGATTATATTTAGTAGATCACAAGTTTCGGAATAAGGAAATATATTGATTTCACCGCACATTTAAAATATTTAATTTTTGAAAGAGTCATGTTTAAAAAATGTTTTAAAAATTGAAATTACTACAATAGGAAATTAATGCCAATTTGATCAACCGTGGATTCAATTATTGTAAATGTGTAATTTTTAATACGATAGATCTTGAAAATAATCGAAAAATTTTTTTAAAAAATGGTAAAAGTGCAAAAGAAATACAAAGTGATATGCTCGAAGTGTACAAGGAATCTTCACCTTCACTAAAAACAAATTACAAATGGATACGGCTTTTCAAAGTAGGACAGGAGTCCTTAGAAGATGAACACTTCTCTGGTCGTTTTGGGGATGCATCTAATCACGAATATGTACTAAATGTCGAAAATTTGTTAATGGATGATAAACGTTTATCTATCTTAAAAATATCTCAAGACGTCAATTTATCATAATGGCATTATCCATACAGTTCTACATGATCATCTTCATGTATCAAAAAAAGTAAGTGCAAAATGGGTATCACGTTTGCTGTCTCCTGAACAGAAGTAATTTCGAGCCGAAACTTCTATACAATTTTTGGAAATGTGCGAGGCTGATCCGAGAAAAATTTAAAATTACGTTATAATACATATATAGGTGACGAAATATGGATTCATTACTATGACCCCCAATCCAAACAAGAATCTATGCAGTAGATAGAAAAGGGAAAACCGCCACCTAAGAAGTTCAAAATTCAACCGTCCACTGGCAAGATTATGGCCAAAATATTTTGGGATGCCGAGAGAATTCTGTTAATTGATTACCTGTGTCGTAAAGAGAGTATAATTAAAGGAAGCTATCGAAGAAAAAAGAAAGGGCAAAGAAACAAAAATCAGTTCACAAGTCGAAAGTCTTACAGGGGAAATCTATTTTATAAGGCAATCGAAACAATGTTTTTCCGTGGTTTTGAAAAATTAATTCAAGAAGTGCTCAAGGAAGCTCATTGAGCTTCAAGGAGATTGTGTGGAAAAATAAAATTTATTTACGTGCATTTATAGATTTGACACTATGGCTTTTAGAGAACTTAAAAAATACTTTCTATTATGGTACTGGGTGCTAATCGTAACTTTGCGCAATGCCACAATCCACGTTTCTGATTCATTCCATGTGACAAAAAAACTCCGGTTAGCCAATCAGAATTGTAGATCGTGAAATTGTGTCACGTTATTACGGGGTGTGCATAAACTAATCCTGAAGAACCTGTAGAATATGAATTAATGCAACGCAAGGATTGTATGTGAAACGAACACTATATTATAGCAATAACAAAATTGTGTAATTAGTCTTTTTGTATAAGATACGAATGAAAAAACACGCAAAAGGAAAAGCAATTAACAAAAACTAATACTAGTAGGTGTGGTTATGTAAAAAGTTATATAGGGTGTTTTTTTAGCTGCATGGGAACTGCAAATTGAAATAAAACATTAAAAAATTGATGGAATGTTTTTTTAATTATTTTTTTATGAAAGTAAATTTAATGCCATTTATGATTTGAAAATTATTTCGGGCATGTGACAACCACGACTAATCGTTACGAAGCGCATCCGATCGGTCCAATTTTTTACCACTTTTTCCAATATTTCTGGCCATATTTCATAAATGGCTTGCTGAATATTGACCTCCAATGCTTCCAGAGTTGTTGCTTTGTTAGCATAAACCATGGATTTAACATACCCCCAAAGAAAATAATCTGGAGGCGTCAAATCACATGATCTTGGAGATCAATTTGTAGGACCATTTCTTGAAATAATGTTGTCACCAAATTGCCCTTTCAATAAATCGATGGTTTCGGTGGCTGTGTGGCACGTAGCACCATCCTGTTGGAACCATAAGTTTTCGATGTTTAACTCTTGGATTTTTGGAAACAAAAATGTATTGAGCGTGTGTCGATATCTCACTACATTCACCGTAACGGGGTAGCTCATTCCTCATTTCGAAAGAAATATGGACCGATGATGCCGTTGGCGTGTATTCCACACCAAACAGTCAATTTTAATGGATGCAATGGAGTCTCAAGATAATGTTCCGGGTTGGTTTCAGTCCATATACGGCAATTTTACTAGAAATGTGCCTCGTGGCAATCGATGATCATTAGGCGTCAATTCTTGAACCAACTGGATCTTGTAAGGATGTAAACCAAGATGTTGATATAAAATTTTCTATATAGTGCACGATGGCGAATTGAAATGTTTGGGTTCTCTTGCACACTTTCACTCACGGAAGCGCTGGTTTCTTCGGTACGCACATTTCTTTGTCTTGTAGGTGTTTTTACATCATGCAATGAAAAAGTGGTACGAAATTTATCCACCACCGCACCAATAGCCTGCTCAGAAGTTCGATTATGTCGACCATAAAATGGGCGAAGAGCTCTATAAGTTTCGCGAACGGAACTCTGACTTTGAAAATAAATTTCCACAATTTGGTAGCGCTGTTCAAGTGTTAATTTATTCATGATTAAATGGCAAACCTTTCTGAACACAAATGTCAAAGAACTGTCACTTGGACATACTTCATTCAAAAATTATCCTTATTTAAAGATCTTGTGCAGTTAAAAAAACACCCTATATAATGTAAATAAATAAGTTTTTATAAAAATTTAATGTATTTATTTATCTACTACATCATTAGTATATCGATTTGTAATAATAAAAATTTATTTATCGCCCAAACCCAAATAATTTGTGCGCATCGTAAAAATAGCAAAACATATAGGTGGTACCTACCCTGTCTTTTTATCGTGGTTTAGAAATGGCTAAATTTGGATAACCTATATTGGTAATCTCCCCTTAATCAATAAGAATAAACTGAAGCTTTCAGAACCACACGCAAAATGGCAATTAAATTTGGAGGAAGCAACAATATAATTTTCCATTATTTATCCGTGTAACAATCGAAATTTCAGCACGCAATTAGTTTTCGTTTATTTTATTTTATAATTTTAAATATAGATTCTTTGTGGGCTTTTTAGATTTCCTCAAAAATGTACATACCTACATTATTATGTTAATGTACACTTTAATTTCGTAAGCCCTTCTTTAGTTTAGTCATTCGGGACCGACTTTCAACAGTAAGTCCCCCGAGGAAACAACCTTATCAAAACATTATGAAGTTGCTATGTATACCTTGCCACATTTCGCCTTCAGTATTTGTAGATAATTGAATAACAAAATTTATTAAAATAAAAAATCTAACTCTTCTAATACTCATCAATTTATTCTGTATTATTGGAAAACTACAATGCAAATTACGTAATACTTCAATTGTAAATACATAATCCTACTTATCGTATTATGCATAGGCGAGCAAAATAATCAAGATTATTATTAAAGCAATATCTAATATAAGTTACCAGCGGAGTAACTTAGATTAATGTTCTTTTTTTAAGAGAACCCCATTTAAAAATAATAGAAAAAAAATGCATGTGTGAGTGCAGAAGTTACGCCACTGATTTCTAACAATCTATAATATAAATAACTTGATAGTGACCCAATTTTGAAATAACTAATTTTAATAATTTTAGTTTTCGACAACTAGGTTCTTATTTTAAGAAAAAGAAACTCAAAATAGCATCAGCAACAGCAAAAAACTAATAAATTAATTGTTAAGAGCAGTGACGAGTAAATTAAAATCAAATTCTTTTTAACAACATTCATAATTTAATAGCCAAAATAAGAGATTAAAACTGACAATTTTTTTGTTTCAATCCATTTCCTCGATCTTTGGTCCATCTTTTTTGCCATCGCCGCCTTTGTGAATCTTGATCATTATGGGACTACATATTTTAGACAATTCATTGTATCGATCTTCATATTCATCTTTTTCTGCAGTTTGATTGTTATCTAACCATTTCAAACAACTATCGCACTCTTCGGTCACCTTATTCTTTTCATTATTGTCCAATTTAGTACCAGCTTCATCAATCGCTTGTTTTACACTGAACGCATAACCTTCTAGCTTATTTTTGCTCGAAATGCGTTCTCTTTGGCGGTTATCTTCTTCTTTGTATTTTTCCGCATCTGCTACCATCTTTTCAATATCGCGTTGAGACAGTCGACCCTTATCATTTTTAATCGTAATGCTGCGCGATTTTCCGGTACCAACTTCCACGGCTGAAACATTCAAAATACCATTCGCATCGATATCAAAAATTACGTCGATTTTGGGTATTCCTCTAGGAGCAGGTGGAATTCCAGTAAGGTCAAAAGTTCCCAGTAAATTATTATCTTTAGTCATGGCCCTTTCGCCTTCAAAAACCTGTATGGTAACCGCAGGTTGGTTGTCCGAATAAGTGGTGAAGGTTTGAGATTGTTTTCCAGGAATTCTTGCATTTCTTTCAATTATTTTAGACATAACACCACCAGCAGTTTCAATACCCAAAGATAACGGAGTAACATCGACAAGAAGAACATCTTGAATTTTAGAACTTTGATCGCCACTCAAAATGGCCGCTTGTATTGCAGCTCCATACGCGACAGCTTCATCAGGATTGATCGACAAATTTAGAGTCTTTCCACCGAAGTAACTCTGTAAAAGAGATTGAATTTTTGGGATTCTTGTGGAACCTCCAACCAAAACCACGTCGTGAATGCTGTCTTTGCTCATTTTAGAATCGGTTATAGCTTTTTCCACAGGTTGTAAAGTGTTTTTGAAAAGATCTACGTTTAGTTCTTCAAAACGAGCCCGCGACAACTTCGTGTAAAAGTCGACCCCATCGTAAAGAGCGTCGATTTCCATCGAAGCTTCCGTACTTGATGATAAGGTACGTTTAGCTCTCTCCGCAGCAGTTCTCAATCGCCTGATGGATCTTGCGTTAGACGTCATGTCTTTCTTGTACTTACGTTTAAATTCATCCATAAAATAATTAACCAAGCGATTGTCAAAATCTTCACCCCCTAAATGCGTGTCACCAGCTGTAGCTTTAACTTCAAATAAGGATCCTTCGTTTATGGTTAAGATAGAAACGTCGAATGTTCCTCCACCCAAGTCAAAAATTAACACGTTTCGTTCACCTTTTAAATTTTTATCCAAACCGTAAGCTAAAGCAGCAGCAGTCGGTTCGTTGATAATACGGAGTACGTTCAATCCGGTGATAGAACCGGCATCTTTAGTTGCTTGCCTTTGAGAATCGTTGAAGTACGCAGGAACGGTGATAACAACGTCTTTAACTGAACTACCCAAGTAAGCTTCCGCGGTGTCTTTCATTTTTGTAAGAACCATGGAGCTAATTTCTTCGGGACTAAACGTTTTTGCTTCGCCCTTATATTCCACCTGAATTTTAGGCTTTCCGCCGTCGTTGACAACTTTAAATGGCCAATGCTTTAAATCGCCTTGGATTTTTTCGTCATCGTATTTCCGACCGATGAGTCTTTTCGCATCAAAGACGGTGTTATTTGGATTCATCGCCACTTGGTTTTTTGCAGCATCGCCGATAAGCCTTTCGGTGTCAGTAAAAGCAACATAGCTAGGCGTTGTTCTATTACCTTGATCATTTGCTATAATTTCAACTTTTCCTTGTTGGAACACACCCACACAAGAATATGTAGTACCAAGATCGATTCCAATTGCAGGGGCTTTCACCATTTTCTTGAGTAATTATAACGATAATACGACGCACAAAAATTTTTAATTTGACAAACGATAGGAATTTGTTTTGACGTTAAACAAAATCTTGAACTCGGTGAAATTGCAAATAACCACGGCAAAACTATTGACGGTTCATGAGACTACACGATCGTTTAATTTCGTTTCAAAACTATGCAGCTTGAAGTGCCTTGTGTGACACTTTTTAAACGCGAATCGTCTTCGATTTAAAAATAGCGAATTCACGTTGCGATGGGTATCAGAATCGCGCTACTTTTGTTTATTAATCGTTTGATGTACGAAGGCGGTTCTATTTTGGCATTGGAGTTAGTATGAATCAGTAAACGGAAATAGAAAACTGTTTGTTCAATAATTTTGTTGTCCTAAATAAAATAATGTAAAAGCAATCGGAAGTGGATTGTTATAGAAATGATTCGCGTGTAATTTAAAAAGTAACTGATTGATGGATAATTATAACAAACTTACCCTCTTCAAAAGAAAATTTTTTGGATTTCTACTTCTTGTGGTGCGTCGGTTTTTCTTGGAGGATTTCTCAGATTTTTTGTTAACTTTGTACTTGTTTTTGCACATAATTTATGTTCGATGTTTTTTATACGCACTCTTACACAGTTACACGGAATAACTGATCTACAAGCTTGGTAAAATTTTTGGTTTAATGAATTAAATTGGTATCAATAACGTAACATAACCCCGGTATTTTATACGCCCCTGTCCAGTGTAGATATCGGTTCGCTATCGTGTAATTTGCTTCCAAAAAAAAAGTTTATAATAATTATGTCTAGGTAATTTTTAAAACAAATTTTTGGGGACATTATGAATGAATGTAATAAAACATAATAAAGCACAGGGGAAAAATAAATTGAACCATTGGATCATTATTTATCCAGACGATAAATTTTAAATGTTACCTTAGATTTTTATCAGAACTCAGTTCGTACAATTTTTCTTTTTTAGAAGGTGACAGATTATTTGGCAATGTTTGGACATAATGTGTTTACGAGATTTCCAATACATCAACGCAAAGAAAAAAAATCTGATATAGCCATCGACATGACTTTCCGAACAAAAGTAAATTTTATTAATTACTATATTTTTTAACAAGATTTTTGCATAATTTCAACAATGTCTATTAGCGAATCAATTGCTTATATTTTTTGACTGAGTGACCATTCGGCGTCAATAGGCTAATTTAATTTATTAGTGAAAGACAATCATGTGTTTTTATGTTACTTTCATCCGGGGCACGTTGAAGATGACCTGCTGGTGATACTGTAAAGCTTTTAAAACCGTATATTTTAATATTAATAAATTACAAAATCATTCCAATTCTTCTTGCAGAATTATTTTCAGAAGCTTCTGTAGAATAAAAAAGACAATCATGTGCTTTTTGTTATTTTCATCCGGGGCACCTTGACGATGACCTGCTGGTGATATTGTAAAGCTTTTGAAACCGCAAATTTTAACATTAATAAATTACAAAATCATTCCAATTCTTCTTGCAGAATTATTTTCAGAAGCTTCTGTAGAATAAAAAAGAGAATCAGGTGCTTTTTGTTATTTTCATCCGGGGCACCTTGACGATGACCTGCTGGTGATATTGTAAAGCTTTTGAAACCGCAAATTTTAACATTAATAAATTACAAAATCATTCCAATTCTTCTTGCAGAATTATTTTCAGAAGCTTCTGTAGAATAAAAAAGAGAATCAGGTGCTTTTTGTTATTTTCATCCGGGGCACCTTGACGATGACCTGCTGGTGATATTGTAAAGCTTTTGAAACCGCAAATTTTAACATTAATAAATTACAAAATCATTCCAATTCTTCTTGCAGAATTATTTTCAGAAGCTTCTGTAGAATAAAAAAGACAATCATGTGCTTTTTATTATTTTCATCCGGGGCACCTTGACGATTTGACGATGACCTGCTGGTGATATTGTAAAGCTTTTGAAAGCGCAAATTTTAACATTAATAAATTACAAAATCATTCCAATTCTTCTTGCAGAATTATTTTCAAAAGCTTCTGTAGTATAAAATTAATCATTTGGCTAACCATTTAAATCGGTTTTTAGCAACAAATATGAGATCCAATGCCATGTTTCTTTACTTAGGATAACTCACGTGATTATGAAAAAATAATTACGCATAGCCAAATACCGTTATAATAAAACTTTCGAAAAACAGTTTTCTCTTTACTACGAGCATTGATTCTACGAGTGAAAAAAAGAGTTTTGTACATTATTTTTAATCCAGGCAAATTACATTTTTAGCTTGTAAAAATTTCGAACAAGTGAAATTTGGCAGGGATGTGCATTTCAGTCAAAATTTTCATCCGATTGGGGATTTTAATTCGAATAACCTGGTTTTTCGTTAATAACTTGCTTAATTTTATGTTTATGAAAAATTATCGTCCGAAGAGCACAAGATTTTGTACAAAATAAAGTTTACATATGGGGCATTTCATGTGAAGCGGACAGCGAAAAAAAAGTGACGTTCTGAAATTTGTTCATATTCGGCTCAATTGTACTTCTAGTAGGTATGAGAATGTGGACACACAATTTTTTTTTTGTATGATGTTTATTTGTCAAGTTATGGGCTTCTAAAGAATTGTCGTTATTGAAATTCGTATTTTTTGAAAATAGTTTTTCGAATTGAACAAATTTATTTTAAAATATTAAATATGGCGACTTAAATAGAAAATTTACCGTTCTTTCTAAATACAAAATAAAACTGGATTTTTTAATGTACAAAACCGGAAATAAACTTTCCAAATCAGAATTTTAGTAACTTCGACCAATTTTTTTTCAAAATATAGCCTAACGTACATTTATAATACACCAGAAGTTTCAAAATGGGATCTGCAATAGTTTAGGAGATAAATGAATTAAAGTACATACGTGTCGCACTGAGCGTAGTACCCGTAGTACCTAGCCTTCCTTAAGGTAAGGTCAGACTAGGCTACTTTTGCTGCGCGCAGCAAAAGTAGCTGTGTGTGAACACCACTGCAACCGATAAAAGTGCACACTGCTGCACATGTGGTATACTGCGCACGCTGTTAAAAGCAGCTTAGTGCGAGTGCTAATTTTGTATGTTGCATTCGCAGTAAAAAATCTTCATTTGGTTTAATATTTTGCTGCGAGTAGCGGTGCAGCTTTTATCACATTTAAATAAAATATAATTTTTTATTTTTGTATGCACCCTCCGATGTTGCTCGTAGGTTTTATCTTTGATTAAATCATCAATTTTTCCTGACCAATCCATTTTATTTTGATTTTATTTGTTAATTTCATTCATAAAACTGCACGTGTGGTGTACTGCGTACGCTGTTAAAAGCAGTTTAGTGTGAGTGCAAATTTTATGTGTTGCATACGCAACTGTAGTAAAGCTGCCTACTGTAAGTTGATACCTAACTGATAAGCTGCTCCGGGGAATGTCCTGGGTGACATCATGCTCTGAGTAAACGTAATTCAGTAAATGCACCTGACAAACCATATATTCTATCGCAGTAAAAAAATATTCATTTGGTTTAATATTTTGCTGCGAGTAGCTGTGCAGCATTTTAATTTACAATGCCTCCCAGTAAGTGGGAAACCGAACGGGCAAAAAGTGTTTGTTGGCGCCACGAAGCGAAAATAGCTCCAAATCGAACGCGGTCTATATATAATCAAATACGAATACGCTATATCTATAATCAAATATATAATCTATAATTATAAATAATATAATTATAATATTATATAATCAAATAACACACACAATTTTTGTTGTTTCAAACGACCGCACAATACCTACTCACGAATAGGGGTGCGCATATAATCGATTAATCGTCACCGTAATTCGAATAATGGATTATTTCATAATCGATTATGATAATTTATAATAATCGATTAATCGATTATAGAAATAATCGATTGTGAAAATAAACCTGCAATTACAAATTTTACAAACATGCTTGCTAAGAAATTTTTTTCTTGCTTCTTGGCAGAAATGTGTACATACATTAAGAAAATTGTTTGCTGACAAACACGTTTCCAACACGTGATATTTATCTCTTGAACGCGATGTTTGCAAAATCTTACTACATTCTTCGACTGAAAGTAATCGCTCCGAGATTTTTATATCCTGGTTTTTAATTTATTTTTGACCTTATTAAAAATTAGAAAAATATAAAAAATTCATGTATTAAAAAATTAAAGTATTAAATCAATAAATTATTCTTAATGAATTTTTTTTGGAGAAATGCATGGTTTCGATAATAGTTAATGTAGTGCAAAAAATGACAGAGTTCATAATCGACTATGAGTTCATAATCGATTATTTTTAATAATCGATTAATCGAAAAAAATCGATTATTTTTTATAATCGATAATCGATTATGAAATTTCATAATCGCGCACCCCTACTCACGAATAATTATTAGCTATAAAGTACTTTAGCGGTTGCAGTCGTTGCAATTTTTGCAGCCGAAGGAAAAGCAGCTATGTGTGAGCATTTGTTAGTAGGTTTGTATCTTTTGACGCAGCTTTTGCAGCCGTAGTTGCAAAAGCTGCGTGCTGCAGGCTACTTTGACTCTGTGTGTGAGCCTGACATGCAGCTTTTGCAGCCAGAGTAAAAAGCGTGCGCAGCAAAAGTAGCCTAGTCTGACCTTACCTTTAGGTCGACTGGTTTGCCCGAAAAAAAAACATACTCAGTAAAATTGCTGTGCTATCATAATAATTACACAATGAGACAATATTGTAACAAAGGAGGTACCCATTTTATTTAAAAATTTTTACAGTTTTATAACCAATGCTAGAACTGGTTCTTTTTACCAAAAGGCCTTCGGTTGTTGGAATAAAGGCGTGCAACTTTTTTGTTCCCGGAATGGTGATTGCTGAATCGAACCGGGGTTGCAAAAAAATCCTCTGACGTTGAATATTGTCTTTGGAGCAGTAGTAAATGGCTGTTTGTTTTAAAGATGATTTTGCCCATTCGTATAATCGCATTGGTGTAACGATTGCGTTACTTGCAGGCAACTGTAGGCTTGCACGCGTTGCTAAACGTTTGAGGTTTCCTCCAAGCCCATCGCACGGTCCCTTTCCGTGAGACGTTGCGTGAAAATGTATCTCTGCATTCGCATTGAAATCTTCTTTGTAATAAAATAGATTCACAAAGTTGAATCTATTCTTAAAATGTTGTGAGGCCCCGTCAGTTCCATATATAATTTTGGACACATTTATTGCTTTTCCTAAAAGATGCTCGTGTAGTATTTTTTGAAAAGCGTAGAAGGTGGCTGTATCATGCTTCAAGTCAACCGAAATCATAACAATGCTGCCATGTTTTATTTCATTTCCATCTCTATAATAAAAAACCGATATCAGAAGTGTTGCCTGTTCATTATTCCAATAAAACGATTGAACAGCATCTTGGACAACAAAACTATAATTTTCGGCAAAATCACATTGCACGAAAATTTCGCCTTCAACGATAGTCTCCTTGAGAGTTTTAAAATACAGCGCCTGTTCCTCTGCAATATAGGCATGAGGCTTCAATGTATCCAAAGCGTCACACAAGCTATCCACAAAATCATCAGAAGACAGCAGTTGAGTAGATATTGTGAAGCGATCTGTGCCAACCCATTTTTCAAACTGCACGTCCATCACTTGATTGTTATCAAATATGATTTTCAAATCTTCACGAATTGCACTTAAGCCAGGACAAGATTTACAACATTCATTTGACGGTGTCTTTGTAGTCATCAAATGACATGTCGGTGTTGGATTGAGACACATCATCTTGCGGAGGCAATCTTTATAAGATGAAAGTGGCATGGCAGTTCCTGCAGTAACATTGGCAATATCTCCTCCATCTAACTTCTAACATCAGCTTTACATTTTGATGGTAAGTACAAACACATACCATATGTGTTCCAGAGTCGCCAGCGAGGATACATTGCTTGGGTCTTAGAGTAAAAAACTTTGTTAAGCCTACCTGAACGTTCGAATATTCGTCTTTGAACTTCTGATAAAGTTCATCAATGTTGCACATTAGAAGTTGTTTTTGTAGATGCGTTCTTTTGCCATCATCTAATTTAACAGATATAAAATCTTTTTTACCAGGCATTATTCGGCTAATATCTTCTCGGAGATAAAAACATTTAACTAAGTTTTCGGTCTCAGTTGGTAGTTTACGGCCACCACGTGGGTTTGGAGATGACAAGACACCGAATCGATCTACAAGTTGCTTTGCTTTTTTCGCTTGCCGTCTGGATGTTCCAAATTCTTCCGCAAGTTTATTTTCACTCCATGACTTAGGCGCAATAGTCAGTATCATAGTCTTCATAGAAGTCGAAGTAGACGGATCATTAAATTTCTCTTTTAGTTGCTTTAAAATTTCTTGGTTTTCCAGTACTGTTTCAGTTTGGGTTGAATTATGTTTAAACTTATCTTCAGGAATGAACGGTTCATCTTGGGTGTTTCATTTAAGAGTCTTTTCTTACAAGAGGCACATACATAAACATCGAGTGAAAATCTCCACTTTTGAGCCAAATGTTCAATTATTTTTTTTAAATTTTTAAACTTTCAATGAAGTACCAAGCGAAATGGATTAAAACATCGATCACCGTACGGAGCCATTATAAATCAATAACTATCTTAAAATGTGCACAAGTCGCTGAGAGGTAAGAACAACTTCTATCTCTTTCTAACATAAAGCTTTTATTTTAATACTTTTCGTATCTAAGAGATGGCGCTAGCAGTCGCATTTTATTACTTATCACAAAATTGGTTTTAAACTACTGCTTCGGGGTAAGGTAAACTGCACCCCAAAACCACCTGTTAATGGTAAACTGCACCCCTGGTAAACTGCACCAAATTTTGAAAACTGGTAAACTGCACCCCGAACATTTTTCAGGTAAAAATAAAAATGGTAAACTGCACCCCAAACAAAAATTATAATATTTTTTTATTAAAAAAACAAATCTCCGCGTAAAGTTAAATCCAATTAAGACACAATAACGTCAGGGAAAGCCAATTGTTTTATACCCCTACTCCAAAGTCCAAATCAAATTCTTCTTTGTTTCTAATGAAATTCACATATCGGTGGTCTTTAGACACGCCCTCTTTAAAAGTGGAATTTTTTTTTGACATTTACCCCCACTTAAAGAGTTTTTACTAAAGTCTAGAATAAATTCTTCATATTTGGTATATCAATAGGTAACATAAAACAATTTTATAAAAATAAATTTTTCCCCCTCCACCACAAAATTTTGGACTAAAGACACTCAGAAATTTAAAAAAATATATATCTGATTCCCCCTAATCATCTAAATGAATAATACGAAAAAACATTTTTTAAATTATCCGCACAAAAAAAGGTTTTTTTGGACCTTCATCGATCATCACCAAAATTGATATCTCATTCCCCCTAAGCATCTAAATGCTAAATACGAAAAAAAAAATTTTAAATTATCCGCACAAAAAAAATTGGTTAAATCCACGAAGAGGTGGATCTGCCGTTAGTTAGTGTTAGTTTTTGATATTTCTTTAGAAAACCAATTAAAAACAATTTAATCTCCACGTAAAGTTAAATCTGGCACAAAGATAGGTGGATCTGCCGCAAAGAGGTGGATCTGCCGTTAGGTTAGTGTTAGTTTTTGATATTTCTTTAGAAAACCAATTAAAAACAATTTAATCTTCACGTAAAGTTAAATCTTCCGCAAAGAGGTGGATCTTCCACGAAGAGGTGGATCTGCCGTTAGGTTAGTGTTAGTTTTTGATATTTCTTTAGAAAACCAATTAAAAACAATTTAATCTTCACGTAAAGTTAAATCTTCCGCAAAGAGGTGGATCTTCCGCAAAGAGGTGGATCTGCCGTTAGTTTAGTGTTAGTTTTTGATATTTCTTTAGAAAACCAATTAAAAACAATTTAATCTTCACGTAAAGTTAAATCTTCCGCAAAGAGGTGGATCTTCCGCGAAGAGGTGGATCTGCCGTTAGGTTAGTGTTAGTTTTTGATATTTCTTTAGAAAACCAATTAAAAACAAATAAATCTTCACGTAAAGTTAAATTTTCCGCAAAGAGGTGGATCTTCCGCGAAGAGGTGGATCTGCCGTTAGGTTAGTGTTAGTTTTTGATATTTCTTTAGAAAACCAATTAAAAACAAATAAATCTTCACGTAAAGTTAAATCTTCCGCAAAGAGGTGGATCTTCCGCGAAGAGGTGGATCTGCCGTTAGGTTAGTGTTAGTTTTTGATATTTCATTAGAAAACCAATTAAAAACAAATTAATCTTCAGGTAAAGTTAAATCTTCCGCAAAGAGGTGGATCTTCCGCGAAGAGGTGGATCTGCCGTTAGGTTAGTGTTAGTTTTTGATATTTCTTTAGAAAACCAATTAAAAACAATTTAATCTTCACGTAAAGTTAAATCTTCCGCAAAGAGGTGGATCTTCCGCGAAGAGGTGGATCTGCCGTTAGGTTAGTGTTAGTTTTTGATATTTCTTTAGAAAACCAATTAAAAACAAATAAATCTTCACGTAAAGTTAAATTTTCCGCAAAGAGGTGGATCTTCCGCGAAGAGGTGGATCTGCCGTTAGGTTAGTGTTAGTTTTTGATATTTCTTTAGAAAACCAATTAAAAACAAATTAATCTTCACGTAAAGTTAAATCTTTCGCAAAGAGGTGGATCTTCCACCAATTTTTATTGCGGATAATTTAAAATTTTTTTTTTCGTATTTAGCATTTAGATGCTTAGGGGGAATGAGATATCAATTTTGGTGATGATCGAGGAAGGTCCAAAAAAAACTTTTTTTGTGCGGATAATTTTAAAAATTTTTTTTCGTATTATTCATTTAGATGATTAGGGGGAATCAGATATACATTTTTTTAAATTTCTGAGTGTCTTTAGTCCAAAATTTTGTGGTGGAGGGGGAAAAATTTATTTTTATAAAATTGTTTTATATTACCTATTGATATACCAAATATGAAGAATTTATTCTAGACTTTAGTAAAAACTCTTTAAGTGGGGGTAAATGTCAAAAAAAATTTCCACTTTTAAAGAGGGCGTGTCTAAAGACCACCGATATGTGAATTTCATTAGAAACAAAGAAGAATTTGATTTGGACTTTGGAGTAGGGGTATAAAACAATTGGCTTTCCCTGACGTTATTGTGTCTTAATTGGATTTAACTTTACGCGGAGATTTGTTTTTTTAATAAAAAAATTTTATAATTTTTGTTTGGGGTGCAGTTTACCATTTTTATTTTTACCTGGAAAATGTTCGGGGTGCAATTTACCAGTTTTCAAAATTTGGTGCAGTTTACCAGGGGTGCAGTTTACTACTTTTTTTTTCGGCTACCTACAGTCGTGGGTGCAATTTACCGTCACCCACTGCTTCCTACTAATATTTTTGCTCAATAAGTACTATTTTATTTTGAATAATAATTACCCCACAACATTGTTAGAGCTTTGAATACGCTTAAATAGGATAGTAAATATAAATATTGCAGCGTTTTAGTGCAATATCGCGCAAACCAGTCGACCTAAGGAAGCTAGGGTACTACGCTCAGTGTGACACGTTTATACTTTAATTCATTTATCTCCTAAACTATTGCAGATCCCATTTTGAAACTTCTGGTGTATTATAAATGTACGTTAGGCTATATTTTGAAAAAAAAATTGGTCGAAGTTACTAAAATTCTGATTTGGAAAGTTTATTTCCGTTTTTGTACATTAAAAAAAATAAAAAATCCAGTTTTATTTTGTATTTAGAAAGAACGGTAAATTTTCTATTTAAGTCGCCATCTTATATATAAAAATGCTTGTATGTGGGTATGTGTGTGTGTATGTTCCGCATAGACGCCTAAACCCTGTAACTGTGGGCGTTGAAACTTTCACGAGATCTGGCGACATTCAAGAGTAAACTTTTCGTCGTCTTTGATTTTAGTAATTCGCCACCATAAGACGGTCATCAGCAGTTAAACGCTTCAGATCACAGTCGTTGTCATAGTTACGAAGCGATGTTGACGCTAAAAGATTAATTAAATGACTTTGACATATTATAGTCAGTAGCGGCTCGACAAATAGGGGGCACAACTTTGACATAAGAATGTTAACCTTAAAAATGACAGATGACATATACTCAGTGGCGTTGCACAAATAGTCAGTAGCGGCTCGACAAATAGGGGGCACAACTTTGACATAAGAATGTTAACCTTAAAAATGACAGATGACATATACTCAGTGGCGTTGCACAAATAGTCAGTAGCGGCTCGACAAATAGGGGGCACAACTTTGACATAAGAATGTTAACCTTAAAAATGACAGATGACATATACTCAGTGGCGTTGCACAAATAGTCAGTAGCGGCTCGAGAATAGGGGCACAACTTTGACATAAGAATGTTAACCTTAAAAATGTATGTATGCATGTATGTATGTATGTGTTGGTGTTACATTAACTGTGACGACTTGTGTGTGCATATCACTAAGCTGTGACGGATTCCGAAAATTGTGACGGATTTTCCGATCCGTCACAATTTTTTCTCTTCATATATCAACTTCTGACGTATTGCTTATCTCTATTATGCCAAAAAGAGAAAATCCGTGACAATTCCGTGAAATGTGAAGTGTGTTAGTTTTACTCACTTTGCATTAACTATAACTGATGTAAAATATACTGATTTTTGCGCCCCCTAGCGGAGTGTTATTGTCGTCGGTGTCACATTAACTGTGACAACTTGCGATATTACATTAACTGTGACAATTTGCACTATTACATTAACTGTGACAATTTTCGATATTACATTAACTGTGACTATTTTCTTAAAAGGATTAAAATCTGCATGTTACATGTTATTTCCCAAATATAACAAGCTTATTATACACCTCATAAAATTACAGTAGCGTCGTATAATGTTCAACAATTCCTTATCATTGCCATCCAGTGTATTACATCAGTTCGTGAACTTTTTCATCAATTTTATGTTGTTTTCCAAAACAATAATAGAATTTATTGTTGATGTAGGTAATACTAGCATTAAAAATACCCCTGCGCTAGTAGTATTTGTAATAAATATAATACGTATACGTGCATTTAGTACTAATACGCCTCCAATAAGTATATCAAGATATCTAGTTCGACTCCGAGTTTGCGATTTTTACTCCGAAATCGGAGTCGAAAACGTTTCCCCATTAAAAACTAGGATTATGAATCTTGAAGTCGCTACGAGTCGAATGGCCAACTTTCGCTCAGAGTCCAAATGGTCATGTACACTTGTAGTTTTATACAATAAGGTTCATATTAACTCCCGCTAGGTTCGCCACCATCGGTAACTCGCATAAGAGAATATGTCGCACGGTTTAAGAAGCCTCCGCGTATGTATAGCATTTTTTGGCCTCCAAATTTCGAATTTTTTGCAATACTCTCGGCAACAGCGCAATGGTGGATCATGTTACACTACAGCGACATGCATGACTAATAATAGACAAGGCTTAGTATAATTATCTTTTATTTGAAAATTGCCCATATTACTATTTAATAAAATTAAAAAAGTATTTATTTTTATTTTATTTACTGCTGTAATTTGTAAATTATATTATTATGTAGGTAATTATTGTTTGTTTTTGTCCTAAAATTATGAAACATAGAAAATTTTAAAAGTAAAATTTAGTGTCTTAACACTGTCGGTTTACAATGAGGGGTTCACAGCTAAAGTGGACCAAGTCCAAATATTGGACTGTACCTACTTTGCTCTTAAATAACTTTTTAAAGTTTTGAGTTATCGATACAATTTTCAACTAATAGCCTTAAACTGCACAAAACGCAAAACTCGGAATTGCTATTTCGTCACTGCAAGAAAAAGTGCAATGCTTTATTAAATTAACTGACCACGATTAGGCTAATAAAATTTTCTCTTATTGTTGTAACGAGATCTCGTTGTTTGACTAGGTATGCGTTTATTTATCGAATATTGGTGTGTATTCAAATTTTATCGAATATTGGTGTGGATAAGCAAATTTTAAATTAGAAAAAATATGGTTTTCCTGGAAATCTTTACTTCATTATTGCAATACAACTTCAAACACTGATATTTTTAATGGTTGAATTATTTTAATTGATTCTTTAGTTTTTCTCGATGTAATGAAACTCATTGCTCCGAGAAAGTTGCATCAGAGTTAATCTGAATTGAAATTTGCCCACATACAAATTAATAGTACTAAAATTTAATAATTATTATTAAGGTAGTCAATTTTGTTCTGTATAAACTCGTCACCATTTTAGAATTTTGTTCGAGTCGAACAAAATCAAAAAATGTACTCATTATCAATTATTAGTTTTTTTTTAGCTGTTAATCCTGCATTTAAGTTCTCATTATTTTAGAGTTCCTGCAAAGATATTGCTTTGTGGCACAAAAAAACAAAAATTTTGGAAGGACACACATAGCATGTTTGCGGTTTTTCCAATTTTTTTTCCGGATAACTGGATGAAATTGGGTTATCCGAAATTCCTAATATTCTCCTGATGTTTGCTCTTAATTCAATCGGTATATTGATGAACAATAATAATGATAGTTTATAATCTTCAAACGTTTACTAGACGTTTACTAGAAAAAAAAAGTAACACGTATCACTACCCGCCGGTCTCAGTGACCGCTAACTTATTTGATCCCTTTCTAAAAATAAAATAAGGCAACTTTCGACTACCCTCGTTTGTCAACATATTAGGAGTGATGTAACTTAAAGGTACTAAAACCCATAACGACTAATTTTGAACGAGGCGTAAAATAAACATAAATTTAAACTTGATGCGGTCTCTTAAAGTCATTGATCAAATTTACAGATTCATTGCTATTATGGGCGCTCAAAAATGGTGAGCGTACGTGTAAAATTTCAGATTTTTTCGGGCAGTTTTAAACTGTTTTTTTAAAATTGTCTAGTATTGCACTTTACTTTTAAATTATTCGAATATTTTTACAAATTCAAATTTCAAAAATTTATTGATAATTTTGGAGATCCTTAATTGCTATTATGGGCGCTCAAAAATGGTGAGCGTACGTGTAAAATTTCAGATTTTTTCGGGCAGTTTTTAACTGTTTTTACTTCCCTATAAGGAAGTATTGTAATCATGAAAAAATTCGATGTCGATATTTTAACGGAAATATCCGTTTTGAGCATTTCTGAATCCGTTTTGACTACTTTCGCAATGATGTCTGTATGTATGTATGTATGTATTGCAATGACTCAAAATATAAATAATTTTGAGAAAATAAATAAGCACTTTAAAAATCACAAATTGCATGAGGACTCTTAAAAACAAAGAAGAATTCCAACAGATAATTTTAAAAGCTCTAATAAAGTCAGTTATTAACAAAATAAGTGAGAGGAAAGATTCGTTCAGCAATAATATAAAAAAATTATGAACTACAGATAATAATTTTTATATTCATAGAAAAATTTGTTCAATGTATAATTAAATTTTAGAATTGTAAAGGTAGGTTAATTTTTAAGAAGTGAGGTAAATACACAAGAGGTTTACGTAGTTTGGTGTGATTACGGTAACGACAAAATGCAACGATTCGTTCATCCGGGACTAACACGTATTGAATGTGACCAGACGGTAGGTTGTTATGACGATTCTAAAACAGAGATAAAATGAATTAAAATGACATTTGGTTAAAATAAAATGATATCAAAGATGCGTGATACTTACGTTGAAAAAGGAATATCAAAGAGTGACAAAATTGATAAATTCGTCGAAAAACCAGGGAAACAGGAGATTATAAAAAAATAAATAAACGAATGATTACAAAATGTGTAATAGGTCAGAGCGTTTTCTTGTACTCTGGTCCTAAAAGGTGATAATTTGGATATAAAAATCCAAATCAATGTGTTCTAACCTAAAACAAAGAAGAAGTTTTTAGATGGTTATAAGATTTGTATGCAGATTGATATATTAAAGAAAATTTAATTTGATAAAACTGAAGCCTTGGTACTTACCTTGGAACAAAATAAAGTGAGTGTAAATGATTGGAGCTGATATTCAGATAAAGAAATCTCTGGAACACAAACACGTGTTGGGAATAAAGAAAAACGATTCAACAACCGTTTGCAGTTTTGATTTTGCTAAGAAAACAAAAGGAAGTGTATCGACATCTATGTTCGGTAAGAATAAACTCATTTAACTTTTACGCGGTAAAATTGGACGGTTTAAAAATTTCAAAGGTTCGAACGATTCGTAAACGCGAAAATAAAAACATTGATTCACCCGATTTAATTAATTATTTGATTGTTGTTAACTGTAATTTTAGTATAAGTCGGGATATTCGTTATTTGTTAATGTTATTGTTTGAAAATAAATTGTTTATATTATTCAATATCTTTTTGAGTATCATTGGGGGACGAATTTCCCTCCTCTTAAGTTATCTTTCAGGAAAAGTAAAAGAGCACACCCTCGAGGAATCGACTTCTGTGATTAAGAGTATTTCATGCCAAATAGTGTTCACAAAAACAGAGCTAGCAAAAAGGGTATTAAAATCATAAAAGAAGGTTTTGTCAAGTTCACTTAAAATTTTCATTTTTATTTTACATGTGTCCCTTCTATGAGAGAAGTGATACATAGTAGTATGTATGTATGTATGTATGTATTGCAATGTACCACTACCACGTCAATAGAAATGATCACGTTTTGATTCAAAGTTTTTAATTTATTAACAAAGGTAGCACGAGACTTATTTGTTCAAACGAAAAGGTTTCATCCGACACCAAAGATTTGTTTTAACGTCAGAAATATACATGAAGAAAAGAGGTCACGGAACGAAATAACAAAAATAAATTCAAATGCAACGTTTTAATTCTGTTTATAAAATAAAGGTTTGTTAAAATTGTAAATTAATTTAAGTAGTTATAAGAAATGTAATTTGAAATCAAAAAAATAATTGTTCAAAGCATTAGTTATAAAAATGTGTTGAAACGTAGAACTTTTAAAATAACAAAAAATTTTACATGTGTCAAAGTGCTTCGTAACTCAATGTACCACAAACGGGAACGGCATCTTCTTCAAAAGTTACTGGAAGATCGGCAAAGATGCAAGAACTTTAATTCAATTTAATCTGAAACATAAAAATTTTATTAAAAATTGTACAATTATTTTGGGCTAAGTACGAACCTGGAAATTATAACGTCAAATGAATTGATTTTACATCGATTAATGGAAAATCACAATTGCCTTGGAAAACACAAGTAACGATGGTGAAACAATTGGTTGAAAATAGGTTGTTGATTGCTTAATAAAAGTTAAGGGCGGTGAATTTTTGTGTGTCCAGCTAAACAGTTAAAAATATAATAAAATTTGTTTAAGAAAGTGAATAAAAAGCTTAGTAATTGAAAGAGCATTATACTTACGTATTTACAAAGTGAAAATTTGTGCAAAATTGAGAAGAATCACTATTATTTTGAAAGAAAACTTTAGTCACGATACAAATAGAAGCGACCACGAGGAAATTTAATCCAGAAAAATTCCACACCCTTGAAGGTCATCGAACGAATACCACTGCATAATTTCATGGTATATGAACCGAACAAATAGAAATACACCAGATAAAAGGTACTGTCCCATTCAAAATTATTAAAAACATAAAATTTAGTGAAAATTGACGATTAACTACACACGTGCGGGAAAACGTTTAGGTTTATCATAGAATTAAGATCTTTGTCATTAGGTATAAGAATTTTATTAATTTTAATCATTTACATTTTGAAATTCATAATAAAAAACGATTTGCTATATAAAACGGAGCATAATTTGTGTATGATAATTCCGAGAGCCACAATATTGCATTTCAGATTTAAGATTTGGCCAAGGAAAGAACCCAGCGTGAGAGAAGGTAAGTCTGTGCTATCCGAAATAGTCAAGCCGAGGCATAAATTTATTTTATTTGTATTTGTCAAGAATAATTTGCTTACATTTCTATTGACGAGGTACTTTTACGTACACTCGTACAAGGCATTAACACTACAGAGTGCAAGCCTAATAAAGCTCCGGGGCTGCACAGCACTTTTTGGCGCCCAACGTGGGGCTACGTCAGTACATTACACTTTTTGGCGTCACAACGTGCGGCACGAGTCACCTCGAGTAACCTCGAATCACAAACAAAGTTAGGTTATTGTAATTAAATTACTAGATAGGTCAATTACAAAGAGAAATTTCATTAAAATTATTCATAACGCTGACATTAAAACTAAAAATTTTCTTAAAACTAAAATTAAAAATATTTTTATTACTAAAATTAAACGTACATCATCAATTAACTTAAAAAACTATTTCCTAATAAATAAATTAACAATACATACGACATAATGAAAACGGAAGAGGTTAAAAATTTAAAAGATTTCATGGCATGGATGAAAGCGTATTATAAAGAAAGAGATCTCATCAATGATAAGAGAGAAGAAGAACATCAAAAGAGAATGGAAGAAATTAATAAGAGAGCAGAAGAAAACACGAGATTAATTATCGAAAACATAAATAACGCCACGAAGGAGTTGATAGAAACAGTAGATAGAAACTACAATAAAATGATTATAAATGTATCAGAAATTATGGGGCCAGCGATAGCCGAAAAAGTTGTAAATGAAGAAATTAATTTGGAAAAAGAAGAAGCAGCAAAAATAGAAGAAGAAACGGTAAAGTTGGAAGCCGAAGTTATTCTAATACCACCAACGTGCCGGTCATACGTGGTAAAATCAAGAAAAGCATGCAAACGGGTGCAATTAAAAATTAAAAAGCTACGGTTAAAAGAAAAATATCAAATAAGGGGCATGCGAACTAATAGTAAAAGTTTACAAAATAAAACGGGCACATTTAAAAATACAAAAGTTTACAATTTCACAAATAATGGTACAACATTTAAAAATAAAAGATTACATAAATTTACAAAATTAAAATCTAAAAATTCAACAGATAACGGGATTAACAATTTAAAATGTAAAAACTTAACAAATAAACGGGCTAACAATTTAAAATTTACAAAATCAAGGGGGTACAATAATTTTACGAACTACAAATTAAATAAATTAAGAAACTATAATGATATCGAGAAGATAAAAATAAATTTACAAAAGAAAACTAAGAAGAAAAATTTACAAAGAAAAAGCCAAATGATACGAAATGACGAAATGAAATGGACAAGAGAGTCCAACATAAAAATACATGTAAAAATAAAAAGAAATGGTTACGATAGTAAGAAGAAATTTTACAAGCGGGTAAAATTTAAAATCAAGAGAGTGCGTTGGAAAAAGAAGTCATTATTACTATTTTCCTAAGCAGTGGTTAATAACCATAGCGAAACTTAAATAAAAAAAAAAATAAATAAAATTTTAACAACTTCTATATAAACCGCTAGAGAAAATAGTAAGAAATAAAGACAATTGTAAATATAATTTTAAGACATGAATAAGACAAGTACCGAATATGACAATTATAATATGATGTGAACATGATATAGCAATGTAAATATGATATGAAGCTATTAAAATTATGACGAAAAAAAATGATTTGACCAAGATGAAATTTTGAAAAAGCGACGTGTATAAAGAATAATAAATGCACGAAAGTAAATAATTATTGAAAATTTTAATTTATTTAATGAGGTTCAATTCTAAAATGCGCGAAAGAAAATTTATTTAGGTAGATCAGTTTGAATAAATGAAATTATTAGGTGACCAAAAATGAGAAGAAATAAAATAGTAGATAACAGATCGTAAGAATAGGGTTTAAAATAAATGGTATCCAAGAATAGATTTGACATTGAAATATGAAGAATTATAAATATTATGGGAAAAATATGATTGAATATGATAATGATTATGTAGAATTATGAATAAATATTATGAAATATTATGGGGGGGGAAAAACAAATGAATATAATAATGAAAATATGATGATAGAAAAATTTATTAAGAGATACCAAATATAATTAAAAGAGAAAACCAATTAATAAAAGGGTAAGAGAAAAGATAATTTAGGTCACAAAATATGAGTATATGAAAATTGTATTAAAACCTTACTTAAATAAAGATAATCAGAATTGAATAAATGAAGTTTACATAGTTAACAACCAAGTAAAAATTAAACAAGTAGTTAAAATTTTAAAAATAAATCAAGTTATGAAACAACGAACAGTATAAACATGCCAGTAAAGAGCAACTAAAAAAAAATAATCTTGGTCAGGTTAATTAATTAAGTTAGTATATAGGATAGTTTTGTTGAATTTGATTAGTTAGTTTGGAACATTTGATATGATTTGATAATTTAATTTTGAGTTTAGTTATAATTGTTAGTTAAAATCGTTACATTAAAATTTTAGTTTGATATGTTTATGAATTAACGCACGTGTGTTAATTAAGAAATTTACCACAAAAATAGGTATTTTCAAATAAATTTCAATTAACACAGGGGGTAATGCAATGTACCACTACCACGTCAATAGAAATGATCACGTTTTGATTCAAAGTTTTTAATTTATTAACAAAGGTAGCACGAGACTTATTTGTTCAAACGAAAAGGTTTCATCCGACACCAAAGATTTGTTTTAACGTCAGAAATATACATGAAGAAAAGAGGTCACGGAACGAAATAACAAAAATAAATTCAAATGCAACGTTTTAATTCTGTTTATAAAATAAAGGTTTGTTAAAATTGTAAATTAATTTAAGTAGTTATAAGAAATGTAATTTGAAATCAAAAAAATAATTGTTCAAAGCATTAGTTATAAAAATGTGTTGAAACGTAGAACTTTTAAAATAACAAAAAATTTTACATGTGTCAAAGTGCTTCGTAACTCAATGTACCACAAACGGGAACGGCATCTTCTTCAAAAGTTACTGGAAGATCGGCAAAGATGCAAGAACTTTAATTCAATTTAATCTGAAACATAAAAATTTTATTAAAAATTGTACAATTATTTTGGGCTAAGTACGAACCTGGAAATTATAACGTCAAATGAATTGATTTTACATCGATTAATGGAAAATCACAATTGCCTTGGAAAACACAAGTAACGATGGTGAAACAATTGGTTGAAAATAGGTTGTTGATTGCTTAATAAAAGTTAAGGGCGGTGAATTTTTGTGTGTCCAGCTAAACAGTTAAAAATATAATAAAATTTGTTTAAGAAAGTGAATAAAAAGCTTAGTAATTGAAAGAGCATTATACTTACGTATTTACAAAGTGAAAATTTGTGCAAAATTGAGAAGAATCACTATTATTTTGAAAGAAAACTTTAGTCACGATACAAATAGAAGCGACCACGAGGAAATTTAATCCAGAAAAATTCCACACCCTTGAAGGTCATCGAACGAATACCACTGCATAATTTCATGGTATATGAACCGAACAAATAGAAATACACCAGATAAAAGGTACTGTCCCATTCAAAATTATTAAAAACATAAAATTTAGTGAAAATTGACGATTAACTACACACGTGCGGGAAAACGTTTAGGTTTATCATAGAATTAAGATCTTTGTCATTAGGTATAAGAATTTTATTAATTTTAATCATTTACATTTTGAAATTCATAATAAAAAACGATTTGCTATATAAAACGGAGCATAATTTGTGTATGATAATTCCGAGAGCCACAATATTGCATTTCAGATTTAAGATTTGGCCAAGGAAAGAACCCAGCGTGAGAGAAGGTAAGTCTGTGCTATCCGAAATAGTCAAGCCGAGGCATAAATTTATTTTATTTGTATTTGTCAAGAATAATTTGCTTACATTTCTATTGACGAGGTACTTTTACGTACACTCGTACAAGGCATTAACACTACAGAGTGCAAGCCTAATAAAGCTCCGGGGCTGCACAGCAGTATGTATGTCTGTATGGATGTATGTAACGCAAAATGTCTGTAACTTCTGTATCTCTGGAACGAATTGTTATATAGTAACAAAATTTCATATTTAACACTTTAATCGGTATACAAAGGCACCATTTGATTTTGGAGGAAATCCTTAAACCGGAAGTAGTACTTCACTTGAAGGATGAAATGGTTTTTCTTAAATATCTCAGGAACGAATTGTTATCTAGTAACCAAATTTCATAATTAACACTTTAATCAGTATACTAAAGCACCATGTGATTTTGGAGGAAATCCCTAAACCGGAAGTAGCACTTTACTTGAAGGACGAAATTGTTTTTCTTCAATATCTCAGGAACAAATTGTTATATTGTAACCAAATTTCATATTTAACACTTTAATCAATATACGAAAGAACCATTTGATTTTGGAGGAAATCCCTAAACCGGAAGTAGCACTTCACTTGAAGGACGAAATGGTTTTTCTTAAATATCTCAGGAACGAATTGTTATCTAGTAACCAAATTTCATATTTAACACTTTAATCAGTATACTAAAGCACCATGTGGTTTTGGAGGAAATCCCTAAACCGGAAGTAGCACTTTACTTGAAGGACGAAATGGTTTTTCTTCAATATTTCAGGAACAAATTGTTATATAGTAACTATATTTCATATTTAACACTTTAATCGGTATACAAAGGCACCATTTGATTTTGGAGGAAATCCCTAAACTGGAAGTAGCACTTCACTTGAAGGACGAAATGGTTTTTCTTAAATATCTCAGGAACGAATTGTTATCTAGTAACCAAATTTCATATTTAACACTTTAATCAGTATACTAAAGCACCATGTGATTTTGGAGGAAATCCCTAAACCGGAAGTAGCACTTTACTTGAAGGACGAAATGGTTTTTCTTCAATATCTCAGGAACAAATTGTTATATAGTAACTAAATTTCATATTTAACACCTTAATCGGTATACAAAGGCACCATTTGATTTTGGAGGAAATCCTTAAACCGGAAGTAGCACTTCACTTGAAGGACGAAATGGTTTTTCTTAAATATCTCAGGAACGAATTGTTATCTAGTAACCAAATTTCATATTTAACACTTTAATCAGTATACTAAAGCACCATGTGATTTTGGAGGAAATCCCTAAACCGGAAGTAGCACTTTACTTGAAGGACGAAATTTAATAATTTAATTAAATAATAAAATAAAATTTAAATAATATTTCTGCGAATCTTTAGATGAACGATGAAGGAATGATTCCTTATAGGGAAGTCATGTGCTGGCCACATCAGATTTTTTTAAAATTGTCCAGTATTGCACTTTACTTTTAAATTATTCGAATATTTGTACAAATTCAAATTTCAAAAATTTATTGATATTTTTGTAGATTCTTAATTGCTATTATGGGTGGTCAAAAATGGTGAGCGTACGTGTAAAATTTCAGATTTTTTCGGGCAGTTTTTAACTGTTTTTTTTAAATTTGTGAAAATTGTGAATTTATTTTTTTACCTACACCTTGTTCATTATTTCCAGAGTTTCTGTGAAAACGGTTGGTTGCCCAAAAAAATTTATTTGACGAAAGTTGTAGCCCGTTAAATTCCCTATCCGGATTGGGCCATTAGTTTTTCTCTTAGACGTTTCGTTTAAGAGATACGGGGTTCGCAAGAAAATTAAAAAAAAACCTGAATTTTTTAAACATTTTTTCCCTTAATTTAATTTATAGCTCGAAATCCGTTGATTCTACACGATAAGGGGTTATAACCTAATTTGTAGACAAGCGAATGATCTTTAAAAAAGTTCTAATCCATTAACCTTAAAAAATCAATAATATCGGAGCTATGGCCGTTTGAAATCAGAAATTCAAAAAATTGCTTTAAAGGGAGGTTTCCCCCCAAGGGTTTGGAATTGGGCAAAAATTTTATTTGAAAATTTGTCTTAGAAAAGTGTCCTTTATCACCACCTCAAAGGTTCTCCACGGTCACGGGGACACCCTGTATAATAGTAAAAGTGTGGTAAAAGTAATTTGTATCTTGTTTAATTTTTTCCCATTGTTAAATAATGTATTTTGTGTTTTGTTTTAATTAATTGATTTATTTAAAATTAAGATTTTTTCCGAATTTAGAATTCTTCTTTAACGGTTAGTTTTAGTTTGTTATTATGTATTTGCTGTTTGTTTTATAAATTAATCCGATTTTTTCAATAAAATTAATTGATTTTTAATAAAATTGGAGCGTTTATTTTAATTTTCATCACCTACAGTTGCATTTCATTTTATTTACTACCTACCGAAAAAAAACTAAGAAGTGCAGCACATGGTTTCGAGTAATTATACAAATATTTATGCATAATTGTCAAGATTACGAAAAACTGCATGGGATAGTACAATAGGTGAGAGTACCCTAACTCTGACTACTCGAAACAAAATTTCTTCTGCTACACACTAAAGAACACAGTTAATATAACAAATTCTCAAAATATGAAGGGTGAATTTATTATCAAAATTTTGAAATAATCGAATTTGAAAAGTACGGAAAAGTAGCGAGAGCATGGTGCAGAACCGGTCGAATGCCGCTACTTCGCTCGGCCGGCGCGCATTTTGTTGACGGTACGTGCACTGGGATATACTCTTACACTTAGAAAATTTCGCACCGGCAGATGCAGCTCGACGCTCCTACATGTAACATCGCTTATTTTTTGTTTTTACGCGATTTTTTGGGGGTGAAACGTAATAGTATACTGCCCCATACCGCAACTATACTTTTTAATGCTATTTCGAGGGTCTCTCACATCCCGGTTGCATAGATCCCGGTTTTCTTGATCGGTGGCGCTTCTCGTATGTTTAGCCTAGTAACCAGAGTCAAATCCGCCCTGGAGGGGTGCAGAGCGGAGCGGAGCGGCGCCCCGTAAGGGTAGGATTTGACGATGGATTACCCTCCTTTTCGAATGCACACCCCTAAAATTGGAAGGCAAAAAAAATTTAATTTTTTCACTTTTTAGGCAATACACGAGTTATTTTCCATTTTTTTGATTATATTTATTACTAATATCTACTAATCACACCCCCATCTATCCGAATTTCAAAGAAAAATTCAAATCGGACCGAAAAAATTTCACTCCATTTCAAGGGACTGTAACCGGATATATGTGCAGACCCCGGGTTCGACCGGCTACATGAATTTACTTTTCCCTTCTTTTCAAAAGTCGATATTTTCGTTATTTTGACCATATTCACCCTTTTTTTCCTTTAATTAGACAAATATAAGCCTGTTCTTTAGTGTGTAGCTGAAGAAATTTTTTTCAGCTAGTCAGAGTTACGGAACTCTCGCCTTTTTTTCAGCTAGTCAGAGTTAGATAACTGCGCCCGGATCCGTGTTTACTATGGTACTTGTTCGGAGTTAACACGTCAAAACATTGAAAAAATTACGTTGTTAATTATGGGGGAATCCTATAATCCCAACGAAATCAATTTGTTTAGACGAGATTTCAAAACTTTATCAATCACAAAGGATGCTTTTTAAATATTAGACCCATCACTATTCATTTATTGTAAGATTTTGGCAACCCCTTCACTTTTTCATACGTAAGAATTTTTTTTAAGTTTTCAACTTTACCTTCTAAGGGCGTTTTTTGATTTGTTTTATTAATTTTAGGCTTCTATACAAAGTATCACAAGAAGCCTTATTTATTATGAACAAGTAATTTCATTAAAATGTATTAATCATTAAATAATAATGTAAGTAAAAGATAAAAAATTGCGTTCAGTACATTATTAAAACGAAGAATATTTCCGGGAATTCCCCGCATCTAGTAATGCGAGCGGTCAACGTGCTTGCCTTATCATTCTTTGATATTGTGGTCCTTTTAAGTGAAAGTTTGATCATAATTTACTTTTTTAATAAAATCAACTCTGACATGGTCTTACATTAAATTCTTAATTATGCACTTATACCGTTTCTGCACCAAGCCCTTCAATTATTATAAATAAATTTCAAAATTTTTCATTCCAATGAAAAAAAATATTCGATTTGTTGTGTTGTTACGTTATTGAAGGTCACCGTCGAAATAATGCTGTATTTAATTAAAAGATTTTAATTCAATTTTTATTGTTACCTATAGCATATTATTATTAAACCCCGATTATACCCCTTTAATGTTATTAATTTAATTTTGTAACATTTATAAACATCTAAAACGGATAATTAATTTTTTAAATTCTCATTATTTTAGAGTTCCTAGCGATCACACTCATCTCTGGATAATTGCTTAGTAGCACTGTACCTACTTTGCTCTTATAACTTTTTAAAGTTTTGAGTTATCGATACAATTTTTAACTTCTTCTTCTTCTTTGTGTGCCGTCTCCTATCGGAGGTTGGCGATCATAACAGCAATTCTCACCTTCGACACCGCTGCCCTAAAGAGTTCTATAGAGGAGCAACCGTACCAATCCCGCAAGTTCTTCAGCCAGGATGTTCTTCGTCTTCCGGCGTTCCTTTTTCCTGCTATTTTTCCTTGTATGATTAACTGTAGCAGACAATACCTTTCTCCACGCATAATATGTCCCAAATACTCTAATTTTCTCTTTTTTATTGTGTTAATCAGATCACGTTCCTTGTTTACCCGATGCAAGACTTCCTCGTTTGTCTTTTTTTCCGTCCACGATATTTTTAGCATACGTCGATATATCCATAATTCAAAGGCCTGAATTTTGTCAATTTCTCGCTTTTTTAGGGTCCATGCCTCCACTCCGTATAAAAGAACAGAAAAGATATAACATCTTACAAATCTGATTCGGATTTCTATATTTAGATCTCTATTGCATAACAAATTCTTCATTTTAATGAAGGCTGCCCTCGCCATTTCTATCCGTGCTCGTATCTCTTGTGTTTGATCATTATCTTCGTTTATTATTGTGCCCAAATACTTATATTTCCTTACTCTTTCAATGCGGATATTGTTTATTGACAAATTTACTATATTATTCTTAGTTTTGGAAACGACCATAAATTTTGTTTTGTTTAAATTCACGTTAAATTCGCTGATCATGTTTAGTCGTTCCATCATCCTTTGAAGGTCTGCGATGTCATTTGCCAGCATTACGGCATCATCGGCGTATCTAATATTGTTTATTGATGTTCCGTTGATTACTATTCCAGCTGTTTCTCCTTCTAATGCTTCCTGGAATATTGCTTCGGAATATAAGTTAAACAATAATGGGGACAGTACACACCCTTGTCTCACCCCCCGTTGAATTTCAATTTCATCTGTTGTCTCGTTTTCCACTTTAATGTCAGCTTTTTGGTTCCAGTATAGATTCTGAATAATTCGTATATCTTGTTCGTCAATCTGTTTGATCTTAAGTATTTCTATTAGCCGTTGGTGTTTAACTTTGTCAAATGCCTTTTCATAATCCACTAGGCACATATATACATCAATATTCATATCCAGACATCTTTGTAGTAAAACGTTAATTCCGTACAATGCATCTCTAGTTCCCAACCCCTTTATAAATCCAAACTGGGTATCGCTGATTTCTTTTTCAATTTTTTTATATATTCTCGTGTGTGTATTATTTTTAAGAAAATTTTTAGTGTGTGGCACATAAGACTTATAGTTCTGTATTCGGCGCAATCTTTCGCATTATTCTTTTTTGGTAATGCCACAAATGTCGACTTTAGCCATTCACGAGGTATTTCACCAGTTTTATATTGCGATATCGAGATACCACGTCAATGGAAGTACGTTATTTCAGATTCGGGAAAATTTTGTTATTAATAAAGCATGTAACTTATCAACGTAATCAGAAAAACTTCGTCCGATACCAAGAAATTTAGTTCAAAGTCAAATGATTTGTAAAAAAGGACATGAAGCAGGTTTGAATAAAATAAACTTAAAATGTAACATTTAATAATTCTCTTTGTTGAAAAATGTTTATTTATAGTAAATGAAAGATTGTTTAGTAATAAGAAAGGTATTTCAAAAGTTAGAATATTGTTAATTAATTGATTAATGTAAAAATTTGTGTTAGCGTTAAATTTAAATAAGTTCTTAAAATCATTACGTGAGTTCGACGTGTCACAAGTTAATGAACTGTAAATGGAAATTTCATGTCCAGCATCTTTATTTATTCAACCACGAAGCACTTAGGAAGAAGTCAATCCAATCTGAAAATATAAAAAATTTTACTTATAAAATTTCAACGAGTCACAATTGGCTTAATCCATACCTGTACTGTGAAACTTTCAATAATATTGATTTTCCGATCAACCAATAAAAAATGCGTCTACGCAAACATCGAGATTGCTATGAATTTCGAGATAGAAAAATTTAAAAAACAATCGAAGAGGTCCTGGTGTTAAATTTCACACGTAATGGTGGCGAGTTTTGATCGTCCTAATAAAAATTAATTTTATAGTGAAAATAATTGGTGAAGGTATAAAATACCAGTGTAAAAATCAGCAAATTAATTACTTACCTACGTAAAACTAAAAATAAGTTGAAAAACGTAAAGGATTGGGAATATTTATGAAGAATTAAAAATCGACACCAACGAGGTCTACAAACTGCAACTGGGAACAATTTCATGGTAATAAACTCATCGAGTGAACTTTGGTGCGCAATTGTACCATCTCAAGTACAAGTAACTAGAAGATTCCTGTATTTTTCTAAGGTAACGTGCACATTAAGTACAATTTTAAAATAACTAAGTGAAATTTTCGGACATCAAACGACACGTGTTTTTCTTTATTTAACGTTCAGAATTTTGATAATTAGATTTAATAATAGAACTTTTTAATATAACAAAACCTTTAATTACATTTGTGTGCTAAATAAAAACATTATTATTTTTGTAACGAAGGATATTTATTTTGACCTGTTCCGCGCCCATAAATTTATTTACAGTATTGGTCACGGAACGAACTCACCCTGTACAAGGTAAGACACATGCACTACGAACCAGCTAAGCCGAGGCATAATATTTCCATTTATTTGTATTTACTAAATTTCACATACATTTCCATTGACGGGGTACATTTCTGTACACTCGTACAAACATCAACAATAAAACGTGTAACCAAATTAGCGAGGGTCATTCAGAGCATATTTTGACTAGCCCAACGTGAGGCTCTATTAGTAAATACATTGATACATTGCAATATATATCATTAAATAGATCTACAAGAGGCTGTAATTCTTCATCTTCTATTAACTTTATAATTTCAATAGGGAGCTCATCCGGGCCGACTGCTTTGCCGTCTTTCATGTTTTTTATTGCGTGTTTTACTTCTTCTTTTGTTATTTTAATTGTATTTACTTCACTGGGTTGGGTGTTCACTTCCGCTCTGTTGTCTGCAAACAATTCCTTTATATATTCTTCCCATCTATGCAATCTTCGCTTAGGATCTAAAATTATTGTACCATCTCTCTCTCTTAACAATCCATATTGTTTCTTTCTACCTATACCCGTTATCTCTTTAACCTTTTTATGTATGCCGAAAGTATCGTAATTTGCCTGCAAAGTTTCTATTTCTTCACATCTTTCTGTCATGTACTTTTCTTTTGCTTCTCTAATTTTCTTTTTAATCATTTTATGTAATTCTTTATATTTTATTTGATCCCGATTCTTATTTTTGCGTCGTTCTTCCATAAGTTGGAGTATCTCAGTAGTCATCCATTTTTGCTTCCTTTCACCTTGCGCGATATTTATGGTATTCAATTTTCAACTAATAGCCTTAAACTGCACAAAACGCAAAACTCGGAATTGCTATTTCGTCACTGCAAGAAAAAGTGCAATGCTTTATTAAATTAACTGACCACGATTAGGCTAATAAAATTTTCTCTTATTGTTGTAACGAGATCTCGTTGTTTGACTAGGTATGCGTTTATTTATCGAATATTGGTGTGTATTCAAATTTTATCGAATATTGGTGTGGATAAGCAAATTTTAAATTAGAAAAAATATGGTTTTCCTGGAAATCTTTACTTCATTATTGCAATACAACTTCAAACACTGATATTTTTAATGGTTGAATTATTTTAATTGATTCTTTAGTTTTTCTCGATGTAATGAAACTCATTGCTCCGAGAAAGTTGCATCAGAGTTAATCTGAATTGAAATTTGCCCACATACAAATTAATAGTACTAAAATTTAATAATTATTATTAAGGTAGTCAATTTTGTTCTGTATAAACTCGTCACCATTTTAGAATTTTGTTCGAGTCGAACAAAATCAAAAAATGTACTCATTATCAATTATTAGTTTTTTTTTAGCTGTTAATCCTGCATTTAAGTTCTCATTATTTTAGAGTTCCTGCAAAGATATTGCTTTGTGGCACAAAAAAACAAAGCTAAGAAGTCTTCCTTTTAATTTTGGAAGGACACACATAGCATGTTTGCGGTTTTTCCAATTTTTTTTCCGGATAACTGGATGAAATTGGGTTATCCGAAATTCCTAATATTCTCCTGATATTTGCTCTTAATTCAATCGGTATATTGATGAACAATAATAATGATAGTTTATAATCTTCAAACGTTTACTAGACGTTTACTAGAAACAAAAAAGTAACACTATCACTACCCGCCGGTCTCAGTGACCGCTAACTTATTTGATCCCTTTCTAAAAATAAAATAAGGCAACTTTCGACTACCCTCGTTTGTCAACATATTAGGAGTGATGTAACTTAAAGGTACTAAAACCCATAACAACTAATTTTGAACGAGGCGTAAAATAAACATAAATTTAAACTTGATGCGGTCTCTTAAAGTCATTGATCAAATTTACAGATTCAATCAATGAAATTTCTTGCTTTTCTAAAGAATTTTATGGACTAGCTCACAAAATTATAATGTGTTTTTACACATCGCGATCGAATAAACTCACACCCAAGCATACTGGCTAGTAAGTTGCTTGACAACACTAACGAAGCAAGAAGACTGAAGCGATTTAAAATTACCGACCTAAATACTAGATTTGACTAAGTTGAATGAAGTATATCATTTAAATTCTATGTTGTCAAAATAATTTTAAGTTTAAATTGGGAAGAGGGTGCCTAATGAGGTACTCCTCTACATGTCATGTATTTTGTTGTAGTCATACCGTTTACTTATTGTTTTGTATAAACAGATTGGAAACACTCATAGAATTAATTAAAAAAAAAGTTCGTAGCCTGTAAGTGTGTTTGTGAGTAGTTATGTGATTCATAGTGTTTGATGCTATTTTTTATGATGATTGTTGTTCCGCCTTGTTGCTTACCCCTGACTTTAATTGGCAATCAGAGATTCTAATAATCTCACATATTATGTGAATTATCCCCTAGCTAAAATACTCACCGGTTTCTACTTATCTCAGGCTCTTATGTTTATAAGTTTCACTAAATAGGGAAGGTTATATGAAGAATAAAAAGCATAACTACTACAAAAATTTAAATATAATAAACAAAATAAAAATTAATTTGTACAAAAACAATTATAACTATGAAAGTATGCCTAAGTGGCGTTTATAATTTAATTAAAAGTGTAATATTAAAAATTATAAAAAAGAATGTCCTATCACACTATTTATCTTAAAATTAAATTAAAAATTTACCTTAGTAAGTTTTTGGAATGTAATAACTTAGAATTGTCTTCATTAGTTGCCAGTTCTTTATTGTTTGCACTATTCCAATACGTAAATGTTTAAAATATTCTTTGTTCTCACACTGGAAAACATATTTTTAATTAATATTGTTTATTTATTTATTTCGCACTTTTATCCACTAAATTATTGTATTAGCGTCGCTCACATTTATCAACTATTAATTTATAATTTTCTCGCTCCACTTTAATTAGGAAAAATTCAAGTTATCTCCTTTTTTACCATTAGAAACGCGTTTTTTACCAAGATAATTTATTTTATATTGGCGTTTCTCACATTTGTTGATTACTTAACTACTAACTACTAATTACTAACTACTTCGTAGTTCGAAAAAGAATATTAAAATTTAATAACGTAACAACCTCTCGGTCTACCGCTTGGATGTTGTGTGTCGTAGATTTTGCATTTTTGAATCTCTAAATAACTCTTGTATTATATCGATATCGTGGTTGTTTAAGAATATTTTATTTCATGACTATGGCTAGCTGACCCCTTGGCATTCCAGATTACTATTTTGGTTTGTTCTGTCATTTAATTCATTCTACTAACCATAGTTATGAAGAGATGGAGTAATATTTCCATTCTCTCCATCTTCTTTATGAGCCTTATCTCTAAATGAGAATTTTACAAGATGGCCAATTGAAAAATAGATTGTTTGTTCAAAGTATGTGGAGGTGTTACACATTTCGTACCTCCCGCGGGGTAGTAAATTCGAGGACTGTTCCCTCGCAGCTGTAATTGACAATATTCGATTGTTGCCCGATGACAGTCATTTTGAATCGCAGTATTGTGGTTACCGTAAGGGCGTTTATATACAATCAGAACCCTGCAACCAGGCCGAACCAATGAAAACGCACTACTTTTTGGTGTCAGATATCGGTGACAACGTTGCATTGCAGTGACAGCACCCCGACACGAAAGTTATCGATCGGCTATAAATAAAAAAATAGAAATAGCGTACGTTTTCTAATGTTAGTCTTTTCAAAAACTATTTTCTTCAAGAAGGTATGCACGAAACTGTTCAGGTGAGTTGAAAAGTATTCTGAGCATTGCACTCTGACAGTCATCGGGCAATACCCGAATATTATCAACTCTGTAAGGTTTTGACATACGAATACATATTTTTTTTTAATGCAGGGAAGGGGGAAATCTTCAAAAGTCACCACCCCGATGATCTGGGTTGGTAGTGTCGGATTCTTACCGACTAAAACCCCCTCCCCAACGAGCAGCGGGATTTACCTTCTCGGTATCACTTCCGCTGTCGTCTGCGATGGTCTGTGGCATGTCGTTTTTCTTCGGCCTCCCGTCGTCACCGGTTAGTTGGCTCCCGCTGGGCACCAACGGAGTACGTGGCCCGGGCTGATCGCAATGACCCCCCGGCATCACCCGAATCGTTGCGTATTGGTGCGTGTTGGGAGCCACTAGGTGGTGGTCCGCGAGGCTCGTCTCTCTGCACCCTGATGTGCAGAGTCTTGACCCGATCTTCCCGGTCTGCACCGCTGTCGGGTCGACTTCCCTCAGCTTGGCGTTGGGGGAGACTGGTGTTAGTCTCCTTGATGTTACCTCTCACGTCAGCCTTGCGGATTTCCCCCATCCACCGGGGTTCACACCCGATCTCTGAGGGTCCTCCGCAAGTTACCAGGGACCACCCCGAGGAGGTGTAAGTAGGATTTAGGATACGAATACATATTGGAAAAATACAAGTATATTTTTGTTTTGTCATAAAAACAGATACTTGTGAATGAAATAATCAGAACTAAGTCTATGAAGATCCACACTTTCTATACAAATAAACTGCTGAAACAATATGAATTTAAGAGTAAAATGGCCTAGGTCTGAAAATATTAGATAGATTTATTAGAGAATGATTTATGCGCGTTTGCTTACTACAAAACTTTTTGGTGAATCATTTCTATTTAATTAAAATTTTTTTACTATCATCTTCTAATGTTGTAAATAAATAAGAGTCTCTTGTCTTATCTTGTTGAATATATTATGATTTTTAACTATTGAGAATTATCATAAATTAAACTTTAGAAATATCATAGTATCATAGTTAATTAAACCTTGAATATATTTTTTATTGTATTATCATAAGCTTTCAATAGTGTAGTATACTACTATCATCAGATGTTTGATAAACATCAAACATCTTTAGGAATGATATCGAATTGAATGATCGTAGTCATAAATCGAAACATTTTACCAAAAGTACCAAAAAACCAAAAGGGTGCCGAATCTAAAATTTGGTATACAAGTAGTCAAAAGTATAGTAAAGACAATATATTTTTTGAGAATTTTAAATTACAGCTTTTTGGGGGGAAGGGCATAGTATAATTTGAGGAGTGAAAATAAACATTGATTTATTTATTTACGACATACTCGTACATATATTTTATACACGTATAAAGTTAGGAAAAAGTTATTTTCAAAATTCCAAACCTGTACCAGCAATATTTTTTTCAACCCATGCCTCAAATTTTTTTATCATTTCGGGAGACATTTCTGTTTTATATCCACCTTCTTGACCAGATCGAATAAACTTAGATTCCTTGGTAGTCAAATTCAATGCTTTAAAGAAATACTCGAAACCTTTTCCTTGCTTTACGAAATAAGGATTGGATCTCATTTTTTCCAAACTTAAGTAATCGGTTAGTTTATCTACTTCTTCATCGGTTAAAGTTTTGTCTAAAAATGTTGCAACTTGTCTAACTACTCCTGGAAAGTTCTCTTTCATGTCTTTGTATTTGACGAACAAAATATTGGAACGATGACGTTGCTCCCAATAACTAAGGACGTGCTGCCAGTATGGTCCATAATTAACTAAAAATTTGAACTATTGTATTTTTGCTATTGGGAATTAAAAAATAATAGAAATACTTCTTCCGGCCATAAATAATTGACAAAATTGCTCAAAGTTTCCAGTATATTTGTACATCACTTTGCTATGATGATAAAATGAAACGCACACGTCATATGGATTTCGTAGTGGTACAATGATCTAAAAAATATTGGTTAAGATGCATAAGTTAACAAAAATATGGTAATTAGTTATTGCTTTTGGGGTTTTGGTTCCATTTCTTATTTGTTCAGGCAACAAAGACCAATGTAAATGCGTTTTGAAGTTTCTAGTATTTTGCATGCTATTCATGTATGGCATAATATCCTTCCTTTTTTCACTCATTGCTTTTAAAAGTGGATTCCCGGAAAGAAGTTCCAGGCATGCTTTATGATTCCTATCCGCATTGGCCCTAAAATTTATTTTATTAATAATTATTGTAATAAAAATATTAAAATAAATAAAGTTTACTCGAAATAAGGATGCTTCGTAAACGAATCATCTTTTTCCAATAGGTCATAATCAAGATCATGAAGGATCAACCATACCATTTGATTTAACCAAGTGGAACCTAAAGAATAATGAGTAAGTTGCAAGTTTGAACATGAAAAATTAATTTATTTTGCATTACCTGTTTTCGGGTGGGCAGCCAAAAAAACATCTTCGTCTCTAACTTCGAAATTGTTATATTCTTCGGCTAGCTCTGGAGTATAATTATTGGGCAAAACAATATTATCTGGTCCAACTTCAACAAAACCTGTACACACTGGTGACACCATCAATTCATTTAACATTCTATCTTCTTCCGTATAGTTTCCTATTACGCGAATATCGGGAGCCATTTTTTATTTTTATGTACTAGGTAGTACGCGGTAGTAAGGTTAAGTAATTTATATGAAGAAATAATCATTACATTATATTTATAGTCATATTTATGATAAAATTTTTATATTGTCGAGTGTCGTATATGATAAGAATAAAAGAAATAAAAAAATGAATATCTAAAAAATTCTTCAAGTAATGCGATTAAGTTAAGTATCGGCATTTTGCAAATGGCGGCCGATTTTTACTTTCTAGCCTTGTTTCAGGAATAGTTAAAGAAGACCTCTCGAAAAGAATAGGTTAAATATTTGGGCATCCACCTACGCAGAAGACTCACGTGGGCCAAACCGATTTAGTATAAGTGACTATAAATGGTATACTCATCTACCGTAAGATGCATCGGTTCATAGGTCACCACTCTCACCTAAACATGGAAAATAAGTTCTTATATAAGACCATAATATAATTGGTCTGGACCTATGGAATCCAGCTGTGGAGTTCTGCCTGCGACACAAATGTACTAAAATTTGAAGGCTTTGCAAGAGGGTTAGGGTGACCTCGAACACGTTCATGGTATGTAGTGGTAAATGATTGCGTACATTCCTCAACGGTGGGTATTTGGAGGTCCCAATGGATCACATGGTTTGGTACGAACCAAGGAGCATCAGTGATATTTCTGAGGGTTTTTGACTGGAACCGTTGTATCTTGGCGATGTTACAATTGCTGGCTGCTCTCCATAGCTGGATGCCATACGTCCAAATTGGCTTTATGATGGCCTTGTACATGAACACCTTATTTTCCAGTGAAAGTTGTGAGTTGCGGCCCAGCAGCTACATGTGTTTTCGTATACCGAGGTGTTTGATTTCCTCTTTTGGAGGGATAATTCTTCCATTTAACTTAAAAGGTCAGCAGGTGTCTCTCCCGGTTGTAATTTTTGGGCATTAGCTTTAATACGTCATTTTCTTAACATCTTCTTGCAGCAGACTAGATTGAAGTACTTCTCTAAACACTGCCCAATCAGTTTATTTATTATGGAGAGTGGAGGTTTAGGGTGAATGACAATTGGTGAGAAGAATTTTGCTGTGATTGGGGAGTGATCCGAAGAAAGTTCAAAATTTGGCTCTATTGTGATGTGGTTGGGCGATATACCTCCGACTATGCAGAAGTCCAGCACATCCGAAAACTTTTCCCTGTCTGTAGGCATGCATGTTGGTTGTCCGGTGGAACAGTGATTCAAATGTTTTGACTGCATTTCACGAAATAATTGGCGACCTCTCGGGTTTGTCAATCTTGAGCCCCAACACGTATGCTTAGCGATATAGGCTCCCCATGCAGAAAAACGATTTCCGGGCGTATGGAAATAGTTTAGAAATTGGTCCTGATTGATCGAGTGTCCAGGAGGACAGTAGACTGCCGATATTGTGATTGGTCCGTTTGATTCTTCTATAACGATGTTCGTAGCCGAACATTTTTCAGTTTCCAATGAAATAAAACACTTTCACAAAAAATATCGCGATCGAATAAACTCATACCCAAACATACTGGCTAGTAAGTTGCTTGACAACACTAACGAAGCAAGAAGACTGAAGCGATTTAAAATTACCGACCTAAATACTAGATTTGACTAAGTTGAATGAAGTATATCATTTAAATTCTATGTTGTCAAAATAATTTTAAGTTTAAATTGGGAAGAGGGTGCCTAATGAGGTACTCCTCTACATGTCATGTATTTTGTTGTAGTCATACCGTTTACTTATTGTTTTGTATAAACAGATTGGAAACACTCATAGAATTAATTAAAAAAAAAGTTCGTAGCCTGTAAGTGTGTTTGTGAGTAGTTATGTGATTCATAGTGTTTGATGCTATTTTTTATGATGATTGTTGTTCCGCCTTGTTGCTTACCCCTGACTTTAATTGGCAATCAGAGATTCTAATAATCTCACATATTATGTGAATTATCCCCTAGCTAAAATACTCACCGGTTTCTACTTATCTCAGGCTCTTATGTTTATAAGTTTCACTAAATAGGGAAGGTTATATGAAGAATAAAAAGCATAACTACTACAAAAATTTAAATATAATAAACAAAATAAAAATTAATTTGTACAAAAACAATTATAACTATGAAAGTATGCCTAAGTGGCGTTTATAATTTAATTAAAAGTGTAATATTAAAAATTATAAAAAAGAATGTCCTATCACACTATTTATCTTAAAATTAAATTAAAAATTTACCTTAGTAAGTTTTTGGAATGTAATAACTTAGAATTGTCTTCATTAGTTGCCAGTTCTTTATTGTTTGCACTATTCCAATACGTAAATGTTTAAAATATTCTTTGTTCTCACACTGGAAAACATATTTTTAATTAATATTGTTTATTTATTTATTTCGCACTTTTATCCACTAAATTATTGTATTAGCGTCGCTCACATTTATCAACTATTAATTTATAATTTTCTCGCTCCACTTTAATTAGGAAAAATTCAAGTTATCTCCTTTTTTACCATTAGAAACGCGTTTTTTACCAAGATAATTTATTTTATATTGGCGTTTCTCACATTTGTTGATTACTTAACTACTAACTACTAATTACTAACTACTTCGTAGTTCGAAAAAGAATATTAAAATTTAATAACGTAACAACCTCTCGGTCTACCGCTTGGATGTTGTGTGTCGTAGATTTTGCATTTTTGAATCTCTAAATAACTCTTGTATTATATCGATATCGTGGTTGTTTAAGAATATTTTATTTCATGACTATGGCTAGCTGACCCCTTGGCATTCCAGATTACTATTTTGGTTTGTTCTGTCATTTAATTCATTCTACTAACCATAGTTATGAAGAGATGGAGTAATATTTCCATTCTCTCCATCTTCTTTATGAGCCTTATCTCTAAATGAGAATTTTACAAGATGGCCAATTGAAAAATAGATTGTTTGTTCAAAGTATGTGGAGGTGTTACACATTTCGTACCTCCCGCGGGGTAGTAAATTCGAGGACTGTTCCCTCGCAGCTGTAATTGACAATATTCGATTGTTGCCCGATGACAGTCATTTTGAATCGCAGTATTGTGGTTACCGTAAGGGCGTTTATATACAATCAGAACCCTGCAACCAGGCCGAACCAATGAAAACGCACTACTTTTTGGTGTCAGATATCGGTGACAACGTTGCATTGCAGTGACAGCACCCCGACACGAAAGTTATCGATCGGCTATAAATAAAAAAATAGAAATAGCGTACGTTTTCTAATGTTAGTCTTTTCAAAAACTATTTTCTTCAAGAAGGTATGCACGAAACTGTTCAGGTGAGTTGAAAAGTATTCTGAGCATTGCACTCTGACAGTCATCGGGCAATACCCGAATATTATCAACTCTGTAAGGTTTTGACATACGAATACATATTTTTTTTAATGCAGGGAAGGGGGAAATCTTCAAAAGTCACCACCCCGATGATCTGGGTTGGTAGTGTCGGATTCTTACCGACTAAAACCCCCTCCCCAACGAGCAGCGGGATTTACCTTCTCGGTATCACTTCCGCTGTCGTCTGCGATGGTCTGTGGCATGTCGTTTTTCTTCGGCCTCCCGTCGTCACCGGTTAGTTGGCTCCCGCTGGGCACCAACGGAGTACGTGGCCCGGGCTGATCGCAATGACCCCCCGGCATCACCCGAATCGTTGCGTATTGGTGCGTGTTGGGAGCCACTAGGTGGTGGTCCGCGAGGCTCGTCTCTCTGCACCCTGATGTGCAGAGTCTTGACCCGATCTTCCCGGTCTGCACCGCTGTCGGGTCGACTTCCCTCAGCTTGGCGTTGGGGGAGACTGGTGTTAGTCTCCTTGATGTTACCTCTCACGTCAGCCTTGCGGATTTCCCCCATCCACCGGGGTTCACACCCGATCTCTGAGGGTCCTCCGCAAGTTACCAGGGACCACCCCGAGGAGGTGTAAGTAGGATTTAGGATACGAATACATATTGGAAAAATACAAGTATATTTTTGTTTTGTCATAAAAACAGATACTTGTGAATGAAATAATCAGAACTAAGTCTATGAAGATCCACACTTTCTATACAAATAAACTGCTGAAACAATATGAATTTAAGAGTAAAATGGCCTAGGTCTGAAAATATTAGATAGATTTATTAGAGAATGATTTATGCGCGTTTGCTTACTACAAAACTTTTTGGTGAATCATTTCTATTTAATTAAAATTTTTTTACTATCATCTTCTAATGTTGTAAATAAATAAGAGTCTCTTGTCTTATCTTGTTGAATATATTATGATTTTTAACTATTGAGAATTATCATAAATTAAACTTTAGAAATATCATAGTATCATAGTTAATTAAACCTTGAATATATTTTTTATTGTATTATCATAAGCTTTCAATAGTGTAGTATACTACTATCATCAGATGTTTGATAAACATCAAACATCTTTAGGAATGATATCGAATTGAATGATCGTAGTCATAAATCGAAACATTTTACCAAAAGTACCAAAAAACCAATAGGGTGCCGAATCTAAAATTTGGTATACAAGTAGTCAAAAGTATAGTAAAGACAATATATTTTTTGAGAATTTTAAATTACAGCTTTTTGGGGGGAGGGGCATAGTATAATTTGAGGAGTGAAAATAAACATTGATTTATTTATTTACGACATACTCGTACATATATTTTATACACGTATACAGTTAGGAAAAAGTTATTTTCAAAATTCCAAACCTGTACCAGCAATATTTTTTTCAACCCATGCCTCAAATTTTTTTATCATTTCGGGAGACATTTCTGTTTTATATCCACCTTCTTGACCAGATCGAATAAACTTAGATTCCTTGGTAGTCAAATTCAATGCTTTAAAGAAATACTCGAAACCTTTTCCTTGCTTTACGAAATAAGGATTGGATCTCATTTTTTCCAAACTTAAGTAATCGGTTAGTTTATCTACTTCTTCATCGGTTAAAGTTTTGCCTAAAAATGTTGCAACTTGTCTAACTACTCCTGGAAAGTTCTCTTTCATGTCTTTGTATTTGACGAACAAAATATTGGAACGATGACGTTGCTCCCAATAACTAAGGACGTGCTGCCAGTATGGTCCATATTTAACTAAAAATTTGAACTATTGTATTTTTGCTATTGAGAATTAAAAAATAATAGAAATACTTCTTCCGGCCATAAATAATTGACAAAATTGCTCAAAGTTTCCAGTATATTTGTACATCACTTTGCTATGATGATAAAATGAAACGCACACGTCATGTGGATTTCGTAGTGGTACAATGATCTAAAAAATATTGGTTAAGATGCATAAGTTAACAAAAATATGGTAATTAGTTATTGCTTTTGGGGTTTTGGTTCCATTTCTTATTTGTTCAGGCAACAAAGACCAATGTAAATGCGTTTTGAAGTTTCTAGTATTTTGCATGCTATTCATGTATGGCATAATATCCTTCCTTTTTTCACTCATTGCTTTTAAAAGTGGATTCCCGGAAAGAAGTTCCAGGCATGCTTTATGATTCATATCCGCATTGGCCCTAAAATTTATTTTATTAATAATTGTAATAAAAATATTAAAATAAATAAAGTTTACTCGAAATGAGGATGCTTCGTAAACGAATCATCTTTTTCCAATAGGTCATAATCAAGATCATGAAGGATCAACCATACCATTTGATTTAACCAAGTGGAACCTAAAGAATAATGAGTAAGTTGCAAGTTTGAACATGAAAAATTAATTTATTTTGCATTACCTGTTTTCGGGTGGGCAGCCAAAAAAACATCTTCGTCTCTAACTTCGAAATTGTTATATTCTTCGGCTAGCTCTGGAGTATAATTATTGGGCAAAACAATATTATCTGGTCCAACTTCAACAAAACCTGTACACACTGGTGACACCATCAATTCATTTAACATTCTATCTTCTTCCGTATAGTTTCCTATTACGCGAATATCGGGAGCCATTTTTTATTTTTATGTACTAGGTAGTACGCGGTAGTAAGGTTAAGTAATTTATATGAAGAAATAATCATTACATTATATTTATAGTCATATTTATGATAAAATTTTTATATTGTCGAGTGTCGTATATGATAAGAATAAAAGAAATAAAAAAATGAATATCTAAAAAATTCTTCAAGTAATGCGATTAAGTTAAGTATCGGCATTTTGCAAATGGCGGCCGATTTTTACTTTCTAGCCTTGTTTCAGGAATAGTTAAAGAAGACCTCTCGAAAAGAATAGGTTAAATATTTGGGCATCCACCTACGCAGAAGACTCACGTGGGCCAAACCGATTTAGTATAAGTGACTATAAATGGTATACTCATCTACCGTAAGATGCATCGGTTCATAGGTCACCACTCTCACCTAAACATGGAAAATAAGTTCTTATATAAGACCATAATATAATTGGTCTGGACCTATGGAATCCAGCTGTGGAGTTCTGCCTGCGACACAAATGTACTAAAATTTGAAGGCTTTGCAAGAGGGTTAGGGTGACCTCGAACACGTTCATGGTATGTAGTGGTAAATGATTGCGTACATTCCTCAACGGTGGGTATTTGGAGGTCCCAATGGATCACATGGTTTGGTACGAACCAAGGAGCATCAGTGATATTTCTGAGGGTTTTTGACTGAAACCGTTGTATCTTGGCGATGTTACAATTGCTGGCTGCTCTCCATAGCTGGATGCCATACGTCCAAATTGGCTTTATGATGGCCTTGTACATGAACACCTTATTTTCCAGTGAAAGTTGTGAGTTGCGACCCAGCAGCTACATGTGTTTTCGTATACCGAGGTGTTTGATTTCCTCTTTTGGAGGGATAATTCTTCCATTTAACTTAACAGGTGAGCAGGTGTCTCTCCCGGTTGTAATTTTTGGGCATTAGCTTTAATACGTCATTTTCTTAACATCTTCTTGCAGCAGACTAGATTGAAGTACTTCTCTAAACACTGCCCAATCAGTTTATTTATTATGGAGAGTGGAGGTTTAGGGTGAATGACAATTGGTGAGAAGAATTTTGCTGTGATTGGGGAGTGATCCGAAGAAAGTTCAAAATTTGGCTCTATTGTGATGTGGTTGGGCGATATACCTCCGACTATGCAGAAGTCCAGCACATCCGAAAACTTTTCCCTTTCTGTAGGCCTGCATGTTGGTTGTCCGGTGGAACAGTGATTCAAATGTTTTGACTGCATTTCACGAAATAATTGGCGACCTCTCGGGTTTGTCAATCTTGAGCCCCAACACGTATGCTTAGCGATATAGGCTCCCCATGCAGAAAGATTTCCGGGCGTATGGAAATAGTTTAGAAATTGGTCCTGATTGATCGAGTGTCCAGGAGGACAGTAGACTGCCGATATTGTGATTGGTCCGTTTGATTCTTCTATAACGATGTTCGTAGCCGAACATTTTTCAGTTTCCAATGAAATAAAACACTTTCACAAAAAATATCGCGATCGAATAAACTCACACCCAAACATACTGGCTAGTAAGTTGCTTGACAACACTAACGAAGCAAGAAGACTGAAGCGATTTAAAATTACCGCTGGCGAAACTGAGGAAGTATGTGAAATCCGGCTTGAAGAATTACGCGACAGAGCTTCGACGTCAAGAGCTGGCGAAACTGAGGAAGTACGCGAAATTCGGCTTGAAGGTAAACGCGCCATAGCTTCGACGTCAAGAGCTGGCGAAACTGAAGAAGTACGCGAAATCCGGCTTGAAGATAAACGCGCCAGAGCTTCGACGTCAAGAGCTGGCGAAACTGAGGAACTTAATGTCAATCGCTTACGATTAGTTCGATCCAGACAAAAATTGAATTTAACATTGGAAGCATTTAATTACGACAAAGACTACGATTACATGAATCACGAGGATGTAGTAATAGGACTTATGAACAAACTTTGCTTGCATTGTCGTGTTTCGAAGTTCGCTAAGGAATCACCAGGAATGTGTTGTTCGAACGGCAAAGTTGTTTTGCCACCGCTGATTGATCCACCTGAGCCGCTTCTAAGTTACCTTACTGGCACCACTGCAATTTCAAAACACTTCCTGCTAAACATTCGCAAGTACAACTCATGCTTTCAAATGACTTCATTCGGAGCAACAAACATTTTCTCCAACGTCGGTTACATGCCCACAGTCATTTTAAAGTTGAAATAATAAAAAAATTGTTCATAATGTGTTGGTTCTGTTTACTATACGTATGTCTAGCGCCGCAGGCGCTAGTATTTAATATTTTAAAATAAATTTGTTCAATTCGAAAAACTATTTTCAAAAAATACGAATTTCAATAACGACAATTCTTTAGAAGCCCATAACTTGACAAATAAACATCATACAAAAAAAAAATTGTGTGTCCACATTCTCATACCTACTAGAAGTACAATTGAGCCGAATATGAACAAATTTCAGAACGTCACTTTTTTTTCGCTGTCCGCTTCACGTGAAATGCCCCATATACTAATTCATTTCCGATGATATACGAAATTCGAAAAAAGAATTATTGAAAAACTTGGTTCCAATTTTTTTCAATAAAACATATATCTTCTTTTTATTTTGTAGAGAATTTTGTAACTTTCAATTTTGATATAATGAGAGTTTTCTCTAAAAATAAAATTAAATGAGTTATAGACGATAAATCACGCTATCAAAGATACAATCCCCAATCGGGAAAGAAGCCGATTTTAGTAAAATTTTAGGGGTTCATTAGGACATTCAAATACATAATATTATGTCTACAAAATTTCACGGCTGACGCAAGAGGTCACTACAGGAGTAGAACAACTTTCTCTCCCTCCTAAGCCAACGTGAGGGAAGTCGCACCGAAGGCTGCATGGCGATAACTGAGGTTAGAAGGCCCCGACAAAAAATCTCCCGAGTTTTTATGGAATGCACACCAATACAGATAAAGACTTTACGGTGAAGGGAGTCAGAAAGCCAGTACCGCTCGGATCGGGGGATAAAGGAGTGTCCCCCCCCCCGGCCATTAGCAAGTAACTACTCTACGTCCCAGATGGTTCACCAGGCCGAGACGTACTCATCAGCTACTGCAGAGGAGGACATAAAAATGAAAGTAAAGGAAAACGATGTAGTAAATCAGAAGGATGTTTTGAAAACTAGGGTAAAAGTCATACCAGGGAAAAAATCCCTTGTACCTGGAAGAATGTTCCATTAACGCGACCCTTTTGACGTGCTTATAGACGAAAAGATTGAAAAAATCTGTCTGGAATGTCACATGGCCTTTAGAAAACTAAGAGCGCTCATGTTTAAATCCTTTGAAGATAGTAAAAGCTGCCACAAGGAAGGAAAAACTAAAGATACAAAACAGAAAAGCTAAATCTAGAATTAAATCTGACATCTCCATAGAAGTGACGGACGAAATTACCCCTTTGATGAGGAAGGTAGTCGAAGCATTAAATAGCCAGCAAGCTGCGTTGCAAGAAGTTTCCGACCAAATCTCGACCTGCTCCACAGAAATAGCAAAGGTAAAAAACGAGGCCCGGAAATCAAGGGCCCACGAAGAAGTAACGGAAAACGGCTGTTTTAAGATGCTTCAAAAGATCGAAAACGGTATCCAGGAAACTGCTACCAAAATCATCGAGATGATCAAAACAGTGCAACTACTCCAATATGCTCTAGAATCAATTCACGAAAGACAGTTTGAAACATTGTTTGCCTCGGACCAGGCAGCCCAACTGCAAGGTCTGGTGGCACAAATGGGTGACCTAGGGGAAAATGAACATCGTCAGAGCCGAAGAAAAAGGGTTAAGGTCAAGGTAAACCAGTCCGCGAGCATCACTGGGCTGATCGAAGATGTTGCACCTAGAAACACCTGTACAGTGGTGGACCGGTCCGGGCCTCTCACTGCGGAAAGAAAACCTCTAGTCGAGAGCACCCCCGCTCAGTCGCTTAAACAGGTGCAAATACAAGAAGACGGAAGTGAGAGCTCCGGAGAGAAGGACGGCTTTATTGATCCTCATAAGCGAAGACGAGAAAGGAAGGCGAAAAAGCCAACAAAGCGGCGGAAGACAAGAAGATGCAGGCTAACACGGCGACAAAAAACAACCTGCACTCTTAATTAAGACCACCGAAACTGGGGGGGGGGGTCACCGGACAAATAAAAAGCCCAAGAAAAGTTGCCGACTAAGATTATCCAGGTTAACCTAAACCATGCGAAGACCGCCCAAGATCTGCTGCTACACACATTCCTGAGCGGAAAATACGATCTTACCTTCATCAGTGAGCCATCTGCTGGCGGAAACAACAACTGGATTGCTTCAGAAGATGGCATAGCGGCGATCTATTCTAACCCGGTCGTCGCAATCCTGAGAGAGGGCAAGGAGCAAGGTGTTGCGTGAATAGAAGCACCTAAGTCCGTGGCTTATTCTTGTTATTAATCGCCGAACGATGGCCGGAATGTATTCAAATTGAAACTTTGGACGCTCGCAGACGGCACGAGAGGAAGAATAAAACCGGTGTTAATCTGCGGGGACTTCAACGCAAGGCCGCCGAAAGGGGCTCCACCTTGGAGGGCAGGAGGAGGCGCCTAGTCACGGAGTTCCTTGCGGAGATGGACTTGGTGGTTTGCCACGAGTGAAGCGTTCCCACGTTTGAGAGGTAGGGAATCTGGTTCCATACTCGACATAACTCTCGCTACCCCATCTCTGGCGTGGGAAGTACGACTCTGGAGAGTTTTCTCATCTCATTTGAAATTGCGAAACTCTCAAGAGTAACGCGACCCATTGTTATGGGATGGCAGTGGAAAAAATATGACCGGTCCAAGTCGGTAAACGAAGATCTGCCGACACTGGGACGGGAGGAGGGGCTACTTGCGAAAGCATGCGATATTAGCATGCCGAGCAGGAGATAATTCTGTAGCAGGTCGGTTTACTGTCGATGCGATGAAGTCAAGGCGGCAAGACAAGAGTGCCTGGTGGAGGCGGCACACAAGACTCCTGAGACTCACCGGAGTCGATGCCGAGACGTTGACCGGTACTAGAGATGACTGGAACCAAAAGCAGAAAAAACAAGACCAGGAAATTAACAACAGCCAGAACAGAAACTGGAGAGAGTTGCTGGAAGAGGTGAAAAACAACGTCTGGGGAGACGTCTACCGAGTTGTCACCAAGAAGCTGGGAAGACCAACAATACCTGGCCTACAAAATCACGACTTAGGGAGGTGATAGAAACACTCTTTCCTACCCACCTCGTGATCGACTAATCCCCGCAGGAAGGAATGGACCAAATCCCATCACTATAACTGGAAGATCTTCAGGAAAGCCCCCGGCCCTGACGAAGTGCCGGCCGGGCTATTAAAGGAAATCATCCTAATGCGAGCGAGTCTTCTCCTCGACGAATTTAAGAAGTGCTTGAAGAAAGGAGAATACCCAAGGCAGTGGAATACGCCCAAATTGGTCTTAATCAGAAAAGGGAACAAGGCCCTGGAGGCCCCGAGCTCGTACAGACCGATCTGACCGATCTATTAGCTTTTCTAGTTTAGAGATTCTGTCTTCGCTGTTTTATTTAGTGTAAGTTCTGCGGAGATTGTTTTTGATCAATTTCCTTATCGTGTGACCGAGGTTTCGTTGTCACTCCGTGTATAAGGGGACTCAACTCGTCAGACAAGCATTGGTAAAACAATTTTTTTATGAGATATATGTACCTACGTTTACAACTTGAACAGAGGGCGCTAGTATTTGCTTCGGCTTAAGCTTTGGTTGTTTTTGCAATAGTTATGTATTTGGCTTATTTAGTGCTTTTTCTAATACTCTAACGAGGTCCTGTATCTTTCTTTGTTTTTCTAAGTACAGGGCTCCTTTGTATCTGAACTGTAATGCATGGACAATAAATCTTGATTTGCCAGGCTGCGGCACGCAATTAATGTAATTAGTTTAGGATTTTCCCAGACCGTTCATATTCAAATGGTAACGGTCCATGTGCATTTGTTCGGCAATTCTAGGAAAACGCTCCGTTCCTTTATTAGTCTATTTTTTCCTTTAAAATAGTTAACTTGCGAAGTATCGAAGCAAGAATAAGTGAGTCTGTGGAGTCAACTGAGCAAGTACACATTGCAAGTACGACGTAAGTTTCGCATCGCAAAGTACTGCACAGTCAATTTTTATGAGCCAAAACTGCAATTACACTTTGTAAGTAAGAAACAGTAAGTAAGAACAGAAAAGAAACGTAAAGACGCTTTGTTATTTTGTTACTCGTTATTTAGTGTTGTGTTTGCCAATAAAAATAGTTATGACTTATGAGCGATTCAAAAGATGTTTAACTAATTTTTGTTTAACTTACTACTAGTTGGACCGACTTCTGCAATAAGGAACCAACCATTTTCCAATCATTTGTTTCCAACAATCATTTTGATGCTTTCCATTATACAAAAGAGAACCAGAATATAAATCCATTTTAAAGGCATTTATTGAGCATGGGAACCAACGTTTTGTTATGTGTTTTGCTAGATACTAAAACCTTTAAACGCCGATTACTCAGAATGGTGTTTTGTTGGTTGGTTCCCTATTGCAGAAGGGGGTCCAGTTGTTAATCTTTGTTGAAATTATTTTTTCGAATTCAACATTGAAATTTTTTATTAAAGGATTTCGTTTTGTTCTATATTGACAAAGATCTTAATTTCGATTAGTTATGATAATGTAATTCAAGATATTACCGGTGATTATCCTGAGGGTAGTTATCTATTGTAATATTATAATCAGCTTTTTAGGTCAATATCTAATTTTTGTAGCGTATTGTCAGAATACGGTTACATATTAAGGGCCCCGGCCAAAATGGGGTAATTGTCCCACTCTGACTTTCAGAATCAAGCTCTTCTAAATTGATCAAAATTGCTATACACATTTGAGAAATGTACCTTCCTTTTCGAATATATAATGAAGAAATTGCCCTTCTTAATCTTACTTTAATACTTAGGATTGTATTCTGGATTTTAGGTAGGAGGGTAGGGTCGAAGACCCCACGCGCACTTAGGCCACTAAACCGGGCCCATTGTACTACCTCCATTTTAGTGGCCCCCGCCCCTTCACTCCTCGAGCCATCCCAGCTGAAGGATGAACTCCAGGATTCTGGCAGGCGAGATGCCCCTAATTCTGGCCATGTCAGGCCAGAAGTCCCCCAACATGGTACCTCTTTTTGACGCTAGAGCTGGGCAGTGACAGAGCACATGCTCCGCTGTTTCGTCTGATTCATTACAGCCCCGGCACGTTGGCTCATCTACGATCCCCAGCGTGTTAAGGTGTTTGTTCAGTTTGCAGTGTCCAGTTAATATCCCTGCAATTATCCGTAGATTGACTCTGGACAACTTCAAGTAGTATTTTGAATGTTTACTGGAGGGTGCTTTTATCGCTGCCCTTGCTTGTCTACATTCAGTTTCGTTGGTCCACCTGCTGGAATGGTATCTAGAGTTTTGACGGTTGGTACAATCATCGGTTCAGGGCCGCAGGGATGACAATTTGAGCCGGCTTTAGCCAGACCATCTGCCTTCTCGTTACCTTCATTGCCTTGGTGTCCCTTAACCCTATGAAGAGAAAGGACATTCTGATTTGATATCTGATTCAGGGCCCGGATGCATTCAAGCACCAGGCCATAGGTGATCTTGTGGCTCATAAGTGCCAGAAGGACTGCCCTGCTGTCTGTAAATATCTGAATGTTTTTGTCATGGATACCTTTGTCCCAGACTGTTTTTGCACAGTGCAATATACCGATGAGTTCCGCTTGGAAAACCGACGTGTACTTGCCCAGTGATATGCTCATGTTCAGATTAAGTTCGGCAGAAAAGATTCCTGCCCCTGATCCAACATTATTTTTGGAACCGTCAGAGAATAAACAAATGTCATTCTCGTCAGTTGCTGGTGGATTTAGCAGGATTTTGAATTTCCTGTTGAATACGTATTTAGGGGGAATTCTGTCAGACTCTATATGCAGAAGGGGTACACTCGCCGAGTAGTCCCTCAATATCCGCATATGTCCCACAGCTCCATTCCTATCATTCCATAGCCGCCAGCTACGAAGCCTAAGGGCAGCCTTGACCGCCATCTCCTGCACATGAAGATCAAGTGGTGGGAGGCAGAGAAGGGCCTCAAGCGCCGCAGTGGGGGCGGTTCGCATCACTCCAGTTACAGCCAGACAGATTATTCTCTGAATCCGGTGCAAGGAGGACGCCGCTGTTACTTGCTTGGTTCTAGGCCACCAGACAAGTGCACCGTAGAAAAGCATAGGTCGAACAACGGCTTTGTAGAGCCAGAGGGTGATCTTAGGGGAAAGTCCCCTTGATCGTCCCATTGCCCTTCGACACTGCCAGAATGCCATTCCCGCCTTCCTTAATTTAATTTGTAGATGTTTCCCCCAATTTAGCTTCTTGTCAAGTGTTATGCCTAGATACTTGACATTGTCAGCCAGTTTCAGAGGAGTTCCCATTAAGCTTGGCATTACCATGCTCATTAGCTTTCTTTTCTTGGTAAATAGTACTAACTCCGTCTTCATCGGATTAACCGAGAGGGAGTGCTCTATACACCAATCTTGTATTATTTTGAGAGCTTTTTGCATACGCTGGCAAATTATGTTCTCAAATTTCCCGTTAAGCAGGATGGTGAAGTCATCTGCATATCCTATGGTATAAAAACCTTTTTCATTCAGGCGTTGCAGAAGGCTATCCGCCACCATGACCCACAGTAGCGGAGAGAGTACCCCTCCTTGGGGACAGCCCTTAGTTACAATGCCCTTGATGTTTATGTCTCCGACACCCACCTCCACGGCCCTCCACCTTAGTGCAAAACTTATCCATCTTACAATGGTAGCGGGGACTCCGTGTCGGTGCAATGCTTCACTTATACTGTCGAAGGTAGTTTTGTCAAACGCTCCCTCGATATCAATAAACGCTCCTAGGGTGGACTCTTTATGGTTCAGCGATCTTTCGACGCGCTCCACTACCATATGGAGAGCAGTCTCAGTAGATCTCCCCGGAACGTATGCATGTTGATGCGCGTGTAATGGTCTGAGACTCAGGCTCATATCACGGATCTTCCTATCACATAGTTTCTCCAGCGCTTTAAGGAAAAACGAGGACAAACTAATTGGTCTAAAAGATTTGGCCAGTGAGTAATCGCTCCTGCCTGGTTTGGGTATGAAGATGACTTTAACTCCACGCCACCCCCTCGGTGTGTAGCCATGCGCAATGCATGCTCTGAACACTCGCACCAGGTGATCGAGAATGTCTCCCAAACCCCACTGGAGCAGGGCCGGGACCACCCCGTCAGGCCCCGGCGATTTAAAGGGGCTAAAGGATTTAACGGCCCATGCCGTTTTTGTGTCATCTACAACCTCTTTTGCAATTTCCCAATTCATTTCAGTCGGATTCTGAGTTTCAATATCCGCCCAGACAAAGTCCGAAACTGTTATGCTATCGGGAAAGTGTGTCTGTAGCAGTATTTCTGCAGTCTGCGAGAGTGTTTCCGTATAGGAACCGTCCTCTCGGCGTAGACTGCCTGGCTGCTGATATGGATCTTTGGGTACGGTCCCCTATCTTTGGCAACTCCAAATAAATTGAAAATTTCCTATTGCAAAGAGGAAGGTTTATATAGTATACTGATATTATTTAAACGTGAGAATGTATTATCAAACTTTTGAGTAAATCGAATTTGAAGTTTGCCAATTTACATGTAAAATTAACGAGATTCCCGCGCGTCGCTCATTCTGTGGACGGTACGTGCAATATGAATGACCCTAACACTTAGAGTTTTTCGCACCGGCAGATGCAGCTCGACTCTCCTACAAGTAACATCGATTATTTTTTGTTTTTAGGCGATTTTTTGGGGGTTTAAAATCCCGGTTGCCTTCATCCCGGTTTGCTTGATGGGTTGCGCCTTCTCGTATGTTTAGCTCTGCCGCGTAGCGGCGTACGCGATTGAAAAACCGCCCGGAGCCCCGGAGGGGCGTAGGGTAGGTTTTTTGATGCGTCCAATTCTGGCCGTGCCAGATCCACCCAAAAAAGTAATTTGCACCATCAAAACCGGCCGCGGGGCTTTAGCCCCGCAAGGCCTAGGTTTTCCCCATAGTTTTTTATGTTTATTTAGAGACCTTATTCTTAAAATATTTGTGGTTCTGAAAAGAACCGTTTTTTTATTCAGTTTGGCGACCGTGCTAGCGATGTTATAAGCACGGCAGTAGACTGGTAAATGCGATCCGCATCGAGCGACCGTAACATATATTTATAACCTCGGCTATGGGCGTGGCTTCGACATGCATTTTACATGCAAAATTATGCTATTTTAAAATTGATTTTTCTCGAAATTTTATGTATATCATATCCAGTGAAATTTTTACAGTATACTCTATAAACCTTCCTCTTTGCGATAGGAAATTTTCAATTTATTTGGGGTTACCAAAGTTAGGGGACCGTCCCCGGATCTTTTGCTATGATCTTATGTAGCCTTGCTGCGGCAGTAGTTGTTCCGATGCCGCTGCAAAAGGCTCTCCATGACTCACGTTGCTTTTGGCGTATTAGACTCTTATATTCCGACCGGTGCACCTTAAATGCTGCCCAATCAGTGCAACTTTTAGAGTTCTGCGCCTTATTATAGAGCCTCCCTACCGATCTCTTCAGCCGGTCAAGTTCTGCGCACCACCAAGGTGTTGCTCGACCCCGTATTCCGGGCGTTCGAAGCGGACAAGACAGCTCATAGGCTTTAATGATGGAGTTTTGCAGCTCGTTGGCGTACATTTCAATCTCCTCAGTAGTTGTTAAATATTCCTTTGTGGAAGCTGCCTGCAATATACCATTTTCCATGGATTTAGACAGGTGATCTAAAAAGACTACCCTGTCAGTATTCCTCGGATTTCGGTACTGCTTAGCATCCACTGTTTTTTGCTTTTAACTTAAAGCAAATCCATCTATGATCTGCCATTGTCAGTTGGTCAGACACTCGCCAGTCATGAATGTAGTTTGTAATACCTAATGACGCCACTGTAATGTCAATGACAGAGTTGCGATGGGGTGACACATAAAAAGTTGGGACATCCCCTCTATTAAGAATTACTAAATTTGTACCTATAAGGTATTCAAATAGTGACTTACCTCGATTGTTGCAATCTCTGCTCCCCCACGCGATATAATGGGAGTTTGAATCGCAGCCAATTATGAGGTGAATCTTCTTTTCCTCGTAATGTTTCACGAGATCCACCACTTTTTGAGTAGGTGGATTCGTCGCTTCTATTGGAAGGTAGATGGATGCCAGAATGACATCCTCTTGACCATTCCCAAAGTCGCAGCCAATACGCACTGCTGTCAGATCGCACTGCGGCAGAAGGTTGACCTGAATATTATTAGGAGTGTAAATACACGTCCTAGTTTTATTTGACTGGTTGCCTGTAAATATTTTACCGTTTAGTTTTGTGAAACCACATATAACAGATTTCACTAACCATGGCTCTTGTATCAGAGCTACTGTATCCCTGCAAACGTCAAGGTGGTGGCATAAAGTTGCCACGGCCTCCCGACAGTGTTGCAGGTTTGCTTGTATGAAGCTCCAGTCTGCTAAGGAAGCCATTGGGCTTACCTTTGGGGGAGCTTACTGCTCTGTTTGTCTTTCACCTTCAACCACCGCTTCCTGGATCACTTCCGTCTCCATGGCTGTTGCAGTGGCTGTTGTTTTTGTTGCTGAATCGTCCGTAAACTTTTGCAACTTTACTTTGAGGGTTGCGAACTTATAGTTTAGCAGCTCTCCTCTTACTTTTAGTGCAGCACTATCTTGCTGTCCAATAGCAAAGACAAGGAGTTTGCCTTCCGGTTCCTCCTTATCAGCATCGAGGAAGATGCACCACTCCTTTAGTTTTGCCCAGGTATTTTGGGCAACCAGGCGCCTCATGACAGCCTCAGTGGGATCCTGTTTACCAGGAACCCAAAGAGTTGCCTTCGTGAGCCTTGGCAGGTTAGGCAATACTTAGGTCAATTTCAAAACAGTTAGAAATAAAATGGTTTATCACTAACAAAAAACACCAAGCTGGCAAAACACTCTTATGGTAAAACTCTTATGGTAGGGGGCCCCATAATATGTTTAGTTTCAGGTTCCCAATAAGGTAGATCCGCCACTGTATACAATTACCTATATTATTCATAGATAGAAAAATCCGAAAAAAGCCGTTATACTTTTATGTATACGTATACTTCTTTTTTGTGCAACATTGGTCCAATTCTTGGTTAGATTTGATTATTCAAATTTAACATTAAGTTTTCGTAGATATTAATCTGTATGGTTTCATTGTCTCTTAGCAACAACTAATTGTTATCATTTACCATGTAGATACGTACATTTTGGAAGATTTCGAAAAGCATCCAGATTTTTTGAAAGCTTTTAGTCAGGTGTCTTATTCGGATTTTTTGTCGAAATGTGGTTAAATGGCTATATAAAAGGTGAGACTTAATACGAGTAGTACCTACTGAGAATAAAAATTTTTAAATTTATTTGCAGGTGTTCCGCAAGTATCTCACTATGGGCCTGCATTATTTTATCTATTTACTAAATAATGATAGCGAGGTACTTATTATAGGTATAAGTGGAAAAACAGCTGTTCGTATTTATCATTCGGCGATTATTTACAGCTGTTCAATGTTCAATGCAATCGAATCTATTAATGACTGATGTCTAATGTTACAACGAACCGATCTCGATAGAGCTTAAATAACTGGTGCTTATCGAGGTATCTTAGATTAAATTTTAATAAGTGGTTTTATTTATTTCTTTATAAAAAAAATCAATTCTGATTAATATAAAATTTTTAAAGCTATTACAATGTAGGCATTATTACTACTTAAACTAATCACCACAGTAATTAATGATCTTGGAAGTACGTGTAGATTATCTCACTACTATTAACATTTTTAATAAAAATTTTCGCACTCGTTAGGCTTTATTAAACGACTTTGCAATAGTTTTTTTGACTACAATAAAATACTGTGTTTTTCTCTCAATCAGTCCTTTGATTATAACTATCGAGTTGGTTTCTTGTGTATGATCAACTGCTAATGCAAGGTTCCGGTTTGATTCCGGGCAGAGTTCAAAATTTCTTGACCGTCTCCGTGCTTCGGGTGCTTGTGTTAACGATTTACCATCATAACAATAAAAAACCTGCTACTTATTGGTTTCATAAACTATGGAGTGATTGAATTTTTTGAGAAGTTGTAAAACTTTACTTTCAAAAATGGGTTCCAATCTATGCCCTATGCCACTATTTGCTATTAAAAAATACGTTATTATTCGAAAAATTAGGGATTTACAATCCATAGATTGTATATCACTTGGAATGTCAATTACAATCTATTGTTTTATAAGTGTCGTAAACATTTTAAAATTTATACTGCGATGTAATTAATTTGTTTATGTTCTAAAATTGCATAAAATATAATATTCCGACTTCTTCCCGTTCAGCTCTTCGTATAGATTTGCTTTCTTGGGTCATCGTTTGGGTCGACTATTAATTCCTGAGTTCCTTTCCTCTATCTTCCCGTTCCCAAGTGTTCTACACCACCGTGTAACCAATACCTCCAGTTTATTCATCTTCTGTCAACCCTTACAAACCGTTACTATCGATCCAATACAGTGGTTCTGGAGACAAACCAACTAAATTGCAATTAGTCATCTTTATACTTTCCGCCTTTGTCTTCCCAGGATATGGTCCGGCTCAAAGGGGTGGATTAGGTTGGTCCCAGTCTTGGAAGCTTTCGTCCAGGGGCGTCATTCCATACCCGTTCAATTTAAATAAGAAAGCTACTGAAGATATTAAAACACTGCCGGAAGATTTCATCTGATGAGACAGTGTTACGACACAGCTCTTTTGTTATATTATTCTCTTAACTCTGATAATTGAAAGGATAATATGCAGAAATTTTATTTCTAGGATATCCGTTAACAAATGGTCGGAATTTTATATTGCAACTTACTTATCTCAAAATTTGCACAATTTATATTTATTTTTGAAGATGTTTCAACATCTAGATTATTTGCACCTGATTTTTCTGGTTGTTTGGTCAAGGTTTTTTGGTAGAGTTATTGTGCGGTTTGAGCCACAGCGTGTTGATGCCTACCGGAGAGTTGAGCTAAGAAATTCCGCGAGATCCTCTATTCGAACCTAAAATTACCGCTCTGTAACTCAACCAGTGTTCACATAAGTCGCCACTGCTGTGGACTCAAAATTTACTGCTCTACTCAAAAACGGAATTTACTTCCTCAATGTTTGATTTGAACTATTTAATAAATTAGTAATTGAACTATCGACTAATTCTCTTCGAAATCTCTTCGTGTTTTTAAGTCTTAAATGCCTTTAAACTTTCAGTTTGCCTAAACTAGTCAATGAAAATTAAGATTTTATTATAGTTCCGCCTTTTTTAAAGTATAAATACGAAAAAATATATTGCCATGATATTTTTTGATTTTTCTGTTTCGTATAAAATTAACAAGATATTTGAAATTTTGAAGTTGTTGGGTATTAAACCATTAGAAATTCAAAATTTAGTTTGAATTTGGATCATGGCACAGTTGGTGAAATTTTCAAACAATTTGAAATGCCAAATTATATAAAAACCTTGAGGGATATGATGCCTTGATATTTTATTTCTTTTATAATGTTTGATATAGAAACGTTGTACTATCTATCATCTTCAAAACTTGCGATATTATATCTAATTTCTTGAATCGGTTACATTTGAATTTTTTTCCTTTTCAGTGTCTTTTAGTTTCGTTGATCTGCAGAGAAATGCAGTTCTTCCTATAAATAAGAATATGTTTGGATTAGAAAGCTTTGAAAAATTTTCTAAAAAAGATTATTTTTTATAACATATCAAAGCTGCGATGTTTATCTACTGCTTAGGAGCGCCAGATTTAAGAGGCGGCAAAACATAATATGCATTTTTGAAAAGTTTGACTAATAATGTAATAATATTACGTAGTACTACCACGAAATACAAATAATAATATTTGAGTTGAGAGATAAAGGTGGAAAAATTATAAATTTAGAATAAATACCATAATACCAATTAACAACTGCATTTTTATTTATATTTTTATTAATAGTGATATGTTTTATTAATAGTGACCTGTTCAAAAAAAGGAACGTAAAATGGTATAAGTACAATTTTTATCGATAAAGATTAAATAACTTAAACTATCTGCTATCTTTTTTTTTCTACTTAGGTACGATTACTTGTATTTTTTGTAATCTATACAATTATTGTATTACAGGATATTAATTTTACACGTGCATCTTTATGACGTATATTTCTAAAAATACTGATCGCTGATGAGTAGGTCCGTTATTGATATAAAAAATTAGATTTGGTCCACGTGCTATTATCATTTTAATTATAGAAACATTTCCAGCAAATTAATATTATTTCATCGAAATATTCAAAACAAGCGAGTGCGTCGGTATTTATAATAATTTATTCTATTACGATGGTCATAATATTTGAATTTTAACGTTTTTGTGGGCTAGAATGTCTCTGGAAAAATAAAAAAAGATAGGGGTAAAAATTATAAGTCCCTACCTCAATTCTAAATACCCTCCAAAGCTTCGAATTTTCTGATTTGATCAACATTGTAATGGTTTTTTCCTATCGCATGATGGCTCCAAAATATCTAAGAGTGCCACATTTCTTATCTATGGTAGTTAATACGTAATTTTCCATTAGAAATTTACAAATTTTCTAGGATATATTTTTAGAAGGTACAGAACATAGAAAAAAGTTATCCCAAAATAAAAAATGCAGTGCAATTAATTCAATTTTATAATTCTTGTCACCGGTGTATTTAAAGGCATCCGGACCCCCGCAAAATGAGCGCCCCGTTTTGGTTTTGATTGATAAAACTGTGCTATATTATGAAAACAGATAGGCTTGCATTTTTTTGGCGGCATTACAATAGTTGTGCGTAGGTACATAATAAATATATGATTTATTACGTCTCGCTGCCTTTTTTTTTTTTTTTTTTTTTTTTTTTTTTTTTTTTTGTGTGCGCTGGGAGTGGGGAAATCTTCAAGAGACACCACCCCGATGTTTTGGGGTGGTAGTGTCAGATTTTTACTGACTAAAACCCCACTCCTAGGAGGTGCCGGGAATCGCTAAAGCATTTCGTCCGAACACACTCCGGCCTCTTCGTGGTTTTCCGCCCTTTCGGGTCTTTGCTCTTCTTGGCGAGATGATTGAAACTCGAGTTCTTCTTTCGCTTTGGTGGACAGGATTTCCACCAGCATGTCTTCAATTGTTGTCCAATCTTTTGCGCTACTCAGCATCAACCCGACCATGTTTTCAGGGCTCAGATCCTTCCCCAGGTGGAGGCGGGCGCTGTCTCTTACGTTGGACCACTTGGTGCAATGAAAGACTGTGTGCTCCGCATCGTCTAGCTCCCCGCAGTAGTAGCAGTTCGGGGTGTCCGCTCTTTTAAAACGATGCAGGTAGCTGCGGAAACACCCGTGCCCGCTAAGTGCCTGTGTGGTTTCGTATGTAACCTCGCCGTGAGATCTTCCGACCCACGGGGCTATGTCCGGAATCAGGCGATAGGTCCATCTACCTTTATCGGACGCATTCCAAGTTGTTTGCCACTTGCTTTCAATTGTCGCACGTCTCGCTGCCTAATTATTGTAAAGTGTACGGACAGTAATTCGTAAGTCTGGTTTCGATTCCCATAACGTAAATTTTAAACCGCAGATGCTGGCGTACCGGACACGTTAGGGAGACATGTAAAGGCCCCGACAGGTCCAAGGACTGCCTGCGCTGCGGAGAAACGGGGCACTTTGCGGCAAACTGCAAGAAACCGGTGCCCTTCTGCAAGAGGTGCGGAAGAAGCGGCCATCGAGAGGTGAAGTGCGCGTCCCCATCAGCGCCCGACGAGACGGAAAACAGAGGTGCGATCCCCCGACACAAAACACTCCGGGCCGCGAAACGCTCACTTGAAGTGCCCCCACCACGACGGGGACTCGTCTCCCCGGCATCAGGTATCCCCACAGATGCCCCCCTACAACAATCCACCCCCCTGGTCACGGGCCCTTCGATCGGTACGTCGAGGGTCGAGTCGAAGTTGGACAGCAACGCCATCAACCGAGAAGCGACACGGGAGAGAAACCAAATGGCGCTACCGGGCGAGAGGGATGACGGCCAAACGACCCGGGATTTTCGATAAACCAGACGCACACGGGAGGGCAAGAGACCCCCCGACGAGGAACGCCGGTCAGGTTCCTCCAAGCCAATCTCCACACCTCGAGGGCTGCCCACGATCTTCTCCACGAAACGGTCCAAAGACTCAAAGTGGACGTGGCCATCGTATCGGAGCAGAACATTAGAGCATCGGAGGACTACTTCAGGGACCTTACGGATAGGGCGGCGATCTATCTGCCCGCAGCCGCGCTAGCAGAAGAAAGCGGCAAAGGAGACGGCTTTGTGTGGATCCGAATGCGGGGAATAATAGTCTTCAGTGTATACTACTCCCCAAACGAAACGGCCGAGGTTTTCGAGAGGAGGCTGGACGAGTTGGCCGGGGAAGTCAGGAGGACAACGGAGGTCGTAATAGTGGGCGGCGATTTCAACGCAAAGTCCCCAGAATGGGGATCGCCGTCCGAGGATAAAAGAGGAGAGGTACTCGCCGAAGCGATCAGCACGCTCGAGCTCGGCGTAGCCAACATTGGCACCGCCCCGACGTTCGTAGGTAGAGGGTGCGGGTCCATACTGGACCTCACCCTGGTTTCGGCAAGGGCTTTACACAGAATTACCGGGTGGAAAGTACTCGAGGAAGAGACCCTGAGCGACCATCTCTACGTCGCATACCAATTTGAGACGGGTCCCGCTCCACCAAGTCGGCACAGAAGAATCGAAGGCTGGACAAGAAGGATCAACACGGACAAATTGAGAGCCGCGGTCGAAATAGAGCTGAGCCGATCGGAGGTGAAGGGGTCGGAAGAACTCACCGAGGCCCTAAAGCGTGTTTGCGATGCTTCCATCCCCAGGAGGAGAGGCGGTAACCAACGAAGGCCGGTCCACTGGTGGAACGGGGAGATCGCTCAGAACCGACGAGACGCCTTACGCCAAAGAAGAGCGGCAAGACGGAAGAGGAGAGGAACCAGAGAGAGGGAGGAAGCCGACCGGGACTACAAAATCGCAAAGAAGAGACTCGTACGCTCCATCGCCGCAAGCAAACGCCGATGCTGGACAGAACTGATAGGCCTGCTGGAAGAAGACCCATGGGGACTCGCTTACAAGATAGTGCGAGGGAAACTCAAGACTCCCAGCCAAACCACCGGACTAAATCCAGACAGAGTCCGAGAGGTGGCGGCGGCACTGTTCCCCACCCATCCGAGAACAATAGAACCAAGAAGACCCCCATCAAAGGAGAGGTCAATGTTCACCCAAGAGGAACTAGTCGAGGCTGCATCAAAAATGGCGCCCGACAAGGCACCCGGACCGGACTGCATACCCGGCCGGGTCGTTAAGGAAGCGGTTACCCTAGCAGGACGGACATTCCTGGACACTTACAATAAATGCCTGGAAACCGGAATTTTCCCCAAACATTGGAAGTTAGCGAAGCTCGTCCTAATCAGAAAAGGAACAAAGCCCCCGGAGGACCCCACTTCGTACCGGCCCATCTGTCTGCTCGATAACGCGGGCAAGCTATTGGAAAGGCTCATTCTAAATCGCCTCGAGAAAAACATCGAAAACAGCGGCGGTCTATCCGACAACCAATACGGATTCAGGAGGGGAAGATCAACCGTGGACGCCCTAAAGAGGATCATGGAGATCGCGGTGGAGGCAAAGACGGGAACTTGGCGCACCAGAAGGCTCTGTCTACTCGTTACCCTCGACGTTCGGAATGCATTCAACAACGCGGGGTGGAAGCACATCCTTGGGGCACTGAGGAACCTGGCGACGATCGACAATGACATATTCAACCTAGTGGTCAGTTACCTAGAGGAGAGACGCCTGATAATAGGCGACGGAGAACAGGACGAAATCGAGGTCACCAGCGGAGTCCCTCAGGGCTCGGTTCTTGGACCGACGCTATGGAATCTAATGTACGACGGGGTGCTACGTCTGCAGCTCCCACAAGGTTGCACCACTGTGGGTTTCGCGGACGATCTCAACGTGGTAATCGTGGGCAAGGACGTAGCGGAGATCGAGAGATCCGCGACGCAGGCCCTGGAAAAAATTTCCGCCTGGGTACGCGAAATAGGACTCACCCTAGTCCCCGAAAAATCGGAGGGAGTACTACTAAGCGGAAGAAGGAAAGTGCCCGCGGTTTTCATTCGACTAAACGGAGTTCCAATCCCATGCAAGGATTCGGTAACCGTCCTCGGCGTAAAGATAGACAAAAATCTAAACTTCGCAGAGCACATCAGGGAAGCGGCAGCAAAGGCAGGAGCGGTCACGACGTCGCTTGCCCGCCTATTGCCCAACGTGGGTGGCCCAAAACAGGACAAAAGAAGAACCCTCGGACTGGTGACGCAATCAATCATGTTATATGCGGCACCGATATGGCACGAAGCACTCCGAGTAAACAGGAACGCACAGAGATTGCTAAGCGTCCAGCGAAGAATGGCGCTACGAGTTTCGCTCGACGCGGCCCTCGTCTTGGCGTCGATGCCCCCAATCGACCTTCTCGCCTTGGCAAGAGGCAGAACATACGAAGGAGCAGAGGATGCCGGGAAGGAGATGGCCGAGATTTGGCAGGCCAGATGGGAGATGGCAACTTGCGGCTTGTGGACCCGACGACTAATCCCCAACATCAAAAGATGGATCGAAAGACGGCACGGACAAGTAAGCTTCCACCTCACACAAATGCTGTCAGGGCACGGCTCCTTTGCCCACTACCTACACAGATTCGGAAAGTTGGCAAGCCCCCGTTGCAGGTATTGCGAGGAAATCGACACCGCGGAACACTCCCTTTTCCACTGTTGGAGATGGGAACGCGAGAGGACAATGGTCTCCCTAGCACTGGGGTACACGATGACTCCCGAGGACCTAATCGAAGCAATGCTTGTCGACGAGACACAGTGGCAGCGGATAACTACCCTCGTCACCACCATATTAAGATGTAAGGAGGCAGCCGGGAGAGCCGAGCAACATGCAGCCGCCGCCGCTACTCTAACGGAGGACACACAAACGGAGGACGACACACAAATGGAGGACTAACGATTCGACGCGAAACCCGGACAGGTAGAAGAGAGGCATGCGGAAGAGCACACGCGAGTTCCATCGCATTGCCCCCTACCCCGCCGACAAACTAGGACGACACTATCAAAGGAGAAGAACGTGGTCCGATTCTAGGACACATCATCCCGGAAGCAATGCCTGACGGCGGACACCCGGGAGGACAGGTAAGGAAGAAGGTAAGTATATAAAAAAAATATATGATTTTATAATAGCGAGAGCTTTTTTCGGAATTTTTGCTCCAAAATGACCTTTCTTCAAGCTAATATAGGGTGCTTTTTAAGATCTTTCAATAGGGATAGTTTTTGAATGAAGTTTGTCAAAGTGACAGTTCTTTGACATTTGTGTTTAGAAAGGTTTGCCATTTAATTATGAATAAATTAACACTCGAACAACGCTACCAAATTGTGGAAATTTATTTTCAAAGTCAGAGTTCCGTTCGCGAAACTTATAGAGCTCTTCGCCCATTTTATGATCGACATAATCGACCTTCTGAGCAGGCTATTGGTGCGCTGATGGATAAATTTCGTACCACTTCTTCATTGCATGATGTAAGACCACCAACAAGACAAAGAAATGTGCGTACCGAAGAAACTATCGCTTCTTTGAGTGAAAGTGTACAAGAGAACCCAAACGTTTCAATTCGCCATCGTGCTAAACAACTTGGGCTTTATTGTCCGTCCACTACATGGTAAATTTTACATCCAGATCTTGGTTCACACCCTTACAAGATTCAGTTGGTTCAATAATTAAAGCCTAATGATCAAGAGATTGCGTCGTGCGTTCGCAGATTGGGCTCAGAACAAATTGGAAGTGGATCCATTTATTTACCGTCAAATTTTGTTCAGTAACGAGGCACATTTCTGATTGAATGGGTATGTGAACAAGCAAAATTGCCGAATATGGACCGAGACCAATCCGAAACATTTTCTTGAGACTCCATTGCATTCATTACAATTGACTGTTTGGTGTAGAATGCACGCCAACAGCATCATCGGTCCATATTTCTTTCGAAATGGGGAAGGAGCTACCGTTACGGTGAACAGTGTGAGATATCGACACATGCTCAATACATTTTTGTTTCCAAAAATCCAAGAGTTAAACATCGACAACTTATGGTTCCAACCGGATGGTGCTACGACACACAGCCACCGAAACCATCGATTTATTGAAAGGACAATTTGGTGACAACATTATTTCAAAAAATGTTCCTATCAATTGGTCTCCAAGATCGTGTGATTTGACGCCTCCAGATTATTTTCTTTGGGGGTATTTTAAATCCATGGTTTATGCTAACAAACCAACAACTCTAGAAGCATTGGAGGTCAATATTCAGCAAGCCACTTATGAAATAAAGCCAGAAATATTGGAAAAAGTGGTCAAATAAGTCGTGGTGGTTGCATGCCGGAAATCATTTTCAAATCATAAATGGCATTAAATTTACTTTCATAAAAAAATAATTAAAAAACCATTCTATCAATTTTTTAACGTTTAATTTCAATTTGAAGTTCTCATGCAGCAAAAAAATCACCCTATACATAGATTTTGGATTTTATCTTAAATTAAATTTTTTATATCTTGGAACTTATTTTTCAAATATACTATAATCACAACTTAAAATTCTATTCTTCATTTTAAGCTGTTTAGCATTGAAAATAAAAAATAATTGCATGCAGCGCTATTTGAGACAAGAGTCTATCTCAAATCTTCTTACATGATTTTATGAAAACTAGCAAACCTATAGATAATTTTTGCATCCGGACCTCCAGTTACAGTTGGCCGAAAAATGTAACCCAAAAATCAACGTAAAATTTGAATTCACATTGGGTTGGGAGAAATTGCGCCAGGCGATCAGGATTTCTCAAATCCTACCCGTAAATTGCGTAAAAAATTATAAATGGCTTTTGTAAATTGCTTTAGAAAAGGTTAATAATTTTGCTTGCTACAAATTTATTGTACCATAAAGTGCAGTTCATAATGTTAACAGTTTAATGGTAGGGTATATATTTTTAAATTACTTCTTCTTTAACATCTTTTTTTTTTCATATATATTATTTTAAGATGAATCAACATCTTAGTTATTAGCACCTGTTTTATGTTTTCTGCTAAGAGTTTTTTCGTAAGGGTTTTTTCCCTGGAAGTTGGAAATCTTTCCAACACTCACGGTCCTAATATGCACAGTGTCTTGTGCATAATCTACATTTGCACTTATCGTCCAATAGCAACGCTGAATTAGCCTCTTATACTATTTTCTGTCTTTCGTACAGGATCTTCAGAAATTGAAGCAAGTCTACTAGACGATCAGCCATTACATTATAGCCAAAATTTATCTGTTAATGCGAAATTTAACCACCCTGTCTCTAATGAGAAGACAAACCTGATCAAATCTCGCCTACGCAGAAAATTAATTCCTACTGAATTGTTTGCGTGAGCAACCCTGGTGGTCGGTTCAACTAGCTCCTCTATAGCGGCGAGCGATAATCGCAGGTCTCTCGATAAGAACGCTCAATCTGTAAAGGAACGGGCACTTTCGTTTATAAATAAAACGCACCAATGGTGATATAAAATATAATTAAAGGAAATTATGTCTGCCACACAAAAGAACCAACAAGGTAAAAATAGTGCTTCAATAACAAAGCACTCTCTTTGAATGAAATAAACGGAAGCGTTACAGAGAGGTGTAGTCCAAACTTTGATATTCCCAGAGAAGCACCAGACCAAAAGTGATTGACCAGTTAATAAAATACCCAATATCACACAACCAAAAATTAGAAATAATTTGTCTTACCTCGAATTTGGATAAAGGTGACAATATAACCCAATCTCTGTAGTGTGAATCAGAAACTGGAGGTGACACAAGGTAGCCTTCGATGTGCCTGTACCCTGTTTTTTTATTGTTATGGAGGTAAATCATTAACATAAGGGCCGACGGCTTTTCATGCCGTCCGAAGCACAGAGGCGGCCAAGAAATTTTTACGTTCAAATGAGGAGTCAAACAGGGATGCCCTACGTTAGCAGTTGATCGTTCTAACTATCAGGCCGACTTCTCTTCTGTTCTAGAATTTTATACCTTTGAAATGGTTTGATTATTCAAAAAAGTTTACTCCCTAAGGGTATAGACCATTAAATTTGCTATAAGGAAAGAGGGGCCCGTCTACTTGTCTGTAAAACGTTTCGTTTAAAAATGCAGGGGTTGCAAAAAAATTAATTTATTCGTCGAAAGTCGTTGATTTTAGACAATAAAGCGTTATAATCTATTTTGTAGATAATTTCACCCTCGTTAAAAAAAAGTTAACTAAACCTAAAAAATTAATATGTTTTAGTGCTGTAGTCATTTGAAGATTATACAAAAAATGTTCTTAGAAAAGTGTCTTCTATTAGCATATAAGCGTTACATCGATCGTGGGGATAAGCTGCAAGTAGGAACTTTTATGAGGCCAAGGCGGCCGATGGCCCGCCTGACTTTCTGGTAATAATTTATTATGGGTATTATAAAAGAATAAATCGAAATAATTTGAAAATTAAATATTAAAGTAATTAATAGGCTATTATTTTCACACTAACGAAGTTTAGTACCGAAAATCTAATACTAGAATATGAGCCCCCCTCTACCATTTTAAAAATTAGTATTATATTTTGCAATTTAAAAAATATATTTTCAAAAAAATATTGGATCCTCTGAACTATGTATTTAAAAGTCAATAGTATTAATTAGGAAAGCAGTAGTACAACTAAAAAAAAAGTCATTGGAATTCAACATTTCACTGCATACAATATCAAATAAAATTAACTGATTATATTTTGTTAATCGGGCCCATAGCTAGAGGTCACTGAGACCCCCCCCCCCCTCCTCCTGGAATAAATCATTGCTATTTTCAAAATATCTATAGAGTAGCTAGGGTTACCAAAACCTTCTGTTTTCGACCAGACTCTCAACCAAAATATCGCATTAAAAACGTCTAGAGCTCATTTTCGCCCTTAATTTAAAAAAATTGAGGGGAGAGCTCCAAACCTTTCAAAATTTCTTTTAAACGTTACTTTTGAAGAAATGTTGTTTGGGTCCGTCCCTTGGTAATTGTTTGTAATATTACACTTGGTTATATTTTTGAACAATCGTTGGCACCATTTACATAAATCATTGTCCACTACCTACTCATCAGAAATAGGTAAAACTTTACCTACAGCTGGTGCAATTTACGTCTGTCCGTCCCTGGACACACGTAATATGGGCAATATGATGTAAATATCGCCAGCGGTTTCTTATACTATATTATTATTATCTTTTCCGTATGCCCAAGCTAGTTTCAATGGAGTCGACCGATCTGCCCAGAGCAATCCCGCCTCCAAAATTCCCGCAGTCAGCTGCAAATCGACCAGATCAAGGAGATATGGAGAGAAGCCCCGGTGCTCTGTCACATTATTATTATGTCTATGTCTATGGTATAATATTACATCAATTCTAAATATTATTAAAACATGATTGGTTTCAAAAACAAATACAAATTAATTCTAATCTTTGAATAAATTCGAAGTAGCCCATTGGTAGCTCTTTGTAGTTTGCTTTGAACGGACTTTAATCCTTTTAAGGACTTTAATTGTTATTGTATAACAATCGGGGTTAGAAAATCTAATGTTAGTACTAATAGTTTTGAATAAATTCTTTAACTTGAAACTTGAAATCAAACAAAAATTTAGTTATCTCTGTGTTCCCAGTGTGTTCCTCGTGCTGCTCCAGCTGGTACATCAAGAATTTATATTGGTAAGAAATATTTCCTTAAATTTTGTAATTTTCATCGTTAATTTTTCTCTACTGTATTTTGAAATTTTTTGTAACTTACAATTTTAATTATTTCTAGGTTTATTTCTATTTCAGGTTTTTCATAATTATTTTTTATTTGTCCAATTTCAAAATTTGTCTTAATTTTAATTACCCTTAATTTCTCCATTGATTATTCTTGATTGAGGATAGTATAAATCGGTCTATATCTGACAGCAGCAAATTGTGGAAAGCGGATCCCAAATTTTATTATAGTCTGTTGCAGGATAAAACTTAACCTCAAATAAAAGTGTCCAAACTGCGATAAACACTCGATTATGAATCAGTAAATTAATTATTATTATGTTGATTATTATAACACTTGGTTGACATTTTGCATACATTTTGTGAGAGCTAGTTATGTAATGGGTCTTATTCATGGGTCTTATTGGCATGAAAAACCTGGGAAAGTTAGGGAATTTTAAATATCTAAAATTTGGTCAGGAAATCTTTGATATTATTTTTTAAAATTAAAATTTTTTTTTGTTATTATGCACTACCTACTCCGGTCAGTAAAGTTATATAATCACAATCTTTTGCTTTTTGTTTTCCGATTTACTGGAAAGGTTAAGAAAATTTTAAATTTTATTTGGGAAAATCTGGAAATCAAAGAATTTGCTTTGAAAAGTTCAGTGGAAACCATGTCCCTCCAATTTTTGTTTCAAGTATTTCACCTATTAAAAGTTACCTACAAAACCAAAACCCACAATCGGCTACTGTTGAGACTAAGGTAGTTGGAGCCTAGTTTGAAGCCTAAAGTAGTCTAGTTTATTAAGTGTGTAGCGGTCCTAGAATAGTCACGAAAAAAGAAGCGCGGGTATTCATAGCTAAACACAGCAGTGACTTGGTGTGATCGCTGGTGGAGGCGCTTTTTTTATCCCAAATTATCCATATTAGTTAATATTAGTTAAACGCATGGCCTCGGAGGATTGCGGGCCTACCCCGCCTTAAACTACCCCCTTGCCCAAAAAATGCACTTACACAGCTAGTGATGTAAAGAACTATTTTTCTAATTAAGATTTATTTGAATTTTTTTATGTTGGGATAGTGCACTAAGCCTGGTCAATGCATTTTTGTTTTCCTATTTACTGAAAAAGTCAGTGAAATTTTATATTGTAGTTAGGGAAAACTTGGAAAAGACAGGGAATTCGATTTTAAAAATTCAGTGGGAACTCTGGTAAAGTTTACATCGGTCGACTAATGAAGCGGGAAACCGCAGTTCCTGATGATGGTGCCGGATATACTGTTGTGATCCCAAGTCCAACAATATTGATCTGTGGGTTATAGGGAACGCAACGGGAAACCACGCCATTAGTTACATGTCCATAGTAAGTCATGTTGGCTTTAGCAAATTTGATCGCCTTCGCATTGCATAGTGGTCAGCAAGCGTCGAAAAAGATTGTTCCTGAAGGGAAGGCTAACATTTCTTAATGATTATTAAAGACTATTTTAATTTTTGGAGTAGGATCTACAGATAGGGTCGAGTGTAGTAAAAATAAAGCACTCAATAATTGGGGAAAAGTGAAAACAACATTTCAAACCCCACTGTTTCCCTTATAGTTTAGTTTCAAGATTTCAAAGATATAAATAATTTCTGGCCTTATTTCATAAATACTGAATACTGATCTGCAATTATTCCAGAGTTGTTGGTTTGTTGAGAGATGGTCATAGCTTTGGCAGTTAAGTGCGTCTACTGCTAATGCGAAACGCTCGGATCGAATCCGAGCAGGGTAAGAACTTTATTCTGGCTGTCTCTCCTCGGAAGGCAGCGGCAAACCACCGAGGTAATTTGCCAAGAGCGCCCATCTCAACATGAAGTGTATTACACTTCCCGTGGTTCGGAGCCCACGTTAAACAAGTAGGTCCTCTATGTATGTGAAAACACTTAGAACGCACATCACATGCATAGAAAGAGATGGGTCACGACGTTCGGAAACGGACAACACGACTAAGAAGAAAGTTGGTTTGTTAGCATAAATCATGGATTTAACATACCCCCAAAGAAAATAATGTGGAGGCGTCAAAACACAAGATCTTGGAGGCCAATTGATAGAACCGTTTCTTGAAATAATGTTGTCACCAAATTGTCCTTTCAATAAATCGATAGTTTCGGTAGCTGTGTGGCACGTAGCACCATCCTGTTGGAACCATAAGTTGTCGATGTTTAACTCTTGGATTTTTGGAAACAAAAATGTATCTCATACCATTCACCGTAACGGTAGCTCCTTCCTCATTTCGAAAGAAATATGGACCGATGATGCCGTTGGCGTGTGTTCCACACCAAACAGTCAATTTTAATGGATGCAATGGAGTCTCAAGATAATGTTCGGGATTGGTCATTTGGCGAACTTCATTCAAAAGTTAGCTTTTGTTGCAGAATTTTTTTAACGGTTTTACCGAAATTGATGTTCTTCTGTTGACTGGATTAGTTCATCATCAACCTTACTTTTTTCTATTATTTAGAGGAATTCAGAATAAAGTATTTTCAACCTTATTTCAGTCTTGTTATAATTTTCATGTAGAATACGTTTCCTGGTTAGTTTTTCCCGCTTGTTGCACTTCTTCCACAAAAATGTCAATAGCACTTGTATGGGAGTTACAGACTTTTTTAACACAATTGTTTTACTTTTTCCCAAAAAATGTTTAAAAATGAAACAGCGTTTTGCAACGCTGTGGTTTACAGATAATTAAAAAAATGCATGCATAATTAACAAGAACACATAAAACTGCATCTAATAGAAATATTAGAAATTTCAATTTATTTTTACCCCACATCACCCTAAAATAAATAATTCTTCTTGTGGAAAAAAAACTCAGTAGTCGATGTGTCAGTTGCGGTAACGAACACTGAGTTGTAGCGAATAAATGTTTATGCCTCTTGAGATTCGAATCTAATTATTGTGTCCAATAATAAAATCAAAATTTAATTTGGAAAGAAATTCAACAGCTAACTCTGAAAATTATTGACCTCTTATTTTTTATTCGTAAATCGTCAATAATTCTCAACTTAAAATTTTAAAGAATTTAAAAAAATTATAAAGTTCAATTTATTTATTTTTTAATATCACCATTAATGCTTGAAATAACCAAAAAGCTGCCACGTTGCTAACTCGAATCTAATTCTAAAGAAGGACTTTGCTTAACTTTCAATAATTATTTACAGACAAACTGTACGGTTGAAATGTTTAAAATTTGCCTTGACATTTGGTAAAACGTTAATGTATAGTTAGACATATTCTTTATGCTTTTGGTATGACCATGATTATTTTATTTTACGGAAATTCGAAGCTTTTTATTGCATTCCCTATGTTTCACATGTTAAATTCATCGATTTCAAATTCGATTCACTCGTACTCTACAGGGTCAAATCGGCTTCAAATTTTTTTACGCAATGAATTATTAATTTTATACTATGTATTTTACCTTAACAAGGCTGAACAAATTATTATTTGATAAATTTTGTACTTTAGAGCGCGCTGCGGAAAGAGAGAGAGGGAACGATGTTGAAAGAAGCCTCTAATCTTTTGTACAAATTTAAAAAACTAAACGTCGTATCAATGTAATTCTTTTTTTATATTAATAAGAAAAGACTATTGAAGGCAATAACCAATTTTGAGCGCTTTAAATTAAAAGTAAATAGGTTAATTTAATTTATGAAAAAGGACAATTTTGAATTTTTATGACAACCGATCTTAATGAAACTTCGTTATTGCCTTCTGCAGATCATTATAAGGACAAAACATGATTTTGAAGCGATTTCATCAACAATTATAGAAAACTTGTACAAAACTTGTAAATCAAAAAGTGCCCTTAGTGGAGTTTTAAACTATATAAAATAAACTTAATGCACAAAGGGTTCAAGGGTTCCCTTAGATATGGCGCAAATAATTTTTTTAAATTTTTTAAATCTCTACAAAAGATTAGAGGCTTCTTTCAACATCATATCTACTGCTTCCCTCTCTCTCTTTCCGCAGCGCGCTCTTAATATATTATTTATGTAAATAGTATGGACGTACATTTCCAGATTTTACATATGAATTAGTCCTGTATAATCCGAACTTTTTTAAAGTTGAATTTGAAAGTTTAAAGACCTCCGCCGCCCCGGCGATTCAAACTCTGCGACAGAGTCACTCGCCACACCGACGACAAATAAAGTCGCTGCGACTCTGTCGCGGCGTTGAATCGCCGGTGTGGCCTTGGTCTAAAACTAACTAATATTCGTGTATTAAGATGATAAACAAATAAACCTTTCGGAAGGTACGCACTTACTATTTACATAAATAATATTATATTAAGTACAAAATTTAGTAAATAATTTAATTTTATTCAACCTTGTTAAGGTAATTGGAGCTTTTCTTTAAGTCAATTCGAAAAAATTTTAAATTAGATGGGATAAAATTAATAATTTCCTGTGTACGTTAAAAAAATTTACAGCAGATTGGCCGTGTAGATTCCGAGATAATCAAATTTGAAATCGGTGAATTTAACATGTTGAATAATAATAGGGAATGCGGCAAGAAACTTTGTTTACTTGTACAAAAACTAAACTAACACATGGGGCGCATGTATAGTATATTTCAGATTAATTGGAATTAAAAAAAGTCTAGCATCAAATTACGTTGTTATAAAAACGTACAAACTATGCAAGGAAATATAATATAAGAGATAAGATTATCGCGCCAACCTTTAGCAATGCATATAATGACAAAGGTCGTTGGCGCGATAATCTTATCTCTTATATTATAAATTTCCTTGCATGTTTATACGTTTTTATAACAACGTAATTTGATGCTACACTTTTTTTAATTTCAATTAATCTGAAATATACTATAATTTCCAGCAACGCGAAGGATCATAGTTTATCCTTTCTCCTGAAATGGACCCGTTGGCTTATTCCACCGATGTCAATAAGCAGATTAAAGAGAATTAATAAGGGCACAATAGGCAGATTAAAAAAATTAATTTCCTAGAGAAAGTATTTTATTGAAAAATATAATTATCCGAATATCGTAAATTACAATTTACATAATTACACAGATTATAGAAATGATAACAACATTCATTTAATAAATTAGTTACCATGACTGCGACAAAAAGGATTGGCGATATTTTTCACAAAATCGATTCTACTAATAATTCTTTTAGAAGAGTACATGTAAATGAGATGTTTTAAGGTTTTTGTACTGTAGCGGTATCGCTAAAACACCTACCTTAAGTGCTCTAACATTATTATTGTTAATACAAAATATTTATTTTATTAATAATCAGTATGACTAATAAATTTAAATTTAAAAATACAAAAAAAAATCGTAAGAATTAACCAATAAGTTGGAAGAATTTCGCACTTTTTCACCCCCCTCCCCCTACATGACATGAAGGAAAAAGAGGAACCTTCTAGCAAATTATGCAGTGGCTTAAAAAATAATGTTGACGTGTCCGAGGATTTTCTGAGACAATCCCTCTAAAATGTTTTACTGAATTTGTTCCAAACCTTACGAGCTCACTGTATATCGATGGCAATTTAGTTACAAAAAATAACATGAGCCTTATCGTTTTCGCAGTAAACATTTGTGAGACTGGTACAAACAGGTACAAACGATTGAGACTATTTTGGATCCAAAATTCAAAATGGGGGAGGGTTAGCATTTCGCCAGTCCCCCCTACCCAACGAAGTTTTGAAATATCTCAAAAACGAAAGAGGTGCAAACGAAAATTATAGAGGTACAAATGAGGTACAAGCGATTTAGACTAATTTGGATCTCAACCTCGAAATGGGGGGAAATGCACCTGTTTATACCCTTCATTAAGTTTTAAAACTCATATGTAGCGAATATGTGCCTGCCGGATAACCAATTACAGTACATTATTGGGTCATTCCATCTCAAATCGACCAAAAAATAGGTAAAATTGACTCGACCCCGACCAAACTTAACGAAACTTGGTACACACCATCTTAGTAAGAAATAAAAAATAAAAATTTAAGGATTTGTCCAAAAGGGCATTCGTTTCGTTGTTTTGGTCGTTCTAAATGTCAAAAAGTTGGTGTGTAGACTTGTAGGAAAACGGCTGTAACTTCGTCCACGGTGGTCTAAATTTAAAAATAAAAAATGTTCTGTAAAGGTAAATGAACGTTCTATCCAAATATTCAATCACATTTTAATTTTTCAACCCCTAACTGGATTAATTTTATAATATTAACCCTATTTCAACCCCTATTTAAAAAACGATTCTTTTTTTTTGTTTATTTTTTTACTGTTTGTTTGTGCAATTATGCTGAGTATGTGTGCCAAATTTTATCATGGGATCTGCATGGGTTCGGTTGCTAAAAATAAATTAAAAATATGGAATGCAAAATTGAATTTTACAAAATAATGTTTGGCAGTATAAATATACAGGGTGTCCCCGTGACCGTGGAGAACCTTTGAGGTGGTGATAAAGGACACTTTTCTAAGACAAATTTTCAAATAAAATTTTTGCCCTTGTCCAAACCCTTGGGGGGTACCTCCCTTAAAAGCAATTTTTTGAATTTCTGATTTAAAACGGCCATAGCTCCGATATTATTAATTTTTTAAGGTTAATGGATTAGAACTTTTTTAAAGATCATTCGCTTGTCTACAAAGTAGGTTATAACCACTTATCGTCTAGAATCAACGGATTTCGAGTTATAAATTAAATTAAGGGAAAAAATGTTTAAAAAATTCAGGTTTTTATTTTTTTAATTTTCTTGTGAACCCCGTATCTCTTAAACGAAACGTCTAAGAGAAAAACTAACGGCTCAAGCCGGATAGGGAATTTAACGGGCTACAACTTTCGTCAAATAAATTTTTTTGGGCAACCAACCGTTTTCACAGAAACTCTGAAAATAATGAACAAGGTGTAGGTAAAAAATTATAAATTCACATAATTACGAGTTTTATAAATCAAATTGTGATTTTTAGTACTACTCGTAATTATGTGAATTATAATTTTTTACCTACACCTTGTTCATAATTTTCAGAGTTTCTGTGAAAACGGTTGGTTGCCCAAAAAAATTTATTTGACGAAAGTTGTAGCCCGTTAAATTACCTATCCGGTTTGAGCCGTTAGTTTTTCTCTTAGACGTTTCGTTTAAGAGATACGGGGTTCACAAGAAAATTAAAAAAATAAAAACCTGAATTTTTTAAACATTTTTTCCCTTAATTTAATTTATAACTCGAAATCCGTTGATTCTAGACGATAAGTGGTTATAACGTTATAACCTACTTTGTAGACAAGCGAATGATCTTTAAAAAAGTTCTAATCCATTAACCTTAAAAAATTAATAATATCGGATCTATGGCCGTTTTAAATCAGAAATTCAAAAAATTGCTTTTAAGGGAGGTACCCCCCAAGGGTTTGGACTTGGGCAAAAATTTTATTTGAAAATTTGTCTTAGAAAAGTGTCCTTTATCACCAGCGGCGGCCTTACCCATTGCGAGGCTCCGGGCGGCAGGTCTTTGCGAGGCCCTTTGTCCTACGGAAAAGTACCTATCTGATGCAAAAGTAGGTCTGGTTGTTTGATAGGTATTCGTTATGTTTGACGAGAAATGCTAAAGTTATACAAATAAATAAAATTTGAGTTTTAAAATATTTTACTTACATTGAAAGATTTACAAAATTAACAAATACAGAGATGATAAATTTTAAAATTGATGTTTGCGGCTTTTCCTACGACTAAAATCTTTAATTAAAGCACAATAATCTAACGAATGAGCTACGTCATTTTCGATTGAAAGAATAGCAAGGGCTGAAAGCCGATCCTGAGTCATCGAATTCCTCAAATATGTTTTAATAATTTTAAGCCTCGAAAAACTTCTTTCGGCAGACGCAACCGTAACAGGTGTGGTGGCAATAATTCTCAGAACTATTTCGATAGTGGGGTAAACTTCAGTTAATTTTTTTTCTATTATGTACCTATTTCAGCACCGAGATAATGTCATCGTTTCCTTCATACACACGGATGAACATATTCAGTTCTTCGTACAATTCATGTCCATCAATATCACATGATTCTCCTACTGTCATAGATATTTGCAACTCACTACATTGCTTCAAAAGTTCACTATCACGTCAAAAAAAATATAGTTAAAAAAATCTGTATTTTTTTTTAAATTGCTTGACGCGAGGCCCCTGCAAGAGCGAGGCCCCGGGCGATTGCCCTGTTCGCCACCCCCTAAGGCCGCCGCTGTTTATCACCACCTCAAAGGTTCTCCACGGTCACGGGGACACCCTGTATATTTATACTGCCAAACATTATTTTGTAAAATTCAATTTTGCATTCCATATTTTTAATTTATTTTTAGCAACCGAACCCATGCAGATCCCATGATAAAATTTGGCACACATACTCAGCATAATTGCACAAACAAACAGTAAAAAAATAAACAAAAAAAAGAATCGTTTTTTAAATAGGGGTTGAAATAGGGTTAATATTATAAAATTAATCCAGTTAGGGGTTGAAAAATTAAAATGTGATTGAATATTTGGATAGAACGTTCATTTACCTTTACAGAACATTTTTTATTTTTAAATTTAGACCACCGTGGACGAAGTTACAGCCGTTTTCCTACAAGTCTACACACCAACTTTTTGACATTTTGAACGACCAAAACAACGAAACGAATGCCCTTTTGGAAAAATCCTTAAATTTGTATTTTTTATTTCTTACTAAGATGGTGTGTACCAAGTTTCGTCAAATTTGGTGGGGGTCAGGTAAATTCTTCAGTCGATTTGAGATGGAATGACCCTAAATTGTGAATCTTTTCATAACCTAAATTCGTAATTTTATAACTCCCAACCATTATTATACTGTCGTCCTTGGTTAAAATGCCTTAACTAACAAATTAATTTTTAGGAAAAAAATTTTACAGTTATTTGATATGTCTATTTTATGAAGAAAACTGCGTAGTACCATCTACAAGAAGTCGTTTTTCTTCTGAAAAACAATTCGTTGGTTAGGACGTTTTAACTAAGAACGTTAATACATATTACATAAACACGTTTATAGATAAATTGAAAGAGCTTTAAATTAATACAACAATATGCTAAGTATTAACGTACTATATTTGCATAGTAGCTAAATTTATTTTTAGAAAACAAATGCAAATATAATCTGAAAATCCGAACTCGGAAAAAATTTCTACTATGTAATATAAAATTTAAAGCAATCTAAATACGTTAAAAAATTTAAAACAATATGTATTAATTTTAATAAAATAAAAATATGCACCAATAGAATTATCTTCAATTACAAAATAATGAAGTAGAAAAAATGCACAGCCAACAGATAACTAACCTAATTAAAAATTGCAAACAACAATTTCTACTGTAAAAAAAAACGCGATGTTACATTTAGAACAATAAAAATATAATGGAAATTTTAATTATGGTTTAATGTTCCTGTCGGGGCGAAATTTAACAAAATAACTTAAACGTTCAAAATAAAGAAAGCGATTAAAGATTTAAAGTTATGTATCTGTATGAAAACGTAATAGTAGTTACTTCCGGTTATTTCTAAATACACTGATTTTTAATATAAAATATAATAATAATAAGTCTTTTATTCTTAGTAGAATTTGACTGTCTCTGCGAGACTTTAGATATCCATTTTTTTAGGTGGATTAATCCTTTTTTACTTAACATTACAATCTATAAGTTTTTATCGGTTCTTGCGTCCAATAAGACTCTCTGTCTTCCGTTTTTCTTCTCCATTCATTGATCTTCATTTTTATCAGATCTTCTGTCAGTTGGTCATACCATCTCAATTTAGGTCTTTCTCTTTGTTCGGTCCTCGGGTGTTTTTTTTAGCTGCATGAGATCTTTCGATAGGGATAACTTTTGAATGAAGTTTGTCGAAGTGACAGGTCTTTGACATTTGTGTTCAGAAAGGTTAGCCATTTAATCATCAATAAATTAACACTTGAACAACGCTACCAAATTGTGGAAATTTATTTTCAAAGTCAGAGTTCCGTTCGTGAAACTTATAGAGCTCTTTGCCCATTTTATGGTCGACATAATCGACCTTCTGATCAGGCAATTGGTGCGGTGATTGATAAATTTCTTACCACTTCTTCATTGCATGATGTAAGACCACCAACAAGACAAAGAAATGTGCGTACCGAAGAAACTATCGCTTCTGTGAGTGAAAGTGTGCAAGAGAACCCAAACATTTCAATTCGCCATCGTGCTCAACAACTTGGGCTTTGTCCGTCCACTACATGGAAAATTTTACATCAAAATCTTGGTTTACATCCTTACAAGATCCAGTTGGTTCAAGAATTGAAGCCTAATGATCATCGATTGCGTCGTGCGTTCGCAGATTAGGTTCACAATCAATTGGAAGTGGATCCATTTTTTACCGCCAAATTTTGTTCAGTGACGAGGCACATTTCTGGTTGAATGGGTATGTGAACAAGCAAAATTGCCGAATATGGACTGAGACCAATCCGGAACATTATCTTGAGACTCCATTGCATCCATTAAAATTGACTGTTTGGTGTGGAATACACGCCAACGGCATCATCGGTCCATAATTATTTCGAAATGAGAAAGGAGCTACCGTTACGGTGAATAGTGTGAGATATCTACACATGCTCAATACATTTTTGTTTCCAAAAATCCAAGAGTTAAACATCGAAAACTTATGGTTCCAACAGGATGGTGCTACGTGCCACACAGCCACCGAAACCATCGATTTATTGAAAGGGCAATTTGGTGACAACATTATTTCAAGAAATGGTCCTACAAATTGATCTCCAAGATCATGTGATTTGACGCCTCCAGATTATTTTCTTTGGGGGTATGTTAAATCCATGGTTTATGCTAACAAACCAACAACTCTGGAAGCATTGGAGGTCAATATTCAGCAAGCCATTTATGAAATAACGCCAGAAATATTGGAAAAAGTGGTCAAAAATTGGACTGATTGGATGCGTTTCGTAACGATTAGTCGTGGTGGTCACATGCTGGAAATCATTTTCAAATCATAAATGACATTAAATTTACTTTCATAAAAAAATAATTAAAAGAACATTCCATCAATTTTTTAATGTTTTATTTGAATTTGAAGTTCTGATGCAGACGAAATTGAGATTGTCAATTGTATTTGAGAAAACGTCAATTGTAATTCAGTTTAGTTAAGTTTATTTCAGAATGCGTTAACTGTAATTCGGAAAGGGTTACTTGTAATTCAGAAAAATTATTTAAAATGTAAGTCAAATATTTGGCTTATGGTCAAAGAGTGTACTATTGACTTTACATAATATATGAGTTATTTGATGTAAAATGCATTTATTGAAAAAAATTAAACTTATAATATATTGATCTGTTCATCGGTAAGAATTTTTGGTTTGAAAATGTTAACCGGATTATTTTGCCGCACCCTATAATATTATAGTCTCGTGGTGCCGTACGGTAGCCTATTTAAATCAAGCTATTTCTAATAATTTTTAATGCTTTATTTCCCATAAAAAAATCAGTTTTAAGAACTTTGAACTTGAATCGGGAAATTTCAAAGTGAGATTATTTGAGTCCGAGACGTCGCGACGCGACGGTTTCAAATCGACGTGTCTGGGTTTAACATACCCAATTTTAAAGTCAATGTGAACCTATGGTCAATGATCTTGAACTCTTTTTATCGCTGCTTACAAACACACGTTTATTTTAAACCTAACAATTTTGTTTTCAAAAAAATACTACACATTTTTACCCGATTTTTAATTTTATTCACAAAAAATCAACCATACAAAATTAAAATTTTTCTTGTTACCTAGTAGATAAATTATAAAATTAAATCATATTGTGCAAACTTTATTATATAACAAATCTTAAAAATTTGCTCAAAAGTATTATTAGGTATCGATCGCGGCGCTGACGCTGAAATGGTACGACGCCAAATTCAATAGTTGGTAGTCGTACTTACTATAAAACAGACGCCACGAAAAGATTTGTAATGATAGTGCCGTAAACACACCCTGTTAAAAGGTGAGCAATTTTTACTTTTTCTAGGTAGGTTTCGGTCCTTATTAACAATGTTTAGATATCAATAAATTGTTGGAATTTAAAATCTCTTGTAGATAACCCCACAAAAACGTTTTTCTAAATTGTTAATAAAGCATGGCATTCTTTTTACCCAATTTAAAATAATTGAAAATATCTTTGCAATAAACAAATGCAAAATTAATCAATGGTTATCGGTTTTTGTATTATTGAAGCTCCATGCTGCCATAATCCATACAAATGTACGTACGTAAATGTTCTGGGATATTCCATCGTTTATTAATTAATTTTTTAATCCGTATTTTATTTTATTTTGGAAAATGAATATTGGAATATTTCCTTAACGAAATATTATGTAGATACTCTTTACATAATTAATGTAACGAATAACGTAAACGCTGTCCAAGTAAAATAATCTATCTTATTCCTTATTGGTGCCATATTATTGAAACAACAATTTAAATAAATTACGTATGGATCTCATTTAATAAAATGGAAGTTGTAAATATTTAATAACAATATGCATATTTGTTTTTGAATTTATACAGACGACTGTTTCCGGGAATTTCATAATGTACACTCAATGTAATGAGGCGCTCATACAACCATAGACACAATTCAACCAAGCTTACTAAATCAAGGAAAATATATTATGTAATCCATTTAGCAATTAAAACTTTTGCTTCGCTACTAGCCATTCCTTCCATAACTTATTGTTAGTTGTTTTACATCATTACGTCCAATAATTCAATTTTAACTTTATAAGTATATAAGTTATGGCTCGAATGAAATTTCCACGTTCGATATGCCAAAATTTATGCTCGTCCTTTTCAGCCATTGGGATATAGAATGGGTGTCTTCAATATTAACTAAATAATTTATTACCGATTGCTTGATGTACTTGACCCTTCCTACCTTTCATTTGACCAAGGACTAAAGGCATATATGTCGTTGCTTATCGCGATCATAATTCTGATGATTCATGGTTTATGTCGTTCATCATTAAGGATATTTCTAAGAATCATGAAATAACAGATATTCCAATAATATGACAAATGAAGCAAAGGCCAACAAAATAATATGAGAATATCAAGGATTCACTCTGATGATTAATTTTTCTCTCTCGGTAGTAAAACAAAAATGCGTCATGTTTGCTGACTTTATTATTGCTAATTAGATTAGTAATTATTAACTGGCGTGCAAGTGAAAGCCCCAACTAAACCCATATAGTACATAATATAACTTCTAAACAAATTTAATTCAAATTGTGATCAGTTTAACATCCGGTGATAACAAACCAATTTACTGTTCTAGCCTTTTAAAGTAGTATAGGTTCAATATAAGATGATAGGGCCGCACCAGAGTATTTTTCTACCCCCCCCCCTGAACATTTGAACGCTGGCTGAATGCGGGGTACGAAGAACACTAGTCATATTGTCAAAACGGTCACCCGACCAAGTGAGAACCGGTAGATAACATTATTTGACGCCCACGACTCCCCAGTTGTTCAGTTTCGGGTTATCTTTTAACCCAGATTAATTTCCATAGATACAATTCTTGAAATAATTATTTCTATTGAAATTAACCCAGGTTATAAGATAACCTGAAACTGAACAAGTGGGCCTAAGACTGTTAAAATAAATGTATTAAACACAAATAAAAAACACAATTAAATTACAAAATTCTGATAATAAAAATTAATGTTAATCAAATCTGAAAAATCACAGCAAAAAGGGGGGGGGTGTTAGTTGGTCTCGGGTCCGGAAAGAATACATATAATATAAGTATAACCGTTTTAAGGATGCAGAGGTGTAGCAATGGTGATTGGTTAACATTTAAATTATTGTTGACTATTGTTGTGTTTACCCAACAAACATCAACCTTGTGATTGTCTCGCTTTTCTCTAAAAATTCTCAAAGTTTCGGAATTTAAGGTAACCGCTCTTTTTAACGCTAAATATCTCGAGGTTAGACACCACATAAAGATCTAAAATTTCATCCCGTAACAGTATCATTCTATTACTAGAACCTTATAGCATAGGTTGTGCGGTCTAAAGGCCGCACTGCAGGGAGAAACGAATCAACGATTCAACAAATGGAAGGAGGACATTACATTGAAAAATTAAATATTTTATATTACGGATATCCTAATAATGTAATTGCATAAAAACTAAAGTTCAATTGAATTTTTAACTTCCCTCGTACTTTTTTTAATAACTCGAGAATTAATCGACTAATTTAGTCTTGATTTAAAATAAAATGGTATTAGAAAGAAAGAAATTCTATTTATGATTTTAATGTTGAGACGGTAAGATGAGATTGAAAACTAATTATTTTTTCCCCTCCGTAAATCATTTTCTATATTCTTTTGTATCGATATTCTTTTTTGCTTAAGAAAAATTTGGGGTGGAAACTCTTGAAATAGACACACACGGTATGTGTTTTATTAACAACTGGGCGGAGGGGGGTATTGGGGAAACTGATACGAGATATTTCTAAATTAGTTGTATTTTTAATAGTTGAACCTAGAAAACGCACAAAACCACTTTCAAAACTGAAAAACACAAATAAAATATAATTCGCAAACGTTTTCGTCACACTGACATCTTCAGACGATTAGACTTAAAATGAAAAAAAAATCTATTTAAATATTACTGCAAAATTTGGTGGATGTAGAAGATGAAAATGCGGCGGTTATTTTATTGATGTAGAATGGAAAGAATTTCGATCATTTTGGAAAGGGGGTGGTTAATTTATGTGATTGAAGAATCCGAATCTATCGATTATTGATCGATTATAATAAATTAATCTTTTAGAAACATTTCTAGTTACCTAACTTGCAATATTTAAAATTTAAAAATGAAAAAAAAATTTACGTTTTAATAATATAATAATAATTTTTATAAAATTAATTTTAAATAATTAAGTTTCTTTTTAATTTAAAGAAAGTCTAAATCAAATGGTCAAATGGAAAAGGTTGCTATCATCTTGGGAGGAGGTGGTTAATTCATGTGATTCAAGGATCCGAATTTATCGATTATAATAAATAACTCTTTTAAAAACATTTCGAGTTGGTTAACTTACAATATTTCAAATTTAAAATTAAAAAAATATTGAAAAAACTTGAAATATTTCATTAATAATTTGTATAAAATTTTATTTAACCTTTAACTGCTGGCGTTGGTGTACTCAGTACACCACTTGCATTTAAGAAGCTGCCATTTGTGTTAAATGCCCTAATCTGATCTAACCTATCCACCTAACCTATTATTGAGGTGTTCAAAACAACCCTAGTCAATTTCGTTGTTATAGCTGTACAAATAAGTTGGATATTTGCTTTTAATTTCTATGTGGTTGCGCGTGGTATATAGAATACACCACGCCAGTACTTGTGTAATCGCATGAAACTATATCACACTTTGTTACACTCGTGGCGCAAGATAAAGAAATAAAAATCACCATTATTATCGCTGATTTCTATATCGCTATATATTTTAAAGTATTCAACGAAACAGCTTGAAAACTCTAGAAAACAAAAAAAAAACTGAAATTTTTTTATGGTTTACGAAATTTCTTCGCCACCAGCAAAGCTCGATATACAGCAAAGTGCGATATAGTTTCATGCGATCTCTATTAGGCCCCTCGTAATGATTGCGGCACTTATTAAAAAATTTCCAGAAATTTGTCACTCAACTAATATAAAATCGTATAAATGCATTATATGCATTAATTTTCTTGTCGATGTTACATACTAATTACATAAACAATTACTCAGCACGAAGATCTTGCAAATATTTCAGAATATTTTGTAAATATTATGTTTATTATTGTTTAATAACAATAATTTGCTTAACATTTATTAAGCAAATATGTATCTAGAATTTATTGATTATAGCTTTTGGGAAACATTTTGATGTTGGTGTACACAGTACACCACACCAGTACTTGTGTTACGATTTAATCATAGCGCCAGTAGTTAAAGGTTAATCTTCTTCTTCTTCTTTCGTAGCGCTACAACCCCGGGTGGGTCTTGGCTGACTTAACAATTATCTGCGTTTCGAAATTCTTAATTTCTTATGTTTTAAATTTCTAAAAAATTTTTGTTTTATTTAAAGAAAGTCTGAATCAACTGTTAATCCGAAAGCATCAAATAAAAAGGGTTTTTATCATCTTGGGAAGGGGTGCTTAATTTAAGGTACCTTTTTGCATCCCAACTCCCGCCCATCGCGAATTTTTTTTATGAAATTAAAGTCGAACAGTGAGAATTAAAAATATTCATTAAAAAATTCGCGAAGGGGGGGGGTGAAATAGCACTCAATTTCACAATCTTTGAAACACTCTAAATTTTTTACTTTTTTATTTACTTATTTTTTAAAAATAACTTCGCTGTACGTGTGGTAAAAACGATTTTATGGAAGTTCATTGGAGCTTAAACAAACCTCAAACGTTGGACACTAATTTCACTAAAAAATTCGCACTGGGGGGGGGTTAGGGGCAAAATGTACCTATTCATTTAAGCGATCCGATTTTTAAAAAATTTCAAATTAGTTAACTTGCAATATTTCAAATTTAAATAAAAAAATATTGGAAAAACTTGAAATATTTAAGAAAATATTTTTAATAATAATTTTTATAAAATTTTTAATCTGCATTTTGAACTTCTTAATTTCTTGTTTTTTCAATTTTTCAATTTCTCAACTTTTTTTTCAATTTAAAGAAAGTCCAAAAGTCTGACTGTTAATCCGAAAGGATCAAATGGAAAGGGTTTCTATCATCTTGGGGGGGGGGGGGGTTAATTTAAGATACATTTTTTATCTCCCCCCCCCCCCCGCCCATCGCAAATTTTTTTAATGATATAACTATCAAACATTTGAGCTACCATTAAATTCGTTTGAACCACACGCATCGCGAATTAAATAAATACATTAAAAAATTCGCGATGGGAGGGGGCGGTAAAATGCCACTCAATTTCACAATCTTTGAAACGCTCTAAATTTTTTACCTTTGGGGTACAAACGACGGAAATTTAAGCTCATTAAAATTCAAACGATTCTCTATCGATTGCCACCATCAATATTATAAAATAAATTGCGGTGGGGGACTGCCGGTGTAACCGGGAATATTTACCCCCGTGAAATTTTACCCCCCGGTAAAATTTCCCTAGTGAAATTTTACCCCCCGGTAAATATTCCCTAGTGAATATTTACCGGGGGTAAAGATTCACTAGTGATATTTTACCGGGGGGTTAAAATTTAATAAAAGTTCACTAATTTTACCCCCTTCACGAAGGAATTTTATTGTTAAATAAATGTTTTATTGCTCTTTATGTCTGAATATCGATAAAATTGCACTATGTCAAACGTTTATGCAATTTCAAGCAAGTTATTTGGTAAAAAAATTATTTTGCACTTTAAGTACCTACACCCGAGTCGCCTTCCGCAGTATTGCTTTCGCTTGATTGCTGCTCAAATTCTCCTAATCTGTAATTATTTAATACCATCATCTAGGTCTGTCCAGCTTCCAGCTCTACAACTTTTATTACAAACCTATCTACTAATACTATATATAATAAAAACAGGTATCCAGTAAGAACAAAAAATGTATCATAAACATCAGAAGAAAATGTCTAGTCCACGAGAAAGTAATGAATTGGGTAAAATTTATTGTAGCGTAGACCAAGATAATACTACGACTATCGAAGAAGATGCATCTTCTCTCGAAGTAATCGATTTCACTCCAACAAAATTAAAATTCCGCTTTTGTCCTGTAAATCAAAAATGGCAAAAGCGACTTTCTGAGAAGTTTGGACTTGAGTTCCACATTAATTCCAATTTTATATCAACGAGTAATTCGTTGCTTCATCCACCACACACTGTCGTAGACGTCAAGGCAGACGGAAATTGTTTTTTTAGGTGCATATCTTTATGCATTACCGGAAGTGAAAATGAGCATGAACAAGTGAGGAAGATTGTAACAGATTACATGAAAATCAAAACAAGAGGTTGATCGGTTTTCTGGCGCAACAAACTATATGGAAAACACGCAAATGGATACAAATGCAGTGTGGGACGGAAGTAGAAATATTTTTCACTGCAGCACTCATAGGCGTGGCTAAGATTTCCTAGCTCAATGCAGCTTTCCGATGAAGCAAATTACAAAAGCTCGGCAATATATTTGAAACACAAAAATTCTAACCATTATGAAACTGTAGTTTCAGTAAAAAAAACCTCGTAGACAAAAAATTATTAAATTCTAGTAATTTTTGAATAAATTTTCCCTTATAAAATAATTTCGCCATCTTCGCACTTTGAGACCTCTTCGTGTATAACTATTTAACTATCAAATTTCGTCAAAAACCCACGGAGGATATTTTAACATCTTACATAGTGAAATATCGAATTTGATACAAAATAGCAATAAAAATTTTTATATAACAGCTATTTAATTTCAAAGGGGTAAAAATTCACTGACGATATTTTGAATAATTTTACCCCCCGGTAAAAATTTCCCACCCCCTTAATATTTATCACGGGGGGTAAATATTCACTAGGGAATTTTTACCGAGGGGTAAAATTATACTAGCGAAATTTTACCGGGGGTAAAATATCCCTAGGGAAATTTTACCCCCGGGGGGTAAAATATAAGGGGGTAAATATTCCCGGGTACACCGGTGTAACCGTGAATTTTTACCCCCGTGATATTTTACCCCGGGGTAAAATTTCACTAGGGATATTTTACCCCCTAAAGAATTTTTACAGGCGGTAAAATTTCGCTAGGGATATTTTACCGGGGGTTAAATATCCCTAGTGAAATTTTCCCTAGTGAAGGGGGGTAAAATTTCTGGGGGTAAAAATTCACGGTGACACCTGTACTATAGCCCCCCAAAATATTTCGCGAATAACTACAAACGATTTTTATGGAAGCTCAAATATTGGACACTAATTTCACTAAAAAATTCGCGATTGGGGGGAGCGGAGGGTACCTCTATTAATTTAAGTGATTAACAATATTTTAAATTCAAAATAAAAAAAATTTTCGTTTAAAATAATGTAATAACTAACTTGATAATTTTTTAAAATTATTTTTACCAATAATTTTTATAACAATTTATTTAATCTGCGTTGCGAACTTCTTAATTTCTTGAGTTTTTAATTTCTCAACATTTTCTTTTTAATTTAAAGAAAGTCTGAATCCACCGTTAATACGAAAGGATCAAATGAAAAGGGTTTTTATCATTTTGAGAGGGGGTGATTAATTTAAGATACATTTAGCCCACGCCCATCGCGAATGTTTTAATGAAATTTGAGTCACACATTTGAACTACCATTGAATTCGTTTGAACCACACGCATCGCTTATTAAAAATTTCATAAAAAAATTCGCGAAGGTGTGGGGCGGTGAAATGTTACTCAATTTCATAATCTTTGAAACGCTCTAAATTTTTTACCTTTAGGGTACAAACAACGGAAATTGAAGTTCACTGGAGCTCAAACAATCCTCTATCCATTGACACCAATTTTATAAAAAAAATTGCGGCGGGGGGGGGGGGGGGCTGCCGTTTCTACAGTCCTCCCTCCAATTTTTCGCGAATAACTTCGCTATGTGTGTGGTACAAACGATTTTTATTGAAGCTCATTGGAGCTTACACGAAGCTCAAACGTTGGACACTAATTTCGCGATGGGGCGGGGGGGGGGGGGGGCGAAACGTACGATTACGATAATCGTATTCGATAATAATAAATTAATCTTTTCTAATCTTACAATATTTTAAATTTAAAAGAAAAAAATATTTTTTCATTTAATTAAATAAAAATAAGTAAAAATATAATTTTTATAACAATTTATTTAATCTGCGTTTCGAACCTCAAATTTCTTATGTTTTAAATTTATCAACAATTTTTTTTTAATTTTAAGAAAGTCTGATGCTCGGTTTTATAAAATTTTCAACAAGCCGTTAAAATTAACGGGTGGTTTCTATTGCCTTTTATTGGCCACCATGGCCAACCTGCTTCCGTATTCAATCACACTGAGATGAAGAAATCTTGCCCCATCTATAAGAGAGTCGTTACACACATCATTATTGGTCCGGATCCTATTCAGCGCTATCCAAGTCGCGGGGGGGGGGGTACCATTACACCAGTCCGTTTTCCACTTATTTCTTGGTAGTTGTTGAGTTTTTCTGAAGGGAGGTTATCTGGATTTTAGCCAATAATTCCTGTACTTCTTATTGTGATTTTAGATTTTAGGCTTCTATACCCAGTAACGCAAGAAGCCTTAATTTAAATAATATATTAATAGCAAACCCGTAAAATTTTCAAGAATCGAAATGGAAAATTTGTTACATCTGCCACTTTTACAACTTTGTATCTGTTATTATTATTATTTCATTTTATTATCCCATGATTTTTTCAGATTACAACCAAAATTGTTCTCTTATGCCAGTATAAAATGCATTTAAAATCCGTGCTTATATTTTTTTGTACGATCTCCATAAACAATTAAAACATATGCCTAATTTCATTTGTCGAAGAATTATTAAAAAAGAAGTATCCATTTTTAATATTATAAAAATTGTCGCCGAAGCACATTTGCCGCCCTGTTGTTTTACCTAAACCACTTACAGCAAGTAGGTTAGCAAGTTTCGGCGTAGCCAGGTTCGGAGCCGAAATTTCGGTGTAAGATTAATTCCTCGCAAATTCAATTTGACGACACCTCATTGGACGCACGACCAATTTGGCGTGTGATAATTTATTGATTATCCACTTAAAATTAAAGATATAATTTCGGTAAATAATCAACGGAATAGATCTTCTTCCTGGGCGCTCCAGGAAGAGATATGGCAGGATCAGTTAGAGTGACGTAACGGACCACTAGTTTAAAACGTGTAAACGTGTAGGTGATGATGATCAACTCATGCAGGAAAAACTACTCGAAGATTCGTTAAAGAGAGGTTTTTAGCGCTGTACTGTCTTCGCTCGCTTTGTTCATTCGTGCAATAACCTTGCAGAAACCTGTCCTTAACGAATTTTCGAGTGTTTTTTCCTATCCTCGTGCTGTTACACCCGATTATGCACCTTGGGCAACTTAGATTCAATGAAAACGCTCCATTTTTGGTCGGTCGATATGCGAGATCAGACCCGGTCCTAGTGCTGTTACCATCAGGAATGACAGTTGCGCTAGTACTGTTATCAATAAGGAGCGGTTATTTTTTGTTTTTACAAATTTCAATGTTCTTTTCGAAATTTGTGAAAAAAATTAAAAAATAATGTTTTTAGCGCAGGATTACAATCGGCTACGACCTCTTGCAAAAAACCTGTCCTTGGCAATTTTTCGATGATATTCCCTGCCCTGATGTTACACCTGATTAAACGTAATGTATGCAAAGAGGACCCCTCATAATATACTGGGGCATAACGAGAGGGTTCAAACCCTTCCTATTGGCAAGAAGTTCCCCTTGAAATTTTAATAATAGAGATATTATCAAGTATTTGTACGGACTATCGCATCATTTTGAAAGCATATTTTTTATTTATATTGTATATTTTACATAATATTTTATTTCATACTGTAAATATATAGTAAATAACTTTTTAATTGAAGTAAATCAACCAAAAAATATTGATAACTTAAGTTTCCAATGGTTAGAAAGTGTGAATTCTTCCATGTGATTTGTACCGAAATGATTGGTTCTGAATAAATTTTGTGCCCAAATAGTTTCTGAGCCAAAAGTTGTAGCCTGACACCAAAAGTCCAATCTGTGGCGGTGTTTTATATTTAAAATTTTCTCAGAAATGTATCCAAACAAATTTTGCTCTATTGTTCAAGTCATAATTCGATAGAATCCCATTTTTTACGTACCATTTTCGTTCCAGGTTCATTCATAATAAATTATTGTTTGTTTACTTACCTTCACATAAATTTAAATTGTGGAAGTTTGTTGTTTACATTTCAGTAGTTTTTGCGATATAAAATATTTATTCCATTATATCGTCGATCAAAAATATTTTATCTCCAATCAGTAATCACCATTTTTGATGCAAACATAATATTTGATATTTTCAAACATCGCAATCCAATAAAGTTATTTTTACCTATTAAAGGCCACTCCAAACGCTTACAAATCTTAATTATAGGAAATTTTATGATGATGACGTACAGATAATTTTAAATCGCAACATATTAATAATAGTCAGCTTTAATGTAAGAATAACCTGAATATTAAAACTTTGCAAGTAAAGTAAAATTCCTGAAATGCAATGGCGTGAATAAATTCAATTAAAAAAAGATAGAAAATAAAACTACGAACGCGGATTATTTTACCTAGAATTTTCATTTCTAGCCTGCAATAATTTAAAATTGATCGTAAGAATACCAGATTAAAATAAAATTAAAATGCGCCATGGGAGATTTTTGTTAATAACTACCTTATAATTAGAGTCCGGATTTATATGTTTTTACATGTTTTATTAATTTGCTCTATCACAGAAAGCTAATTTTTAGTATCTATACCGTTCTGTACGAAATGAAGCAAAATACGAAGTTTTATTTCGCATTATAATTTAATATTATGGATTTTTACCGCATATAAAATTATTATCCATATAATCGCACATAACCGCATATATTATAGCCAATATTTGGAATAATTATCATTAACTAGCTGGCACAGTCGGCCTACCGGCCGCCTTTAGCCATCTAGACCGTGTCGGATGTGGTTGTTCGGCCTTCGGCCTCGGGAAATCGCAACCATATCGTCGGCTTACTGCTAAAACAAGATAACTCCAAAATGATAGTTTTGAGTAAAACTGATTTTAATGTTTGAATGCACGAGATAAATCGAATATGAATTTTTTGAATATTTTTGGACAACAATTCTACTTATTGATATTAGAACTTTATATTTGCCAAGTTTCAACACTCTAAGTATTTTCATATTGTTTATAATTAATATTTATTGTCCGCTTACTGTAAAAACAAGATAAGTACAATCGTTGTACAATGGAGGCTTACTGCAAAACAAGATAAGTGCATAGGAAATGCAACATATTCATCTTAAGTCGACGATTATTACTATAGCTGAATAAGAGTAATTTAATTTATACTACCTATTATTTTTCTAGTCTTGCAGAATTGAAATAAAATACTCATAATGTTGAACATTTTTATTCAAAAAACCTTACATAATAACCTTAAAAATATTTATTAATTATTGTCCTCTTCGGATGACAACTCTTCCAGTGCAGATTCGGGAATTCGATCTACGATATCGGTATCGGTTGGTATTGATTGATACCATGGATGAAATTCGTCTGGAATTACTCCATCTTTACAAAGCTTTAACAAATCTTTGTACTTTCGTACACTAAAGCCCGCATTTCATTAGAGCTTCTTGCAGCCTGCTTCTTGCCGCTCGCCTGCTAAGCAAAATTTGTAAGGCATTGGCTTATACGGGACCGCACTCACTGTAGCTTCTTGAAGCTGCTGATAACAAGTATCGAATTTCAGAAGCCAGGCTGGTAAAATTATCCATGTGGAGTAGTGTAGTTGTAATTGGTTAATATTTAGAATAAGGACTTACTATTGGATAATATTTCTATTACGAAAATTCTCTTTGCGAGTCCACGTGGACGCGTGTACTTCCCCTGATAAAACATGCATTTCTATACCAGGCCGGCTTGTGACGCGAGAGTTGTAAATTTGTATAACTCAAGCTGTAGAAGCCGCCGGTAATTAGATACTTCTACTTATTAGATAATAAAATGTGTTGTATAGTTATTACTAATAATAATTTATTTATCTAATTGATAAGCAATATGAAAAAAATGGAATATTGATGTCGAAATTTTTTCGATGCTGTTCTGTACCGATTTTTAAATTTTTTGTATATTCCGGGATTTTACGCATTCTTCAATCGGAAAATAAAATTTATGATAATATTATCCCAAATGACTAATAATTTTCTTACCTTTCCAATAATAACATCCAGTACCTTCCTTCATGTTTCGCCGTTATAAATCGTATAATAAAACTATCATTTTCGACGCCTAGTATTTATTGTATACTTTCTTGTTCTAGGTGTCAATCATCGTAACACAATTTTGGTTATTCGACGTCATCGTTAATTAGATATTTATACTAATTTTTTAATCATTCCCATAATAAAGAGCAATAAAAGAAGGTGATTATTTTTGGATTCCAACCCGGTCTCGGTTCAGGATTAGCTATTGGAAAAGTTTGTACTCAATAAAAATCTATGAAATCGTAATTTTTAACTTGAACTAATAAACATTTATAGTTAAAATCAAAAAGAATTTGTCTTCGATTGTGTATAATTTTAAAATAACTTACCGTCATTAAATTTTTCCAATGCTAGTTCAACTAGTAAAGAAGCTCTAGAATTCATTTTGTTAAGTTATTATAAAACACTATTCACAATTAACTTTGAAACATAACTGATTCCAGGCCCGTAGCCAGGAGGGGGCACCTGGGGGCACGTACCCCCTCCCCCGAAATTTTTAAAAGACAAAAATTTTAAAAGTAAAACATTTGAATTTCGAAAATAGAATAGGTATCTTTTGGAAAAAGTTGTTTCCAAATTTCCTCATTTAGGGGAACGCCGGCTTGGGATTTTTATGAGAAATTTTGGGGGTTTATTAGAACACTTCAATATACATCTTTGCCAAATTTCAGCTTGCCCGGATCTTCTGTAAGCTCAAACCAAAATTTCGGTTTCGTTACTTGGAAGATACTATAACTTGGGCAAATTTTGAAAAAAATTATTTTTCTCTTCATTTTCCAACCTTGACCACAATTTCAATTAATTTATTATTAAAAGCATTTCCCTTGCCCGAAAACATTTCTCCCCCTGCAACGAATCAATATTGTGTCATTTTAAGGGTGGGTTGTGTTTTCGGTCAATAATTTAAGTATTAGTGTGTCATGGAAAAATATGAAAAAAAAAATTTTTATAGAGAATTTTATGCTCTTCAATTATGGTCTGATCATAATTTTTAATACAAGCATAAATAAGCGAGTTATCGGCAAAAAATCGCGCTGGGAGAGCTAAAACCCCCCGATTGTGGGGGACGCCGGCGTTGGATTTTATGGGACTTTTGGGGGGTTCATTACAACACTCCAATGTACATCTCTGCCAAAATTCAGCTTGCCCGGATTTTTTGCAAACTAAAAACCTTCCTTGGCTGGACTATAATGTTTGTTTTAAATAAAAATAAATTAAGAAAAATAAAATATTGAAAAAATTTGTTTGTAATAAAAATTCCCGGAAGGGGAACCCCCGAAAATTTTACTTTTAAAATATTTGTAAAGTAGTTTAATATATAAAATAAATAAACCTTAAAAAAATTTGTAATAAAAAGGGGAACCCCCTTTACAAGTGAACCCCCCCAAATGAAATCCTGGCTACGGGCCTGACTGATTCACATAAATTAACAGAGTGATGGTTTGTGGTGGTAAATTCTTATCGTCGTTATAAAAATAATGTAAAATGAGTTTCTTGCAAGATTGCAGTAAAATAATACCTTAGGTCAGAATGAATCATAATGTACATAATTTTATTATTATAATATCACTTATCTTGTTTTAGCAAAACTTCAAAGGTTGGATCATTTTATGACAATAAGTTAACTGCACTTAAGTTATTTTAGCGTTATTCACGACAAACAAGTTGGAGTTAGTTAAAAATGAAATGCCTAATACTCCTTTAATATTTGACTTACAGTTATCAGGTTTTGTCAATATGTAATTTGCTCTTATTTGAATGCAATCATGTATATAACTCATTTTGTCCAAAAATGGAGTTATCTTGTTTTGGCAGTAAGCCGACGATATGTGTAGACCGTGGTTGTTCGGCCTCACTCCAAGGTTCTAAAGTAGGTAACCTATGTTTTTCGTAGCGTTGTAAATAACTTTTACACCAAATTTGGTTAAGATTGGTCAAATAGAAACGTAAAGCACGTGCACGCGTATTTGCATTGTCGATCGGTTGACAGCATTCATTATTGTTTTTCAGGCCCGTAGCCAGGAGGGGGCACCTGGGGGCACGTGCCCCCCCCCCGAAATGTTCAAAAGGAACAAAAATTTTAAAAGTAAAACATTTGAATTTCGAAAATAAAATAGGTATATTTTGGAAAAAGTTTTTTCCAAATTTCCTCATTTCCAAAAAAATCCTCATTTGGGGGAATGCCGGCTTGGGATTTTTATGAGCCATTTTGGGGGTGTATTAGAACACTTCAATATACATCTTTGCCAAATTTCAGCTTGCCCGGATCTTCTGTAAGCTCAAACCAAAATTTCGGTTTCGTTACTTGGAAGATACTATAACTTGGGCAAATTTTGAAAAAAATTATTTTTCTCTTCATTTTCCAACCTTGGCCACAATTTCAATTAATTTATTATTAAAAGCATATCGCGTGCCCGAAAACATTTCTCCCCCTGCAACGAATCAATATTGTGCCATTTTAAGGGTGGGTTGTGTTTTCGGTCAATAATTTAAGTATTAGTGTGCCATGGAAAAATATGAAAAAAAAACTATTTTATAGAGAATTTTATGCTCCTTCAATTATGGTCTGATCATAATTTTTAATACAAGCATAAATAAGCGAGTTATCGGCAAAAAATTGCGTTGGGAGAGCTAAAACCCCCCGATTGTGGGGGACGCCGGCGTGAGATTTTATGGGACTTTTGGGGGGTTCATTAGAACACTCCAATGTACATCTCTGCCAAAATTCAGCTTGCCCGGATTTTTTGCAAACTAAAAACCTTCCTTGCCTGGACTATAACGTTTGTTTTAAATAAAAATAAATTAAGAAAAATAAAATATTGAAAAAATTTGAAAAAAGTATTGTAGCGTTTTAACAATGTTTTAACATTAAACCAAATGCTATAAATCAAATTGAGATTTTTAGTAATTATGTGAATTTATATTTTTTACCTACACCTTGTTCATTATTTTCAGAGTTTCTGTGAAAACGGTTGGTTGCCCAAAAAAATTTATTTGACGAAAGTTGTAGCCCGTTAAATTCCCTATCCGGTTTGGGCCGTTAGGTTTTTTCTCTTAGACGTTTCGTTTAAGAGATACGGGGTTCGCAAGAAACTTAAAAAAAAAACTGAATTTTTTATACATTCTTTCCCTTAATTTAATTTATAACTCGAAATCCGTTGATTCTAGACGATAAGGTGCTATAACCTAATTTGTAGACAAGCGAATGCTCTTTAAAAAAGTTCTAATCCATTAACCTTAAAAAATCAATAATATCGGAGCTATGGCCGTTTGAAATCGAAAATTCAAAAAATTGCTTTAAAGGGAGGTACCCTCAAAGGGTTTGAACTTGGGCAAAAATTTTATTTGAAAATTTGTCTTAGAAAAGTGTCCTTTATCACCACCTCAAAGGTTCTCCACGGTCACGGGGACACCCTGTATAAGTAAATAAATAAAACTTAAAAAAATTTGTAATAAAAAGGGGAACCCCCTTTACAAGTGCCCCCCCCCAAATGAAATCCTGGCTACGGGCCTGTTGTTTTTTAAGTTGATTTTGAGTAGCCCGCCTTCCTTTAAGGAATCTCGATAATCCATTCATGCGCGTCCCATAGGGACGCGCATGAATGGATTATCGAGATTCCTTAAAGGAAGGCAGGCTACTCAAAATCAACTTTCCTTTGCAAATTTTTGCACTATTTCAATACAAAAACATGCGCAGGGACCTACCTAATAACTGTGCCAAATTTGGTTCCGATGTAGGTGCAAGTTTTTTAAAATAAAATCCTAATGTTAAAAATGTGGTACAAAATCCAACCTTGTCAAACACATTTATTTATGGGTACACGTTTTCTGAACCATTTCTATCCCTTGCAACATGTTCCATTTAAAAAAAATAACGCATTAGCACGTCTGTAACCTTTTTAATCAATAAATTAAAAATTTTATTACCACTTCTTATTTATTGTGGTCTGAAAAATATTACCATCTTTTTGTAACTTCTGAACTAATATTAACCAGTCCGATCCAGAAAATTTGGCGACGTTGATTTCAATAAATAATATTTCTGCGAATTCCTAAATTAATAATTATTTATATCGTGGGCTTACTGCAAAAACTGACCAAGTCAGTTTTCTCAGTCACGACAAACTTTGTTGATTAAGTTCGCTCAGTATTTTTTTAAAATTTAAAAATTAGCAAAAGCCCTAATAAGACGTATTGTTAAAGTTTCATTTTCCTAAAACAAAAATTAAAACTTTTAAAAAGCTGATTTTTCATAAAATATTAAACATTCAATTGCATTTATCTAAAAACTTTTTATTTTGACTTGGTCAGTTGTTGCAGTAAGCCCACGATATGTAAATATTATTTATGTGCTATACCAGGGCCAAGCTCCTTGACAGTCGAGCCATTTTTCAAAATTTGAAACACATCTCTCTCTCAGTATCCATCGCCCTGCGGAAGGACATAGTGGTATTATGATGACAGCGTCCTCAAAGAGTTGTTCCACGCTTCCCTATCATGCGCTGCATGTGTTGCTTCATGTAGGGTTTGTCCAGTTAAAGGTTTTATTTGGTCCACCCATCTTGTAGGGGACCTTCCTCTCGGCCTCTTTCCTTCGAATTTCCCCTGGATCATCAGCTTCTCCATTGCTTCAGATCTTCGAGCAATGTGGCCGAAATATCGCAAGTAGGACTGACTGATTTTAGTCGACAACCGTGTTTCGATCTTCAGCTCGTTTAGAATAGACACATTTGTGCGGTGTGGCGTCCACGGGATTCTCAGCATTCTTCTATATGTCCACATTTCAAAGGCCTCCACTCTTCTTCTATCGTCCTTCCTCATCGTCCATGTCTCGGCTGCATATGTGGCCACTGGGAATATTAGTGCAGTCAGAAGCCTCATCTTTGTTTTTTTTAGTAACTGTCGTGTCCTTCCATATGTTGACGAGTTTTGTGGTTGCTGTTCTTGCCATGGCCAGTCGTCGTCTTATTTCTCGCGTACTCCCTTCAGAGTTAGAAATCAGAGAGCCCAGGTAGTTAAAGTTGTGTACTACTTCGAACCCCATGGATGTGTGTATATTGGGGGAATTATTATTGACGCGATCCACTATCATGACTTTTGTTTTATTGTGGTTGATCAGTAGGCCATATTGACTGCTTACCGTGACTAGTTTACTTATGATGATTTCCAGTTCTTCTTGGCTCGACGCAATTATTAATGTGTCATCTGCATATCTCAGATTGGAGATTTTTCTACCGCCTATGGTTATTCCGCCATTCCATCCGTGGAGGACCTTTCGCATAACATATTCAGAGTAGATATTATATAGTAGTGGCGATATGATACATCCTTGTCTTACGCCGGCACCTATTCCAAATTTTTGCGAATACGTTTTTCTATCCGTATTCTTGTCGAGTTTTTTTTCATATAAACCTTTTATCAGTTGTATTAGGTGTCGCGGCGTACCCATCTCTTCAAGTATCCTCCACAGTTTAGTCCAATGCACAGAGTCGAAGGCCTTCTTGTAATCCACGAAGCACAGGACCATTGGGACACAGAACTCAGAACACAGAACTCAATTATTTGGCGTATGTTTAATATATGCTCTCTTGTTCCTCTTCCCGGTACAAATCCCGCCTGTTCGTCAGAGATTTGCGGCAAAAGGAAACTTTTCAATCGTTCATTAACTATATGGAGCATCACTTTACTTGCGTGGGGAATCAAAGCAATAAGCCTGTAGTTATTGCAGTCTGTTGGTGAGCCTTTTTTATGTATGGGGATGAATGTTGACTCGCACCATTCCTCCGGCCAATTTCCGGTTTGCCATATCATTCCACATAATGAGTGGATTGCTTGTATTCCACCTTCCCCCATCGCCTTAATGAGTTCTCCCGCAATTCCGTCCACTCCAACAGCCTTCCGATTTTTCAGCTTGCCTATCGCTCTCTCTACCTCTGATTTCAGGATACGCGGTTCCATGTGCTCAATTCCATCCGGCCCGTTTGTATCTCTTCGTGGTACATCTCCAAATAGGCCGGCACAATACCCTCTCCATACTTCGACTATTTCGTTGGCGTTTGTACAGATGTTCCCATTTTGGTCTTTTATGATTTGCGTTCGGGGATTAAATTCTTGCGACAGATATTTAACCTTCTTGTAGAGTTCCTGCTGTTCATGTCGATCCGCGTGAAGTTCTAGTTCCGCACAGATATCATTGATATGTTTATTTTTATCACGTCTGCATGACCGCTTTATTTCTCGGTTGAGATATTCCAGTGTGCGTATTGTTCCTGGTGATGATGCTTTTTTGGTTTTTTGATCTCTCCGTTCTTCTAATAAATGGATTGTTTCATCTGACATCCAATGTTTACGTTTTATTGAAGGTTTTGGTGGTGCGCATCTCTGTGCAGTCTCAGTCATCCACTTTTTAATAGACATCCACATCTTTTCAGGGTTTTCCCGTCTCGTTGGTATCTCGGACCCTATGAGTGTTTCTTCAATTGTTTTAGTATCTGGGATGCTTATTCTTTGGTTTGTGTTAAGTGCGCTTGTATTATGTAGCTTAAGCCTGAAACTGACATGCAACATCCTGTGATCAGATCCGCATTCCGCGGAACGCTTCGTCTTGATATTATATATGGCAGTCCTCCATCGCTTTTTTATCAGTACGTAGTCAATTTGATTTTTGTGTTCACCGTTGGGAGATGTCCATGTGTGGAGGCGTCTAGGGTGGTGTTTAAAGCAGCTGTTCGTGATATTGATGTTTTTTACGGCATATAAATCCGGACTCTACTTATAATATGTGCATGGCCTGCTTTACAAGTTGCATATTTGATTTAACACCCCCCCCCCTCCAAGTTACAAGTTAATGCTACATACCTTTTGGGTAACAAGCAAATAAATTGTAGTCAATAATATCAGAAAAACAATCTTCAAGATAAGGAAATCTTAAATTTTTAACTTTGCAGCATGATTAGGTATATTTGTTTATCAATAAATCTTATTGTTCTATTGTTATGAAACTCGCCAAATTAAAAAAGTTCTAACAATTAAGTTTATTACGTTTAAAGTTATATGTATTGTATATTATTGATAAAAATATATTGCGTTTACCCATAGCAACTGGTTTAAACCAGGTTTAGGTTTTTAGATAGGTGAAAAATAATGGCGAAAGGAAAAACACGGCTGATAAAATTATCGTCCCAGATTGACATTGACGATAATATCGATAACTTGACAAGCACAGGAAAGGTTCCGTTGTAACTAAATTGTAATAACAAAAATTTTGCCTTGTGAAAAAATACGATGCCGAAAAGTCCCCCCCCCCGTAATTCAAAAAAGATTTTTCCAACAGGCTCTTACGAAAACTGTTTACTTCCGTTACTGACCAAAAATAAATTTGCGGAATTCCACCCCTTCGGGGTGTTCAAAACAAAAACAACTTTTTTGTACAATAAGTAGTACAACATATAATTATTAAGTAAAATTTTTTTTCTTTTTCAGGTGGATGGTTGCGATTGTATATTAAACCAAGATGATGATGAACTATTTGTTGTTTGAAGTGTTTAAATTGTGCAAAGTAAAACATTTAAGTGTAATAATTATTAATTTGAGGACTGATACTAAAAAGTGTATAATAGTTTAAACGTGTCGAGTACTGTTGTTGGTGTTGCATATCGTGTACGTCACTGGTGGGGCAATTCATTGTATAAATTGTGAAAACCACATCGTCCGATTCATTCTTAAAAATCCACGAGCTCGAGTCGTAATAATAACAAGAAGAGGGTAGTCTAATTTTTATTTCTGATTTTTCGTTGTATGGGTAAGTGATTTTCTTTGGTTATTTTTATTTTATTAGTTCATTTGTTTTTGTTGAAAAAAAAACAAAACATAGTGCGTTTGTTTACATTGTTGTCATAGTGTCAAGTCACCTGATTATTTATTTTTACTTCATATTATATCAACATTAATTTTTTTATATTGCGAGTACTTGAATATTTTGTGGCCGTAATCAACAGTAGATAGATATTTTCCATCGTTACACAATTGCGCGTAAAGTAAAGTACGTACAAGAAATTATAGGTAAGCGATATTAAGGTCAAGGAAAAATTATAAATTAATTTATATTGCTTTTTAATTTTGGAAACTACGTTATTTCGTGATCCTTAATTTTTTACAAAAAAATAACGCCCATTTCTTAGTATGCTTCCGTTCCAATAATTACAACTCGTTCATGTATAGAATTTTAGGAATTTTCTACGTCACATCACGATAATTGCACGGTCAAGGAACTGCGTGTTTATAATTTCCTCGGGCAAACATTAGAATGGATCTAATTTGTTACGGAATTTTTTTTTTTATTTTACAAGGTAATAATTGAAAAGTAATTGCAATTATACGAGAGAACATTCAATTTCCATTATCGAATGCGCAAATAACCATAACATTTATTGTGATAGTGTTCATTATTATTATTTTTGTTTCTATAGCAACTGAAAATAAAACAAATGATTTTGTTTTAATGTCACGTTTCATCAATTTACTATCAAATTTTAAATTAATACAAAGTTCTCGCGGATAACCTTTCTGAAGAATTAAAAATAAATAAATTGATTATAGTACCTTATAGGGGAATGTTGGTTATTTTGCACTTTGAAACAAGTTTAGAAAGTACAGTTTTTCCCGATTACTATTTAAATTAGCGGATTGACTAATGTAAAAAACCCGGAACACGATTTAGAACTTTAGATTGTTAAAACAAATACGAATCGTTATCAAAAAACCATATGCGTATTTTATTCATAATCTGTGACGGAATACAATGAGATCACATAAACACAGCGCCGTAGCAAGCTCTTCTGGCGCCTGAGGCAAATTTAAATATATTTGCCCCCCTCCCAAAGGTTTCCTATCATTTTGAAAATTTTAAACTATTATTTATTGGGTTTTGTCGAGGTTTAATATCACCTGCTGCCCCATCCCCTCCCGGATTACAAGCCAAAAATTGCAAAAGATTCAACGAAAAATAATAAATTTTGATAGTTCTAAATAATGGCAAGTGTACCTGGGGGGTATTCCATACCCCCCAGACCCCCCGGTCGTGTAATATCGATTTTTATCGTTGGGAACTTCCTAAAGATCTTATATAAAATACGCAAAGTACAAACATAGTCATACAAAAAAGTCTACATACTCTCCTATGTTAGCGATGTAAATTGAACATTTTGAAGCCGTTTTTTGACAAATAAAAATCGATTTTACAACAAAACTTTTTAAACATTTTTTGTTGATAATTTCATTATCTTCAATTTTATACCTATACATTTTTTCATTTTGTCGCCCCGTTTTTGACTGAGAGCGACTGAAACAAAACTTGCGAAAATACAAAAAATATTGTCACCTGTATCTCGGAAACGGTGCAACAAAATAGAAAAATGAAGAGGAATTTTTTTTTGTAAATTTCGTACCCTACATTTTCATTCATATACATTTTTCTATTTTGTCGCACCGTTTCCGAGATACAGGTGACAATATTTTTTGTACTTTCCCGAGTCTTGTTTAAGTCGCTCTCAGTCAAAAACGGGGCGACAAAATGGAAAAATGTATAGGTACAAAATTAAAGCCAATGAAATTTTCAACAAAAAATGTTTAAAAAGTTTTGTTGTAAAATCGATTTTTATTTGTCAAAAAACGGCTTCAAAATGTTCAATTTACATTGCTAACATAGGAGAGTATGTAGACTTTTTTGTATGACTGTATTTGCCCCCCTCCCAAAGGTTTCTTATCATTTTGAAAATTTTAAACTATTATTTATTGGGTTTTGTCGAGGTTTAATATAACCTGCTGCCCCACCCCCTTCCGGATTACAAGCCAAAAATTGCAAAAGATTCAACGAAAAATAATAAATTTTGATAGTTCTAAATAATGACAAGTGTACCTGGGGGGTATTCCATACCCCCCAGACCCCCCGGTCGTGTAATATCGATTTTTATCGCTGGGAACTTCCTAAAGATCTTATATAAAATGCGCATGGTACATATGTCAGAATCACCGTTTCCATGGTAACGTAACGGAATTACCCCACCCCCGAATATGGAGATTATTTTTATCGGTAGGAATTTTTCTTTTCAATTTAAATATATTTGAATAACTGTCAACCCCCCCAAAAAAATGTTAAACTATTATTTATTGGGTTTTGTCAAGGTTTAGCGCCCCCATTACAGCGCTGCATAATTATACAAAGCTGTTTAGCAACCAATCAATAATGATAAAACAATTTGGTAGTGGCAGTGAAATTTTATTATTCTGGGAATTTGCAAGCACAGACGCCAATATTTTAGCGGAGAAAAATTTCAAGCAACCCCTAACGTATATCACATAAAGTCGAAAATAAGAAGCGCCACAGGAGATTTTTTGAAAAGTTTTAACGCTTAATTTGATTTTACAGGACTAAAAGTCAATTTTATGGTTCTATAATCAGTTTTCACTCAATTAATTTATTGGCATTAATTCAGCAAATCATTGTCACAACCAAAGTTTTTCCTATGTCGTTATTGGAATGCTCTCTGGTTGTGATTTCTTCTTTCAATTGTTAACTATAGTGGCGTTTCCCAAACTTTTTTGGTCGCGGAATATTTTTCTCATAATTTTTAAAACTTTCCGGAACCCTTTGGATACATTTTTTATTATATTAATTTTCATTAAATAAACAAAGTAGATTAAATATTTATTATTTCATTTTGGTATCATAACCTTGCTTTTTAGCACGGAAATGGGGGCATAATATGGCTTTTATAGCCCGAGGGCCTATTAAGTTGCTAAGCAATGACAACAATATCAAAACAAAAGAGTTAGTCCAGACTCTGTTTTTTTTGCGCGATCGATCTGAAATTTTGCATATGCCTTCCTACCGACAATTCACGGAGGGGAGTACCTTGCGAGAGGGGGAGAATTTTTTGCTCAGTTTTTCGATATCTAGTGCCGTTTTCGAGTTATTGCTAAATAAAAAAATTAATTCTCGCCCCTCCAAGTTTTTCGCCATAGGAACCATGGCACACCAAAAATTCATAGCACAAACAAAATGACATGATATTTTTTCTCAAAATACTTCATTCTTCAATTTTGACAATTCAAGTACCAAAATGAAATAAAACGTTGTATGTACCACGGGCACAATCTATTGATTGTGTCCTTGATACATAAATAACTATTATGCAATCCTATGCCGTAAATTTACGATTTATATCTACTTTTGTAAGTCGTAATGACTTTATTCAGTCTCAAGTTGAGTTTACTGTAAATTTAATCCGAAGGTGTCATTTTTAAGCCCAACCTCATACTTAATTATAAATTGCAGTATAAGTTCCGAAAATATACATAAAATTAATAATGTACAGTATGCCTCAGGATTATTCCAGATTATTCATAACGACTTATCTAAATTTTAATAACATCCGTATAAAATTAAACTTTCAATTTTTACCTAGAACTCATATAAACGAAACCACTAAATCCAATTTTTCAACGTAATTAACTAGGATTTTTTCATCTTTAAATTGATGTATCGCGAGACACAGGTTGCTATTTAAATTTTTAAAGTAAGAGTAGTTGGTGGGGAGGGGGGTAAACTTAAAATTAAAAAGTATTAATTGTTAGCGTTCCCCTCACTTTCTAGAAGCCGAGGTGTTTTTTGTTTTTGAAATAAACACCCAGTGTAGTATCAGATTGGCAAACCTTTTGGGACTTTTAGGAGCACCTGCTGCAGTTCATAAGCTCATCAATAGATGGCGCTGTTAAATTGGAAGTCGTAATAAATTGCTTTATTGTTATAATTATTTATTCGTTTTTGTTCGCTTTCGAGCCATTATTTATTAGCGCCTTCTGCTGATATCGTTTCGAGACTTCCATAAGGCTTGCTTATCTAATTTTGCACATAATAAAAGGTTTAATGTGGCATCTGACAACTAGAAAGTTCCAGTGTAATTTTTGTGGTTGTGCGGCCTAAAGGCCGCACTGGACCTTTTTTAGTTTGGTAACTAAGAAATTAATCAATCAAAAGTTTGTTAGGGAATGGCAGGATTTCGATTTTATACAAAAAAGATAATTAATTGAATTCCCATTTTCGTGTTTTATTTTTGTTCTTGAATACGTTCTATAAAAAATACGTAAAAGAAGAAGAAAAATAGGTACGTTCTGATGAATAGCAACAATAAACAGATTGCACGATTCGGGATATTTTTTGCGTCATCAGGGAAATATAAATTGTGAACAATTAGGGTTGTCACTTCCCCTATATTTAATGAGTCTCGTAAAAAAATTCAGGCCAAAAATGAAATTTAATAATTTGCTAATAGAAAGCTCCTCCCTGTGTCAATAATAATTATAAAAACGAGTTCTGTAGGTTTGTTTGTACTTCTAATTGGTTTAGTTTTATTTAGTTACCAATCTAAGCAAATTGGGTCGGAAACAAATATGGCTTGAAGAATTAAACACTTATCTGATTGGTCCATTAGTTTTTCCAACATAAAAATCGAGATTGCTGCCGATTATGAAATTTATCTATTCGTTTTTATCCTGGTCGGAGTAGACGATGTAAAAATCATCTATTCCCGTGGTTCGGAATCCACGTTAAGCTGTAGGTCCTCTGTGCTCGTCACACAGTTTCAACACGCAACGAGCACAGACAGGGAAATCGGAAGACGGCGTAGAATGTCATAAACCGATGTATGAATGAATCTATTCGTTTTTTAGTTACCAACCTAAAAAGGTCGCACAACTATGACCTAGTCACGCAATAAAATAATTTCTTAATTCAAAATTTGTAACGCAGATAACTTACTACAGATGGTCTACCCAAATGCCATTTTTTCGGAAATGAAATACAAAATTTATCAAGAAACCTTTTGAATAAATGGATTTTGAACCCAACTATGCATTTTTAGGAACATTTTAGGAATCTAATGCCCGTTTTCACCAACTTTTCCTTAAGAATTACCTACCAAGGAATTCTTAGCGCTAAGTATTCCATAAAAAAATACGCTCAAAAAAAATTCCACGCTCTTAAGGAACTCTTAGCACTTGGTGAAAACCAAATGTGTCATAAGAGTTTCTTAACTCAAAGTTAGGGAACTCTTAACGTTAGGAATTTGTTGGTGAAAACGGGCATATGTCTATTTAATAACTTTTTTTAATTTTTTTTTGGAACTTAATTTCTGTTATACTGATCAAAATTCAAGGAATCTGTGTAAATTGTAAAATCCAATCATTTTCGTTAGCCACTCTTATGGTCATTAATAGTTTGGCCCAGTAGGTCCCCAAAAAAAATTATCTGTGCCGTGGTTAGGATTTCACGTTAAGCTGTAGGGCTTAAGGGTTTTATTGGGCATGCAAAACAATATTATTTGAAAAATTGGCACATGGGATATTCCCGGATAAATGATTGAGTTGAGGATTGAAAAATTTTAATGGACAGTTGAATTTTTGTACTATTACCGGCCAAAGTTAGAAAACTTTGTGAAAACCCGATTTTAGTTTTTTATGAAAAAATATGTAATTTTTTTCTCAGGACTTCACTGTTTCATGCATTTTAGGGTTTATTAAATACTACATCAATATAAATCTCCAGTTAAATTCACCTGTCAGATAAATCTACCATGTGACGTCTTTTAGTCCAATGAGAAGATGTCAAACCTCACTTCCCTGTCAGATAAGAACTTTAACTGGAGATTTTTAAATTGGTCGCAAAATACAAGTACTCGCTAATATTTTATTAATTTATATCATTCCGTCCAATATTAACGAATTTTTTTTAAATTTAGATCGTGAAAAAAACAATTTACAACAATTACTGTGTACAGCTGGTCGGAATGAAGCTGTACATGGAATTAAGTTGGCATCTGTATGCACCACTTCGCAAACCATACCCTGGACTGAAATGGACAATACAGACCAAGCATATTTGCCAACAGTTGGACGCTGGGGCTGCGAATGGCCAAGTTGACTCGAAAATGCAAAACCATGGATCACAGAAAGCTCCTTCCTAGGGCACACCAAGTCCGGAAATTCCGGCAAAAATGATCATCCCGTTCATTTCGTCAACAACTGCAGCATCGGCTATGATAACGAATACGGTCTTGAAGAAAATGACGTAGTTTTCAACAACAACACCGAAGTTCCATATGACTTTCTTGAAGAATTGGTACAATCGACTCAATTTACTGGATTTTGGCCCATAGATCATCCATTGCCACTTCCACGTTGGTCAACACATCCAAAAGAAGTCTTGAAGGTTCCATCCATTTGGCAGTATGAGCAGTTGGTCGCAGAAATAGAGTTTCAAGTGCAGAAGGTGTTGGGAGATCACAACTACAACACCGTTGGAAACATCTTGGAACTTTACCATCATTTTAAGAATAGCGGATATTACAATCTCAAGCAATTCTTCCACAGGTAATTATGAGACTTGATAACATTTTGTTCACAATTTAACTCTTTAACTGCTACAGCTATGCTCCTCTCATAACACCAGAGCATCACACGTGCGTCGGTCTCGCTTTAGAATTATGGAAAAATCTGTTCAAATTGGACAAAAAGTTTCCGGGATTAACCAACTACTTGTATTTGGTTTCATGCGAAGAAAACATCGAAACGGTTGATAATTACCACGTCTTGTGTGATCACTTGGATGAAGTTGCTAAATCTTTGGAAAAAGAACACGTCCTTCTGGCTCTTCGGTTGGAAGTTGAAGGAAGATCGGGCGTTTTGTTGTGCGATCCAGGCTACCATGTCGCAAGAGTTGTGACAGTCATGTCTGATAATTTGTATCCACATACAGGTAAAAGAAACTGAAAAAAAGTAGGCACAGTTGTTTTAAACAAAAAATTATAGGATGGTTTGTTCAGACCCGAGAAGGAAAGTCACAGAAGGAATATAACTACAGTTATTCGTCGGAAAACAACAAGTTTGTTGAATGGACAGAACGTAACACCAACGCAAGTGGGGTTGTTACCACCACCACGGCTTTGATTTACACCTTGAAGCCTTTCTTGACTGCAGTTGATGTGACCGAACGAAGAAATTTAGTCTACAACTTCCGAAGTTTATTAGCCAGGAATCAAAAGGGACAGGTTTTGGCCGGTATTTATTTCAAACTGAAGGAAAACTACGACGAATTTACAATTTTCTATCAGGACGGAGGAGTGAAAAAGAGGTTGAAGCTTAACTTTGCAATGTTTTTGCACTCCGAAGAGGTAAATTGTAATTTGGAATTTTGAATTCTAGTGTTTTTCATGTTATAAATGTTGCAGGTTGACAAATCCATCTTGGAAGTTGTAAGGGAATGCAGTATTCAGTTGAATTTGGAAGAAAACCTGTTGCAAGAAGTGTTAACATCGTTAGCCGAAATGTTGTGCAATCAGAGTTATATTAAGCAGCTTTTGGAAATTAATCGTCAAATTAATAACATGGGTGACGATAACTAGCACATAGCAAATACAGATTTAAATTTTGTATTTATTTCTTGTGCTTTAATTTTGATCATTTTCTTTTTCAATTTGTCTCAGTAATTTTACTTTCATAAAAATAGACTTAGACTTCTTTTGACGAAATAATTTAGTAATTATTTTTAACTTTTATTATCATTCTATTGTAATTTTAAAAAATTTTAATTTTGTGTTGTCGGTAGAAATATCTATAAATATTGATATAAATTTTAATAAAACATTAAAGCTAAGATATTTAAAAATTATGTACACGAATTTATTAGAAAGGATGGCTACAATTTATCAAACCTAAATTCAACATTAGAGGAATTTTTAAATCTCAAATAATGGTAAATTATAGTCAATCCGTGTATATTATATGCGTATCTCACTTGAAATTATCTTATATTGAAATTTTATTAATATATCGACTTCGATATTTTATTTTTAACCCTAAATACTAATAATACGGTAATAAAGCTGTACTGTGCTATAAGCTAGAATAATAAAAAGTATGCTTGACACTGGTGTTTATTTTTTTTTTATTATTATTTTTTTTACCCTACTGAGACGGATAAATTTTTTCGATTTTTTTATTTTACATATTTTTATAGTTTGGGGTCTTGAAAATGTGTCCAAAAAATATTAAAGTAAAATTCATCAAATTACCCGAATTATAACGGATTTTCTGTAATGGAGTTCATTATTAAAACTTTTTAAATCATAATTACATTTTAAAACGGAATTACTTTTTGTATTTTGTACTTTATACAAAATATACAAAAATAAATTTAACAAATGTAAGTTGTAGCTGTTTGTAATTGTCTTTAGGAGTCCAAAAAACCAAAAAAATTGTTAAAAACGAAAATTATTAAAAATCGACGTTTTAGTCCACCCTTAAAATCGAATTGATTGTGAAAAAGGAGCTTTAAAATTTTTTTCTTACAAATTGAAACCCCCCAGGAACATCTGGGGTTAACTAATTTACTGCTATATGTTTTTTATGGTTACAGTTAGTATACAAGGTTTTCAACTGACACATTTCTTACACAAACAAATAATGTTAGGTACAAAATCCCTAAAATTGTTTTTTTAATCTATTTTGACTAATTTATTATGCTAATTTTTATTTTAAAATGTTTTCAAAATAAACTACTTTCAGTAAAACCTGGCAAAATAATATCAGTTACAAAAATATGTTGGTTCTTTAATAAAAAAAAACCATAATAGATCCTTGAAGGCCATAGTTGTTAGGCCTACGGCCTCACAGGGCGTACCATAATAGATCCGTGAAGGCCATAGTTGTTCGGCCTCACAGGGGGAGGTCCGTAATAGATCCGTGAAGGCCATACTTGTTCGGCCTTCGGCCTCACAGGGGGAGGACCATAATAGATCCGTGAAGGCCATAGTTGTTCAGCCTTCGACTTCACAGGGCGGACCATAATAAATCCGTGAAGGCCATAGTTGTTCGGCCTTACAGGGCGGACCATAATAGATCCGTGAAGGCCATAGTTGTTCGGCCTTCAGCCTCACAGGGGGAGGACTAGAATAGATCCGTGAAGGCCATAGTTGTTCGGCATTCGGCCTCACAGGGGGCGGACCATAATAGATCCGTAAAGGCCATAGTTGTTCGGCCTTCGGCCTTTTTGTGATTCGGCCATTTTTAAATTTTTTAGTTGTCAAAAAAACTATTTTCCCTAAAAACCGGTTGGAGGCGGCGGGGACTGCGTGGGGTCGGGGGCGGTTGCCACCTCCGCCCCCCATCCATAGCCACCATTCCCAGGGTCCTAGCCCTCTCGGTTCCGGAGTTATGCTTGCTCCCACTTGCTTTTGCGAACACGGGTCGGGTCGGCCTTCGGCCTCCAACTTGCTTATAAAACTACGGGTCGGCCTCCCACTTGCCTTTCAGGAACACGGGTCGGCCTTCGGTCTCCCACTTGCTTTAGAGAACACGGGTCGGGTCGGCCTTCGGCCTCCCACTGGCATTTAAGAATACGGGTCGGCCTTCGGCCTCCCACTTGCTTTAGAGAACACGGGTCGGGTCGGCTTTCGGCCTCCCACTGGCATTTAAGAATACGGGTCGGCCCTCGGCCTCCAACTTGCTTATAAGAATATGGAAAAGGGAGAATGGGGGGGGATTTTTTAATTTTGTTAGTTTTGTCAAAAAACTAAAACTAGCTTCAAAATTTTTGAAAAATAAAAATTTTGAAAATTTTTTTGACGTTTTTTGCCGACCCACGAAAAGGGGGTGGAATGTTTTAATTTTTTTAGTTTTGTCAAAAAAACTATTTTCCCTAAAAACCGGGGCGTGGGGTCGGAGGCGGTTGCCACCTCCGCCCCCTATCCATAGCCACCATTCCCAGGGTCCTAGCCCTCTCGGTTGCGGAGTTATGGTGTTTGAAGGGAAGTTCGAAATTTGAAAGCGATGGTCGAAATTTGTGTGACGAATTTGCGTTAACAATTTGCGTTACAAATTTGTGTGACGAACGATTTTTTTCAGTTAACTGCCCGTGCGATAAGAAGCATAGCTTCAAAAGTTTTGATAGGAAAATTTCAGTGACTTTTGAGCTTCTAAAAAATACACGTCATTTTGTAAACAAATACGGGATAAAATCCGAGGTATTCGTACATGATAAATTAATAATTATTAGGCAGGCATATAAGTTATTACAAATGGCATGAAAATTCTTTCACGACTTAGGGGCCGTTCATGTATTACGTAAGACGTTTTTTCCTACTTTTAGACTCCCCCCTACCCCCTAGTAAGAAAAAATAAGAAAATTTATACCCCCTCCCCCCTCACTAATCTTACGTAAGATAAATTATTACCCAATGAGAAGTCAGATAATATATTAAACATTAAAAGTGAAATTAACGAAGATATTATGTTTATTTTATATTAAAAAAAAATGTTATTCACACAAATTACTTTATAGTGTAAGAAAATTGCAAAAAAAATCCAAAATCGGTCTTCTGCGATTTTTCGACAAATTTCGTTAGGTAATTGTATAATAAAAATCGTCCTCTAGGAACCCTGAGCTTCTTACCGAATTCTTCGTTTGCAGTTGAAATTTTTTTATGAAGGAGTGAAAATTATGTTTTTCGGTAAAATATTTTTAAACAAATTTCTATTTCAGCTATATTGTTATATCATATAACTCATTAAAAAAATTAAAAACACTTAAGGCTGCCGTCCTGGCAGTGTTTAATATAATATGGGAAATTTGTCGAGATTGCGGACGCACTAGGTAAAAAAGTATGCACTTTTAGGCAACCATTGTATGATCATCGTAAAGCTAAAACTTGGCCCTTGGATCTGATAAATTTTTAATTCCAATTAGAAATATTGAAATTTTTGCTGTAAAGATGCTCTATTTCACAGGACAAAAATGTGACCGTGCAATAATTTTTATAATCATTAGATCATTGCAGTTATAATTACAAACTTGAAAAGTGTTTCACATCCAGGACAAATGCTTGACCTAATTTGAAAAAAAAATTGGTAGAATTATATGCATTTTTCTAGAAGATACTGCGTCCGAAAATAATAATAATTTTTTCTTGTTTTGAACGATTTTTTGAAATGGTGAGCAGAGTTCTGTTGCATTTCTAACGAAGTTAGTTGGATCTCGGTTAACATAGTTTGTCTATTCTATATCAGAATTACTTCTTACGGTTTATTGTTCATTTGTCAAATGGTATTTTCAATCGCCCACGCTTAGGACGGCAGCCTTAAAATATTTTAACAACATCCTCGAAATCATGAAAAGAAGAGCTTCCTAAAAATGGTCAGGGAGTTCTAATTTTTGGATATTTAAGGTTTGTGGTCCTAATAAAAACTCTGGGTTGGTGACTTCAGCGAGCGCCCGGAAGTGCCTCCATTTAAAAAAAAAATGGCGAAAACAAAATGTTTCCTCGCAATATTTCCTTACCAGTTGACTTTAGGACGAAAATGACTTCTATAAATCTTACAGAGAATAAAATTTACTACAACTTCTATCTAAGTAAGTTATTTTTCTCTAACTAATAAGTCTAATAGTTTGTTGCTGAGCGCCAGCATTGTTAAATAGATCACATTTTTGAAATTTTCAATGACGTTCGATTTTGATCTGACTTTTTTATAATAAAAATTTTTTTTACATATTTTTTATAATATATAGAGTATATATTCATAGACTTTATCATATAATAGACTCTTAGAGAGAGTAACCAAAAATTATTAAAATATGTCTTTTTCAATTCTACTATATAAAAACGTTCAGCTTTCCGAATCTCTATAGGAAATTTGTCGATTTCAGGTGAATAAATTCGTGCTACTCCCGAAAATGTGATTTTATTCATTTCGAACGTAAATAATTAATAGTATTGTGTTTCACATTAACATTAATACCAACAGCATCTAAATTAAATTAAATAATTTTCAAATTTTTAAATTTAATTTAAAAAATAAAATCTTACGTAAGAAATTGTCTTGACCCCCCTACCCCCGAGTAAGAAAAAATAAGATGTCAGCTACCCCCCCCTCCCCCTAAACGTCTTACGTAATACATGAACGGCCCCTTAGGAGGTTCTCCGAAGTTACAAAAAACTTAAATGAATTCGGGTATTGATAAATACAGGTAAGGGATGGAAAGATCCAAGAATAATAATGCAAAATATAATTAAATATCCACAAATTAGTTCACATAAAAATTGTTAGTTTGTAAGAATAGTCCAGTCAAATTAGGTTTTCAGCTCGGAAAAATTCCCACCTAGCTGAATTTTGGTACACATCTTTATGACATCGTTGTAAACAATATGTAAAAAGTCGACCTCGATATCATGTCCGCGTTAAAGGTTATTCGAGGTCAAAGGTCACGAAATTGGCCTTTTTTTTAATATCTCGTTTTTTATTAGTCGTACAATAAAAAGTTTTCGATACAATTTGTAGAGGAGGTAATTATCTACAAAAATGGTCTTATGACATTTTCACGTTAAGTTGATAGTTTTTGCGTTATAAGGCCAACAAAATGGACCCACCCTTAAAATGGCACAATATTGATTCGTTGCAGGGAGAGATATGTTTTCGGGCACGGGAAATGCTTTTAATAATAAATTAATTGAAATTGTGGCCAAGGTTGGAAAATGAAGAGAAAAATAAATTTTTTCAAAATTTGCCAAAGTTATAGTATCTTCCAAGTACCGAAGGCGAAATTTTGGTTTGAGCTTACCGAAGGTCCGGGCAAGCTGAAAATTGGCAAAGATGTATATTGAAGTGTTCTAATAAACCCCCAAAATTCTCATAAAAATCCCAAGCCGGCGTTCCTCCAATTGAGGATTTTAGCCCCCTGGTGCGGTCTCGCCTATAGCTCACGTATTTTTACTTTTACGAAAAATTACCATTAAGCAAAGTTTAATTTGCCTATTACAGTATGTATTCTTTGTTTAATGGTAATTTTTCGTAAAAGTAAAAATATGTGAGCTATAGGCGAGACCGCACCTAGGGGGCTAAAATCCTCAATTGGAGGAACGCCGGCTTGGGATTTTTATGAGAATTTTGGGGGTTTATTAGAACACTTCAATATACATCTTTGCCAATTTTCAGCTTGCCCGGACCTTCGGTAAGCTCAAACCAAAATTTCGCCTTCGGTACTTGGAAGATACTATAACTTTGGCAAATTTTGAAAAAATTTATTTTTCTCTTCATTTTCCAACCTTGGCCACAATTTCAATTAATTTATTATTAAAAGCATTTCCCGTGCCCGAAAACATATCTCTCCCTGCAACGAATCAATATTGTGCCATTTTAAGGGTGGGTCCATTTTGTTGGCCTTATAACGCAAAAACTATCAACTTAACGTGAAAATGTCATAAGACCATTTTTGTAGATAATTACCTCCTCTACAAATTGTATCGAAAACTTTTTATTGTACGACTAATAAAAAACGAGATATTAAAAAAAAGGCCAATTTCGTGACCTTTGACCTCGAATAACCTTTAACGCGGACATGATATCGAGGTCGACTTTTTACATATTGTTTACAACGATGTCATAAAGATGTGTACCAAAATTCAGCTAGGTGGGAATTTTTCCGAGCTGAACCCCGTTTTTCGTCTAATTTGACTGGACTAGAAATTGTTATTTAAAAAAAAATGTATAATTAGGTTAGATTAAGTTGTGCGTTAAAAACTAAGAAATTACGTGAGTGTTAAAATTCGGTCGAACAATAAGGCAACGATGCTTCTTCGGAAGGTTCGAAAGATCGTCACGGCAACACGGGTGGTAAAGTTGAACGCTAAAACCAAAAACAATAGTGTAAATAATTAATGACAATTAACAAATTAATTAATTATCAAAAGTGCGATCAAACTTACCAGGAAGAATAGATATCAAAGTGGGAATGAGAAGAAAAGGAATATTTTTCAAAAAGCCTAGCAACGATGGAATAAATAAATGGCCTCTCACACGAACGCCAAAGCGAGGAGCACGTGAAAATTTCGGCTCCAGAAAAAGTTTCTTTATTGATTACAAATCAATAAGAAAAGTGTGTAGAACTAAAAAGTAAATGATTATTAGTAAAAGTGACAAAGAAATTTAAGTGAGGTTAATTAAAAAGTGAATGGTACATACTTGGAATAATATTGGCGAATGATGGTATGTAATTTGGATGAATCAATCCTATAATGGTCACTGGAGCACAGATGCACAGATCCAAAGGCGATATTTAAAGAAAATTTCTGAAAATTGGTAGAAACTTGGACAACGTGATTCAAGGCGAGAATTGTACTCAAAAAGAGCGGCATCTACGGGTGGTAAGAGAAACTTTGATATTTAGATAGCGACGCGAGTGCGAAATTTAAAAATAACATTAACACGGGTTTTGCGACACCACGTAATTAACTTTGGGGACGCGTAGGTTTAAGGAGTTATTATTTATTGTTTATTATTTGTTTATTAGCATAAGATTTGTTTTTGAATTATTTTGATGAGTAATAAATTAAATTGTTATTTGTTAACAAACATAGGCGTATCATTAGGGGATTTTTCCATCCCTACAAAAACGTTTATTTTCAGGAAAAGCATAGAACCGACTACTGAGGAAAGATTATTCATGCCAGGTAAAAATATTTAAAAGTGCTAGTTTTGGGAAATTAATTATTTCAATTAAAAATCAATATTCAATTAAACATTATAAATAAAAATTTGCGGGCAACGTGAAGATAAAAGAGTTTACCGCATATTTTATGCAGCCCAACGTGAGGCAAGTGAACACCGCAATATATTATGTAAAAATCGGCGAGAAGGCCAAAATTTACGCATATAAGAGAGACGGCGACCGCATCATACTGTCTAACCACCGAGCGTCTTACTATTCTAAAGAGGCGAGAACTGCCACAAAAGAAGAAATAAGTGCCGAATTTCACTTCTTCGAAGCCGAAGAATGTATTCTGTATGGCCCTAGTATACGCGATTAAGGGTAGGTTACGAATATCAACCACTATATATCCACCTCATTACAGCACGTAAAAGTTTAAAACGATTTATCTCAAAACTACATTTCTCAAGTCGGGCGCACATTTTCTAAACAAACTACTTGGCGGATTAACTTGATTTTTTTCATTTAGAATATATTTCAGGCTCCAGTCAGAACCTAAAATATCCAAAATATATTTAAAACTACCATTTTGCAGGCCGTGAAAAGTAAATATTTTGTTGAAAAAATCGAAGTTTTTTTTAAATCCTAGCCATTTTGTCATTTTTTTCTTAAATTAAATTTTCGAGGTTCCAGCTGTAGCCACATTCATAGAGAACAAGAATTTAAAAAATTCGTTTATTTCAGATAACTGGATCGTTGCGCCCGATTGGACAGTCATTTATAAACATGAGTTACGCGTCGATCTGTACCTTGTACAATTTTCAATAAAAAGCTTTACAAAAATTTTAGGTGTGAGTTTAAATGTGAATAAATAAGTATCCTAAATTTAAGCTCAATAGCTTTAACAGTTTTCTCAAATTTAATTCCTAAAAATCTGCTTGAAAACGACTGTTCACAGTAGGTAACCCCCTTAAGGGGTCACCATTGTGACTTTTTTCTATTGGCAGTTTTCGACTGATTTTTATTCTTGTCATTAGATTTATTTTAATGCACAAAAATACAGCCTACACAGGAACATGGTGACAAAATCAATAGCACCTACAAACACGGTATTCCTGTTCTAAAAATAGAAAAGATTAATTTTGATTAGAATGAACAATTCTAAGAAATTATTGATCTTGTTATAAAATGTAAACATATCCAAGAAGCGAACATAAAATTTAAAAAAGTTATAGTAATACAGATACCTAATGTTCAAAATTGACTCTTATATTTTTATAAGATCTCTCTTCTTGCAAAAATTAGCTTTATTAAAACTCATAAAATGGGTATTCAAGATCTTAAGCGAAATCTTTCAAAAATCAGGATGGGGTACGTATTTTCGCTCCCATTTCAAATTACAATTAGTCTTCAATCCTTTACACCTATTTGTGCTTTTGTTTTAGAGATATTTAAAAAATTCGATGGAGGGAGCTAACAAAAAAGTTACCTCCCCCCACCTATTTAGAATTTTGTATCCAAAATGGCCTTAATGATTGTATCGAATCGTAAATTAATTTGTGGTTTACCTGACCATGCCCACATAGCTGGAGCGCCACAGCAGCTGAGTTTAATTGCAGGGTTGGATTTTGAGGCTCCCCTGCAAACAAAATAAGCCGTCGGTGGACATGGGTGGCGTTACCCTTCCTTGCCCAGCGACGGCCATAGCAGCGCCGTAGCAAGCTCTTCTGGCGCCTGAGGCAAATTTGAATATATGCGCCCCCCTCCCAAAAGGTTCCTATCATTTCGCGGCGCTGACTTAGAGTAATGAAAACAAATGGATGCTTATCAGGAACTCATTTAGGACCAAGGGGTCTGGGGGGTATTCCATACCCCCCAGGTACACTTAATTTATTGTTAAAGAAAAACTTTCACTTTTACGTCCCTCGGTATTAATATCCCCTGCTGCCCCCCCCCCCCCGCCCGGATTACAAACGAAAATTGCAAAAGATCCAACGAAAAATAATAAATTTTGATGGTTCTGAATAATGGCAAGTGTACCTGGGGGGTATTCCATGCCCCCCAGTATTCCATTCCATAGCCCCAGACCCCTGGTCATATGATATCGATTTTATCGTTAGGAACTTATGTCCAAGATGTCCAAGGGCTTCAAAGGCAGCTTTTTTAATAATGTTCTTAAGATTTTTCCATTCCTGCTCTATGTCCTCGTTGGACTGGATGTATTTATTTTGTTCATCTAATCTTCTTTGGTATAATTCTCTTATCGAATCTTCTTGCAGTAGGTAGATTTTAAATAGTTCTCTGTTGTCAGTATTACTATGCTTTTTAGCCATTTTGCTTCTATTTTTATGTTTGCACCTAGTAGATAATGATCAGTCCCTACGTCAGCACTCCTAACTACTCGAACATCTCTGACAATTTCAGAGGTTTTGTCATTAGTCAAGATGTAATCAATTGTGGAAACCTGTCCTCTAGCGGACCATGTGTATTTATGTATTCGCTTATGTTTGAAAAAGGTATTCATTATCTTTGTGTTATTATAACACGCGAAATCTCTAAGTTTCTTCCCAATATATCTTCGTTATGGTTTCCAATAACTCTAGGCATAGGTATTCTACCGATTCTGGCATTAAGGTCTCCTCCAATTATAAGGTAATCGTTTTTCGCAATATTATCCACTACATTTTGGAGTTGTTCGTAAAACGCTTTTGTTTCTTCTTTCTTACCTTCTTCTGGTGCATATACTGCTATAAAGGTCATGTTGCCTCTATCGACTTTACATCTTAGTGTAATAATTCGTTCATTTATCCAGCTATAAGAACTAATTCGGTTTTTCCATTTGTTATTTACTAAAATAGCTACACCTGCAGCTGCTCTTTTCTCTTGTGGAACTCCTCCATAGATCATTGTGTATCCTGCTAAGTCGCAACTACCCTGTAGTTTTTCTTCGTTTCACTTATCAATGCAATGTCTATTCTCCTTTCTTCTAACGTTTTACATAACTCATCTACCTTGTTTGAAATCTCGCGTACGTTCCAGCATCCTACATTTACGTAATCTCGTATACCCAATCGTTTGTTCCTTATTAGTTTGCGTTCCGTCATAATTAAATTCTGTCCTATATCCGAGGCTAAGCTTGCGTGATTGAAAGTCGTATGTTAAGTCGGCGCCCTCCGTTTACGTTAACGTGCGAAAACAGATTTATTGATACCAGCGACGAAACGGCCACTAGACTGCTTCGTCATTTCTACCCCGACGACGACGTCGATACGAGACTCAGACACAGAGAACTGCGACATATGTTTAATTCGCCCTACGTGTGTGATACACCGGATGAAGAGGAGTTCACAGAGGGAGAGGTATTGGACGCATTAAATTCCATGAGTCCAAACAGGGCGCCGGGCATTGACAACCTCACGTCGGATATATGCGGCGTGGTCGCGGAGGCCTACCCTGAATTCATTACTAAACTAATGAACTCGTGCCTGACAACCGGCCACTTTCCGAAGCCGTGGAAGAGTGCCTATGTGAAGATCTTGCCCAAGCCGAATAGGTCCGATCCAACGGACCTATCGGCCTTTAGGCCCATAGGACTATTGCCCGTCTTCGGAAAGCTGCTGGAAAAGCTGTTCACCAAGCGTTTAACGTATTTTGGTGTTCAGCGTCAGGCATGGAGTCCTAAACAGTATGGATTCAGGGAACATACCTCTACGATCAACGCCCTGCATGATGCTATATCGATTATCCGCCGTGAGAAAAGTCGTAAATGTCTGGTACTTGGTGTATCCTTGGATATCAAAGCGGCGTTCGACAACGCTTGGTGGCCAGCGCTATTCAACAGACTGCGAAACATTTCATGCCCGCGGAACATATATAACTTGATTAAAAGTTATATCGCCGATCGGTCTGTTGAGCTGGCCTACGCTGACGGGAAGTCGCGCAAGACCATGACCAAAGGATGCATCCAAGGCTCTGTTTGCGGACCTACTTTTTGGAACATTATACTGGATGAACTTCTCGATGTAGGTTTACCGGAGGGATGTCATCTGCAAGCATTCGCGGATGACGTCCTTCTAATCGTGAGTTCGCCCAGTGTAATGCAGATGGAAAGTCGTGCCAACGCAGCTCTACTTGCGATCAGTGAGTGGGGCGCAGGTGTTAAATTAACATTTAGCGCTCCGAAAACTCAAGCAATAGCCTTCACTCCAAAAACCAAATTTTGTAGAATTTCCTTCGGCAACACTGTTTTGACTTATGAGCCTCACATTAAAATTCTAGGTATTATTTTAGATCAACACTTGAAATTCAATGAACACGTTCGACACATCATAGTCAAAGCCAACAAAATTTTTAAATCTTTATGTCGGTTCGTACGGCCCACGTGGGGTATTAATCCACGAAATGTGGAGACAATATACCACGCGGTCATCGAACCGACCATTACTTAAGGTTCTTTTATTTGGAGTGGAGTGCTAAGATACAAGTACGTGCTGGGTTGGTTGCGATCTTTTCAGCGGGCATTCGCCGTCAGGGCTACGCGCGCATTTCATACGGTCTCGGCAATATCTGCGTTGGCCTTAGCTGGATTTACTCCAATCGAGCTAAGGATAAAGGAGGTGGCAGGGGTAGAGCAAGTGAAAATGGATGGTACTTTCGATCGACTTCCGGACGACGTCGTCTTGCAAAATCGTACGTCGCCAGCGGAGATGTTGCATCCCCGCTATAGACAAACGATCAGTTTCGTAAAAGCAAACGACTCGCTGGAAGTCGATCGAATATGCGACCAGGTCGATGTTGCTATATTTACCGATGGCAGCAAGCAGGAAGGTGGGGAGGTCGGCGCGGCAATCGTCATATACCGTGAAGCTCGGCAAGAGACCCACAAGTACCGGTTAAACGGTACTTGTAGCGTGTTTCAAGCCGAGTTATATGCGATTGACGCCGCCCTGACTTGGATCTCCCCCAGGAGGTTACACTCAGTGTGTATTTTCTCCGACAGCCTCTCTTCGCTTGTTACCATCGCTAATAGGAGTAGCACCGTACCTTTGGTCACCTCCATCCATCGTTCACTGCTCAAACTGAAGGACCAAACGATCATCAGATTTGCGTGGGTAAAGGCTCATTGCGGCATTGAAGGGAACGAGGTTGCAGATCAATGTGCCAAAGACGCGGCTGTTTCACACAGTCGCATGGCATACAACCAGTTCCCTCTAAGTTACGCAAGAAGGGTGATCCGCCTTGAGTCGGCATGTACTTGGGATACCGAGTACAGAAATGCCGTCCAAGGTTCGACCACCCGGCAGCATTTACCTACGCTACATGATGTTCGCTTGTTCCGAAGTGCCGTTGATACCTCCTTTGAAATGACGCAGGTATTGACGGGTCACTCGTTTGCGCGCGAGTATCTATACAGATTCAAGATCAGTCCTGTTGATGTGTGCCCCTGCGATTCAAAAAGTAGGCAGACTCTACATCATTTGTTGTCTTGCTGCCCGAAATGCGTCCAGCAACGCCACACCTACACCTCTCATTGTTCGCTAGTAAATATATCACCCTTTGTCATTTCAGAAATCATTGCAAATAAATCTATCACTAAACTTTTCATAACCTTTTGTAAGTCTATCATTAACACTCTTAAACACTTTAACACCCCCCCTTAGTCTGCCTAAAATGGATTTATGCATCACCTAAATTAATCAAAAAAAATAAATAAAATAAAATGAAAAAAATTATGTTAAAGTTATTAATTCAATTCACTCATTCATATTTAAATTTTATTATCATTTTCTCTCTATTTAGCCGCTGCCGTAGTAGCGCTCATTTGTTCCTTTATTAATTTTATTAACTTAATAAAAATTGTTATAAACTCATCAACATTATTTTCACCACCATGTATCACCACCATTCTTGTGTCATTTAATTGTTATGTTATTGTTTATTATATTATTATGTATCCCATTGCATAAATATACTCCCTCTCTAGGTGGTTAACCTAGGGAGGAAACAGGAAAAAAAAAAGTCGTATGTACATATGTCCCTGTATAGGAGACTACCCTATAGCAGGTAAGGCCAGTAAGGGGGTTGCCCTTTCAGAGCTTCTGTCCCAGCTCCCAGCTGTTATACTCCTCTGCTGGTAGGAGTTTTATTGTATCTGCAATTTCCTACAGTTACGTTGTTATGGTTATACCGCCAATACTCGGTCGCCAGAGCCTCGTTAGTTATATCAGGGTGTACCACGTGAAGGTGAGGTTGACATTTGAGTGTGAGAGGCTATATTTTCGCTTACAACACCGCCTTAGCACCCCAAATATAAAATATTACATAAGAAAACATTCAAACACAATTTTCTTACAAATACTAAAAATGGGATTTGTCTAACCTCCCTTCCCCTTGGTCTCATTTGGTTACGTTTTGCAACCCCCCCCCCGCAGGGGGTGGACGTCCGTTATGTATAACCCCTTACACGCGTACTACGGTGTAACGAATCTTACCAGATTGATAGTTTATCTAATTGTCGATTATTCCGTTTATGTAACGAAAAAATCTGATGTGGCCAGCACATGACTTCCCTATAAGGAATCATTCCTTTATCGTTCATCCACGATACACTTACAACGGTATGCTTATTATTTTTCTCAAACACGTCTACTATCGCGCATTACGTCACGTGCGAATTAAATTACGAACGATCGTGTACGAACGTGGTACGAACTGTACTCGTGACTCAAATTATCTGTCGAATTCAAATTATTTGAAATTATTCGAATTTGTGAAAATTGAAAATTCTATTATTAAATTCGAAAATGCCGGGTTGTGCAGTTGCGAAATGTGGTAATAATAATAAAACGACAAAAGGGACGAAAATCAAATACTTCCGATTTCCACAAATTGAAGACATTTCTAAAAAATGGATTGTTGCATGTCATCGTGAGGATAAAATAAACCTAAAAAGTGGTATGTTGTTTTATGAAACAAAAATTTTCGAGAACCGTTGAAAAACAATCCCAAAAACCGACTTTTTAAAAGTAGGGAAAATAAGCATCGAATATGCCGCGGCTCCACGCGGGAAAATGCATCACACGTTCCCTTCGAATCGAGTGAAATTTTTTCGTTCCGATTTGAATTTTTCTTTGAAATTCGGATAGGTGGGGGTGTGATTAGTAGATATTAATAATAAATATTATCAAAAAAATGGAAAATAACCGGTGTATTTGCGCAAAAGTGCAAGATGGTTCGCATCACAATTCCAATTCGCACGTGACGTCACACAACCTGCGTATGAGCATACCGTTGTAAGTGTATCGTGCGTTCATCTAAAGATTCGCAGAAATATTATTTAAATTTTATTTTATTATTTAATTAAATTATTAAATTTCGTTCTTCAAGTAAAGTGCTACTTCCGGTTTAGGGATTTCCTCCAAAATCACATGGTGCTTTAGTATACTGATTAAAGTGTTAAATATGAAATTTGGTTACTAGATAACAATTCGTTCCTGAGATATTTAAGAAAAACCATTTCGTCCTTCAAGTGAAGTGCTACTTCCGGTTTAAGGATTTCCTCCAAAATTAAATGGTGCCTTTGTATACCGATTAAAGTGTTAAATATGAAATTTTGTTACTATATAACAATTCGTTCCAGAGATACAGAACTTACAGACATTTTGCGTTACATACATCCATACAGACATACATACAGACATACATACATACATACAGACATCATTGCGAAAGTAGTCAAAACGGATTCAGAAATGCTCAAAACGGATATTTCCGTTAAAATATCGACATCGAATTTTTTCATGATTACAATACTTCCTTATAGGGAAGTAAAAATGAGATCGGACCTAGTAAAGCTTCACGTACACTATACATCACATCAGAACGGAATGGAATGGAACAATCGAAAAAATTAAATATGTACAAAAACATAATATGGAGATAAAACACTACGCACTACGATGGAAAGAATCGGACTAGATTTGTTTTTATTGATCCATTTCGTGCCGATCCGACCTGTAGCGGCTACATTGACCGGAGGGGTCTGGGGGTTATAGAACAACTCCCAGCCTATGGGGATCGGAACGGTCATAAAACTGAAGAATAATCATTTTTTCAAAGTAACGGAAAAGGTTGGCTGTTTTTTTTGGGGTTTTTGATCGTTTATGCTCATTAAAGTTAATGTTTATTCTAATGGTTACCGATTAAGTTTCTTTGGAATTAAAATGGTTTGGAAATAAATCGGTAAATTTTTATGATGTATATTTTGCGCCCTTCCATTGAAACAAGTCACGAGCCGCCACTGGCTTACAGGATTTCAGGAATAATGCCAATAACAAGAAATACAGAAATTTCTTCAAATTTTTGCGCCTTCAAAATTCTGGCGCTTCGCTATTTGTTTCACATTTTCTGGCGCGCAATATTAAAATTCGCGTCACCATGGCCATCACCATGGCCCATCTCACCTTGTTGGCTGTCGCTCGAAACAATGCCGAAGACGTCATTCCGGTCCATTGTCTCAAGTTTCGCAGCCAAGATATTCTCCGTCGTCCGGGTCCTCTTCTACCTTCAATCTTCCCTTGCAAGATCAGCTGAAGTATGCGGTACTTGTCGTTGCGCATCACATGGCAAAAATATCGGATTTTCCTCTCTTTTATTGTGTCTATCATTTCCCTGTCCTTTCCCATTCTTTGCAATACCGTCTCGTTAGTAACCCTGTGTGTCCACGCAATTCTAAGCATACGCCTGTAGCACCACATTTCGAACGCTTCCAGCGTCTGACAGAGTCTTCTGTCAGGGTCCACGCCTCGACGCCATACAGTAGGACAGAAAATACGTAACACTTCAGCATTCTTGTTCTAAGGTAGATATTCAGATTCATGCTGCAGAGCATCCTCTTCATTGTCATGAATGTGGATCTCGCTCTTTCTATTCTGTTTCTGATTTCTCGTGTATGATCCCAACCTGCATTGAGTGAGCTGCCCAGGTATGTGAAGGACGTGACACTTTGTATGTAGAGTCTCTCCGTATACTTGACATTGGGCGACAAGATTTTAACATGGAACATGTTTTTACGGTCGTTACCTCGCAAAAATCGACACCAAAAACCGACACCAAAAACCGACACGAAAATTCGACACGAAAAATCGGCACCACATGTATAATTCAAATTTATAGTTTATAATTTGAATATAGAGTATTTTGTCTTGCTGATGACCATGCGACTTTTGTTTTCGCTATATTGAGTCGCATTCCGTATCTTTCACTGGACTATATTACTGCATCCAACAGCCTCTGCAGTCCTTCCTGGCTATCCGCTAGGAGAACTGTGTCATCGGTATATCTAAGGTTATTAATTATTTTTCCGTTTACTACTATGCCTTCAGCGGACTCTTCTATAGCTTCTCTGAATATATTTTCTGCGTATAAGTTAAACAGCAGAGGTGATAGTACGCAACCTTGTCTAACTCCTCTTTGGACTTGGAATTCTTCTGATGTAGCCTTCAACCCGAACAGATCCCGTCTGTCTCCAGTACAGGTTGCAAATGATACGCTTGTCTCTCTCCTCTATCGTTGTTTTGTTTAAGCTCTCGATTAGCTTTCTATGTTGGACTTTGTCAAAAGCTCTTTCGAAGTCAATGAAGCAAGAGTATACGTCGCAGTCAACGTCTCTTGCTCTCTGGACTAGTACTTGCATGCAAAATAAGGCTTCTCTTGTACCCACACCGTTTCTGAACCCGAATTGAGTTTCGCCCAGGTGTTCTTAGATTTTTCGAAAAATTCTCCCATGCATCACGTTCAGAAAGATCTTCAGCATATTTATATGACTCATCAAGCTTATAGTTCTATGGTCTTCGCATTTTTTGGCGTGAGGTTTTTTCGGTATCGGTATGAATGTTGATGTCAACCAGTCTTGAGGAATTTCTTCCGTATCGTATACTTTATTGAAGAACCTTACCAAGAAGTCAGTCCGATCATCCTCCAACACTTTCAAGAGCTCTCCATGTATTACGTCTGGACCCGTTGCTTTATAGCTCTTTAGCCTTTGTATTGCTTTCAGTATCTCATCTTCAGTGATTGGCATTCCTTCTGTAGCTTTATTTATGCTTGTGGGAGAGTTCCCGCGTCCATCATCTTCAAATATCTCTCTCATATATTGCTTCCATCTCGTCTTCCTCTGGCCATGGTCCATCAGTATCTTTCCATCTTTGCTAGTTAATGCTGTCACATTCTTCGGTTTCCAAACGCCTACCGCCTCCTTCACTCTTTTATGTATACAGTTAAAGTTCCTTATTCGCGGGGGATACGTTCCATAACTATGCCGCGAATACAGAAACCGTGAATATGGAATGGTAATTTGTATGGGAATATAGGGGATACGTTCCAAGGTTAGAAAATAAAATAAAAATATATCAAAATAAATGCAAGAGACACGTGTTATTTAATCAAAGTTCATGCAACGAATGGCAAGTTGAACAATTCAACAAGTACGATAGCGGCCAAGACAGCTTATATCAAATTATAGCACCTTGTCGGCAAAAATTTTGCTTTTGTCCAAGAACGTTAGGTTTAGCCACAATAATATTTTCTCTTTATAAATACTTGGGCGCCTACTTGTTTGTTTTGATAGGTGAGTGGTGTTAATTCGTAATTGAATATCTTGCGAATCACTTTTAGATTTGTTAATAATAAGCATTTCTTTAGAAAAAATGTATGATATCATTTCTCATAAGTATGTAATTATGTTCTAACACAATTTTGCAATGCAAGTGTCTGAATTCTTTTAGATAAAATACACAGCAGATATCATTTTAAAAGTGCGAAATTGTAATTTTAATTATAAATCTTTGAAGTAGTACAAACATTGTATATTGTTAGTTTTTGATCCGCGAATAACGAAATTTTCAACCGCGAATACAAGAAGTGGTTGCATTTTTTAAATCCGCGAATACTGAAAACGCGAATAACGAAACCGTGAATAAGGAGCTTTAACTGTATTGTAAACATCGTGCTTGCTTTGCAACATCTCTATCTCCTCACATAGTTCTTTCAGCCAGTCTTCCTGGGCTTTTTTAATTTTGTGATTAATTAATGTATTTATTCTTCTGTATCTTGGATTGTCCTTGTTTTTATATTTTCTTCTTGTATCCATCAGTTGCATGATTTCGTCAGTCATCCATTTCTTTATCTTTCTGTTTACTCCCGATTTTAGATGTTGCTCCGCTGTTGTGATCATCATATCTTTGATTGTTTTCCATGTTTCTTCTATGTCGTTTACATTGTCCACATCCCTTTGCTTTTCCATTTCCAATATTTTTACACTCATGTCTTGTCTTATTTTTTCCTTAATTTCGTCATCTTTCAATTTCCTTATGTCTATTTGTGGTTTGAGTGATCTATCGTGTACTACCTTTTTTAAGCGTGTTCTTACTGTAGCTATCAGTAGATTGTGGATCCATGTGGATCTTTAATGTAGTGGTTTCCCGTTGCCTTCTACATTCTATGCCGTTGGCCCTCTATGATGGCTCTTCCGTCTTTGAAGATAGTTTCTTATCTTCGGGGCAAGAGAGTATCCTTGTCTCTTGATAGAGATACATATACCGGCATTAGTTCGGTTGATGGTACCTGTTTGGTCCGCGGGAGGTATTTCATTTCCAGTGGCGGATTTAACAGGTGGGCAAAAGCGCGCTTGCCCATTGGGCCCCCCCGACGGGAGGCATTAAGGGCCCCTCTTGCTAAAAGTTACACTTTCGATTTTTTTTTTAAAAATGTTTCGGTGATCGATTGGCTCTTCTTACTTAACCTAACGTGGTGGCATTCAATCCTATCATTCATCGACGTTGCTGAAGTGGAATTACAGAAAAAGAAGTGGATCTTTTGATGGCCCAAAATTGTCTTCAGAATGTAATGAAGAATTTGAAAAACTTGCGCGCAGAAAGCAAGTACGATTTTTTTGTGTCGAAAGCGAAATCTCAATGGGAGAACATGGGATGGAAGAATCCGGATTTTTCGATCACCAGACGACGACGAACGAAAAAAATGCCCGGTGAGAAAGCTGACGACAGTCCTCTGGATATGGCAACGAAACGTGCCATATGGCCAACGTTCAAAATGCTCGATAAATAAATTCAAACCATTTTATACTGATAAATTTCTTGAAACACATACCTATCACTTCCAATGAAACACTTGAGCCAAAATAAATTCTTGTGTACACAATTCAATAGGGGTAGGGGGGCCCTAATGCAATTTTGCCCACCGGGCCTTTTTCCTTAAATCCGCCACTGTTCATTTCCCTCCTTCAACCCATATCTGGGAGGCATTCCCCTATCCGCCACCTGGGGACGCGTTCTCTAGGGATGCAGGCAACCCCCCGCCTTGACACGAATAAAATATATAAAATAAATTTGAAATTTGTTATTACTTCAAATTTAAAAATACACGCCTAAATTTTTAACAAACAGCGTGCGGTTACAAATATCAATAGCGGGAAACGACATTTGCCGAACGTTTCCGGTTAGTTTTACGGCCCACTGGGCAATATTTACGTTACAAGTGTGAATAACTTTAATATTTACAAAAGTAAATCAAATTACCGAAAAAATTTGCTCCTTCTCATAAGAAAACGTGCAACGAAAACCTTCAAGTGATTAAGTTTTGCAACCAGCTCGAAAATTATACTTAACCTAAAAAAAATTTTGTTTTGATTTCTGTTTATTAACGTACTTGATGGTATAAATTAACAGAAAATGGTAAATTTTGGTTATTTATGACTGGCGAAACGGTACGTTTGAATTAGCTTGATTACAAAAATTAAGTTTGTACGAAGCACTGCTTGCAACTGTACGATGGCTTTTGTAGAAAATAAATATGTAATTGATGGTGTTCTGTATAATATCATGGAAACGCAGGATACTCACGATAAAATACAGAACGGTAAGTTTAGTAATTTTGCTTGCACTATATATTTAAATTACTACGACATCTGTTTTAGATTCGGAGTTTGCATCGTCATATGTACGTGAAAATTCAGGAGAATTAGATTTCCAGCCATTGAATGCTTCAGAAGGTAAGTAAGACAACATCCAGAGTTAAAGGTTTGGTTGCATCCAACAATTAAACGAAATATAAATTGGAAATCGACAAAATTGAATAATAAACTTTTGTTTCTAGATTCTTCATTTACGTGGAAGCATACTACGATTCATTTATTATTGGAAGAATATAAACGAAGGCAAGAAAGATTTAAAACTCCTACCATTAAGAAAAAGGATTTATGGGCTGAAATTCAAATGGAATTTGAAAAACATGGATATATTGTAAGTACGGAAGCTTTGGATAAAAAATTTAGAAACATGAAGAAAACGTACTTACAAATTCGTGATAAAAAGCAGAGAACTGGTGGGACGGTTGCGTGGCAATATTACAATACTTTTTGTTGTTTAATAAAGGATGATAAAATAACTCCTATGAATGCGACAATAAAAGTAGAAAATATTCGAGAAAATAAATCAAACAGTCATAAACCTATATCGATATCGCATGTTGTGAGTAGTATGGTAGTGGATGACGAAGAAAACATGAACGTAATCCCTCAAATGGTTAATTTAACATCCGTTAACATGAAACCCATGCAGCAAAACGCTGATGTGACTGTGGGATCGAATAATCCACCTCCATCGAGTAGTAGTAATCCCGTAACTTCTCCCGATGCTTCATTTTGGGCAGAAATGTTACAAACGGAAAAATTGAAATTACAAGAAGCAAAAAAGCTACGCCAAGCACTGGAAAGCATGGTGAGTGTACAAAAAGAACGGAATATATTGTTAGCTAAAATAATTCAAAATTTCGGAAAGGAGACCAGATGAAACTACATTCAAACTTTTTTGTTTGGAAGATCTTTTTCGGTGGAAAGAATTGCTGCAATGAGCATCTCGTGGGAAGCAAGAATGTTGCTTTAGACACTTGGAAAAGTGAAGATTGTTGAAAAAGGATGTACAAAAAATTGTGGAGTTGAATTGTTTCAGACTTTTGTTTCTTGTTCTTCCATGTGTGGCAATTTTTTGTTTTGTTTAGAAATATATTTTATATTGAATTTGGGTTAAAATGTATCTATTCGCCTTGATCCTTCTCAATTGAAATCCTTGGTATTTTTTTAGACTGTCATCTTATTTGTTAGTTTAGCGAAATTTGAAATTATTAGAAAGTTATAAGAATTTTTAAGCTCCCTGCTAGGTTTGGCATCCTACTTGTACAGAAAACTTGGGAAAGTTTAGGAATTTTGCATTTTTAGTGTTAAGTGAGGGAAATAACATTTTGGGCCAGGAAAATATTTTAATAGATATCAATTTTGAAATTTAACGTTCTCATATTAAAATTATTTTTATTTTCGAGCAAAATTTGCTTCCCCCAATTTTTTGAGGTTTCCTGAATCCATTTTGAAATTTGAAATAATTTGAAAATTAATAGAATTTTTAAGCTCCCTGCTAGGTTTGGCATCTTACTTGTACAGAAAACTTGGGAAAGTTTAGGAATTCGCATTTTTAGTGTTAAGTGAGGGAAATGACATTTTGGGCCAGGAAAATATTTTAATAGATATCAATTTTGAAATTTAACTTTCTCATATTAAAATTATGTTTATTATCAAGCAAAATTTGCTTCCCCCAGTTTTTTGAGGTTTCCTGAATCCATTTTGTATTTGAAATAATTAGAAAGTTATTTGGCATCCTACTTGTACAGAAAACTTGGGAAAGTTTAGGAATTTTTAGTGTTAAGTGAGGGAAATGACAATTTTAGACCGAGAGCCAGCAAGAAAAACGACGTATGATTAGCGAAACGCTGAAACTTTTTGAGAAGTTAGCCAGTGTTATAAAGAACAGGGAAACGCAAGTATGGCGGCCCGTATGTGTCGGTGTTGCGCTGCGCAATTTTTTGAATGTGTCAAAAAAAACTATGCCCTTGGGGAATGAGCTAAAAGGTAATTCTGGTTTTATATCATATATTCGATAGCCAGAGTATGAAGGAGTCGTATGCCATACCGATGCGGCGTCTCAAACTGTCCTCCATACTGAATTAAACGTGTCATTTATTTTATGTTCTCTTGAAATACTAGCGAAAAGCTAATTTTTTATCCAACCATACAAAAAGATGTCTCATCACCGATTATGACCATGCCATACTGTTTCGGTGTCCCTAGTACACGCCATACTGATTTAAAGATGTCGAATTTTTCACCAGTCCATGTATGATAGGAATATATCTGGAAAAGACAAGTATCGATTGATTTTAATGTCTAGAAGACAAGTCTGTATGTGCCATACCGATTGGATGTCTCGAACGTGAGAAATTAACCTTTAAAGTTGTAAAATTTTCACAAGTGTCATGTATAACAGGCGAAAGTGCCATACTCATGTTTTTGAGACATATTTAATGTCTGGAATACGAATAAATATGTGCCATACCGATACCATGTCTCTAAGGCGAGAAAAAAACCTGTAAAGTTGTAAAATTTTTGACGCACAAGGCCGGGGATTGTTGTTGGGATGACGCGAGAGGGACGCGCGGGGTTCAACAGGGAGGGGGACGAAACTGCGAAGCCAGGCAGCCGGCACCGGCCGCAGTACGTTACGAGGTGTCGAATGTAATAGTATTCTTTCGAAATTCTATTTGAAAAGTGAATGCTGTATAACTATGAGTGAAAGTAGTGATGATGAAGGTGCAGTGTGTTTCATTTGTAAATCCGGCAATGAAAATGTTACTTTGTTTAAACCAGAAGCGTTTGAAAAGTGCAAAGCGTCTCTTATGAAGCGTGAATGAAGTGCGATTGGCTTCATTCTTCAAAGCTTACAGCATCAAAGACACCAATCAGACATTCGATAAAGCCGTTCAAAGTTTTGATGCTTCTCTAATTCCACCATGGAGAGCCGAATTGTTTCAACAGTTAATGAGGGTTCTGTACGTCAGCACCATTTGGTGCAATGCAAATTTACAGTACCCATCATGTAACGATTCTGCTGATGGTTATGGCTGGAAATTGTTCGAAGGCGCTTACACTTTCTATTGGTTCGAGGGTGATGCAATGCCATCAACAATCAACGAGATAGTGATTGAAAATCTAAACGACGACGCGACAACCGAACCAGACGATGAACAGCCAGATGAAGACGAAGGTTAATATATAAAATTACATTTTACAATCATGCATAAAAAATAGTTGCAGTGTATATGATTGAATATCACCGATTTCTAACAATTGCAGAAACTGTCAGCTCTGACGAGGACGACGAAGATTGGGTTGAAGAGGAACACGACAAAGATAGTGATTTAGATGATTTTAATTACAACGTATCATCAGATGAAGACAGCGATGAAAATGAAACATATAATGAGAACGAATAATGCGAAACATATAATGTAAATTTAATGTATTTAATTTCTTTAATAAATTATGTTAGTCCTAATTTTTCTTGAAACCATTCATTTCATATCACTTCTTCATTAATGTAACGATTAGAGAATTATCTTACAATGCTTACCAATGATTTTATGAATATTTTGAAAAAAAAATAGTTTTTTCATCATGGCAGCCATTATATACCTCCTATCAGTATGGCATTGCATCTATTCATCACAATGGACCACGAGGGTCATAAAAACGGACCGCTATACTTTCACCTATGATACATGGACTGGTAAAAAATTTGACATCTTTGAATCAGTATGGCGTGTGCTTATGGACACCGAAACAGTATGGCATTGCATCTATTCATCAAAATGGACACCGAAACAGTATGGTATGGTCATAATCGGTGATGAGACATCTTTTTGTATGGTTGGATAAAAAATTAGCTTTTCGCTAGTATTTCAAGAGAACATAAAATAAATGACACGTTTAATTCAGTATGGCGGACAGTTTGAGACGCCGCATCGGTATGGCATACGACTCCTTCATACTCTGGCTATCGAATATATGATATAAAACCAGAATTACCTTTTAGCTCATTCCCCAAGGGCATAGTTTTTTTTGACACATTCAAAAAATTGCGCAGCGCAACACCGACACATACAGGCCGCCATACTTGCGTTTTCCTGTTCTTTATAACACTGGCTAACTTCTCAAAAAGTTTCAGCGTTTCGCTAATCATACGTCGTTTTTCTTGCTGGCTCTCGGTCTATTTGGGGCAGGAAAATATTTTAATAGGTATCAATTTTGAAATTTAACTTTCTCATATTAAAATTATGTTTATTATCAAGAAAATTTTGCTTCCCCCAGTTTTTTGAGGTTTCCTGAATCCATTTTGAAATTTGAAATAATTAGAAAGTTATAAGAATTTTTAAGCTCCCTGCTAGATTTGGCATCCTAGTACTTGTACAGAAAACTTGGGAAAGTTTAGGAATTCGCATTTTTAGTGTTAAGTGAGGCAAATGACATTTTGGGCCAGGAAAATATTTTAATAGATATCAATTTTGAAATTTAACTTTCTCATATTAAAATTATTTTTATTATCAAGCAAAATTTGCTTCTCCCAGTTTTTTGAGGTTTCCTGAATCCATTTTGAAATAATTAGAAAGTTATAAGAATTATTAAGCTCCCTGCTAGATTTGGCATCCTACTTGTACAGCAAACTTGGGAAAGTTTAGGAATTTTGAATTTTTAGTGTTAAGTGAGGGAAATGACAATTTGGGGCAGGAAAATATTTTAATAGGTATCAATTTTGAAATTTAACTTTCTCATATTAAAATTATTTTTATAATCAAGCAAAATTTGCTTCCCCCAATTTTGTGTGGTTTCCTGAATCCATTTTGATAATTTTTGGAAAAATAAACATGATAATTTCTAAGTGAAGTAACCAAATCATTTCAAATTTTTAATTATGTTTATTTTTGAAGGTTTATTTGAAGCTATAATTCATCAGAACTTCAAAATGAAGTACGTAAAAAAAGGCCAAAAATTATTAGGTACTATAAAATTTCCTACATTTTTTATTCTATTAGTTTTTCTCTCAAATTTATATTCGAGATGAAATGTAATTATACAGGGTGTTTCATGAAAGTTTGCTGACTTATTCTACTAAAAATATAGTTGCTAATAACTTTGTATCTTATTTATAAGTCGATCGTTAATTTTTTAATAAAATTAAATGTATTAAGTAAGATAAAATTAAAAGATCAGGAACTACGGTGAGGATGTAGTAATGCTTGCCACTACGAACTAACTTGTAACCTTCCTAATGGAAAGATTAAGGTTTATATAGGCCCCTCCTGCAAAAAAATTCTGAGAATGTATTATCAAAATTTTGAGTAAATCGATTTTGAAGTTAGCTAATTTTCATGTAATTCAGTGGTGGATTAACGAGATTCTGGGGCGCGTCGCTCATTCTGTGGTCAGTCCGTGCGCTATGAATGACCTTAACACTTAGAATATTTCGCACCGGCAGTTCCGATCTAGATCTGAACTACACCGCACGTCAATTTTTGCGTTCTTTAATTTTCACGAATTAAGTTCAAAAAGTAATTTTCATTACTGTTCTCTAAACGATAATTTAATATAGAAGTGAAAGTGCTACATCAAGACCCCTTTCTATTTAAATTTTCGTCGTCAAAGCGTTTAAACACGCTTATAAGTGACTTCCCAGTTTCCCGGCAAAAAAGAACCCGCCATTTGTTAATGTGACGTAGCTAGCTACGTCACAATTAGCAAACGGTTGCGCGCTCTGTTGCCCCCTTCCCCTTTCGAGGTCATCACCGACGTTCAGAAGCGAACGTAAACAAGGTTAGTGTACTGAACTTGACCTAGATTCTTTTCAGATTATAATTTTATCGCAACCTAACAAAAATTTTGTCAGTCAACAAATTCCTTTTCCTTTTAAATTTTCAAGTTCATTCAGATTTAAATAAAGGTTGATTCACAACACTTAATTAAATTTCAGATTTAAAAATTAAACTTGCATTCAATTAAAACCAGCTGCTTCACAGATATAAATTTATTCAAATTTAATCTAATCATTTTAGATTTCGCAACATAATTTAATTTAAAAAAAAATTTTTATTTTAATATTTAAATTAACTGTACGACATGACGATTACTAACGACATGACCATGACCCCTGAAAACTTCAAAACCCTCCTCACGTTATTTGCTAGTCAAACTGCCATCATCGAAGGTTTACGCGCTGAAATCAGCAAACTTACCGCCCAATTAGCCGCGAAAGACGCCAAACCTCCCAAGGTCGTGCAACCACCTCCGGTCGCACAACCACGCGCAGACGCCCCCTCAGGGAAAAGGAAGGAGAAGACCCCCTTCCCCCCTCTACCGACCTCCTCCTCCACTAAAAAGGTAGCCCCTATCAAGGCCAAAACGATCAAACCAGCCACGACCAAGAAAGCTGACCCTCCGCGCCCCCTTATGGAATCCGCTATTCTTAAGCCGCGACGCTCGCTCCGTGCAGTTATACCTGCACATACCCGCTCCATTGTCCAACCTCCATCAGAGGCAATGGATATCCAAGCCTCCACCTCCACTGGCGGTGACACCTTCGTCACCCCAAGCGACCGCAATCTTAAACGCGCCCGCTCCAACGTCAGCAATGACAGTGAAACTTCCGGGCCCGCTACCAAGAACAGGTTCGCCTGTCTCGAGGTAGAAGACACCCCAACCGATACCCAAGCCGAACGCGACGATGATAACGGCATGGACACCAATAGCCCCCAAATCGACATCAACGATTCCCAATCGAACTCCCAGGGTGCTTCACACCCAGACCCTACCACATACTCCTCCTCCAGCCGAATCCCCCCAATTGTCCTCCGTACAAAGGACAACTGGCCGGCCATCAACAAAATGATTCGCGATCGGAAAATTGCCACCACCAAAATCCGCACGCTCGTGGACGGCATCTCAATCCAGCCGGCCACCGAGACAGACTACCGGGCCCTCAGCCGTTTACTTGAGGAAAAATCCCTCCCCTCGCACTCCTATTCTCTCCCTCAGGACAAACTACTTAAAGTGGTTATCCAAGGTCTTCCAATCACAATAACAGCCGCAGAAGTCAAAGAAGACCTTGAATATCAAGGCTTCAATATTCAATCAGTTTTTCAGATGCGCCAAGGTCGCGATAAAAAACCTATGCCATTATACCTTCCCAGTAAACACACTGACGTGAAAAACACGTAAAAAAAAAACTAGTACCACCCGTTGCATAAACGTTACGATGTCGCCGACTTCAACGTTGTTTGCCACGTCCAAAATTACGTATTTTAAACGTTACTGTAACACCACAAAATAAACGTGTTATTCTGGTAATTTTGAAACGTTGAGAAACGTTATCAAAGTACGTAGTTTGCAACGTGTAAATTAAACGTAAAAAAAACGAGTACCAAACCGTTGCATAAACGTTACGATGTCGCCGACTTCAACGTTGTTTGCCACGTCCAAAATTACGTATTTTAAACGTTACTGTAACACCACAAAATAAACGTGTTATTCTGGTAATTTTGAAACGTTGAGAAACGTTATCAAAGTACGTAGTTTGCAACGTGTAAATTAAACGTAAAAAAAACGAGTACCAAACCGTTGCATAAACGTTACGATGTCGCCGACTTCAACGTTGTTTGCCACGTCCAAAATTACGTATTTTAAACGTTACTATAACACCACAAAATACACGTGTTATTTTGGTAATTTTGAGACGTTGAGAAACGTTATCAAAGTACGTGGTTTGCAACGTGTAAATTAAACGTGTTACATACCAGGTTTATTGCACCACAAAGACACGTCATCTTTTTGTTATACTACCACGCTGAAAGAACGTCATTACAATAACGCCAATTGCGTGATTCTTTACGTGTACATAAAATCGCCCATTAACGTTGTTGTTTCATGCCCTATTGCACTTCCATAAGTAGAACCTCCAAAATACAGTAAAATAAACTCGAATTACAGAAAATTCGACTTGTAGAAGTCAAGTATTTTAACATTTAAAAACTGCTGCAGCTCTTTTTGAAATGTTGAGATATGGAGAAATTCGACTTACGACAGTTTGGCTGTATTTACTCATAATTGAGGCGTGATTAAGTACTTATTAACCAAATAAGCACAATAAGGATTTTGTTAGATTCAGAAATGATTAACGTCAAAGTAATACTTTAAAAACCGTGATACAAACGGACATAACACAACTACTTTAAGAACAAGCCTGTTGACTTCAAGTCATGGAACACCCCACTACATACTTGTGACTGAAATTTTGAAATTAATATGTGTACTTACCATAGGCAAGTGAGATTTTCACAAGTCGCAAAACTTTCCTATTTTTGCTTTTAATTAAATCAGAAATATAGGTGTAAGACACCTTACTTACAAAGTTATGTCGCAATAAGCAAAATGGTTAATTATAGGCAAATAAATTTTTTTCTTAACCAAAAATTGTTTAATTTTTATTATAGTTACTATACTACAGTAGGGGGTAAACAAAGAAAAACATTTAATTATAATATGTATTATTAAGTATATTAGTAGTTTTGGCACATTAAAGGTTATTTACAAGGTACCTACATTATATTATAAAATTTTTAAGAAACTGATGGTGTTTTCGGTTTTTTTGCCTCCATCAGTTTCATTCTAGTGGGTGCATGCTTCAGCCACTCCTTAACAGCATTTGCTATCACCACATCGTTTTTTAAGTCATTTGGAAAATTTTTTTTTAGCAGCTTCTAAAAGCATATTATATGTATGAATAAACAATAAAAATGCATCATTATCATCATCTCACCGTATACAGTGGACATGGTAGATGTCTTCTGAAAACTGAGTTTATCTCTTCCTTTCCAATTGAACTTCGAAGCTACTTCGTCGGTAAGTACAAATTTTAAAATTCGCCGGGTTACCGATTCTAATCCAGATCCCCCCACATCAGCCAGTCTTCTTATCTTTAATTAAAACGATAAATATGTAACTAACTATTCATATAAGTACTAAATAGTACATAATTTAGGCAGTTCAGACTTATTTTCAAAAGTAATTGTCAATATGTCAATTATTAAACTTGAACTTTGATACAAATACTTACCATGTATTGAGATAGGTCTCCTTTCAGTGAACCGGCAAACTTTTCAAATGTCTTCAGGTCAGAAATGGGGAATGTCGGAAGATCGCTTGGCGGTTGGATATCTACAAAACTGCTACTATTTCTTGAGTTCCTCACCAACTCGTTCAAAATGATGGTATGTTGCTCAATATGTTGAGTCAACTTTGTCATCGTTTGTAAAATTTTTAATTCAAAATCACCAATTTTGTAATGATACCATTAATATTTATTCCAGTTAAAAACCGTTTGCATAAATATTTACTGACCTAACATAAAAATATGTGTCACTTTGATAAAATATGATACTTATTTACAATTCAACACAAAGAGAGCTAATATTACGTCATCGTGTAATTCCCATATTTAGTTTTATAATTTTAAACCAAAATTTACATAATTAATAAAATGAATTACCTATGCCTATTTAAAACACCCATTTCTTATTTAAACAATAATTAATAACCAGAAACCAAACAAAGCTATGTAGTACATACTAAGTACCCATTGCAATTATTGTGCAACCACGCTTTCATTAAATTTCAATAACTTAAATCAATTCAAAATACCTATAACCTATATGTATTTAATTTACACCCTTGTACCTAACCAAAATCAAATAAATATATGAATCTTACCTTGAATAATTCACTTTTTCACTTTAACAAAACACTAATAAACACAAAAATACCACTTGTCCGTTCAAATCTAAGGTTCAAATGACCGTCTTCTACCACCACACATGAACACACCACGTCATCGTGTAATTCCCCTATTTAGTTTTATAATTTTAAACCAAAATTTACATAATTAATAAAATGAAGTACACCTGTGCCTATTTAAAACACCCATTTCTTATTTAAACAATAATTAATAACCAGAAACCAAACAAAGCTATGTAGTACATACTAAGTACCCATTGCAATTATTGTGCAACCACGCTTTCATTAAATTTCAATAACTTAAATCAATTCAAAATACCTATAACCTATATGTATTTAATTTACACCCTTGTACCTAACCAAAATCAAATAAATATATGAATCTTACCTTGAATAATTCACTTTTTCACTTTAACAAAACACTAATAAACACAAAAATACCACTTGTCCGTTCAAATCTAAGGTTCAAATGACCGTCTTCTACCACCACACATGAACACACCACGTCATCGTGTAATTCCCCTATTTAGTTTTATAATTTTAAACCAAAATTTACATAATTAATAAAATGAAGTACACCTGTGCCTATTTAAAACACCCATTTCTTATTTAAACAATAATTAATAACCAGGAAAAACAAAGCTAAGCCATAATCAAATAAATGTATGAATGTATTCACCTGTAAATACACGTACTTAAAACGTTATAGTTAGGTAATATAAAATCACGTTGAATATATTACCTAACTATAACGTTTTCAGTACCGTTACTAACTAATAACATTATAACGTTATTAACTAATACTAAATACACGTACTTAAAACGTTATAGTTAGGTAATATAAAATCACGTTGAATATTTTACCAAACTATAACGTTTTCAGTACCGTTACTAACTAATAACATTATAACGTTATTAACTAATACTAAATACACGTACTTAAAACGTTATAGTTAGGTAATATAAAATCACGTTGAATATATTACCTAACTATAACGTTTTCAGTAACGTTACTAACTAATAATGTTATAACGTTATTAACTAATACTAAATGCACTTACTTAAAACGTTACAGTTAGGTTATATAAAATCACGTTGAATATATTACCTAACTATAAGGTTTTCAGTAACGTTACTAACTAATAATGTTATAACGTTATTAACTAATACTAAATACACGTACGTAAAACGTTATAGTTAGGTAATATAAAATCACGTTGAATATATTACCTAACTATAACGTTTTCAGTAACGTTACTAACTAATAATGTTATAACGTTATTAACTAATACTAAATACACGTACTTAAAACGTTACAATTAGGTTATATAAAATCACGTTGAATTTATTACCTAACTATAACGTTTTCAGTAACGTTACTAACTAATAATGTTATAACGTTATTAACTAATACTAAATACACGTACTTAAAACGTTATAGTTAGGTAATATAAAATCACGTTGAATATATTACCTAACTATAACGTTTTAAGTACGTGTATTTATTATTAGTTAAATAACGTTGAATATATCACCTAAATATAACGTGATATTTTCAACGTAAAACGTCATTTCAACCACAAACACGTTATTAAATCGTGTAATTAACGTGTATGTGTTTACTGGGTTGTCCATCTAACCCATAACACAGATGGCAAGAAAATTTTCGACATGACATCAGTCCTGTCTATCAATACTCGTACCGAAACCCCCCACAAACGTACAGAGGTCGGTCAATGCCACCGTTGTCAACGGTTCGGGCATGCCCAAACCCTCTGCCGCGCCCCACCCAAATGCGTCAAATGCGCAGGGGATCATTTAACACCTTCCTGTCAAAAAATCCGAGAGGACCCGGCCACTTGCGCTAACTGCGGGGGAAACCACCCCGCAAACTACAAAGGTTGCGCCTCGTTCCCCAAGCCCAAGAGGCGAGAACTTTCAGCCCGCGAAGCATCTTCCCGCTTCGCTGGCCGCCCCACTTACAATTACCCCTCCTCTCAAGGCCCCAATCGACCATCCTATCTAGGAGTCGCTAGCCAACATGCCCCTCACAGGGAAGCAACACATGCCACCCCCACGCCCTCCACCTCCTACGAGGAGGCCCCCTCCCGACAAATGAGAGCAGTTCTTGATCTCCTTCAGAGAGAAAGAGTCAGCGACAAAGTCATTGACCATTTCAAATCAATCACGAACTTCAATGCCATTAGCAACGCATCCGTTAATGTCTAAACCCAGATTCCAACCCACCACTTTGCAGACGGCTTTTTGGAACGCCAACGGCCTTTCAGCCAAACGAAATGAACTTCTCGCGTTCGCGCACGATCACGACCTTGACGTAATCTTGGTCAACGAAACCCACTTCAGAGCTGACCAACTGGCAAAACTCCCTTGCTATTCACTTTATAGGAACGACCGTGACGGACGCGGCGGCGGAACCGCAATTTACGTAAAATCATCCATCGAACACGTCGCAATACCGACCCCCGACCTAGAGTACCTTGAAGTCACTACGGTGAGCATCCACACCGCACATCACGGTTGGTTGCAAATCTCTTCCGTCTATAATCGCCCTCAGCAACGCATCCTCAAAGAGGACCTAGAAACCCTCCTTGAAGGCCCCGACGCGAAGATCATCGCCGGCGATTTCAATGCTAAACACTCCAACTGGTTGTGCAAACACACAAACCATGTAGGACGTGACCTACTTTCACTAGCAAACGAGCTGGACTTCGCGATCATCGCTCCCACCTCCCCTACCCACTTTTCTAACGCAGGTACGCCGTCCATTCTGGACATAGCCATTTTCAAAGACGTACAACTCCAATACGACATCTCCACCAGCGAAGAGCTAAACTCAGATCACTACCCGGTCCTTCTGACAGTCGGACCGCTGTCACCCCCAAAGGGCCCTCCCACGAGAACGACAACAGACTGGACCTCTTTCAAAGACACTCTGTCAAAAAACCTTGGACCAATCCCATTCTTGGAGTCCCCCACTGACCTAGACCAATTCATTGTCAATTTCCAAGACAACATCAAAAAATCCGTTGACGAAACTTCTTTTCAAGTCAACACCACGGACGTCAGAGACAAACTCACTCCCTCCCTCAAAGATCTTATCAGAGCCAAAAACCGAGCGAGGAAACTCGCCCGGCGAACTCGTAACCCTGATGACCAAAGGTCATACAACCGGCTCAAAGAGCAAGTAGACGTTAAAGTCAAAGAATTTCATGACAATGAATGGTTAGACACCATTAACTCCCTATCATTTAAAGACATGTCCGCATGGCGCATGGCCGCCGCCCTCCAGGGGAAAAAGAAAGTCACCATCCCAAAATTCTCTCCCGCCCTGACGGCACTATTGCCCGGAGCGATCTTGAAAAGGCTGAAATCTTCGCCGACAGCCTCCAAGCTCAATGCTCCCCCAACACCACAAGATTAGACCAAGACCATATCAATTCGGTCGAAAATTATGTCACCACCACCCTAAACACCTCCGATGACACACATATCACCCCCGCCTCTCTTCCGGAGGTCACCATTGCCATTAAACGCCTCAAAAAGAGGAAAGCCCCAGGTCCCGATGGCATCACCAATACTGCCCTCAAAGAACTTCCCCAAAAAGCCAAAGTTGCCATCACCGGCGTAATTAACGCATGTTTTCGACTCAACTACTACCCACAAATTTGGAAAACCGCTGACGTAGTGGTAATCCCCAAACCCGGTCAAAATCTCAAACTTCCGAAAAGCTATAGACCAATCAGCCTGCTCCCTTCTATTGGAAAAGTAGTTGAAAAAGTCATTCTCACCCGCCTCCAAGAAGCCATGTTCGATAACAGTATTATTCAAAACGAACAATTCGGCTTCCGTGCTGGACACAGCACGACCCACCAAGCCCTCCGATTAGTTGAGCACGTCACGCAAGCACTCAACAAAAAGGAATTCACCGGCCTAGTGCTACTCGACGTATCGAAAGCTTTCGATAAGGTCTGGCACGAAGGCCTCCTGTTCAAAATGCTTCAATCTAAAATTCAAATTCCACTAGTCCGACTTATTGCCTCCTACCTTCACGACAGAAAACTCCAAGTCAAACTCATGAACACTAGATCCACAAAGCGCCCCATCACCTCCGGGGTCCCCCAGGGTTCGATCCTTGCAGCTTCACTGTTTAACATCTTTATGAGCGACATTCCAACCCCCTCAGATCCCGCAACAAAAATTTCATTATATGCAGATGACACTGCAATATACACGTCCTCAATCCACCCGGACATAGCCACAACCTGCCTCCAGGAGGCGATCAACGATCTCGGGAGGTGGTACGAAACTTGGCGCATCGAGGTTAACTCGAGCAAAAGTTCCGCGATCATGTTTCGAAATCGTTGCAAGCCTCACAACTCCAGTGTCTGGATGTTTGAGGAGCAAATCCCCTGGAAAACCAAGGTCAAGTACCTTGGCGTTACCATGGACCGACGTCTCAAATGGGACGCTCACATTTCCTCCGCAACCGGTAAAGCCAAATGCCTCTTCAATAGATTGTTCGTCCTCATGAACAGTAAAAGTACCATGTCCCCCGCTAACAAACTAAGATTATACAAAGCCATAATCCGCCCGACAATGATTTATGCCTCCCCTGTCTGGGGATACGCACGCCCTAGGGCCATAAATAAACTTCAAGTCATTCAAAACAAAAATCTCCGAGCTATTTTCAGCGCCCCCTACTACGTCACTAACAGGCGACTACATGCAGACGCCAAACTAGATCTTATTAACACTCTTAACCGCAAACATGCCACCAATCTTTGCAACAAATCCAAATTTTCAGAAAACCCACTAGTAAATCAACTAGGTCAATACAACCCAGCCGACTTCTTCATTCCCCGTCCCAAATCACTCCTGACCACGGACAACTCCTGACCATAACTCACCCCCACACAGACTAATGTATGTTCACAGGTTTAACTTACACAAATTCTCTTCGAAAGTGAATTTATTCACTAGATTTGTGTAATTTTTCGATCAATTTCCACAAGCTTCGATAAATCACCCCCCATAGTATCACTACAATCCCACTAGTCGCCAATTCTGACTAGTTCCAAGTAGAATCCACTCACTTCGAGGTCATCAATAGATATTATAATTTCTTTCTTCGAATTAGGGACTCTACTATATCGGCAAACGTAAAAATTTCTTTTTCTTCACATATCTCATATTCACAGTAACAGCCCAGGTTTCTAACCAGTCAGTCCGCCAAGCGCCAATTCCCAGAGACCCACCGGTCTCTACAACTTCCAATGTCATTAATGTATTCTTTCAGATGAAGGAGAAGGCCGGCCATGCCGGGATGCTCCATCAAATACATATCAGGTAAAGGTAAAGGTAAAGGTTCGCACCGTCAGATGCAGCTCGACTCTCGTACATGTAACATCGATTATTTTTTGTTTTTAGGCGATTTTTTGGGGGTTTAAAATCCCGGTTGCCTTCATCCCGGTTTGCTTGATGGGTGGCGCTTTCTCGTATGTTTAGCTATGCCGCGTAGCGGCGTACGCGAATGAAAAACCGCCCGGAGGGGCGTAGGGTAGGTTTTTTGTTGCGCCCAATTCTGGCCGGGCCAATTTATGTTTATTTAGAGACCTTATTATTAAAATATTTGGGGTTCTGCGATGTTATACGCACGGCAGTAGACTGGGAAATGCTCTAAGTTCCGAGCGAGCGCTAGTTATATTTATAACCTCGGAATGGGCGTGGCTTCGACCACGGGCGAACGATGGACATCGACCGCGGTCTACCTACCGCATACTCGATGCTACTTTGCCGTACTTTTCAAATTGATTTTTCTCAAAATGTTATATATACATTCTCGGGCGAAATTTTTACAATACACTCTAATAAGGTTCCTTTTGGTATAAAAAAATTTTGGGGCGATTTGGGGTGGCAAGCAATAGGTAATTATTCCCGGAACTACATACAGTGACCTTGTAAAGTTAAGAACAAATTCGATAAGAAATTTTTGAGATATTCTCTCAGAAAATCCTCGGACATGTCAACCTTATTTTTTTAAATGTTACTTTTTTCTGCCATTGACGTGCATATTTTTATCATCTTTTTATTTTTTGCTGTAACATCAGCGTAAATTTTTTACTTTTTTTAAATGGCAACCCTTGTTTTTCTTTACGAAAATACTAACACAATTTTGTGGGTAAGTAAATTTCAAAAGACCCTGACCTTCAAGAGAAAAGTTTTCAATGGGCGTGTTTTTAAACTACTCGAGCAGCTGTTCGGGTACTCGAACAAAAAAAGTGTGTTTTTAAACTACTGCATCAATTTTCATCAGTCGTTTTAAAACTCCCCCACTCTGCTCGAACGCATTACTCGAGCAAATTTTCATGCACCGGATCGTAAGGTAGTGCCTTACCTGCTGGAATTTGGTTTGAGCAATTATTGCTCGAGCAACCGGTACAGTTTAAAAACACACCCAATATATCAGTCACCAAGTTCCAAAAAATTATTTAATTAATGGCTTCAATAAATTTAATGAAAACAAGAATTACGTTATGCATGTTACACTTTTCTTGTTAATTAACTTTTACAATTCGAAATTATTTTTGTAACTTTGATAATATCCAAGTTATTTGTTGTAATACCTTAAATTACATTATTTAAATTCCATAATTTAGCGTTTCAGGGTTAATGTCTGTTTAAATTTTTTTTAAATTTTAACTTAAATTATTATTAAACAGAAAAATTAAACATTTTTGTTAAGCTGGTTTCCAACCTTTAATTTAACAAATAATCTGTTTTTTTAAAGTTATATTTGACATCGATACGATCAACTTCCTAAACTTGGTGGATTATCTGTCTACCCCCCCCCCCCATTGTTGTAATTTTTTTCGATCGATCGTTAACTTTTAGGCTTCTATACATCGAAAGAAGCCTTATAATCTGGCCCCGTGTCCGTCTGTCCGCATGTTTCAGAAGAGCCAATCAGAACGCTCCAAATTATTTTTTTTATGTTGGTAATTTAACGGATTAAAATGTCGGTGTCGCTTTTTTGCGTAACGCTCTAAAAAAAAACTCACACCGTGTCTGAAAAAGGTTGGAAAACCTTAAAAATCAAATCAAATGTTCGAAGTGACCTCCGCTCACTTCTTGGCAATATCCTATCTGCCACTGAAACTCCTGTAAAACATTTTCAATCGTATCGGGTTGAATTGCCCGAATTTCATTGCGAATTCTATCCTTTAGTTCGTCAATGGAAATAGACTTTGTTCTTTAAAAAGCCCCATAAAAATGTAATCATGCAGAGTAAGATCCGGAAAACGAAATACAAAACAAGGAACAAGAGCTCCAAAGCAATTCGGGCCTTAGCGACGTCGATTTTGATATCGAAAAGGAACTCCAAGAAAGGGAAACACTCCAAGCTGCCCGGAAGGAGCGAAAGAGACTGAAAGAGGAAAGCCAGAAGGAGAGAAGAAAAGGAAAACTCAGCGATGTCGAATCCGATAGGGCCGAAAAGAGGCCAAGCAAGGAGGCATCTACCTCCTTGCAAATATCCGCAGCTGAATGACGAAGTGCAAAGAACATCAGAAGATCGAGATGGCCCAAAGCGACACCGAAGTCGTGATGGAAGAGTCGGCGGATCAAGCTGAAGGGAGCGGTTCAAGCTTCTTCAACCCAAGGACAGGACCAAAACGCGCGGGTTGATGACAAGCCAACTGAAGTCTAAGTCACGACGGAGCCTGACAACAACCTCGCCAAGAAGATCAAGAAAGCGACAAGAGGTTGATAAAGAAGAGCCCCACCAAACCGCGAATAACCGTCCGCTAAAAAGACTCCCAATGACCATAGCCGCAGACCCAAAACCGCGCCTCTAAAGGAAACCGAGGATAAAGAAGAAAAGATCGCGGAAGTCACTCCGAGGGCACTCGCCTTCATCCTAGCGACTATCACCAGGAACAACCTCGACCCCGAAGTAATTGACCAAGTCATTAGAAACTTCAAGACGTCATACTCCCCATAAATCCACCCACGCAGACCCAACAGCGATACGATAAGTATACTTAAATGACTTATTTGTAATCTTTTATTTCAGCAATCTTCTTTGTCTCAATTCACGCGATTTAACCTTTATTTTCACATAAATATTTAACTTTCTGGGAGCAGCTGCTTTGGCTCCGTCATTTTTTGGCTCTAAAATAACTTTTACGATGATTCCTTTTCAAGCGCTGGTCGATTTTGGAGCAGCTGCATTGGCTCCTTTTCTTTTCAGACAAAGACGTGAAAACTTGTTCAGCAAATACAGCACGTTCTCCGCGAACTGTTCCATCGAGATAAAAGGTAGCTTCATCAGAAAAAATTATATTATTTCGGAATCCGCCCGTGACAGGGCCTACGGACTACGTCGTGGGCACACCCTTCGCACGCGAGATTAAGAGTATCACTTCAATCTCAAGATGCGTAACCTACTATTATATAGAATTTGTTCCAAACTTTACGAGCTCATTGTATTTGTATTTTACGAGCTCATAAAATTCAGAGGCAAAGAAAAAAATTACGGAAAGTATAACCCTGTTAACTTAGAGAAATTTAAAATATAATTTAAATTTTTAACTTCTAATTTCTGCCCTTTGCAACTAACACAAAAAAAAATCCTTACCTGTTAGATTTATATTTATATTCAAATATCCTCTTTTACCAGTAGGTGTCGAGGTTGTTAAATCTACATGTTATTTCTTTACAATAAATATCACTTTATGAATCTGCGAGAGAATAGCCCAAGAATACCAAGACAAACTCGATGATGAACTTTCACGCCCAGAAACAATAAGTGAAGATAACCTGGAAGGAAATTGGAAGATATTTAAGGAAACAATAATTAAAGCGGCCAAGCAAGCGTGCGGCACAACAAGAACAATAAAAAATAAAAAACAGACAGCATGGTGGAACCAAGAGGTCAAGGAGGAAGTCAGAAAGAAGAAAATAAAATGGAAGAAATTTTTGTCTCCAAAAACGGAAACGACTTACCAGGAATATAAAGAACAGAGATTAAAAACAAAACAGTTAATAAGTAACAACAAGAAACTTGCCTGGGAAGAATTTGGGAAAGAAATGGAACGTAACAAGAACCAAAATCAAAAACTATTTTACAGTATACTGAAAAACTTGAGAAAAAATAAGCAAAGTCCATTAAAGCAGTTAAAAGACAAAAACGGAAGCATACTAAGCGACGAACCAGCCATAATGGCAAGATGGAAAGCATATTTTGAAGAACTACTGGAAGCGAATAAAAAGAAAGACGTATTAGACACCAAAATAGAAACAAGAACTGCAAACAAATCAAATGGTATTACGCTAGAAGAGATAAAGAATGCAATTAAAAGACAAAAAACAGGAAAAGCTGCGGGCCATGACGATATTAAGCCGGAAATGCTAAAATACATGAGTGAAAAAGGACTCGTGGCATTACACTGAATTTTTAACTTGGCATGGACCCAAGAAAAAGTCCAGAAGGACTGGGAAGTAGCGGTGATATTGCCAATATTTAAGAAGGGGGATAACCGAGTATGCGAAAACTACCGGGAAATTTCATTGTTATCCACAGCAGCTAAAATGTACGAGGCAATCTTGGAAACACGTTTAAGAAAACTGATTGAACCATCATTAGATGAAGCACAGAGCGGATTTAGAAGAGGGCATGGCACAAACGATCATGTTTTTACTATCCGACAAATTACAGAAAAAAGTTGGCCCACGGAAGATCGTTCTGCATGTGTTTTGTTGACTTGGTGAAGGCGTTCGATAGAGTACCTAGAGACACAATTTGGAAAATTTTACGAGACAGAAAAATCGAGGAAGATCTCATACGAGCAATACAAAGTATCTACGCCAACACAAGGAACTACGTGCGAACCGGAAAGGAAAATCGGAAGAATTTAGCACAATAGAAGGATTGAGACAGGGTGGTGTTATGAGTCCGCTGCTGTTTATTGTCCTAATGGATGAGATAATTAAAGAAAATACAAAAACAACTAAAAAGATTCTGATCGGACACAAAAACATGAAAAGGGTTGAGATTTCAGAATGCGCTTTTGCAGACGATTTGGTAATATTTGCAAGGAATGAGAAAGAACTGCAGCACAACATAAACGTCTGGGTAAAGAGCTTAAAAGCAAGAAATATTGAAATAAACACCCAAAAAACAAAGGTTATGGTGATAGATAAAGAAGAAAAAACTGCTGATATTAGAATAGGAAATGAAAGAGTCCAACAAGTTAAACAATTTAAATATCTCGGTGCGATGGTTGAAAGCAATGGCAGTTACGACGCAGAGATTAACAACAGAGTGGGATCCGCTGCAATGATAGATATATCAAGCACTGAATAGAGCCATAATAAACATCAAGAAAGAAATTTCAAAACAAACAAAGTTGACAGTCTTCAAAACGATATATCTGCCGATACTGACATTCGGATGCGAAACCTGGCTAATAAACCCCAGAGCGAAGAGCAAACTCGAAGCGACTGAGATGAAGTACTTGAGAAGAGTGGAAGGTCTGACTAGAATGGACCGAATAAGAAGCTCCGAAATCAGAGATACGCTCAATATCGAATCACTGAAGGTAAAAATAGAAAGACAACAACTTAGATGGTTCGGACACATCAATAGGATGAGGGAAGATATGCCAGCGCCGGCGGACATGGTTGGCGAGAACAAATGGAAAAAGAACACGAGGCAGACCCATGAAGACATGGACGATAACATACGAGCAATACTGGAACAAAAAGGACTAACATGGAACGAAGCTAGAAAACTATCAGCTGACCTGTTAGATAATATCTAGTATTATTATATCAGTTATAATTTTATTGTATTATTAGTTACAGTTCAATGAGTAACTTCTATAATTTACAAATTATTGCTTTAGAAATTTAATGATTCAATCGAAATAGTATAATATTATGTATTGATTTAATTGATGTAAATTTTCCATTACATTTGTTTCTGCAATACTTGGGTACGTTTTAAGTGCCGACACATGTGCAGACTAAATTTAAAACGTGAATTTTATTCTGTGCATGCGTTTTAAAAACCGATTAGAGGTCGTCCATAAAGGACGTCCTCATTTTTTCCCGACTTTTCAACCACCCCCCCTGTCACAGTTGGTCACATTCTTCGGACCCCCCTTATTCGTCTGAAATCAAACTTGACCTTTTAAACTAAAACACATAATATCCATTAATTTTAAATTTTTATTGCTGTGTAATAAAAATTGGAATTAAACAAGCAAGAATTTAGATAACTTTATTTGACTATTTTATGCCAAAATTCCAAAAATGGGATTTTTATGCGGACGTCACATTTGTTCAACCCTCCTAGTCTCACTTGGTCACCTATATGGACGACCCCTTATGAATCCGAACCGTAACGAAATAGATGCTAAAATCCAAAGTTAAACCGGACAATATAAAAATATTAGAAATGTAACCAAAAACTGGAGTGAAATGCTTACGGTTCGACTCTCTGATTTTAACAGCAGGTCATTTAGATCACAAGAGCACATGAAAGTTTGAATTCTGCAGTATTGCTTTTAAATTTTAAAGGAATGTTTTTTTTTTAGTTAATTTCAATCATATTTAGCAGCAATTCATTAATTTATGATTGCATCGTAAGTACAGAGTCGAACCGTAATTATTTCGTTCCGGTTTACGGTTGAATTCCTAATATTTTTATATCTTTCCGGTTGTTATAATCTATTTCGTTACGGTTCGGATTATAAAACGCATGCGCAGAATAAAATTCACATTTCAAATTTAGTCTGCGCATGCGTAATGCAAACTTTACATCAATTCACTAAAAGCACACTAACTTCTATTGCGGCTACAGCCAAAATTATTTTAGCAATTTTTCGGTCAATTCGTACACTGTTAGAGTATAAAATAATTAATTGCAACTGATGATAACTGTAGACAACAAAGATAAGAGTTGATAAGGGAAAAAATTAGGGGCGTATCTACCTTAAAAGTTTAGATTATATTTGACAGGGCTGTATTTTTTTCTTCGTTTCTGAGTTTTGAACCGGAACGAAATAGAACGATATTAACGTGTTCATTCAATTTTATCTTATATCGTTTCAGTTCCGGTTTACTTAACAATAGCGGTTAATTTCGGTTTTCAGTTCGGTTCTGGTTTGACTCTCTACCAACTGTACAACGAAACTCCATCTGAATTTATGTGTAGGTTTCTGAAAACAAACAACGATGGCAATACGGCGCGAAAACGGGGTAGACCCCCCCCCCCGCTGTAGACCCGTTCGGAAGTAACCATGAATAGTTCGATTAGAAAACGGTTAGTTGAACTAAACTGCAATCGCTGATACCGGGGGAACGTAAAAAAGAGAAAAAGCGAAACCTTTAAAAACACTAAGAACCTACCTGCAACTTATAGGGGGGCGAAGCCGAATTGATGAACGGATTTAACCAAAAAATATTAAGGTTAATTAAAAGCACCACATCCCGCGAATTTACATAGTTTTAAATCGATTTTTGGTAGCCACCCTGTACATGTAATTCGGGGGAACTAAGTACATTAAAGCTAGAATTTGTTTTGTTATAATTTTTATATATAAATAACACAACTTTAATTGGTTCGGCTCTCTGATCATCATATGTGATTTTGATCTCTTATCTACACGCTTCTGATGCGCATGAATAGATTAACGAGATTTCTTTGTTAATTTATCAAAATATTTCAATTAAATATGTGATTTTTTAATTATGAAAATCAATATTAAAGTTTTTAACTCAATATATTTAGTAATCAGTCCACTAGATTATAAGCTTTCAGTTGACAATGAAAATAAATATAAAATTTACACATTACGTACAAAGTGTTCCAGTGAACGCTTCGCATTAAGTACATTAACACCTGTATGATTATATTTAGTTACATAATTAATAGTTAGGCGAATCTGTTGGTTAGATCATCTGGTATAAACCGGGTTTTGCCTCGACGTGCTTCATCACTTCGCACAAGTAATTGTTTGGCCGTCTCATTACGGTGCACTTTAAATCTCTCGCTATAGCTTTCCCTGAAACTCGTAATTTCTTCTCTAATGGAAGGTATTTGGAAGTCATTCTGGATGACGCTGTTTGGCATGTACCGGGGTGTATCAACAATTACTAGTAGTCCTTGTTCTGGAATCGTTGCAAGATTTCAATATTAGAGTTGGATGCCGTAAGTCCAAATTGGTTTAAGTATTACCGTGTATAAGTAGAAGTATTTTGTTTTCATAAGAGGGTTGTGACTTTCTGCCAATAATCCCATACATCTTACTCAGTTTCAAGCTGTTTTCGTTTGGCAAAGCTGTGTTTACGCCAGATTTGTCGTCTATTGAGATGCATACCGAAGTACTTGGCGTCTTCTATTGGTGGTAACACTTGAACAACGCTACCAAATTGTAGAAATGTATTTTCAAAGTTAGAGTTCCGTTCGCGAAACTTATAGAGCTCTTCGCCCATTTTATGGTCGACATGATTGACCTTCTGAACAGACTATTGGTGCGGCTATGGATAAATTTCGTACCACTTCTTCATTGCATGATGTAAGACCACAAGCAAGACAAAAAATGTGCGTACCGAAGAAACTATCGCTTCTGTGAGTGAAAGTGTGCAAGAGAACCCAAACATTTCAATTCGCCATCGTGCTCAACAACTTGGGCTTTATCCGTCCACTACATGGAAAATTTTACATCGAGATCTTGGTTTACATCTTTACAACATCCAGTTGGTTCAAGAATCGAAGCCTAATGATCATCGATTGCGTCGTGCGTTCGCAGATTGGGCTCACAACCAATTGGAAGTGGATCCATTTTTTTACCGCTAAATTTTGTTCAGTGACGAGGCACATTTCTGGTTGAATGACACCATTGCATCCATTAAAATTGACTGTATGGTGTGGAATACACGCCAACGGCATTTCGGTCCATATTTCTTTCGAAATGAGGAAGTAGCTACCGTTACGGTGAATGTTGTGAGATATCGACACATGCTCAATACACTTTTATTTCCAAAAATCCTAGAGTTAAACATCGACAACTTATGGTTCCAACAGGATGGTGCTACGTACCACACAGCAAATTGGTTTTCCATTAGGCCATAATGGAACCAAATTGAACCGAGTTTTAGATTTGCCCCGACCTAGTATTTTCAATGTTAATAAAATTATACTCCACATCTTTTTTGTGAGATGCCTTGGTGCACAAAAGATGTGGATCTTCTCGCTCCAATAATATTTGCTTCATTTCTGATTTTCTATTTACAATACCCATTTCCAAATCGGACGTTCCGAAAAAGTCGCCGAAAACTTATTTTTCCTTGCAAGTTCTCGTAATATTCATATAATCCTTAGTAGAGCTGCGGGATACCCCCAGTTTTCGACCATGTAGCGACCACTGGCGTACTAATGCAAAATTTTGTTTTTTATCGATAAAATGTTATCAAAGGATATGAAATATACATTTTTTATCAAATTTAAGGGTGGGCAACCCTTCAAAATGGCTGTTAATGCGTCAATAAATTTCACTAATAAATTAACGAATAGTTATAAACAATAAATTTCGCTGGTAAATTATCATAACAGCTCTTGGAGAGACTGCTATTGCCGAAAATCGTGAATTTTCATAGAGGTATTTATGATTTTTATCCACGAAGAAGTGAGGACAAGCGCACGCGGAAAACTTGTTCGAACTTGTCGTGCGAGTAAGCGTGTTCAATCAAGCTCAGAAATTAGTTTTTCGCTGCTCTCGCGGAGAGAAGGTGTGCTTAAATCAAGTGTGCAGTTTTTGTTGTTAAAAATTAAAAAAAAAAGATACGAAAAAATCAAATTTTTAGCGATTTGGCGCCTTTTGCATAGGTTGCGCCCCCTATAATTCAGTCAAAAATACATATTTTATATCTCTGAACATTATTCAATTAAGTTAAAAAAAAATAGGCATTAGTACGCGACTGGTCGGTTGGTCGTTTTCCGAGCGCTTTTTTGGGGGTGTCCCGCAGCTCTATAGGGGTATGTAGACGTTGTTGAAACTTCAGGGGCTTTTTTTAGAATAATAAAAATTGCTAAAGAACAGTGATGCTTCCCGGTGGAACATATTTGAATGAAAATTGTATCAATCGAAGGAGATAACTTTTCCGCGTCGTATGATGTCAAACACTTGATATTTATAAAAAAAAAAGTATATGGGTTGCATTGGATAAACAATTGTAAATTAAATTTAGTAATTTTTATCGGCCAAAGTGATTCGTATTTATTATTTTGCGTTTACGTATACTTAATGTAATTTATTATTTTAAGAAATATTCAAGAATGAAAACATGCAATTAATATAAAATGAATTTTTTAATCACTTATCCAGAAATTAATTCTGACTTTTATGATCGTAATAATTAAAATGTAATTGCACGGACAGTGTCCCAAATTTCTAATTTTTTCTTGCAAATGGCATTTGAAAAGTATTTCGCAATGTAAACACCTTATTTTATTGTTAAAATGCAAAAATAAAATATTCGAGTTGCCATGGATAAATAACCACCGATAAAGTACAAATTAAATTTAATAATTTTGGTATTATCTCAAAGTCATTTGATCATTGCTTATTTTGCATTTATAGCGTATTTATTTTAAAGAATTTTTAGAAAATGGGAAAGTAAAGTGTTGTCAGTTCAGAGTTTTACTTTACCATACAAAGTATGTAAGTATGGATAACTACCGTAATTGTGCTGAAAAAAAAAGTTGAGATTGTGATGGAATTGAGAAGTTGAAAATGACCATTTCCTAAAAATGTCTATGTGTATATACCTAGTATGTCTATGATTAAATTTTTTGTGCGCTCTAATTCAAGTCCTAATAGAAATTTCATATTTAGTATTATTATCATGAGATTAAGAATTGATTAGATTTTGGTTCAAATCGGTTTCACGGTATACAACTTTTAGGCTTCTATACAAAGTATAGCAAGAAGCCTTATGATCTGGCTCCGTGTTTGTTTTGACGTTCCGACACGAAAATTTCTTTGTTTTTTAAAAAAAATTTGATTCTTAGGATGTCTTTTGCCATGCGATATGTTTGGATGTTTTGCACAACTCAATTTCATGTAATTAAATTATAAAATATTAAATAACGTCGTCGGAATAGCGCGTGACGTCACTTTTGTTGAAATTATGTTTAAATGCCACAATCGCACCTTAACGTTAAAAATCTAAAAATTTGCACAATAATAATGATTATTGTTATACGCAACAACATAATTTCGTTGCTTTTTATTAGAACTAAATCAAACAATAATAAATTATTAAATGGATTATAAATATTCGGGTTACTCTATCACTAACTCAGCCACGCAAAACAAAATTTCTTCTGCTACACACTAAAGAACACACTTATTTTAGCAAATTGTAATAATAAAAAATGTGAATGGGGCTCAAACTTTTGAAAAAATCGAATTTGAACTTAGCAAATTTAACGAGATTCAGTGGTAAAATTAACGAGATTCCCGCGCGTCGCTCATTCTGTTGACAGTCCGTGCAATTATAATGACCCTAACACTTAGAGTATTTCGCACCGGCAGATGTAGCTCGTCTCTCGTACATGTAACATCGATTATTTTTTGTTTTTACGCGATTTTTTGGGGGTGAAACGTAATAGTTTACTGCCCCATACCGCAACTATACTTTTAATGCGGTTTTTTAATGGGAGGCGCTTTCTCGTATGTTTAGCATAGTAACCAGAGTCAAAACCGCCCTGGAGGGGTGCAGAGCGGAGCGGAGCGCAGCGGCGCCCCGAAAGGGTAGGTTTTGACGATGGATAAACCTCCCTATCGAATGCATACCCCAAAAATCGATGAAAAAAAAATTTCATTTTTTCACTTTTTCGGCAATACACGGGTTATTTTCCATTTTTTTGATTATATTTATTACTAATATCCACTAATCACACCCCCATCTATCCGAATTTCAAAGAAAAATTCAAATCGGAGCGAAAAAATTTTACGCATTTTCAAGGGACCGTCTTTCAATTGTATAGCGTCTCCCAGGGGTCTGCCGCATACTCGATGCTACTTTCCCGTACTTTTCAAAAGTCGATATTGGGGTTGTTTTTAAACCATTCACACTTTTTTTTTGTTTTAATAGACAAATATAAGCATGTTCTTTAGTGTGTAGCACTAGAAAATTTTTTTCGAGTGGCTGAGTTAGTGAAATAGTCCCCATTATTCGTGAGCTTTTACTGTAAACGGCACTAAAACCACACCAGATACGAAAAAAATATATACAGCAAATTTGGTAGGGTGTTACGTAAATTTCCTATTAAAAAGTCTGGGACAGCATATTTTTATTTTAAAAAACTTGAACCCTAGAGCAATTCAAAGTTGCAGATTTTGACGTTTAAATTGTTATCTGTCTTCTACGCTTAAACTATTAAAGATAAAAATATTCTACCTGGGACTTTTTGTAGGAATTCAAATTCTCTACAAAATTCGGTACAGTATGTAAGTTTTTCGTATCTGGTATTGTTTTGAAATCTCACGGATTAATTACATGGAAATGAGTTGCAAAAGAATATTAATCATGTCACATGGTAAAGGACATCCTAAAGATCGAAATTTTGTAAAAAAAATCGCACACAAAACTTTTTCTGTACCTCATTTTATTTTTTAAATTTTATTTATAGTTTATTTAAATTTTAAATAAGTTTTAAAAGAATCAATCACGGTAAAGTCGTGTGAATAACCAAATCACATCTTTTTAATAATATTTATATTTCTAAAAAAAATTTAAGAATAATAATTAATTAATAAAAACCTATAATAGTCTTAATACACATAATATATTTAACTATCTGTAACTCTAAATCGATCCGTCCCCTTAGTGTGGCCTTTAGGCCGCACAGCCAAGGCGACCCCCATACTATATTAAAAAATAACAGCGCGACTTTGAAAACATTAAAAAATATCGCAGTAAGAATTATTTTGAATACAATAAATATTTCTGTTGGATATTTTTTGTAAGAAAATATTAATATATATTAATTTATATTTCCCGTCAGTGGTGGGTATTAGGTACCAAGTTATTAGGTAATTAATTGTTAGTGATCCATTTTTTTTAAATTTCAGATAAACAATTTCGTGACAAATAACGATGAAGTTAAAAAACTTTTTTATTTGTTCCCTAACAATTTTTCTTCTATTGTTTACCGTGAGTTAAAAAGTTTGCTTACCACTGATTTAATTAGATATCATAACTCAAAAACGTACTGTGAACTTATCCTTCCGTCATATGTTTTATGTTCGTATTGTGCACTGACCTACTTCGGTCAATGCATTTATATAATCATCATGATATTATAGTATTAATTTATTGAAATTAAATTGTGACTGCAGTGGTTTGGTGTGCCTGCAGGTTGAGTTACAGCGCGGAATTTCTGAATTCTGAGGGTCCGTTACTTTGCCCCCCCCCCTTTAATATTTTTATTGAAAATCCTAGCCTAAAAGACAGTAGAAAACATGTCTCCAACCCCCCCCCCCCCAAGATTTTGTAAATAACTCCGCGATGGCTAGGGCTCAAACGAAAAAGAATGACTAAAACCTTGACTCTAATTTTATTAAAAAGTTCGATTGCGCGGGGTGTGGATGCTGATTTTGGAGACACTGACAATTTACATTTACAAATTTTCAATAGATTTGGTGTATTCGCAGATTTAATATTATTTATGGTAAAATTAAAAACGAATACATTTGTGTCAACTTTGTAGCCTGCTTAGCCTCTTCCTCTTTGCGCAAACAAAATATTTCGAAGGCGGAGGGTAAATAGATAAATATAATGTGACATACATATGCGCAATGGATTTGGGCGTCTCGGATGTTGTACATAAATATTAATTTGTGAGAAAACTGTAATTGGGAACTGAATTTAACGTTGGGGGCGCTGCAAATGTAACAAATATGGCGGTTTAAATCGGTTTACGTAAAGAAAATAAGTTCAAATAATACCACAATCACTTTAAATATCACTTTTATCACTCAAAAACTACGATAAAAACATGCAAAAGTAAATAGCGCTTTTAATTTAACCACACTTTAACCTCATATATTACAGTTCTATAAACTGTTACATGGTGGCGTTTCCATATTTGAAGTTGCCAATGGTGCAAGATTTGATATTTGGGAGCCAGCTGATGCTAGGTCTATAAATACTAGAGTTAGGTTTTTGAATAAAAATATTAACGGGGGGGGGGGGGGCAGAGTTAACCTGCAAATTCTGAGCCAAATACGGGCTATCCAGTACGGACCAAAATTCCTCAGTAAACAATTTAAGCGTAACTCTGTGTTTACTGTAAAAGTCAGGGAATTTGATTTGAAAAATTCAGTGGAAATCCGGCTTAGGCAGTGTCTAGCTATACGCCAGTCATATTAGACGAACCTTCCAATTAGTTTAATACGAGGTTGAAAACATTCTGAATCGCTTTGGTTTCAGTGTCTTAAACTAGCATTCAGTTTGCTTTGAAAAATTACTACAAAAAATCTACAATAATGATTTGAACAAAATGTATCATAGATCAGTCATTAAGTTTGCACGCGGCATCAAACTCCGATAATTCTCAATTTTGTTGTTTTTTTGATGTTATGTCTGTAAGTTTCTTTTGGCCATTTAGGATGGAATTAAATTTTTTTTTTGGAACACTTGCCACGGTACAACCAATTTTTAGACCTCTTTGTTTATATGCACGGTGTAAAAAATTGATTGCATTATGAAAAGCATTTTTGAATGAAGTTCTAAGATAATGCGTGAATGTTTTTAGATTTTTAATTTAATTCTAAATGATGGAAAAGAATTAACGGTGGAACATTAAAAATACGACGAAATCGACGATTTTTGTGACCCGAATTGCGAGGTTAGACGGCGCGTGATAACTAAACGACTGCCTTGACGATAGATGTTATTGAAATCATTATTATCGATAATTTTACGCTCTACAAGAGAGGTCAGTATAATTTGTTCCCCTATCTTACTTAGTTTTCGAGATATTTGACAAAAACAGCGGCGCGACGTTCTTTATTTCTGAGATTAACGACCTGTTAATATTCGAGTTACAAAATAGGAAAAATCAGTTGAAAAGTTGATCGACCAGTCAAAATATAAAGCTAAGCATATTTTAGGATCTTTAGATTTGCTTTAAGATTGAGAATAATTTAAATTTTCGTAAATTACCCATCTGTGAAAGTTCAATTGAAGAAACCCCTCACCATTCCGCGAGTATATAAGTTCCATGCCTTCGGGGTTTAAGCATCATTCACCACTTCTCCACTTCAGTGTTCAAACATGAAAGCCTTCGTGGTAAGTATTACAATTTTGTATATTATATTTTGAATAATTTTTTTGCTATAACTCATCGAAATAACGAAATTTTGTTGTTGTCATGCAATTTATAGCATTTCTAATTTTTGAAGTTTTAAATTTAAACCCATTATTAAATTTCTAAAGAAGATGAATTACAATTAAATTAATAATTACTGCATTTCCATTAACAAAATTAGAATGCAATTGAAACGCTGGTTGAGTAATTTGAAGTGGTATTTTAGTCGATAATTAAAAAACCACTTAAAATTTAAAAATGAAATTTATTTATGTAACGTTTGCATAATTTCAGGTTGCTGCTGTTCTACTAGTCGCTCAAGTTTATAATGGAGACACAACAAAGGTCACAGAAAAACGTGGCGTAAGTGACGGCTATTATGGAGATGCAGATATCCACGGAGGTGGTGCCTCATACGGAGGTGGTGATGAGCACGGCAGTTCTGGTTTTGGAGGAGGTGGAATTGGTGGAGGAACTCAAATTAATACTATCACTCAAGAGGTTCCAGTGCCTGTTCCACAACCGTACCCTGTCACCGTCAATCGTCCAGTACCAGTTCCAGTTCGACAACCTTACACTGTAGAAGTTCCACGTCCATATGAAGTTCCAGTACCAGTACCAAGAACTGTTATCGTTCCAAGACCAGTGCCAGTCATAGTAACGCGAAGATACCCCGTACAAGTACCTTATCCAGTTCGTGTACCAGTACCACAGCCCGTCCAAGTTCCAGTTCCTCAACCATACACTGTTACTATTCCACAACCAATTCCAGTTCAAGTACCTCAAACTATCGTTATACCTGTTCCACAACCCATTTACGTCGGAGGTGGAGATAGTGGAGCAGGTGGATCGGCAAGAGGATCTGGGGGATTTGGAGGACATGGAGACGAAGGATCGTATGGAGGTGATTTTGGTGGACACGAATCATACGGTGGAAGTTACGGTGGTCATTCGGAACAATCTCAAGGACACAGTACATCTATAAGTCACGGTGGAAAACATGGAGGTGGAGCTACTAGTTTTTCAAGCATATCTTATGGATCTAAATACTAAATTTCTTTTCTTGTTCTGTGATACAAACATATTTTTATATTTTATAAAGCATTAAAAAAATTCTTAAAACACCGTTTTCATTATTTTAAACTCAAAATCAATAATGATTGGTCAATCAATATACCAATTTTCTTGAAATGAAAATAATCTCGATATAATATTGGCGGGATTCGCCTTCCTTCCGCATAACATCGCCAATGCTCTTCATAAGAGTTCCTTCTACCTCTTGCGTTGGTCATTCTCCTTTACCGCAATCATTCTCCTACCAAAAGTTAGGACCGCTTCCCAATTTTCCGAGGAAGCAAGCATTGTTTCCACCAGATTTTCGGGGGTAAGGGAGACTGTCGTAAGATCTTCTGTCTCTTTTCTACATGCACTTTTAGTAAGAAGGTATGCTGGAAAATATGTTCCTCAACTTTGATTCGAACCCAGGCGTATTAGCTGTAAATACGTGCGCGCTTTAACAACTGAGCTGCCGAGGCGATTAGTTTATGTAGCGCAAAACTTTCATATTTCGTGTCCTGTAATCCCTGCAGTAAACTAAATCATTTCCAAAAAACTGTTTCGTTTGACTTTTTCGACCTACTACATAATATATTCTCTTCTCCTGGTTTTTCTTTCTTGTGCTTTAATTGTAGTATGATACGATGTGATTTCTGATGAGTCTTTGTCTGGTTTTTGAATCAGTATTACCTCTGCGACTTTCCATGATATGATAAATTTACTAGTAAATTTTGTTGTAAATCATTTTTTAGCAATCTTTCTATATTTTTTTGCTAGTTCTGCGTGTAAAATTGCCCACAAGAATATTCGAAGGTGTGGTCTATTTTTAGTGAGTTTATAATTATTTTCAACGAACAGTTTGGCTTTCGTTCGGGGCATTCAACGGTTCGTCAAGTGGTTGGGTTAGTGGAACATATTACGCTAAACTGGAACAAGGAGCAGCCTATGGGGGCTGTGTTCCTGCATGTCGCCAAAGCTTTTGATAAAGTATGGCACCAGGGTTTGCTTTACAAAATGCAGGCATCCAAATGGAAATGGTGGTACTGAAGAGTTGTTCTTGGAAGACAAGGAGTTTCGTGTAAAATTTGAAGGCTTCCGCTCCACCGTTAGGTGCATCATCACAGTAGGTGTCCCTCAAGAAAGTATCCTGTCTCCCAAGCTCTTCACTATCTTTATCCACGATTTACCGCAAGCAGATGGGGGGGGGGCTTTACGCAGACGATACAGCAGTGTACTCTAGTGCACTCAGACCGAGATTTATTGTAACCTACACCTAGGCAAATTGGAAAAATGGTTCAACGTCTGGCGCATTAGGGGTCAACCCTAGAAATCAAGAGAATAATAACTAAGTAGACAAAAAGGGAAAAAAAGGAATACTTCCCAGCTTGTCTCCGTATGTATGACACTGAAATCTCCTGGAGTGACACCTCCAAATATTTGGGAGTGACACTAGATAGGGGACTCCGGTGGGGTCCACATACGACGGACACAAGAAATAAAGCTAGGACAGCCTTAACCCAGCTGCAACCACTTTTTAGACAAAATAGCAAATGTTCACTTAGGAACAAGTATCGTGAAGGCCCCTAGATACGTTTTAATATGCCAGAATCCAGCACTTGACGGGTAAATTCTGCGATCGCTTGGCCACCTCCGAAAATTCGTTAATAAATGGGCTAGGTAACTACCAGACCGAAGATTAGGCGATTTCAACACGATGACCTCCTGAATCTAAGCGGCGCCTAGTTAGGCCAGTTTCTAAATCTCGCGTCTCCAAAAAAAACCGCTATGCAATTCTTAAAGATGGTCGCCAAATTCAAGAATTGTAATTCCACAGGCTATACGAGGTTTTACTTAGATTTCCGTAGGTTTTTGTGTTTGTCTGCCTTTAGTCCAGTCAAATTAGGTTTTCAGCTCGGAAAAATTCCCACCTAGCTGAATTTTGGTACACATCTTTATGACATCGTTGTAAACAATATGTAAAAAGTCGACCTCGAATAACCTTTAACGCGTACATGATATCGAGGTCGACTTTTTACATATTGTTTACAACGATGTGATAAAGATGTGTACCAAAATTCAGCTAGGTGGGAATTTTTCCGAGCTCAAAAACCTAATTTGACTGGACTATGTAATTTTGTATGGTAAACATTAAAATTCGTATACCGCAAGTGCGATTGGATATATATATTATATATATTGTGGTGTTCCGTTCGTTGATTTCGAAGCCACGACAGATATAAATTTTGAAAGAATTAATTTTTTAACTTTTATTTTCTCGTCACACTCAAAATTCAGTTTTTTATCAACTGTGATAATTTTTTGTTTTGAAATAACTCAATTCTTCAATTTTATCAAAATTTTTTTTGTTTAATAAAATTTCCTTACAATACAAATATGGGTTATTAAATGAAATATTGTTTTTACACATAAAGAAATTAATAGCACCTCTATAATAATTGTTCAGAGATAAAAAAATTCATTTAATTTACAAATACACATGTAATTGTATAATATTTTAATGTCATAAATTTCACTGTTTAAATGTTTAAAAAAATGCAAAATACCTTGTCTTTGTTTTAAATTTTGTTTATAACACTCGATAAACATACCAATTTCATACGTAGGTTGATTTCCAATTTTCCAAATCAATTGTTCATGAACCAAATCCACAATAGTTGAATTTTCCAAATAAATCTTTGTTAATTTTGCAACCATCGATTTTCATTTAATATTGACCGCTTGTTATTTCTCGTAATTGTAATATTCTGAAGGCTTCCACTTCTTAAAACCATTTACAGGATCCACTTCGTAACTTTTCTTTCAATATTCACTTTTTATTCCACTTTGAAATCCGCTTTTAAATAAACCACTTTTTGATTGAAAAATCACCGCTTGATCTATCGCTCATTTCAGAACGAATTCGTCCATGTCCACTTTGTAGCCGAAATTTTCTTACCACGCGTGTGCGATTTTTGATTCACGTCCTCTGATTGGTTGACCTGGCTGATCCCGGCTCATAATTTCAAAATGTGTCCTGGTAATGGACGTAATCGAATTTTTGCAAATCTTTCGAGTGTCGGTTCGCGCACTCGTGTTTAAAAACTCACGCATGACTTTAAACACATCATTTAAATTTAAAATTTTTAAATACAAACAATATTTTTATTTGTTTTAATAAAAACAAACTAGTCCTTTTTGGAACAATACTCCAGACTTTTTAATTTAATAAATTTGAAGAATTATTTTGTTGTTTAAATTTTGACTATCAAAGATTTTTGTGCATAACGAAATTATAATATTGACATGTTAAAATTATTTTATTAAATTTTGAATTTATTTTTATTGAAAAATTTTTGTAAATTGTGTAATTTTGTTGAAGACAGTTCAACATATACTAGCTGACCCGGCAGACGTTGTCCTGCCCGAATTTAATTTTTATGCCACTCAAAGAATTGTTTATCCAAATATAAATTATTCGAAATAATTAAACAAATTATGAAAAAACCAAAAAATTTACATTAAAAGTAGTAATATCGAATCCTGACAGTTTCGGATGTATTTACTAATAATTTTAAAATTTTTTTTCGTATTATTCATTTAGATGATTAGGGGAAATCAGATATCAATTTTGGTGATGATCGATGAAGTTGCAAAAAAAACTTTTTTTGTGCGGATAATTTTAAAAATTTTTTTTCGTATTATCCATTTAGATCAGGGGTGGGCAAACCGCGGCACGCGGGCCTCATGCGGCCCTTGATAGTTGTACATGCGGCCCTCCATGCATAATTATAATAGTAAAAATTTTCCTTTACTGCGGGGAAACCCAACCCGAGAGCTGCCTGGTTCTGTCAGTTTACGGCGCATGTTCTGTGTGTAATGTCATATCTTTAAACATGATACAATAAAGTTTAAAGATATGCTACTATAAGGGACCATTTTCGTCCGGTTCTGCGCATGACGTCATCTGGCTAGTAAATAACGTCGATTTAATTCTAATAGGTATGGCAAATAACGAAAATGTGTGATTTCTTTCACTTTAAATCACAACTATTGAAATCAAACACATAATAAGAGTATAAAATCATAATATTTATTTAATAATGCGCTAAAATAGAAAAAAAACTATTCAAATAAAACATAAATTCAAGGAGAGGAATATTGAAAGTGTCGACTTTTATTCAATAAACAGAAAAAGATTATATCGTACACAAAATTTTCTTTTTACAACCTTATTTTTTAAAATTTATTTTACTTATCATTATTATCTCTTTTTTTACTGCGGCCCTTTTAGTCTCACTATTTGCGCAAACTGGCCCTCTTCAAAAAAAGTTTGCCCACCCCTGATTTAGATGATTAGGGGGAATCAGATATTTATTTTTTTAAATTTCTGAGTGTCTTTAGTCCAAAATTTTGTGGAGGGGGAGAAAATTATATTTTTATAAAATTGTTTTATGTTACCTGATATACCAAATATGAGGAATTTATTGCAGACTTTAATAAAAACTCTTGTAGTGGTGGTAAATGTGAAAAAAAAATTCCACTTTTAAAGAGGGCGTGTCTAAAGACCACCGATATGTGAATTTCATTAGAAACAAAGAAGAATTTGATTTGGACTATGGAGTAGGGGTATAAAACAATTGGCTTTCCCTGACGTTATGTGGGGACGTTTAAAAATTTTTTTGTAAATTTTGGAAAATTAAAATTTTTTTTTCACCTACCGGCTATATTCCCCAAACTAAACGGAAAGTGCTCTATAACATTTTTCGAAAAACCATCTTGTTTTGCTTAAAATGGACTGCAAATATTTATATGCAAAATTGGCCCGTTTTGAAATGGAACTTTTTGAAATTTTACGTTTCTGTCATTTGCTTAATTGATGTCGCACCAAAAAAAATATAACTACCGAAAAATTGGCGCTCGTAAAATGCCACCCGAAACCGTTTCTAAAAATAAAAATTTTTTCATAATCGTGGCGCCACGACGGCATTTACGTCAGAATTTAGAAAATTTTTCAAGCGGCTCTGCCGTCCTTATTTACCGATCGATTTTTAATTTTTCTTCGGCATCTAAAGCAATTCCCGAGACCCCACAATATTGCATCTATAACTTTTTTTCCTATCGCGCACCGAAAAGCTGTAAAACGAAGAAGAAAATTTTCAAATAATTTTCCAATGCGAAATCCCAAATTGAATTTTTTTTTCGAAAATTGAATGTTTAAAGACGACATGTCGTTTGGCGAGCAGTTTTAAGAATTTTCGATGTAAAAAGTTTCCAAAAATTATTCTTCCTTTGTGGAAAAATTTAAGGAAACGTATACCAATTTTTTTTGTGCGGATAATTTAAAATTTTTTTTTTCGTATTTAGCATTTAGATGCTTAGGGGGAATGAGATATCAATTTTGGTGATGATCGATGAAGGTCCAAAAGAAACTTTTTTTGTGCGGGTAATTTAAAAATTTTTTTTCGTATTATTCTTTTAGACGATTAGTGGGAATCAGATATATATTTTTTTAAATTTCTGAGTGTCTTTAGTCCAAAATTTTGTGGAGGGGGAGAAAATTATATTTTTATAAAATTGTTTTATGTTACCTATTGATATACCAAATATGAGGAATTTATTGTAGACTTTAATAAAAACTCTTGTAGTGGGGGTAAATGTGAAAAAAAAATTCCACTTTTAAAGAGGGCGTGTCTAAAGACCACCGATATGTGAATTTCATTAGAAAGAAAGAAGAATTTGATTTGGACTATGGAGTAGGGGTATAAAACAATTGGCTTTCCCTGAGTTATTGTGTCTTAATTATTGGGTAACATAATCTTAGGTGTTAAATTTATTTCGGGTAGTACACTGTTGTAGTATGTGTATTATTTTTCTACTTTACTTTATTAGTATCACTCGTATGTTTTTCACTTCACTTTCCGTCACTTTGACACTATCTTTTAATAATGTCGAAGGAAAGGAGTGCCTTGCTAAAACGCGCACTATTTATGGTTTACCCTTTACATGATTTACGTCAATGTCAGAATTTTAGAATTAAACTTTTAGAGTGCCTTGCTAAAACGCGCACTATTTATGGTTCACCCTTTACATCATTTATGTCAATGTCATTTAATTAAACTTTTAGTGTCAAAATCGCAACGTAACTATGACAACGACGTTGACCTGAAGCGTTTAACTCCAGATGACCGTCTTATGGTGGCAAATTACTAAAATCAAAGACGACGAAACACTTACTCTTGATCCTCGCCAGATCTCGTGAAAGTTTCAACGCCCACAGTTACGGGATTTAGGCGTCTATGCGGAACATACACACACACATACAAGCATTTTTATATATAAGATATAACCATCTTGTAGATAATTTGGTCCTCTACAATTTTTGTTTGAAACTTTTTATTGTACAACCAGTATAAAGCGAGATATTAACGCAAACTTGTTTTTAGCGAAAAAATCATATTTCATTAAAAGTGTCCATTTTGTTGGCCTTATAACGCAAAAACTATCAACTTAACGTGAAAATGTCATAAGACCATTTTTGTAGATAATTACCTCCTCTACAAATTGTATCTAAAACTTTTTATTGTACGACTAATAAAAAACGAGATATTAAAAAAAAGGCCAATTTCGTGACCTTTGACCTCGAATAACCTTTAACGCGGACATGATATCGAGGTCGACTTTTTACATATTGTTTACAACGATGTCATAAAGATGTGTACCAAAATTCAGCTAGGTGGGAATTTTTCCGAGCTGAACCCCTTTTTTCGTCTAATTTGACTGGACTATTACCAGCTTTAAGAATACAAATTGTTCTTAAAGCGACGTACATATTATACCAGACTAGAAAAAAAATTTTGGCTTTCCGGTTTTTGATTACCCGGCTGCGGGTGGATGTTTGGCGAATGCACACGGGGGATATTTATTTTAACTTCAAGTCATCATAATATTTCTCTCCGGCTGTATTCAGGAAATTCGAGTACGCAGGCTCGGACTCCAGCTTTTTTTTAATGCGCATCGGAAGGGGGAAAATCTTAAACAAGACATCACCAGCCCGTGCTGGGTGGTAGTGTGGGGTTCGCCCACTAAACAACCCCTCCTCTCTTGGATGCCAGCGGGATTCACCTATTGGCATTTCTTCCACTAACATCAGTCGTTCTTGTATTAGCTTATGCCCTTTCTGGACTTTGCTTTCCTTAGCCTTGGTGTTGTCTTTGCAGTTCCTCTTCATGTTTTGTTTTCATGATTGTTGTTATGCAATTCTTAATCTCGTCCCATCTCTCTTCGTTTGAGAGCATTCTCTAACTAGTGTATCCGGGTCGAGATGTTTTTGTCCGATTTTGTTTCGGCCCATCTCGGACACACGAATAGGGTGTGGCCAACATTGTCCTCTGCTTCGTCGCAGTAAGTGCAATTCGGAGATGTTACTCTCTTGAACTGGTGAGATATCCATTATATGACCTGCATTATATGACATGACCTGCGTCAGCTCATCATTCATCTCACCGTGTGTTCTTTCTATCCATGGCCCGAGATCTGGAATCAGTCTTCTGGTCCAGGCCCCTTTGAATCCCCTGGACGATCGATTCTGCCATTCTTGGATTAGCGTTGTTCTGCTTGCTTTCTTCTGGGCTTGAGATTTGGTCTTTGACGTGAAGTTTTCAGCCCTTTCGATTGCCATCAGGTCGATCGGGGCATCGCCGCTAGGACCGCCACCGCTTCGTTGGAGATGGTGCGGTATCCGGATGTTATTCGGAGGCTCATCCGCCGCTGTCCGTTCTCGAAGTGTTTTCTGCAGGATGCCATTCTCATTGCCTCGACCCACACAGATGCCCCGTATAACATGATTGACGTTGTCACCGATGCCAGAACCTTGGTGTACGACGGTTCATCGATGTTGGGCATCAGCCTGGTGATGGCGGCAGCCATCTAGGCCCCCTTTCTCGGATGTGTTGATTGAAGCACATCCTTCGGTCGATTATGACTCCCAGCACCTTTGCGGATTTGCCTGGCACTATCCGGCACCCTCCCAGCTCGATCGCTAGGTCCTCGCACTTTCGTTTGAACCGATCTTTGATTTGAATCAACACTAATTCACGATAAACTATTGTGAAATAGTTTACCTTTATATTTTCGGTTAAGCCTTTGATCTTATTTATACGGCTAGCTATGATTTTCTTCGCGGCGGCCGGGTCGTTGGTTGCCTGCAATGCCTTTTGAGAAATGCTTAAGTTTATTAAATAAAAATGCAGTTGAACAAGTAACAAATTTAATAAAATAATGGTATTATCAACTACAATAAAATAATCACTTGAAACACTGATAACAAGGATAAAAATAAATACCACAGATAACACACAGTATTGAAGTCCTCAAACAGGTGGACGTTTGAATTAAATAAATAGTTAATAGCTGGTATAAAAAATGGTCACACCAAGCAACCCAATAAAATTTATTGAACAACAATGACCACCTATTGTTTTGCTTTATTAAAAAGAAATTCAGGTTTGACTCACCAGCGCTGATCAGTCTTACAAATTCTAAGATGACAAAGACGACTTCTTTTTGTAGCAAAACGTGGCTTCCAATTTGAACCAACACAAGGTACTTGGTGAGATCCCCAGCTGACTGGATGAGGTTGAGTTTCGCACAGATGTTGATGGACCCTCGTTGTTGAGAAAATAACCCGTCGAAAATAACTGGAAAGGCTACGTACAATTCGCACTGGTATTGGTAAAATTGGTAAATTATAATGCGTTCCAATTTACGCAAGGACAAAATCTTCTTTAATTGAAAATTCGCAATCTGCGAGGTTTCACAATAGCAACGTTTACTACTTTGATGGATAACAAAAAGTAGCGTATTCCAATTTACTAATCTACCACGTATCATAAACTCGCCACGTGGGTGGACAAAAGTGATAAACATAAATCAGCTGTTCACTACTGCTTCCAAATCCGTAAAACTACGAGCAGTTTCGAGAGACAGAAAGTACACTGTTTGAACAATCGTTCAAGCGGAAAAATACTAACAATTTTCACAATAAACACTTTCGTCGTGTAGAAAAATTCAAAATGTCGACTTCACACACCGTCTCTCGAATTGGAACTCTCGCGCGCCAGTCCGATGGATTAGACGCAAGCGCGGATCTGAATCTAGCGTGCATTAAGTACAATTGACATATATAGGGTGAAACGTAAGTGATGGTTCTAAAAACCGTCACACAGCCCCTCCCCAACACATCTCACCCCGGTGAAGATGGCTCAGACGAAGGAGCTCTGTCTTCTTCGGGAAAGTAGTTTAAGGCTTCGCAATACCTATTTGAACTGAAATTTTGCTGAACGATTTGAGTGAAAATTAACTAAAATTCTTATTGATAACGACACGTTACCTTTATAGCCGCTAAAGCGAGAATTATGTGGCAAAGCGCGTAGCGCTTCGAATTGCCAAAAATATATGACCCCCCCCCCATGCTCAACAAATAGCAGGAAAATAAAAGGGACACACAGCACCCTATAGGACCTGTGTAAAAAAATAACATCCACAGTAGCCTAACATGCCAGCTGTGAGAAAAAAATAAATAAATGGATCACATGGGACCCATCTTCACTGCTCGAAAGCGAACAAAAAATATATTCGCCCAGTAGTAAATTTTGTTTCGGATCAAGGCATTCAGTATCCTTGAAACATAGAAACAATTGAAAAAAATGACTAATATAAAAAAATAAAAAAATTTGGTTATTTATAAAAAAACCAACAAATAATTCTCATTCGTTACAGCAAAAAATCGAAGGTGAGAGATAAATCTCTGATGTTGTAACTTGAACCTAAGATGGAATGGTTACTAAGTTACTTTGTAAAAACCAAGGAAGAAAAAAATATTACCCCAAAAAAAGTACCAACCCCAGGAATTATAATTATTAAGGACCCCAATGTGAAGATGAAAGGAAAGTGACGGAAAATATTTAGGTTGCGGAATGGATTATTTGGTAAAAGAATGGATTGATGGTAAAAGCGATGGCTCGTCCTCGCGTATGGATGGTTACAACGCGTCGTGGACCGTCAACCAACAAACTAGGACCACCAAGTCGTTGAAACAAAAAAACAGTAAGCCAAATTTGAGGATGGGAGGATAGGTAACCCCGTGGAATGACGATATGTCATTGAAGGCCGTTAAAAACTCACGTAGTTCGCCTTCAGAACTACGATCATCGTTGGGGCAGATTGACGTTAACTTCTGTCTCGAGAGAATTAGACAAAACAAAATTGCGGCGCCAAACGGCGTCACCCACCTTAAAACGTATGGTGCGCTTTCTTAAATTGTAGTGAGAAGCACTACGTTGGTAAGCATCTTTTAAGCGTTTAGTGACGTCAAGCAAAATCTCATTCAACTTATTCATAACCTGCGCAACCTGCTCGCGACTACCCAGAGACAAATCTTCCTCCCCTAAATCCATCACGCGGCCATAATAATCACCCTGAATGGGTACGGTACGACCAAGATTTAAAAATGAAGGAGTAAACCCCGTCACTTCATGTGTAGCCGAGCGTATCGCATGCGCTATTTTATGAATTTCCACGTCCCAAGTTCGATGATCATCTTTCACGTACGATCTCATTGCAGTCCCGACAACTCGATTTACTCTCTCCACGAAGTTAACTTGAGGATGATAAGACGCATTATACCAAAGATTGTTAACTTTGTAGTCGCTCATGAGCTTTCGAAATTCCTTGCTGATAAACTGCGGTCCATTATCTACCATACAAATTTGAGGTACCCCAAATAACAAAAATACTTGATTTTCAAGAAAATCACAAATGGGTTTAGCGGTAGCTTTACGTAAGGGATGCACCAGCACGAATTTAGAAAACCAATCGCAAACTACAAGTAACATGGTATTGCCCTTCGCAGATCGCGGAAACGGTCCCATCAGGTCTACAGAAATGCACTGGAAGGGGAATCGCACCCTCTTCTCGGCTCCCATTAATCCATATCTACCCCCCTGACATGCCTTAGACGACAAACATACGCGGCACCGCTGCACATAACGAGCTATGTCCGTGCGCATCCTGGGCCAATAATATAATTCCCTGATTTTATTTAAAGTTTTAAATGTTCCTAAATGTGCTGAAGTTGGGTCATCATGAAATTTTGGAAAAAGTTCTTTTCGACGCGACTTTGGAACTAATTGTTTCCATTCTATCAAATTGGATGTGATATTATGCGAATTATTTATAAGTTTATATAACAAACCAGATTCTATTCGCCAATCAGGAAAATTAACAGGATTATCATTGACTTTAGCTACCATACGGCGATACCACGCATCCTTATCGTCTTCGGTTATGTCCAATGAAGACACTTCCAAAGGTGCGCGAGACAAGGCGTCAGGAACGACATGTAAATTACCCTTCCGGTGTTGAATGTTAAATGAGTATTGCGATAATCGAACACACCAACGAGCTAACCTATTTATAGGATCTCGCATCGATAAAAGCCAAAGCAAGCTGTAGTGGTCCGTAATGACTGTAAAATCAGTACCCTCAACATAAGGTCTGAATTTTTCAATCCCAAAAATCACCGCAAGACACTCACGTTCTGTGACCGAGTAATTTCGTTCTTGTTTACTAAGAGTACGAGATGCAAAAGCGATCGCATGTTCTTCCTCACCCTCCCCCTGACTTAAAACACAACCCACGCCGTAATTACTTGCGTCGCATTGGATGTAAAAGCGCTTGTTGAAATCGGGACTAGCCAACACAGGTGCTGAAACTAACAACTGTTTCAGTTTTTCAAAAGATTCTTCCGCGCTTGAAGTCCAGGTGATCGGCTGACGTTTACCGGGTTTACCCTTAATGAGTTCAGTTATAGGGGCCGAAATGGTAGAAAAATTTGGTACGAAGCGCCGGTACCATCCGATCATGCCTAGAAAGCGCTTTATAGCGGTAGTAGTATTTGGTTTGGCTAGCCTCGTAATCGCTTCAACTTTCGCTGGATCTGTGTGTAATCCGGTTTTGTCAACAACATGTCCCAAAAAAGTTAAACTTGGACGACAAAACTCACACTTCTCCAAGTTAATGGTTAAATTCGCATCAAGTAACCGCGCATGAACCTGATCGAGTAAATTTAAATGCTCTTTAAAGGTGTTCGAAATTACAATTATATCGTCTAAATAAACAAATACTTTTTCGCCCAGAAGGGGTCCAAAAATATTGTCCATCAACCGTTGTTGCGTAATAGGAGCATTTGTAATTCCGAATGGAGTAACTACGTATTCGAACAAACCTCGGCCCGGAACAGTAAATGCTGTTTTCTCACACGAAGAAGGAGTTAAGGGTATTTGCCAAAAAGCCTTTTTAAGGTCTATTGACAACAAGTAACGCGCATCCTGTAAACGAGTCAGGATTTCGTCTAAACGAGGTAGTGGATATGCGTCCTTCTTTGTCACAGAATTCAGTTTCCGTCCGTCGAAGCATAACCGATAAGTACCATTGGACTTCTTCACCATAAGCATCGGTGATGACCATGCAGATCGACTTGGCCGCACGAGGCCGCACGCGAGCATCTCGTCAAGTTCGGCGTAGGCTATCTTACGCATAGCAGGAGAGAGTGGGTAAAAGCGCTGTTTAATGGGAGCAGAATCCCCCGTATCGATATGATGAGTGACCTTATTGGTGCGGGTCAATCCATCTCTAGAAAGAATTTTAAATTTGTCCTTAAGTGCGGCAAGGGCAACTTGCTGTTCTACAGTGAGATCATTGGCGGTTCTGAGCGATTCTAAAGAACTAACTTGATTAACTTCAAATTGGTCACGCGAAAAGTCAGCCCTAACCCCAAATAATTTGCAGAAATCAACCCCTAGAGTTAAACAGGCTCGGATGCTATGGCACACCAAAACATTCAACGGTCGGACCACGCCACAAATTTCAATAGGTAACATGACCGTACCAACAATTTTCTGTGGGGTTCCGTCAGCAGACCGCAATGACACAGGGTTACCCCGCACGAGCTCTAAATCCAGTTGATCAATTAAATAGTGACCCTCGGTACCTAAAATAGAAATACTTGCACCGGAGTCTAATAAAGCTGCAAGTTGTATCCCGCCTACACATAAGTAGTTAATGAATGGTCGTTGATCGGAAGTAGGGTGTGTAAATAGAGCTGAAGAATTGGCGGTCGATCCGCAAAACGCGCGTAAGTGCACCAACCAATTACTCCACTTACTTTTTTCTGCTCTGATAGCTACTGCGAGGGGCGAGCAGCGTTTCCGCCTCGCTCTGAAGCGTTTTTTGAATGATTCTTTGGGCAACCAAGGGAAGTAAAACCTGAGCGTCCACATTTATAACAAAAAGTAGTGGATGGCTTCGGACACAGGTGATAGGTATGTCCTCTGGTTCGGCAATTCCAACAAAGTATTCCCCGACGAGGGTTTTGAGAGGGTGTGGCTGAAGGCTCAACACGATTAGGTGCCGAAGTTAAAGTTGAAGTACTAACTTCGCTAGGAATTACCTTTTTGGCCAACCGCTCGGCAGCTTGAGCAACTCGAATAAATTCTTCCCTAGAGCTAATAATATTGGTACCCATTGCAATAGAAATGGAGGGTAACATATTTTCCCTTATGGTCCATAACTGATCATCTTCCGTAGGGGTAGGTGTGACTCGCGCGAATTTAGCGAACATAGATTCTATGTAGCCGCGTACAGATTCGTTTGAATGCTGTTTGCATTGATTTATTTGAGCTAAATACACCCTACTAAAATCAACCGATAAAAATCGAATTTTTAATTCTTTGATCAGCTGTTCCCATGTAGTAATATTTGGACCTAAAGTACGGTACCAGATTAATGCTTCTCCAGAAAAGAATTCTAGTGCCTTATCAAACAATTCCGAGGAACTAACCCCGCGCGTTCGAGATAGCTCAGATGCTCGCTCGATGAAATTAAATACCTGATGGAAATCACCAGAACCATCAAATGATAGATTCCACTTATGAATCGCAACCCGATCGGAAGATTTGTCTTTTCCTTTCACAAGGGATGTTAAAATAGTAGCTAATTCGGAAGTATTTATCGGTGGTGGTAATACAGAAGATTTACGCTCTGGTGAAAATGCAATGGAAGTCCCATCTTCACCCCCAAATGGATCAACATTTTCCATTGGTTCATCTAAATCTTTAACTAATAATTTCTCCACGCGTTCTCGTAATGAAGTAGTAAGTTGGACTAAATGTTCACGGTTGGTATCAGCAAAACCAACCCCTTCTAAAATAGCAATGCGGTTGCTAAAGTGCGCTAACCGATTAGAAATTATCCCTAGTTGAACTGGGTCATAGGATTTTTCTAGTGAATTTAATTGCTCGTCAATTTCACGTAATCCAGTCTCGCAAATTTTCAGATCAGCTGCTAAATCAGCTGGTTTATATTTGTGATTTGCTAATTTAGAATTGCAATGGTCCTTGAGCATTAGAACCATTAAGTCCTTTTTCATACTAGCTAAATGCGTGGGAATCTTATTTTTGTCTTCCACCCGAAAAAATAATTCTACGTAAATTTCCTCCCTTGTGAGCGAATTTATGTAGTCGCGATTCGACATGGTAATGAATAAATTTCAAAACCAAAACCCAAAAAATCACGCGAAAACGTGTCAAATTAAAATTAAAAATTTTTAAACAAAATGTTGCTATCGGTAAAACCTGCAAAACGCAAAATTTGACTTTAACCTTCAACAAGATTATAAAATATTTTTCAACAAATGTGAAACAACTTATCAATTCCCAGATGTGCTCCTTTATACCACCTTTCCTAAAATAATGTTTGGAAAGAAACCAGGTTATTTTCACAAATACACAATGTACCATCAAAATCACAGTTTTCAAACTGTTTGAGAAAATCGCAACTGTGTGTTTCAAAAAATTTAATTAGTAAGCACTCTCTAAAAATTAAGAACTACTGCCAAAAGGGCTTAACTGAGTTGGGCGCCAGTGAACCGATCTTTGATTTGAATCAACACTAATTCACGATAAACTATTGTGAAATAGTTTACCTTTATATTTTCGGTTAAGCCTTTGATCTTATTTATACGGCTAGCTATGATTTTCTTCGCGGCGGCCGGGTCGTTGGTTGCCTGCAATGCCTTTTGAGAAATGCTTAAGTTTATTAAATAAAAATGCAGTTGAACAAGTAACAAATTTAATAAAATAATGGTATTATCAACTACAATAAAATAATCACTTGAAACACTGATAACAAGGATAAAATAAATACCACAGATAACACACAGTATTGAAGTCCTCAAACAGGTGGACGTTTGAATTAAATAAATAGTTAATAGCTGGTATAAAAAATGGTCACACCAAGCAACCCAATAAAATTTATTGAACAACAATGACCACCTATTGTTTTGCTTTATTAAAAAGAAATTCAGGTTTGACTCACCAGCGCTGATCAGTCTTACAAATTCTAAGATGACAAAGACGACTTCTTTTTGTAGCAAAACGTGGCTTCCAATTTGAACCAACACAAGGTACTTGGTGAGATCCCCAGCTGACTGGATGAGGTTGAGTTTCGCACAGATGTTGATGGACCCTCGTTGTTGAGAAAATAACCCGTCGAAAATAACTGGAAAGGCTACGTACAATTCGCACTGGTATTGGTAAAATTGGTAAATTATAATGCGTTCCAATTTACGCAAGGACAAAATCTTCTTTAATTGAAAATTCGCAATCTGCGAGGTTTCACAATAGCAACGTTTACTACTTTGATGGATAACAAAAAGTAGCGTATTCCAATTTACTAATCTACCACGTATCATAAACTCGCCACGTGGGTGGACAAAAGTGATAAACATAAATCAGCTGTTCACTACTGCTTCCAAATCCGTAAAACTACGAGCAGTTTCGAGAGACAGAAAGTACACTGTTTGAACAATCGTTCAAGCGGAAAAATACTAAAAATTTTCACAATAAACACTTTCGTCGTGTAGAAAAATTCAAAATGTCGACTTCACACACCGTCTCTCGAATTGGAACTCTCGCGCGCCAGTCCGATGGATTAGACGCAAGCGCGGATCTGAATCTAGCGTGCATTAAGTACAATTGACATATATAGGGTGAAACGTAAGTGATGGTTCTAAAAACCGTCACACGTTTACCGAGCAGTAGGACTGCTTCAGTCTTCTCAGGTACCAGGGTTAGGCCCCTACTGTCGATCCAGGTCTTTATCATCTCAAGTGCTTAGTTTGTGGTGTCCGTCATGGTTTCTGGTGTTCTGTCGGCTACGACCAGAGAGAGATCGTCCGCGAATCCAAAGATCTTGACGCCCTCTGGGAGGTCCAGTCCACAGGTTTGGACCCAGTACCGAACCCTGTGGAACCCCGCTAGTGGTTCTGACTTCTTTGAGCATTTCTTCCTCGACGATGACACATAACTCGTCGACGTTGTGGGACCATTTCGCCGAGTTGAAAGCGTTCTTTACATTTAGGGTAATGAGAATGCAAAGGCTCCTGGTGCGCCACGTGCCGCTCTTCGCTTTGGTGGCCTTTTCCACTATTGCCGTGAGGGCGCCAATAGTGGAGATTCTCTTCTTGAAGCCTTATTGTTTTTGGGGAGAGCCCCCCCTCGAGTTCTAGGTGTTCTTGTAGTATTGGTCAGCAGGACTTTTTCCAGTAGCTTCCCCATGCCGTCGATTAGGTAGATTGGTCTGTAGGACCTGGGGTTCTCGAGGGGTTTTTCGCCCTTCCTGAGCAGGACCAATCTCGATCTCTTTCATTGGCCTGCGAACATGCCACTTCTAAGGCAGTAGTTCAACACATCCAGCACCGGCTGAGGGCTCTCTTCGAGTACCCTCTTTATGACTTCGTTTGGTAAGAGGTCTGCCCTTGGCGCCTTTAGGATGGGGATGTGTTCTGTTTCCTCCATTCTAAAATTGTTAATTTCGTGCCTGGGGAACAGCTTATCGACTATTGATTTTAGTCGTTGCGGCGTGAGGCCGAATATACCTTTTCTTACAATCTTGCGTGTAATGATCTTGTACCCTAGTCTCCAGACATCTGCATTCACCTTCTTCAGGAGTTCTAGCCAGTTATGTTTCTGGCTTAGGAGCTCTTTCCTGGCTTCCGCGTAGGCCATATCCTCTTCTTCGAAGACCCCCTCTACGGCGCTGTCTTTGTGTTCGTCTTCTGACGGCCACACATTTCCTGCGTAGCTCGGTTATCTCATCGTTCCACCAGTGGACTTTCTTGCGACGCGAGTTGCTTTTTTTGGACATGCTAGCTTCGCACAATTCTTGGAGCGCCACCGTGAGGGCCTCCGGAGTTCGAGGTAAGTTCAGCCAATTTTGTGTTTTGACGGCTGTCTTCACTTAGGCAGCTTTAAGCTGTCTCACTGCCCACCCTTGTGGTGATCTCGGTTTTTTCCCCAAACTCGACGTATGTGTGCTCACTATTTTGGCTCTCTTGACTCCACCTGAGGGGGAAACCCCCCCCCCCCATAGCAAGTAAGATAGCCTGGCCAATGTCAGAGGCAAGCTGGCGAAATATCCGACCATCGGAGCGACTGCTCCTTCCCCGATGCGAAAATTCAGCCGACGGGCTCCTGACTTGAGCACTTTTGCACTAAATTTCCCTCTTTCTCCCACTTCTTTCCTATCATCAAAATTCAGACTCAGGCTATGTCAGCCATGACTGTCGCTAACCAAAAGGGTGAACCAACCTTGGATACCGACGGTCTTTGTTTGCGGAGGAGGGGGCTCAAACTCCAACCCTCCAATTCAGATGCTGTGCGCACCAGCTATTTGAAAGAAGTGTGGCTAGGCTCAGAAGTGCATCCCACAAATCCATTTATAATTGCAAATTCGGTTATTAAAGTATTTAGAATATAATGACGTGGTCGCAAGAGCAAGTTACAATTTTAATAAACAAATATCAAAAATTTCATGCTTGTATGCGGTGAAGAACAAAAATTACAAAAATAAATATGCACGGAATAAAGCGTTATCAAAAATTGATAACCAAATCTGGGGTAAATGAGTCAGAAATGAAAACAAAGTTTAATGGGCTAAAAAAATAAAAAATAATTATTTATACACCAATCAATGTTAATGTTAATATAATACACTGTAACGGTTTAAAATTTGCCGCCGGGTTCTTTGGGTTTTGGAACCAGTGACCGTTGGTACGAGTGAGGGAAATGCGCAGGAGTCGGTACGAGAGACTTGACTTGATACGTTTGCTCGAGTAAGAGGTGATTTTGTGTGTGTTGTGCAAAAATTTTGTGAAGCCGGATTTTGGAGAAGAATTGGTTAGTTAATACCATCCAGTAGCGAACTGGGATTATCTTCTCGAATCCGTAGGATTGGGAAGCTCATTTTTTTTGATTATTTTACCGGGAGCTCTCATCCGCCTTTATGGGATTCGAAGCTGAACAAATTTTTGCATATGCCGCAGATCAACGAAATTTGAGGTATCCTTTTTGGTTGGTAATTTGTTGTAATAATTATTATTGGTTTTTATATTAAGCCATATTAAGCTCGATGGCGTATTTTTTTTTTCCTTGGCCTTTTTAATGTGTTTTATTTTTTTATTTATGTGTAACATCTTGGTATTCTTTTTTTCGTTCTGCATTTTTACTTCCAGAATGGTTGCAATTGATAGATAAGTGGCAGATTACAACTTTCTGCACTGCGTGATAAAATTGATGTTACATTAATTTCTAACCAAAGGTGTTAATTAAAACGACAAAAAAAAAGATGGAATAGGCGCCACTCGATTTCGGTTAAAAAGGAAGACGTCGTTATGAAAGATTAGACAACTCGATTAAAGGGGAAATCGAGAAATCACGAGCTATCTTTGTAAATCTTGCCGGCTAGCTTGGAAGATAATTAATTAAACAAAAAAACCCAGCAATGAGTCCAGGGCATACGGAAAATTTTGAACAACGAAGAATTTTTGTAAACGAAAATAGTAATTACTCAAATATAAAGCGCAAATATCTTACGCACACAAAATAAACTTAACAATAAAATAAAAATAAACATAAAAATAAACAATACGGTGGTCATTGCTTAAAGGCTTTATGATAAAGTCGATGCTTATGGTGTTAGTATGGTGTTATGGTAGGCAAGTGGCGCCCCACGTTGGGCGCCACTTGCAACGCTAACCAACTAAATTACGATAAATGTTGCTGCAATTTCGCGAAGTCCGCAATTCGAACCCACAATTTCCGCAACGTAACTCAACCAGCGATCACACCAAACCACGTTGGTCGCCACTTGCCACGCTTAAAATTCCTCACAAACTTTAGCGTTAATAATTGATGTTAAAATTAATTTCTAACCAAAGGGGTGTTAATTAAAACGACGAAGAAAAAAAAGATGGAATAGGCGCCACTCGATTTCGGTTAAAAAGGAAGACGTCGTTATGAAAGATTAGACAACTCGATTAAAGGGGAAATCGAGAAATCACGAGCTATCTTTGTAAATCTTGCCGGCTAGCTTGGAAGATAATTAATTAAACAAAAACCAGCAATGAGTTCAGGGCATACGGAAAATTTTGAACAACGAAGAAAATTTTATAAACTCAAAATAATAACAGAAACGCAGATATCTTACGCGCAGTTCCACAAAGAACTGAACAAAAATAATGGCGTACTACAAACTTTTATCAAACATATGTTTGATTATCACCCAAAAACGACGGAATATTTATACAAAATTTACACGTTGTGATAAGTAAATCAACTAAATAATTAATAATTATTATCATAAATAACTAACTAAAAATGATACGATACCTCAACTACGCTGATTTGCGGCCTATGCAAAATCTGTCCAGCTTCTAATCCCATAAAGGCGGAAGAGAACTCCGATAAAGTAACTCCAAAAAAAAAATTGAGTTTCTCGACCTACGGATTCGAGAAGATAATCCCAGTTTGCCACTGGATGGTAACCACTAACCAATTCTTCTCGAAAATCCGGCTTCAACAAAATTTCGCACAGCACACACACAACTACCTCGCACCAGATTCCACGTATCACCTCCCGTCTACCCGTACCTACTCCTGCGCATTTCCGCTCGTACCAACGGTCACTGGTTCCAAACCCAAAGAATTTGGCGGCAAATTTTAAATCGTTACACTCCCCCTTTACTTGGAAAGAGGTAAAGTTTCTACAAAACGAGAAAACCAACGATACGGGAAATATAATAGGAACTTTACCGATGGTGAAGATGTAAAGCTGTCCAGATGTTCGGACCTTCGATACGATAGATAAACAAAACAAAAGGTAACTCGGAACGACAAAACAGAAAAATATATACAAAGAAAGATATATACAAACGATAAAACAAAAAAACTATATATACTCGTCGTCTATCTGGGGTTTCAGATCCTGTACGTGCCAGATGCCTGTTGAATTGCCGTGGTCGTCCTCGAGTTCATATTTCCCGTATCGTTGGTTTTCTCGTTTTGTAGAAACTTTACCTCTTTCCAAGTAAAGGGGGAGTGTAACGATTTAAAATTTGCCGCCAAATTCTTTGGGTTTGGAACCAGTGACCGTTGGTACGAGCGGAAATGCGCAGGAGTAGGTACGGGTAGACGGGAGGTGATACGTGGAATCTGGTGCGAGGTAGTTGTGTGTGTGCTGTGCGAAATTTTGTTGAAGCCGGATTTTCGAGAAGAATTGGTTAGTGGTTACCATCCAGTGGCAAACTGGGATTATCTTCTCGAATCCGTAGGTCGAGAAACTCAATTTTTTTTTTTTTTTTTTTTTTTTTTTTTTTTCAATACTTAATCAATTTATTAATCTATGGCAACAATTGTTAAGAGTTGAAAATATTTAACAATCACCTAAACCATTTTTATTTACATTTAACAAAATTGTCATTACAAAACTAATCTGCTTCTTAGGACTAGACAACACTTTATATGCATTTAAATGAAAAAACAAGACGCAATGCTCATTTTACAATTTCATCTTAATACTACTATGTGTGCACGTGAAACTGATTGAAAAGAAAAAAATTACAGTTTTTCAATAACTAATTTGTCTGTTTTATACATATCACCAATTAAGACCTGTCGTTTTATAATTTGCAAACTGTTTACACCTTTTAAAAAATTCTGGTCGTTTACATCGTTTTTACTTTCTCTAAAACTGTGTTTTTTTTCTTTTCAATCAGTTTCACGTGCACACATAGTAGTATTAAGCACGTTGGGCGCCAGTGAGAAGTGAAAAACCTCTCTCCTGCGGATGCAGGATCGAGAAATCTCCTCCCACGCGAAGTGGAAAACCACCTCACTTTTTTAACGTGGGGAGCCCTGGATGGAATAAACTAGCTCTTATGATGGTAACGTCGGTCTGCGAGGGACGTGGGTCCAGATCTCTATATCTTACTAAAAAGGTTATAAGTATCCCCTCTTCCAGGGAAATAAAAATCGGTTAATAAAAACCAACAAAAACACTGCCATGAGAAAACAAAGATGATCCTCAGAAAAGATGGTATAACTAGCATCTGGATGTTGTGATTACTAGCTATGTTGTAAAAACCAAGGAGAAAAAAAACAAAATATACCCTGAACCCAACCCTGGAAAATTTAAAAGGTTCCCAATGTGAAAGAGGAAGGAATGTTTGGTAGGATTGAGGTAAGTGGAGTTGGAAATAAGGAATTGTGGGAAAGGATAAACAACCCTAATGGCCGATGCGTCCCCACCCCGATGATATGAGCGATAGCTCGTCCTCGCGTATGGGTGAAAACAACGCGTCGTGGACCGCCAGCTAACAAACGCACACCACCGAAGCGAGAAGACAGCGGGCACCAGGCCATCTTTGAGGATGGGAGGAAGGGTTAACCCCGGGGAATGACAGTATGTCATTGAGAGACGTGAAAAACTCACCCGGTTCTCTCTCAAAACCGGGATCACAGTTGGGGAATGGCTGAAGGCACTATGGTCTCGACGAAAATACGACCGACGACCCCCCCTACCCGTAACAGGAGGAAGACTTGCCGACTACCAACCAGCAAGGATTGACAAACCCCACTGCCAACAGTGCAACGGCACGCCTAACCTAAGCAGGGCGTGCAGGTATAGCCAAATCCCACCGATGAAGCAACCGAACAAGCTCCCTTTGTTCCTGCACAAGGCAAGGAGTCCGACGGCCCCCATAAACGCCAAGACCGAAAACTAATTTGGGTCGGGACTTGTTGACCCCACGGAAATGGTGAGTCAGTAAACTGACTTACGGAATACACGGAACACAAACAAAGCCATGATCAAGTGGTAAAGCGATCACAAGTTAAAATGTCGCCCCGAGGCCGCACGAAGACGATTCAAAACGCAAGTTGGAAAAAAAATTGAATCGACGACAGGAAACACGCCGTTAGTTATGATCTGAGATGTTTATAGACCAATTAGTGACATACATTACACCAACCTCCCCCCTAAGCAATGTGAATCTACCCCCTATTCAACTCTTGTACGCTCCCAACGTCATCGCCCTCAGGATGCTGCTTGAGATCTTTCGCATGAAATATACCCACGTCTTTACCGCGCTCATTCACCAAACGATAGGTTAGAGGACCCGTGACCTCGCGTACCTTGCATTTAATATATTTGGGTGCCAACTTACTGCACCGTTTTTCGCCAGCGTTGGATAAAACAAAATTACGACGCCAGACTACGTCGCCGACCTTAAAACTAACAGGCCGTTTCCTGTCGTTGGCCTTTTTAATGTGTTTTATTTTTTTATTTATGTGTAACATCTTGGTATTCTTTTTTTCGTTCTGCATTTTTACTTCCAGAATGGTTGCAATTGATAGATAAGTGGCAGATTACAACTTTCTGCACTGCGTGATAAAATTGCAATCATTATCGCACTTTCGCATATTGTGGATAATGATACCAATGTATAAGTGTTATGTTTAATAAGCGTAGTAATGACTACTTTATTTATTTTATTACGTTTGGTTAATTAAACTTTACTTGTGTATTATTTCCTATGGTTTACATCGAGCGAACTGGTAAAATGTATTAGCAGGAAGATTCCAATTTGATCGACGGAGGTTCAAATTTCATATTTGAAATTTAGTGTCGATACTTTTTTTTGTGTTTAATTATGATTTTATATTTTTATTTTATAAAGGCTTCGATGTGTGACCTACTTATATACAGAGTGCGGCATTGCGCCGGGGTCGCTGCTATTTGGTTTGGTCGTCGGAGGCTCGGTGGTTACCTTAGTGGGATTGTACCTATATGACCATTCGAGTGTTCCGTCGATTGATTGTGTGGGTGGTGATTCTGAGTGTCAATGTGGTCGCTACTGTGCCGTTCTGGTCGGCTCCTGTAGTGGGGTACTGTTGTTGCGTTCCACTGGCGCAATACTAACACCATAAGCATCGACTTTATCATAAAGCCTTTAAGCAATGACCACCGTATTGTTTATTTTTATGTTTATTTTTATTTTATTGTTAAGTTTATTTTGTGTGCGTAAGATATTTGCGCTTTATATTTGAGTAATTACTATTTTCGTTTACAAAAATTCTTCGTTGTTCAAAATTTTCCGTATGCCCTGGACTCATTGCTGGGTTTTTTTGTTTAATTAATTATCTTCCAAGCTAGCCGGCAAGATTTACAAAGATAGCTCGTGATTTCTCGATTTCCCCTTTAATCGAGTTGTCTAATCTTTCATAACGACGTCTTCCTTTTTAACCGAAATCGAGTGGCGCCTATTCCATCTTTTTTTTTGTCGTTTTAATTAACACCTTTGGTTAGAAATTAATGTAACATCAATTATTCACGCTAAAGTTCGTGAGGAATTTTAACCGTTTCAACACATTATGTTAAAATATAAAATTTACAGATATACCGTCCACAATTGTGGTATTATTATAATTTAATATTATTTGTTTTGAAACACAACGAACCACAGACAGATAGTGTGTCATTGGATTCTATTCAAATCGAAAAACACACCGGAGACGATAAGAATATATTATTTAAGGTATGTTGATATGACTTTTTTGTTTATTAATTAATGTTTTTGTTTTTAGGAAGATGATTCGGATATTTTACTATCTGGAGAAAACGGTGTTCCATCTTCAACTGGTAGTGGAGCCGTTGCTGATGGAGCATTCTTAGCAGTTGTTGAAGCACCCTTAACAGGCGATGGAGCACCTTTGGCTGCTAACGAAACAACTTCAACTGGTAATTAATTGAAGATTTCCAGAAAAGCCTCTACTGCTCTTACAACTATAACAGGGGTAACTGAGGAAAATTTATTAAAAAATTCAGTATTTGGAAATTTTGTTAATGAAAAACTGAACCAAATTAAAAACGAGGATTTACGAATGCAAGCAGAGATTGAAATCACTGCAATTGTTAATAATTATTCTAAAGTGTTGTCAATGTATTGTTTTATTTTCTGTACACAAATAATTGTGCAGTATTACAGAAGTTAAACATATTTTTTCCTCTTCAGCAGCAGAAAGGATAATAATTGGTGTTAATAAAACCCTGCAACGATTAGCTAGAATTCCAAAGCTATTTTCTATTATCCTTCTAGCTGTGCTTAAATGGTAATTAAAAAATTTATCGTCGTGTGTTAATCCATGTTGGGGATATGGCTTCATTAAATGTTGAGATATTAAATATTTAAATTGGAGATTATTCAAGCGGAGAAAATTAGTGTATGCAGATGGATCTTCGGTTTTTAATTCAACATGTTTAAAATGCCTTTTCCTGAGACTCTCTTTTCCTGCAGTTCTGCGCTTTAACCATGATCGAGACCACGTTTTTGGTTTTCTTTTAGTCACTTCATTGCCTACAACTCCAAGTGCTGCTGTGATTATAGCAGAATATGCAAGCGCTAATTGCCAATTTGAATCCGTTATCACGTTTCTTTTCGTACTAAACAACACAAGGCGATCAAAAATAAAAACTTATTGCCATTTACCGTCCGAATTTTCAATTGACTAGAAAACGCGTGCGCAAATTTTTACACAAGTGGCAAACACTCACAAAAAAATGTATACAAGTGTCACACCGTCTTAAGCATGGCATTGAATATTAAATTTTTCAGTATTTCTCCAGTAAACAAATCGTAGTTAAGAGCTTTTCTTGGATTTAAATTATGAGCTATAACCGATTTAACTTCAGTGGTCTTTAAACGTTTTATTGCCTTCGGGTCCAATCTTCACCGCCAGTTTTTATGGGGGCGGGGGTCGTGTTTTTGTGGTTGCTTAATTTTTCTTGCAACTTGTCACAAGGAGTAGTCTGTTGATTTTGTTGCTGATCGATTATCGAAAAATGTTCTAACTCCTAAATTTTTATGTTTTAACAAATTTCAGAGAAAAAACCGAAAACTATTAGAATTAAAACGGCATGCAGCGAAGCAGAAATTACTGTCTGATCTGCATTATTCTGTATTTAAACAACATCCTGTTTCAGGCGTCATTTTTTTATTTATTTAGCAGTTTTGAAAATTATAAATTTAAAAATTTTAGTCCAGGCAACAAAGCCAAAAAATTGACTCAAATTTGCAAAAAATCCGGGAAAGTTGAATTTTGGTAGAGATGTACATTGGAGTGTACTAATCAACCCCCCAAAAGTCCCATAAAATCCCACGCCGGCGTCCCCCAAATGGGAGTTTTAGCTCCCCCAACGCGATTTTTTGCCAATAACTCGCTTATTTATGCTTGTATGAAAAATTATGATCAGACCATAATTGAAGAGCATAAAATTCTCTATAAAATAGTTTTTTTTTCATATTTTTCCATGGCACACTAATACTTAAATTAATGACCGAAAACACGACAATATTGATTCCTTGCAGAGAGAGAAATGTTTTCGGGCACGGGAAATGCTTTTAATAATAAATTAATTGAAATTGTGGCGAAGGTTGGAAAATGACGAGAAAAATTAATTTTTTGCCATTCCGGGGGTAAAGTACTCACTTTTTACCCCGGTTTGCGGGCGTAAAGGGGCACTTTTTTACCCTGCGGGAGTGAAGTTCAAAAATAGGGGGGTGAGCGGGAGTAAAGTTAAAAAATAGGGGGGTGAGCGGGAAATAAAGTCACCAGATGACTGGTGACTTTAGTTTAGTAACGGCCTTAACCATGGAATAGTGCGACCACAAGGTCGATGACTTCAACGTTTTAGCCTTCTCGTAAAAAAATGCCAAAAACACGTCTTCACTAAAATAATCTGACAATTCTTTATTCTGGCACCACTGCACAAAAGCGTCGTACTGTTTTTGGTAAACTTTTCTTGATTTTGCCGGCAACAGTTCCACCAACGCCATCTTCGCTGCTTCGGCAATTTCTACGTTCTCGCTCATGGTACGTGTTGCTCTTTCAAAGGCACAAATTTAAATGAAATGAAGCATTGGAATCAATGGCATTGGTAGAATCAGGGGTGCCAACTGCTATTTCTTAGTAATTTTTAGTAGTATAGTTGGTAATATTACTAGTGCTATTTTGCGATTTATCGACCACGTGTAGGTATTATAAAAAAAAAGCGTTAAATTTTTGCTTTAAGTTTCTAAACTGGCGAAGTTCCTACTTTACCTCTCGGAATGGCAAAAAACAGTATATGCACGACGGTAGTAAAGTGACTTTTGGCCCATGGGTAATTGTTTCACTCGGCTGGCGCCTCGTGTAAACAATCCTTTACCCTCGGGCCAAAAAAGTGTCACTTTGCTACCTTGGTGCATAATGTACTATTTTCAAAATTTGCCCAAGTTATAGTAATACGCCTTTAATGCAAAATTTGCCTATTACAGAATGTATTGTAGTACTACTTACTGCAGCGCCACAAGTTATAGAGAATTTTATGTTCTTTAACTTGGTTTAATGGTAATTTTTCGTAAAAGTAAAAATACGTGAGCTATAGGCGAAAACCCGCACCTAGAGGGCTAAAATCCTCATTTGGGGGAACGCCGGCTTGGGATTTTTATGAGACATTTTGGGGGTTTATTAGAACACTTCAATATACATCTTTGCCAAATTTCAGCTTGCCCGGACCTTCTGTAAGCTCAAACCAAAATTTCGGTTTCGTTACTTGGAAGATACTATAACTTGGGCAAATTTTTAAAAAATCTATTTTTCTCTTCATTTTCCAACCTTGGCCACAATTTCAATTAGTTTATTATTAAAAGCATTTCCCGTGCCCGAAAACATTTCTCTCCCTGCAAGGAATCAATATTGTGCCATTTTAAGGGTGGGTCGTGTTTTCGGTCAATAATTTAAGTATTAGTGGCATGGAAAAATATGAAAAAAAAAATTTTATAGAGAATTTTATGCTCTTCAATAATTATGGTCTGATCATAATTTTTCATACAAGCATAAATAAGCGAGTTATGGGCAAAAAATCGCGTTGGGGGAGCTAAAACCCCCGAACGTGGGGGACGCCGGCGTGGGATTTTATGGGACTTTTGGGGGTTCATTAGAACACTCCAATGTACATATCTGCCAAAATTCAGCTTGCCCGGATTTTTTGCAAACTAAAAACCTTCCTTGCCTGGACTACAGCCATGTGCAAAAGTATTAGGCACCCTATACAATCTAACTATATTATGTGTTATGGTAAATGTAAACGAAAATAAAAGTATATAAATGTTCAAATCAGTTATATTTAATGTTTAAATCAGTATTTAGTGGTTCCACCCTTTGTTTTAATTACAGCAGCGAGTCTTTTAGGCATAGACGCTACGAGCCTGTAACATTCCTCGTCAGTAATTTTATTCCACTCTTGGTTAAATGCATTGAACAACGACTTTTTGGATTTTATTGAATGGCGCCGTATATTTTCATTCAAAATACTCCATAAATGTTCAATGGAATTCAGATCTGGCGACTGTGGGGAGCAGTCAAGCAGTGTAAACCTAGTCTTGCGCAACCATATTATTGAGAACGCGCTGACTAATGACATGGAACATTGTATTGTCGAAATTTGGACTTTTTGACTTTTCGGCGTTTGTATTGCCGAAAATTGCAGAAATAGATGGCTCTAGAGTCTTTTCAAGGATCTCTATATACTTTTTTGCGCGACTATGCTCTATTTGGTTGGTTACCGCGTCTGTTTCCACGACAGTAAGTTTTGTTTACTAGTTGCTAAGGATAAGGCGACGGTAAGTATTTTTATCGGAAAACAACGAGAAAACGATGCGTTCCGAACCTCCGCTCGGGTGAGAAAACGAAGGTTCCCGGGTCTCGACTAAGTGAACGTTCGGCTGACGGAGAAAATGAACGAAGTTCGGCAGGCGGAGAAAGTAAAGCTTTCCGCGCCTCTTCAAAACCCGACAAAAACCGAGCATTTTGACATTTATTTTAAAATTAATTTGATAATAAATGTCGCCTTGGTAACCACATATTTATTTCAAAACATGGTCCCGGATTTTTTTAAATTAGCAATAACTCGATAACGGCGCTAAATATCGAAAAACTGAGCAAAAAATCCACCCCCCCAACCAACCTTGTCATTACTACCCCCGGTGAATTGTCAGTAGGAAGGCATATACAAAAATTCAGATCGATCGCGCGCAAAAAAAAATTTTAGGTTACTTTCTAATTTTAATTTAATTTAATTTTTTTTAATTTTGTTCGTTTTCTCTATGTTTTCCGATAAAATAGTATACTGACCTCGACGATAAAATTCTTTGTTACTGGACTTACAGCTTTAAAAAGCTCGCTGTCGCTCGCTTTTCAATATAGCTGTGCGTCCAGTAACGACGAATTTTCTCTCGTCGGACAGTAATATACTATTATGGCGACGGTAAGTATTTTATTTGTGCGACTATGCTCTATGTGATTGCTTACCGCGTCTGTTTCCACGACATTAAGGCAACTTGATATAAAGAGAATAAAATATTTTTATTTATTAAATACACATCTAAATGTATTTTAATAAATTTAGTCGCGCAAAAAACGTCATAAGCATCTCGAACATTAAGGACTACCGATCTCAGACAATAATTGGAGTCGTCGCTTCGCTCCTCCTCCAAACAATTGTCTTCGATCGGTAAAATGTCCTTACTGTTCTTGATACTTAATATACTATATACTGTTTACACAAGCTTTATATAAAACCATTTTTCACACACCACAGTCAGTCATGTAGTCCCAGATCATAATGCTGCCTCCACCGTGCTTCACTGTAGGCACCGCGCACTACGGGTTGAAATTTTCACCTATCCTTCGCCTTACGTACGTTACACCTGGGGTACCAAACACCTGAAACAAATAAAAACAAGTTGGAACTTGCTTCAGCAGCGGTTCCTAGGCTTCTATACATACAACTACTTTTCTGGTGTGAAAAGTTGTTGTTATCTGGTTATTTTTGATCGCCATATAATGTACCATCACATAATCAGATAATCTGCACCAATTAAATTTTTTGCGGTTGGTAATTATCATTTACTATATAAGTAATAACAATCAAAATTTTCCATTCTATTCGAAACTTTACTTCTCTGTAATGCATGGTCCTTTTTTTGAGGTGGACCAATCCTCTCCTTTCTCTTTTATTTACAACTTAACTTCACTAAGTTAAGTTAATTATTTTTTCACATCAAAGTAAAATAAAAAATCAGTTCTTAGACCTCTATACACACTGTAACGATTTTTTAGGTCGTTCAAATTGCCTTTTTGGGTAGCCAGGGTTTTTAGGACGTCTTGTCGATTTTTGCACTTACTTCTTTAAACTCGAGCGCCAAAAGTTTTTATAGGTAAACTTTAAACTAAAAAATAAAACAACTGATTTTTCGGAAACTTTAACACAGGATTTATTTACTGAATTATATACAATATAATTTACCTCAAAAAATGGTTTTCTTCACAATTTAATTACTTTATTCTGAATTTAAATTTAACAGGATACGGCACTGGATTATGTACATACAAAATAACATAACCTTTAATAATGTTGACAGTTAATATTGAATTTAAATCAAATCAGTTTGCTACTTGTGAGAATGAAATAAAACAATTTAACCCCAATCGGAGATTATTTGACGGCGGAATCTGTTTCAAGCTACTGAAGTTTTCGGTAAAAAGATTAATCGGGAAAATCAATACAAGTGATCTCTCTTACTCGGAACTTTGAAAGTTTTACGTACGGTGGAAGTCAATAAATTGACTCCGGAAGCAAATCAGATTTGCTTATCACAGGTAAATATTAATTCTTGATGAGAACTAATTATTCAACAGGATTTTCCGTAGATGGATATGAATGTCTAGATTCGTAAACAATCACGTGGACGGGGGCTTGCTAACGTCTAGAAACTTAAACGCAAGCTAGGATCGGAGCAGCGAGTATGCTTGTCTAGAGTCGTAAACAAACACGTGATGGAAATTACTAACGTCTAGAGACATAAACGAAAGCGGAGGATTTGGAAATGCCGAGTACAATGTCTAGGAACATAAACAATGCATCGGCCGGACGGATGATCTTTCAGTCAGATACTTTCGGACGGATATCTAACTTTCGGATCGGTATCGGTTATCGGTATCCTTTCTGCAAAAATTTTATGACCCTTCTTGTAGGAAGGGTGAAGATTTCAGAAAGTCAGCCTTTCACCAACTGCCTCTGTATATTTAAATGTTAAACATAATTGCATGCTTTGTTTTATCAGATTCTAATTTTTGCAGCAAACTGTAATTTTCAAAAACGCCTGGAGCGGTATGCAACCAATCGTGCATTATGTTAAATGCTATTATTTAAAAATTCCATGATTTTAAAAATGCATTTAGATTAAACATAATATATCTTTACAGCTCGGAGGGTCCAAAAAAAAGAGACCGTAACTGTATGTAAAAAATGATAATAAAAATAAAAGAACTTTGTATGTACACATACCTCTCACCAGTAATAAAAATTAAAAAATAATAAAATTTCTCAGCCGTTTTTAATTTGTGGCGTTCTTGAGCAGCCGTTTCAATCTGCGGGCGCGCAACTCCCGGAGCTGTCCATCACACAGCACGATGGAACGATAGGGGCCACTCTTCTTCATCCCGTCATCGAGGATCCGTTGGATTACCCCGATTGTGGTGACGAAGGGTGGTGATGTGATGATGTAAGCCTCCGGGATGGAGGCGCTGCTCGGCTTCTCCGGAACGGCTATGAGGGGTTCCACTCTCCTGGGCTCCGGCTGATCCTGGAGAATGGGTAGGACCCAAGAGTCCGGAATGGCGGAGTCGGGGACCTCTCGGATAACGAGGTCTGCTACCTCCTTCTTGGTCGACGGTTGGGTTTCCCGTGCGACTCGGATTGTCCGGGGTACACCTAAAACATGCCGATTTGGTCGGCGAAAAGTCCGGTACTTACCTGGCTCTTTTGTGCAGGGAAGGACTGCTGGTTTCCTAGTGGTCGTCGGGACCACTGACTTTCTTCCTGGAAGATTCACCTTGGGTGTGGTCAGGTCCAGCTGGGCCATCTTCTGCAGCGTTTCCTCGAAATTGGGTCGGGCTGCGGGGGTGGAGGTCCTGCTGGTGACCAAGGTAGGTCGGGTAGGTATGCGACCCCATGGTGCTCCTACGGTAGGAGGGACCTGCAGTCTTCTCCTCAATACTTCGGCGTCTCGGTGGGATCTCCTCCACAGGTTTCCGGTATTTTGGCCGGGTTTCGCCTTCCTTTGGGTGCGGATTGGTGGCATCTTGCAACGAAACACTTCGAAATCTTGTAAGCGACTACGTCGTTTGTGAAAATTTTCCACCATTTGTTTGATAAATTTTCTCCTATCTTGCAAGGTCTTTTGCAGGAGATTGAAATTTTCGAAATCTTTTACAGGGTTGTCCTAGGAAATTTTTGTTTACATGGCGGGCTGTTGATTTGTTCGCACTTTTCGGGAGCCTTCCCATCTCCACTACTGGGTGATTCGTCGGCAGCTTCTTTTACGGATCGGCGGAAAGCTGACGGTTGAATCCGGAATTTGTAGCGGACGATGGTTGGCTATACGGGGGGGAAATCTTTCTCCGAAGGATTTCCCTGGTGTCGAACTCCCTTCTTCGGTTGCCTTAGGATATCGGATTTTATTTCGGTGGTTAGTTTAACGACTTCTCGGTCGTAACCCATCGGTATTGTAGGGTTTATTTCAGCGTTTAGTTTAGCGACTTCGCGGTCGTAACCCAGCGGATTTATTTCGGTGCTTTAGTTTTCTTTTAGTTTATCGACTTCTCGGTCGTTTACCAATCGGATTGGTCGGCAGGATCTTGGCCTTTTAGTTTAGCGACTTTTTCGGTCGTTACCCATCGGTATTGTTGGGTTTGTTTCGGCGTTTAGTTTAGCGACTTCTCGGTCGTTACCCATCGGTATTGTAGGGTTTGTTTCGGCGCTTAGTTTAGCGACTTCTCGGTCGTTCGGGCGGACCTTCGTAGAGGAAAGTCGTCCTCTACTGGGGTTTCGGGGACAGCTAACGGTTTGACGGGGGTTCTGGGCAACCTCCCCCATTTCAGGTCCTTTACATGGACTCGGATCCGGTTCGTTCCTTCGGGAGTTACTAATTCCACCACTACTGGTGATAACACCCGGTCGATGACAAAAGGACCTTGAAATTTGGGGGCTAACTTTGCAATTACCCCCGTAACGGCACTGGACAAGGTCCTCTGCTTCCGGTATACAACGTCTCCAATGTGGGGGAGTTGATTTCTTCTACGGCGATTATAGTATCGGCTCTGGGTGTTAAAGGCCGTGGCGAGGTTGGTCTGGGCGATTTCTCGTAATTCGGCCAACTGGCGTAGGGTTTGTTTAATCTCCGTTGATTCTTCGTCGACGAGCCTTTCTTTAGAACAATATAGTTCTCTGCCGAGGTTTAGTAGGCAAGGGGAGAATCCGGTGGATGCGTGCTGGGCGGTGTTCAAAGCGAACTGGATTTCAGGTAGCAGGGCGTCCCATTTTCGATGTTGATTCTCGCAGGCTTGGGCAATCATTATTTATTAGTCCGTTCGACTGGGTTACATTGCGGAGAGTAGGGGGGGGTAAAGCAATGTTCGATGTCGTAAGCCTGGGTTAATTGCCGGATTTCTTTGCCCGTGTATTGGGTACCGTTGTCCGTTAATAGTCGGTCGGGCCTCCCAAACCGTAATATCACTTGTCGCCTTAGGGCTTGGCCAACTTCGGAGGCGGTGGCTTTTCGGAGGGGGCAGAGTTCCACCCACTTTGTAAAGGTGTCCTGGAACACCAACAGGTATTGGTACCCTCGGGTGGACCGTGGAAATGGTCCCATTAGATCCGAGCTCACCGTCTGCCACGGTTTAGTGGGTATCCTTGGGTGCATTTGTCCGGCGGGTGGTCCTGAGGCAGGTTTATACTCATTGCAGGATTTGCACGATTTTATGTACTTGGCTACATCCCGTAGCATTCCGGGCCAAAAATACCTGCGTCCGATTCGGGCGGCCGTTTTAGTTATCCCGGCATGTCCGGCGATCATTTGGTCGTGATTTTCGTATAAGATGGCCGGTCGTTCGGACGTAGGGACACACCGTCTCCAAGGGGATCCCAATTCTCCGGTCAGGGTGCTATTAGTGGTGGGAAATTTTCGGAAAACCTGGTCATGTGCGATCTTATAATCTTTAAACTTTAGCGGTTGCCGGCGGACATTCTTCTTCAGGTATCGGTACCAACGACATTTCGGCGGGTCTGGTTTTAGGGCGGCCATCGTGGGTAGAGGTTCTTCCTGGTAGCTCCTAGACAATACATCAGCCACATGGTTGCTTCTTCCCGGCTGGTATTCGACGGTGTAATCGTATTGTTGGAGTTCGAGGATCCACCGGGTTAGTCGTCCTGTCGGATTCTTCTGGGTTTTCAGCCATCGCAGGCTACGGTGGTCGCTGATAATGGTAAAGGAGTAACCCTCGAGGTAGCCGCGCAGTTTCTTGACCGCCCATACGACGGCCAGGCATTCGATCTCGGTAACGGAGTAATTTTTTTCGGCTGGGAGTAGGCTTCGGCTGATGAATGTGATGGGTCGGTACCCTTCGGGGTATTCTTGCTCTAGGACGGCTCCTAGTCCACGGTAGCTTGCGTCGGTGCGTAGGACAAATGGCCTGGAAAAATCGGGACATGCCAGGACCGGCGCCTTGGTTAAAGTGTCCTTCAGTTTTTGGAAAGCTTGCGTCTGGTCAGCGTCCCAAAGAAACCTTTTCCCCTTTCGTAGGAGCGAAGTGAGAGGTTCGGCCAAAGTGGAGAAGTTCGGGATGAACTTCCGGTACCAGGAAGCGGCTCCTAGAAAACTGCGGACCTGTCGGACGGTAGCGGGGGGCTCAATTTTCTGGATCGCCTCCACTTTTTCGGGGTCGGTGCTGATACCGTTTTTGTTGACCACGTGGCCCAAATATCGTAGTTCGGGTTTACAGAAGGCACACTTCTCGGGCTGCAACTTGAGTCCGGTTCTCTTTAGGCGGCTGAACACTTCGGATAATCGCTGAAGGTGTTCATCAAACGTGGTACTTACGATGATGATGTCGTCTAAGTACCAGAAGGTGTGTGGTTCCAGTTCGGGTCCCAGGGTGTTGTCCAACAGCCGTTGAAAGGTGGCGGGGGCCGAATGGAGCCCAAACGGCATCACCCGGAACTGGTATAGCCCTCTTCCGGGGACGGTGAAAGCAGTATACGCTTTGCTCTCTTCGGTCAGTGGGACTTGCCAGTATCCATTTTTCAAGTCTAGGGTACTGATGTATCTGGCTCCTCGAAGTTTATCGAGGATGGCCTGAATATGGGGTAACGGGTATGCGTCCTTGATGCTGACTTCGTTCAGTTGTCGGTAATCGATGCAGAATCGATATTTCCCGTTGGGTTTCTTTACTAAAACAACTGGAGAGCTCCACGAGCTTTGGGCAGGCTCTATGACTCCTTCTTTTAGCATCTGATCAACTTCGGCGTCGATTATTTCTTGCATCTTGGGGTTGCGGGGGTAGTACCTCTGTTTGATAGGTGTGACTCCCGGTTTTAACCGAATCTGGTGATAGGAGGTAGTAATCGGTCCGGCTACTCCTTCCAGTGAGGGTAGAGCTTGCTCTAGAAATTGGTTAAGGCGTTCCAGTTCGCCTTCTGGTTCGGATCGGAGGGGGTTGAGTGGCGTTGTTCGGGCCGGAGCTGGTACAATCAGCCGGGGGGGGTCGAGTCGGATGACCGCGTGGAGTTGGGTTAATAGGTCTACGCCTATTATGGCCTCCGTGGTTAATTCCGGCACATAGTTCCATTTACTGATGACAGTTCGGGGGCCTATGGTCACTTTTATCTGGAAGCGGGCTCTTATTGGTACCGTCCTTCCGTCGGCTAATGCTACCCTTCGTCGGTGGGGTCGATTATCCCCATTGTGACTTTTCTTTATGTGGGAAAATATCTTTTTTCCCAAAAAGCATTCGGCGGCACCGGTATCGACTAGGGCACGGTATTTTCGTTGATTGAAAGTCACGTAAGCGTAAGGACGGTGGTCTTCCAGGTTACTGTAATCCAGTCGGGGATGGAGGGAGGAGACTATGGCCGGTCGGTGGAAGGATTGTCTCCTTAATTCCTTCGACCCGGTTCGTTTCCCGAACGGGCTGGGCAATGACAGTCTCGGGTCATGATACCTCTTTTCCCACATCGGGAGCAGCTTAGTCGGGGTGTTCCTTGGCACTGATGTTTCCAGTGGCCTGTCTCTCCACATCGAAAGCATCTGTCGCCGGGAGTGGTATTTCTGGATGAAGTCCTATCGTACCTTGGTGGGATGTGGGTTCGATTCGGCGGGGTCGGTTCTAGTCTGTCGGATGTCTCTTCCTTGCTTCCTGTAGCGTTCGGTCGGTTTCTTGCGCTAACAGGATTAGTTCGGGTACGGTGGAGAAGTCTTTCCTCCTTATCGTAATTTTGAATTCGGGCCGTAGGTTGTTATGGATGATCTCGGCTTGATCCGTCGGCGAGTATCGGCCATACCTTCTCATCAGAGTCAGCATATCTGTGATATAGTCCAAGACTGGCTCTGTGGTATGTTTTTTATTTAGTATGTCCGCTCCCAGTTGTAAGCGATTATGGTCGGGACAATAATGTTGGCGAAAGGTGGCCAGAAATTGCTGCCAATTGGTCCAGTCGGTTCGGTTATTTCGATACCACAGCAGGGCTTTGCTATAAAAAAGTTCTGGCAGTGCTGATAGCAGCTCTTCCTCTGGCCATTGGTAGCTCTCTTTTAGCTCTTCTACTCTTTCTAGAAAAGAGATGGGATCCTCTTTTCCATCAAATCGGAGATTCCACTTCCGGACAGTATTGCATACTTCGGCGGGATTCATACGGGATCTTGTTATCTCGGCGGGCTTGTTGGTTTCTCCTGGAAGAGTAATGGTGGGTCTCTTTCCTTTCCCGGTTAAGAAGCATTCCTTTACTCTTTCCTTCAATTCTGGTATCGTACCGTAGGGGACGAGTCCGCAATCGGTAGCCAAACCGACGAGAGACGGCTTCTTCAACACATTCAACCATGCGAAGTTGGTTTCGGCGGGATTCGGTGAGTCCAGAGGGTTGGCTTCCTTTCTCTGCGGTTCCGGGGTCTTCAGCATGATTAGATTTGGTTCTGCAGCGAGACTCATTTCTAAAACAAAAAATTTTAATCGGGGATCGGAGGGAGATAGGTATTAGATTGATTCCCTTGACCGAAAACAGCAGCTTTTAACTCGGTGTAAGTGACCAAAAAAATGTCCCTGCACAGGGCGTCAAAATTTGTAACGATTTTTTAGGTCGTTCAAATTGCCTTTTTGGGTAGCCAGGGTTTTTAGGACGTCTTGTCGATTTTTGCACTTACTTCTTTAAACTCGAGCGCCAAAAGTTTTTATAGGTAAACTTTAAACTAAAAAATAAAACAACTGATTTTTCGGAAACTTTAACACAGGATTTATTTACTGAATTATATACAATATAATTTACCTCAAAAAATGGTTTTCTTCACAATTTAATTACTTTATTCTGAATTTAAATTTAACAGGATACGGCACTGGATTATGTACATACAAAATAACATAACCTTTAATAATGTTGACAGTTAATATTGAATTTAAATCAAATCAGTTTGCTACTTGTGAGAATGAAATAAAACAATTTAACCCCAATCGGAGATTATTTGACGGCGGAATCTGTTTCAAGCTACTGAAGTTTTCGGTAAAAAGATTAATCGGGAAAATCAATACAAGTGATCTCTCTTACTCGGAACTTTGAAAGTTTTACGTACGGTGGAAGTCAATAAATTGACTCCGGAAGCAAATCAGATTTGCTTATCACAGGTAAATATTAATTCTTGATGAGAACTAATTATTCAACAGGATTTTCCGTAGATGGATATGAATGTCTAGATTCGTAAACAATCACGTGGACGGGGGCTTGCTAACGTCTAGAAACTTAAACGCAAGCTAGGATCGGAGCAGCGAGTATGCTTGTCTAGAGTCGTAAACAAACACGTGATGGAAATTACTAACGTCTAGAGACATAAACGAAAGCGGAGGATTTGGAAATGCCGAGTACAATGTCTAGGAACATAAACAATGCATCGGCCGGACGGATGATCTTTCAGTCAGATACTTTCGGACGGATATCTAACTTTCGGATCGGTATCGGTTATCGGTATCCTTTCTGCAAAAATTTTATGACCCTTCTTGTAGGAAGGGTGAAGATTTCAGAAAGTCAGCCTTTCACCAACTGCCTCTGTATATTTAAATGTTAAACATAATTGCATGCTTTGTTTTATCAGATTCTAATTTTTGCAGCAAACTGTAATTTTCAAAAACGCCTGGAGCGGTATGCAACCAATCGTGCATTATGTTAAATGCTATTATTTAAAAATTCCATGATTTTAAAAATGCATTTAGATTAAACATAATATATCTTTACAACACAGAGTATTTCCAACACGATTTGAAACGCTCTGTATGATTTTGAATTATGCGGACAGACAGACGGACACGGAGCCAGATCATAAGGCTTCTTGCTATACTTTGTATAGAAGCCTAATAAAAAAGTTGTTATTATCTGGTTATTTTTGGTCGCCATATAATGTAACATCACATAATCTGATAATCTGCACTAATTAAATTTTTGCGGTTGGTATTTATCAATTACTACATAAGCAGCGATGCCAACCCGTACTATAATTGTAGTACGCATACTATAATTTTACCTTCTGTGCTGTACAACAGAAGGTACAAATTACTTATAGAATGCCTACTATAATAAATTATAGTACGGTTGGCATCGCTGTACATCTTCTTAATATATAAAATGCCAGCTCGCTCCTGCGGCGTGTCAAAACCTAATCTCATTGGTCCAAATTTGTTACCAACATAAGCACTAATCGAAGTTATGGAAGGGGAAGGATCTGAACGGAACGAAAAGAAGAAACGAAAATCGAGGAGATAGGAAATAACGGTTATTAATGAAGACACATCGTCGGTCAAAGATAGAAGAGGATAACAAAAAGGTGACAGAAAAAAGAGAGAGAGAAAACAAAAATAAGAAATTATAAGAAACTGATGAGATAACGCAAGAAATGAGAAACAAAATAGAAGAAGTGAAGATAAAACATGAAGAAAGGTAAAAAATAATAATAGAAGAAAAAGTTTTAATCTCTGGCGTAAAATAGGAAGATTAGGGGAACGGGTTTTAAGGAAGATACAAAAAGTTAAGGAAAGAAAGCTACGAAGAGAATAGGAAAATAAGAATTCGAGATGACAGGAAAATAGATTTATTTTAGAAAAGGCTTTCAGGATAATCAGATAAGAAGATGCTGCGGCTGCTCCGCGAGTCAGTTTTTGTATTCGCACTTGATTGGTTAAAATTTTGTACCCACCTAAAAGTACACTAATCGAGTTGAAAAACAATCTTCTAGCTTCTTCTTCTTCTAAAGGTCGCACCATAACTTTTCAGATTAAAATTCTGCAATTTCATTGGCTATTGGTTAAACAATTGACCAATTAGAGGTGCATTATAAAATAAAAAATTTTAAGTTGTTACCAAAATTGACCAATGAGGGAAAAATAACGACCGTAAAAACATGTTCCATGTTAAAAAATTTTAAGTTGGTAACAAAATTGACGATGAGAGAATAAAAAATATTAAGTTGGTAACAAAATTGACCGATGAGAGAATAAATAATAATTTCAAGTTGGTAAAAAAATTGACCAACGAGAAGTGAATCCATTAGTATCAAAATTTCCTTATTCTTAATTGTTCCGTGAATAAATAAAAATTACTTATTAAGATGTTAGCGGTTCAATCCCCACCAATTAAAAATGTACGAATAATTTACCCATGACTCCTGAAAATTTTACTCATAACCACACCGAAAAAGTTATAGAGATAAATCGACAACATAAAAATTTCACTTGCTATTCAGCTTTCATACCGATTAGACCGTTTGCGTTCCATTCTGCTGTATGTCATCTCCGCTATCTTCATTATCACCTTAGATCATCATGGTTTCCAATAACGCTTCTTTTCAACTTCATTCTTCGCAACGTAGAAGAGAAGAACATCTCCACTATACACAACGCCATTCCAAGACGACGACTGGCAGCTACGACGGTTCATACAGACCCCGACTTCTAGACGTTGATCCGTTGACAATAAAGATTGTAGAGAAAGAGAGAACAAAATTAGAATTAGAAAACGGATTAACGGATTAACGTATATAATATCTTTATATAAGTAAAAAGTAAATGATATACCTAATTATCATATATTAGAAATACTTTCAACGAAAAAGTAAAGATGTCAGAAATTGAATATATTGTTGTTAATAATGAGCCGTTGCTCCAACATATAGTCCGAATGCCAGCAGATGGTTCCTGTTTATTCCATTCGTTGTCTTATTTGATGTACGGAAACTGTGAACAAAATTTTAGTGTGCGACAATCAATTGTAAATCATATAGTGGAAGGATGGGAAATATTTCAACCTTTCACGGATGATGGAAGGGGTAATCATTTTATTGGGAGACAAAGCTATGAATGTGAAATGCTGAAATCCACGACTTATGGAACTACCTGCGAATTGAAAGCAGCTGCCGAAATCTTTCCCTTCACTTTTGAAGTCTACCGTAATTTTAATATTTATTTATCCTTTGGAACGCCTGGAACAACCATCCAGAGACTTCGATTTCGTGGTTTACTGCATAGTGGTCATTTCGATGTTTACGCATTTCCTCCATCTACTGTGGAGGATACTCAAGTAGTTTCTCCTCATTCCCCATATGTTTCTGTTGCTACTCGAAAACCTGATAGCAGTGGAACGGAAAATGGCAATGAATGTCATAAAAGAAAGATATCCGTAACAGATATTTCAGAAAAACCTTCGTCTAAAAGAATTAAGCGTGGAAAAATCTTCAAATATGGCTCCTAAACCAAAAAAATCTGATGAGGAAGTAGCCGTCCAGAAGGAAGCTGTAAAAAGACTAAAGGCCGAGCGAGAAAAGCTCGTAGTGAAAATACGAGTGATGTCCAAAAAGAATGTTGTCGGAATCGTAAACGCATGGCAAATATGACAACTCAGCAAATTGAACAACATCGCAAGCGACTGCGGATTACAAGCATGACGTCAGAACAAATTTCTCAACAACGCGAACGAAAACAAATTGCAAACTTGACACCTTCGCAAATATTATGTCGTTCACGTAGTGATGCAATTCGCCGACAAAATCCACGAAGTAGGAACGCAGCTGTTCTTAACGTAGGTAACGCTGTAGAACCAAATGTCGACGTTCATAGCTGTGGTCTCATGGACAATATTTGCAAATTTTGCAGTGCAAAGCATTTTCCCGCAGAGCGGCCGTCCGATAAACTTTTTACCACATGCTGTCACAAAGGCAAAGTCACCTTAGAAGCAATAAGATCAGCCCCAGTTATTGAGCAATTAATGAAAGGACAGCATCAATATTCGAAAAATTTTATGAACAATGTAAGATCGATAAATAGTGGGCATTTGCGTCCATGGGAGCTAACATTACTCCACCTCCTGGATACGGACCCTATTGTTTCCGAATTAACGGACAAATTTACCATCGGGCAGGAGCTTCACACCCAGCAAATGGGAATCAACGTAAGTTTGCTCAACTGTATATATTGGACCCGGGTGAGGCTGCTGATGAAAGGATGAAAATTAAGGGAAACGATCGGTGCGATCAAAGTCTGATGCGAGAGTTAAGCACTTTCATGTCTCAGAATAATCCCTTCTCTGCCGCATGCAAAATGCTTTATGAGGTGGAGCAAGAAAGTATTAATGACGCCGCTCTATATGGCGTTGAGCCAGCAACGGTTACCATGGCAATTGTCCAAGACCGTAAATCCGACATTAGACGGTACAATGCTCCAATAAGAAATGAAGTGGCTGTCATTTTTCAAAATCCCGACGGCGAACCTCTTCTCGAAAGGGACTTACTGATCCATTGTCGTTCAAATAGAAATGGTTTTAATGACCGAATGACCGAGAGAGTTTGCATTTTGGATCCAAACCTAGAACCATTAGTATATCCTTTATTTTATCCCTTTGGAGATCAAAGCTGGGGAATTCACATTCCTCTTGAAAGAAGACCAACGGCCCTGAGAAATATTTCTGTTAAGCCAAGAAATTACTACATTATTACTAAAGATTTTATTTACGACAATAATTTATTTTTAATTAATAAATAAACACAAATTAAAATTAATAAGTAAATACTATCTTCTAAATATATGAAATACCAGCTCTCTGCTGCTGATGCTACGGCGTGTCATTTTTTTGGTAAAATAAACCTAATCTGATTACTCCAAAGTTTTCACCAACTTAAACACTAATAGTAGTTATGGAAGGGGGAAGATTATGAACGCAACAAGTGTTCACTTATCTAGCTGACCGTCCGTGGACGGGCTTTTCAACTAGTAAGTAATAATAATCAAACTTTTCCATTCCATTCGTAACTTTACTTTTCTGTAATTTCCGGTCCATTTTTTGAGGTGGATCCATCCTCTTCCTTCTCTTTTATTTACAACTTAACTTCACTATCCACATCAAGCCACTGCTGTGGTTAAAATAAAATAATAAATAATTAGTGCAGATTATCTGATTATGTGATTTTACATTATATGGCGACCAAAAATAACCAGATAATAACAACTTTCCACACCAGAAAGGTAGCTGTATCGGCAATTTACATTACCGTTGGTAGCGCCACCAGCAACAACAATATGGCCGTGTTTAGACGTATATTTCGAAATTCAAAGTCATATTCTAGTGAAAATTTGCAACATTTCAGTATGGTATTAAATTTATTATAATATATTATGTTTTGTTAATTAGTTGATTTTGTTGTGTCTTGAGCCTGAAGAACGAATTTTTATTTTCATTTAATACGTCACTTACTAATCTAAAATTCTCCCGCATGGTGGCGTTTGCTTAATGTAAATTGCGAATAGAAGCCTAAGAACTGCCGCTAAAGCGAGTTCCACCTTGTTTAATTTTTGTTATCTGAAAACAGCTGTCATACAATAAGTCAGGGGCGTACTGGATCAAGTTATTCACGAGGGCTTAGATTTTTCATATCGATCGTCAGCTATAGCGGTTAAGTGCGTTGCTGCTAATGCTGAATGCCTGGTTACACTCCGGGCTCAGTAAAACTTTATTCTGGCCATGTTTATTACTTTATAACTTTATTCTGACCATATTCATTGTATGTTTACTACAATGTGTTACACAAGAAAACATTTTACATCTGTTTTGAGAGGTGACATATTTTACATTCGATTTGTATTTTTTCGCTTGTTTATGTACATTTTTCTTTATTACAGTCTTGAAAATGACCCCGATAGAGGGTCGCAACTAGTCGATTCAAAACGTAGTCTTTCTTTAACACGTCCCCTGATATCCAATATCCTAGTAAATCATATCCTTGGAACAATAGCTTATCTTCACTTTATTCTGGCCGTTAATCCCTGCGGCAGTTAGACCAGTAAGCCACGTATCAAAGAATAATTGGATCAACGGACAATCGTATCATGGTATAATCGTATCAACGGATCATCGTATTCTACTAAAGGTGATTGCTTTAGTTTTAAATTGAACTTATAATTCGCTTAATAAATGTTGAATTTTTGCTGCCACCAGCGATCGTAGTTTCGAGTCCGATCGCCAACTCATGAATTTAACTTTAAATGCTTACTTTAATTAGTTTAACTGGTAACGTGAAGAGCTTTTCTTTTGATATAGAAGCGCAGGATAAATATTTACGACAAACGACTGATTACTTGTAGGAGAATTCAATAATTAAGACACCTTTGACTTAATTAAACAATTTATTCAAACAACAAAAATAAACCCAAACAAAAATTTACAGTTATACACCCTTAAAGGTTTCACTAAATTATAATGCTAGAATTATGGTTACAGTTATTTAGTTATTCTAATATGACCAGAGTAAAACTTGTAAAAGATTTCCTTTTAAATTAAAATTGGTTTGATACCTGAATGTCTATAAGCCCTTTTGACTGCACCTGTGTGTAATCCTTTCTTAGTTGTAGTTGGATACCTTGAAATTGCGCTCGCCTCGAAATGGATCGGTCGAGATAGATTTAATTGATTTAATTTTTACGAAGCTGTCGAACCTTGGATGGATTATTCTTTGAAATTCAAAACCGTACTAATTTAATTGGAACTTTAGTTTAATTTATTTGATTTACGCGAGTATTTGATTCGACTTTGAATTTATATTTATTTGAACTGACTAGAAAAATTACGCTTTTTAATTAGCGTCTAATTTAATTACGCGTATGTGCTTGAAAACCCGGTAACTGGCAACTAACTTGACTTTTGCTTCCGGGGTAGTATTTATTGAATCCGATTTTCCCTTGGGGAGGGAATAACGACGTATGATATTTATTAATTTTAGGGCCTCGAGTTGAGGCTACATATATCGTCTCTTCCACGCAAGTTTCCTTACTCGCTTTCGTACTAGAAACCCAGCGGGGTGCTAAGGATTCTATAGATTGGAAAGCGACGGTTCCATTCATAAAATTCTAACGTATTTTTACTTCCACGAAGAGGCGGCTTGAGCAGTGCAAGTGGATTGCTTTATGACCTAGCCTAACTTTCAAAATCTTTGTCGCTTCTTTTAACTTTGCTGGAAATTCTCTTACAAAGCTATTAACGTTTCCGTTCTCATTGTTACAAATATTAAAGGACGGATATTGTAAAAGTTTACAATATCACTCGAGAATTTCCAGTGCATCTCAAACAAATCTTTCTCTGGTTCAATAATTATTATAAACAAATTAATTATTATTATAAACTAAATAAGTTTAAATAATTATAACCTAAATGGTTTACACATAATATGGTTTAATACTTATAATCTATTTTATAACATGGTTTAATGTTCATTTTCATTTATTTATCATTGATAAATTCATCTTTACGTGTTAAAATTACGTGGTCGATATATATAAATAATAATGAATTAAATGCGGGTTGTCACATCACCCCCCGTTTTTAAAAAGATCAGTCGGGCCTGAAAGCACGACGGATCCTTTTATTAGGAAAAAGAAGGATACAAATCCGCGTTTCGACCTAGTAATTGTAACGCCGTAACTTAACTTAAACATTTCAATGATCAACGTCAATTAAGATCATTCAATTTGATCTTATAGTGTTATAACAAAATTAAAATTATTAGTGTTTCTTTTCTTCTATTACGGAGGCTTGAATTTGAGGCGAATAAGGTTCTACCGCACTTTTATATTTCACTTAATTGGCTCGCGATATTTCTACGACGCACTATACTGTTTTGGTGTCCCGTACTTGTAGATGATGTATTACGCTTTTAGGATTGGGGTCAGGTTGATGTGTTGCCTTCTGGTTTGAATGAGTTGACTCTGCTCCCTCCAGTATTGAAATGTGGCAGGGGGAAGTAAAAATAATTTGTGGAACCAAATTTCTGCTAGACAATTTGTTTTTCCCATACTTTTAATTCACTTTTAAAACCTATCGACGCCCTTGCACGGCTCTCGAGATTTAACAATAAAACGGAGTGACTTTGACTTTTGTCTTGTCCTCCTTCTATGTACGCTGCGTATTAGCAACATAATTACGAACTTGATGTTGCTGATCCAACCCATTAGATTGTTGGATTTGAAAACTCGTGATGCATTCCATCACTAGGAAGGATCACACTCGAACTGTGTGTGACCTCCACTTGTTGCCTGACCTTTTTCCTGAGCGCAATAGTTGATGCTATTGTTTCTTCTCAATGGGGGGGGTACACTCGCGTCTCGATTACGTCCACAATATTGGATTAAATGTTTGTCGCACTATAAGCGTCGCACTCCGTACATTAAGTTCATCAAACACAATATTGACATTAAATCATTGCAAACTTATAAAACAATTGACATAAAATAACGTAATATTACAAGGAAAATACTTAACTAACATATATAAAAAAAACATCGTTTAAATTAATAAAAAAAAATCAAACTATATCATTAAATTTAGTATTAGCGTAAAAAAACCAATTCTCTTAAAACCAAAAATAAAATTTTTGTTAATTCAATTATAAAAATCATAGTGTTACAACAATTTGATTCACGCCTCTTGGGTGATCAAGTTGTTTCCTTTAATTAAACTGAAAACTGCCTCATGTCAAATGCTTGCATGTTTATGCATCCATTTGCATGTTGGCTTAAAGCGTCTTTATGACCTTACATGATTCTTTTACTTTAATACACCTGAGAGTGTTCAACCCCGTGCTCTGCAGGTATCGCCACACTATCTTTCATACATCATTCACTCCTTACCTTGTTTCGATGATGACTCTTGTAGCTCCGTGCTAATTTTTGTTTGTTTTGGACGTTCACGAGAGACTGCCCGGTTTGACTTTGTTCTAAAATTACTTTCATCGCTTAACTCGTTCCTTAGAACCTTCGATTCCTTTTTCCCGTTTCCTTCAATATACTTGTCTGTCCTTAGACCTGAAAATTAATTCGTTAACCCGCTCCTTTTGGCGGTACCTTAATATAGCGCAGTTGTCCTTTGACCGAACTGGCTTTCAATATACTTGTCTGTCTTGAGACCTAAAATTTAATATAGCACAGTTGTCCTTTGACCAACTGGCTCCCTATCCTATCTTCTATCTCTATCTCCTATCTCTCTCGTCAATTTATACCCATTAATTACCCTTAAATTTATTGCGAATGAACGTCAAACCGGTCTCTCCGTCCTTTTTCAACCTTACTTATTACCTTTTCTTTTCATCATCTTCCGTTTTCTTTATTTTTTTTCTAGTTTTAATTCATGCACTCAATTTTTTCTAACTTTACTAACGCCTAGCTAATGTTTATTATTTACAATTACCGCTTTGTTCGCCTTTTACGAAGAGCGCGTTACGCTGCAGTGATATTCTCGATGTCCCCGTCGCCTGCACGGGTGATTTATGCTAACAAAAAAAGGGGGTTTATATCTAAGGGATGCAGTTCTGCCTACTGGGTGTAGGTTTAGCTACAGGTCGTAGTTTTAGGTCGTACCCAGGACCATAAGGGGGGGGGTTTCTACGTCTAAGGGATGCAGTTTCAGGTCGTGCCCAGGACCATAAGGGGGGGGGGGTTTCTACGTCTAAGGGATGCAGTTTCAGGTCGTGCCCAGGACCGTAAGGGGGGGGGTTTCTACTTCTAAGGGATGCAGTTTCAGGTCGTGCCCAGGACCACTAAAAAAAAAAAGGCTTCATGCTAATTTAATAATAGCTGAAGTCAGGCAACCGTTTGATTTTCGTCGCTCTGCTGGATCGCCTGGGCATCTCTTCCGTCGTTTCCTGGACGACAAGGGGGGCTGGTTCTTCGGTACAGCTAGCATTTGAGTCCATCTGTAAAAGAGGGTCGACTTGGGGAGGGGGTTCGTAGACCTCGTCCTGGGTTTGGTCGACGTTTACCTCTTCAAAGAGGGGGGGGTCGGGTTGACTCCTTGGTTGCCTTGCTATCGGGAATTGGGATAGCAAGTATGGCAGAAGTGGGGCCAGGTTTCCGGTTTCGGTTGGCTGGTCCGATGACTCTGCGGCCATGTCCGAGGGGTGGTAGTCCTCCAGGAAGGGGTTGGTTTGGACTGGATGGGCATTGGTTCGCTCTGGTGCCAAGTAGGGCTTCAGTCGGTTCAGGTGCACCACCTGATCTGACCTGCTACCTATCTTGCGGATCCGGTATGTTACCGGTCCGATTTTCTCCGTGACCCTATAATTATCCTGCCAAGGTCTCACTAATTTGCGGGAGATCCCTAGCTTACTAGCGGGGTCGTATAAATACACTAAGTCCCCGATCTGAAATTCGCGTTCTTTAGTCTTTTTATTAAAATATCGCGCCCGATCGTCGCAGCTTTTCTCCATGGTCTGCTGCACATGCGCGAAAGCCCGGTTCAACCTAGTCATTACCTCCGATGGGTAATTGGTGCTGACGTCGTACTTAACCCGATTGGCCTTAATTATGTCGTCAAAGGGTAATACGATGTCTCGTCCATGCATTAGGAAGAAGGGGGAATATCCTGTAGATGAATGGATGTGGGACCGATACGCCATCAATATGTAGGGTACCCATTCGTCCCAGTCTCGTTGTGACTTGGAGACGTAGCACGCTAACATGTCTTTAAACACGCGGTGGCTACGTTCGATCACGCCGTTTGATTGGGGGTGGTACGCTGTCGTTTGAATTTTCTCTATCTGCAGTAGTCTGCAGGTCTCCTTAAACAATTTAGAGACGAAATTCTGACCTTGGTCGGTGATGAGTTGGCGAGGGGTTCCGTGTCGCGCTACTATCTGGGTAACGAACACCTTAGCAATGGTCTCCGCGGTTTGGTCGGGTATAGGAACGGCTTCAGGATATTTTGTGAAGTGATCCTGGAAAGTAAGGAGGTATTTATTCCCGTTGTCCGAGGTGACAAAAGGCCCGACAATGTCCATCGCGGTACGTTCAAAGGGTTCGCCTAGCTGCGGAAATTTTTGAAGGGGGGCCGGTTTAAAGTGAGGCGACGTCTTCCTCTGATTGCATACGTTGCAGGACGACACGTATTCAAGAATGTCTTTCCTCATACTGGGCCAGTACAGTTTGCTTTGCATGTATAGCAGGGTCTTGGTTTGGCCCGGATGTGCAACGAATGGGAGATCGTGAAAGTCGCGTATAGCTTTGCGCACGAATGACTTCGGCATGACCAATAAATCCCGTCCGGTTGCGTCCGTTTTATACAATAGGCCGTCTTGGTCCGAATAATAAGGGAGGTCTTGGTCTACTGCTTGACTTATGTCTCGCTTAATTGTTACGCAAAACGCGTCCTTAGCTTGTTCAGCCTTGATCACGTCCCTATCCCAGGTGGGGATAAAGGGGGGTTCTGTGTCCATTGTGAGTACGTCGTGGGTGGTAGTAGGATCGGGTTCGCATATTTTAACATGGACCGCGGCGTCCTTAAATACGAAGTGTATCATGGCACTTAAGGTGGTCCATTCTAGTTCCTCCGTTTCAAAGTTTGACTTCAGTAAGGCCAACTTGAGGTCCTTACTGATTAAACACTCGTCGCGCAGGCAGTTTAATGCGTCGTAGCACGATTGATAGGTGGGGGCACCGTAATGATGGCTACTCGTAATGAGGTGGTAAAGATTCCCCTCGGTTAGATTAGAAGTAAATACTTCTCCTACGTCCTTGCATCTTAATGATGACTGGTCGATATGGCCGTATACTTGACTGACCCTGTCTAACCCTTTCGATTTGCCTTCTTTTGAAGTGCATACCGCTAGTGCGTGATTTCCTGATAAGGTGATTAGACTCGATGGTACTATCGTTACTCGGGGGTTTCTACTAACCTTGCCCTCCGACAGCAGTGATAGAAAGTCCTTAAGGGGGGGGAAATCCGTGAAATAAGCTCGACTTAAGGCGTCGGCGTTGCCGTGTTTTACGCCTGGGCGGTGCACTACTTCGAAGTCATACTCCGATAGTAACAAACTCCATCTCGCTAGTCGAGAAGTGGCTTCCTTTAAGCTGAGGAGCCATTTTAGGGGCCGATGATCGGTAATCACCGTGAACCGTCTACCGTACAGGAAACAGCGAAATTGCTTGATTCCGTACACTACTGCGAGACACTCCAGTTCCGTAACTGTGTAATTCATCTCGGCCTTGCCTAATTTTCTGCTCGCGAAAGCGATGGGTTTCTCGAATCCGCCGCGCTTCTGACTGAGGATCGCGCCGATTCCAGTACCGCTCGCGTCGGTAGCCAGCAGAAATGGTTCGTTAAAATCAGGGTAAATGAGTACGTCCTCTGATTTTACCGCGGATTTGAGGTTGTCGATTGATTCCAACACCTCGGGGGAAATTAAGAATTTATTATCTTTCTTCGTTAAATTAGTGAGGGGTACTGCTAGGTCCGCAAAATTTTTGATAAACCTCCGGTACCAACTGACTAAACCTAGGAACGATCGGACTTCCTTGACCGTTCTGGGAATGGGAAAAGCTTCTATCGACTTGAGCTTTTCGGGATCAGGTTTTACACCTTCCTTGGTCACGATGTGGCCCAGGTACTTAACCTCCTGCACCATGAATTTGCACTTACTGGGCTTCAACTTGACGTTGGCTTGCCGAAGCTTGGCAAATATCGCGTCTAACCGCTGTAAGTGCTCACCTACATTATCGGAGCTAAAGCAGATTATGTCGTCTAAATAAACCAGACATGTACTGCCAGTCAATCCTGAGAGGGTGACGTTCATGAACCTCTGAAACGAGGCCGGGGAGTTAGCCAGCCCGAATGGAAGGCGCGTGTACTGGTAATGACCGAAGGGGGTGGAGAAGGCCGTCTTCTCCTGGTCGTCGGGGTGGACCTCAATCTGGTGGAATGCCTGACTAATGTCGAGTACCGAGAACATCTTCGACGAGTGGAAGTATTGTTCAATGGTCTCGTGTAAATTGGGGAGGGGGTACACGTCACGTTTAGTTACCGCGTTTAGGCCTCGATAATCTATGCAAATTCGGACCTTAGATTCGCCATTGGGGCCGTCTTTTACTACGATAACGACTGGTGACGACCAGGGTGAACTCGACTCGGTTACTATGCCAGACCTTATTAGCTTGTCGATTTCGCGTTGCAAAACTTCGCGTTGGTGGAAGGGCACGCGATAAGGTCGTTTCGAGAGGGGGGGGACATTCTCGGTTATAATCCGATGTTTGACCCCGTGGACGCTAGTTAAGGGTTCGTCGTCTGTTATGAACACGTCCACGTAGTTGATGATCAACTCGTATAATGAATTAACAGTCGCGTCATCTAAATGGTCCATGTCAAATTGAGACAGTATCTCGTCAACGATTGGTTGAGACCGCTCAATTGCATATACGCGATGGGGGATGTCCTCCTTAAATTTGTTATCTGGAACAACCCGTATGTTGGTGGATACCTTGCCGATTCGGTCCGCCACTGTTAGAACCACGTCAAAATTATTTGGATTAATAACGCGAGTTACTACTTCGCCGTCATTCCCGTATACTAGAGAGGATGCTAAAATTAAATTCAAGTGATTGTTGTCATCCTGCTCTATTAAAAGTTCACGCTTTCCGCTTAGTTGGTGTAAATTTTTATCGCGGCCCGGTTTGTATTTTATCGAGAACCGCTGTTCACTTTCAGATCGCTTTGGGATGATCAAATTGGCGCTTGTTGATAATGTACCTACAATATTTACGTCTACTGAATCATCCACTAACTTGCGGTTATTACTTATTAAATCGGGTCGGGTTAAATTTTTGCCGCCCCTTGGCACGTCACTGGTGCCGGTACATACTATTTCGCTTTCACTCACATTCATGCCTTGATTATTCAACTTTCGCTCGGGTTCGTTCAGCCTACCTGGGTACCGTTTTAATATTGCTATTGTGTCGTTATCCGTATTCAAACTTGGGCTTAGCTCGCCTTCATTAACCAATTTTTTCAATTCTACTTCGTCTACGTAATTTAAATTTCTAACCTTTTCCATAGCACCTAAGGCGTGCAGCGCTCCGCTTTCATAATTAATTTTAATATTATCTTTAATTTTCTTAATTTTGTCTTTATTTTCACCTATTTCAATATGATTACTAAACCTGAGCGTTGTTAGCTCGTTATGGTCAATATCAGAGCTCTGATGCTCTCTTAATTTATTCTCTTTACCTATCTTTTCCCTAGAGTGTTTCGTTTCAACCGCATAACTAAATTCATCATTACTATTAACTTTATTAAAGCTCAACCCTTTTTTGGTTGCTCCAATCTGATCAATAAACCTAAGCGTTGTTAGCTCGTTGTGGTTACGGTCAGTATCTAAGCGCGGACGCTTCCCTAAATTAAATTTATTACTTGCTTCATCACCCGAGTGTTCCGGATCATTCGGATGATTGACTCCCTTTCTGTATTCCTTGAAACTTTCGTACCCTGAATTGTTTTTATTAATTATTTCGGTTTTTTCCTCAGCAAACCTAACCTGTTTATTCAATGTTTTTGGACTAGCACCGTTATAAACGGTCTTGCTAACCAATTTGTTTTGAACGAACCTCATATGTTCGCTTTGGGATAACCCACTCTCACTTTCTCCCAAATCCGCTCCGGGCGGTAGGTCGGTCCCAGCGTAGTGAAGCGACGTCTCGCCTCGCCTAAGCTGCTGCTCCGTACCTGCCGAAACTCGCTCTACACGGTCACGATTCGCATCTGAAATTGATAATCTAGACATCTCACATATGGCCATTAGTGAATTGTCTAATTCATCGTCATCAGATAACGTACCGTATTCCGTGATCAGCGTTTGGGGAAAAATGTGCTCATTACACACCCTAATTTCATCGAAATCTACTAATTCGGTACCCTTTAAGCTCACACCTTCCTTCCGTTCATTCTCACTTTCCATATCTTTTGTACTAATTAATACAGCGTAACCATTGTTACGTTCGTTATATGCATCATTAAGCATTTCTAAATCGCGATTCGCGTAAATATTTTTCCTTATTGTCCCATCGACCGTACTGTTATCGACCGGTTGAATAGTTTCCCTTATAATTAAACTTTTGAACGTGCTGCTATCGTTCCCTTGGATTATTTTATCCGTTTTACTTTCGCGGGGGTCCGCCGCTATTAATCTATCCTCGTGATTACCTAATTCTGATTTGGTCGCCGTTTTCTCCGACATTTTTGGCAACCCTTTCCCTATTAACTTGGTCTTCCTAAATCTCTTATTTTTACCGGTGCTTTTAATTAATTCTTTTTTTTTCGATACGCGTATCCGTTTTACGAGCCGTTTCGTTTAGATTTTTCAATACCGGGTTCCCTCTACTTATCGCTTCTACATTCAAATATTTGTCTCTATCCGCATCATTTATATTAATGATTGGGAATCTTTCGCTCAACAACCTTAATTCATTCGCGGAAAAATCGATATGTGCTCCTAGTTTAGCAAGCAAGTCTCTACCAATTATTCCATCTGCTTGTAGAAATATATCTTGACATATGACAAAATTAAAACAAAATAGATCGTGATCATATTGGTTTCCGCAAGGAACCGTCAGCGTGCCTAGAGCCCTTTGAATGACTCCGGCGATACCGCACAGGGTTATGTCTTCTGTGGGTACAACTAAATTCTCTGTATTAATTACATTACTTTTTAATAAACTGATGCTAGACCCAGAATCCAAGAGAAGCTTGCAGTATTTTCCTTGTATAATCATTTCGATGATACATGGCGCATCTCCAGAGTTTGATTTGAGATTGGGTACAAAATTAAGTGAATCTTTAATATCTGTTTTGTCATTAAGGTTGTCGAAGCGAGAGGTTTGTGGTAAGATATTTATTGCGTCCGCGTTTCTGTGTTCACGGATCGAGGGCTCATCCGTAACACATCCCCATTTAAATGCCCTCGTTGACTTTCCGAGGCGTTTCCGGTTGCGTCGCGATTTGACTGATTAATCGGTCCCTCGCGGTTGACTCGATTGGCGAAATTACCTCGACTAGCATAGCGCGGGTTGGGCTTATTTCCGTTATCCCCGTAGTTCCTACCATTTTCGCGGAACGGGTTGTTATAATTAGTCGCGGGTCGCGAATCGGGTGAAGTACCCCTCCTTTTATCGTTAAGGTTCGTGCCGCGGTTGGGTGGACAATCGTTGCCGTTATTATTAAAATTCCGCGGTTGTTCATAAAAGGGGTTACTAGGGTTGAAGTTCCGATTGTGGTTTTGATTACCCTGATTTCTATAATTATACCCTTGATTAGTGTAAAAAATTCGGTTGCGGTTTTGATTATTAAAGTTTCCGTAATTATTATTGCCATTCCCGCGGTTAAAGTCGCGAGTGTTAGGTGCGAAGGGGTTGAGGTTTTGATTAAGTCCATTAAAATTGCTTCCGTTCCGTTGATCAAATTGGACATTTTGTCGCGAGTTGCCGTAGTTATCGTTTCTTTTATTAGGGTTTTCCCGTCCGCTGAAATTTTGACGCGTATCATCCCGATAGTCATGAAAAGGATTAGTTTTAGGGTAGGTCTGTGACCCGTAATTTATTTGATTACCGCGATTATTCCTATTCACCGGCGCGAAATCGGTATTAGTGAAATTAATCGAATTAGGTCGCGCCTTGATTAGTGATTCGGTAACTTCATAACATTTAGCAATGGATTCGGCCTCTTCAATAGTTAAATTGGGCGTGCGGATTAAAGTCACCCCTACTTCTCTCAAGAGATCCCTTTTGAGTCCTAATTTGAATTGATTTAAGACTATTTGAGCGGATTTCGCTTTAATCCCCGAAACATCATTTACCAGGGCAGTTTTCAAATCTTCATCTAACGCTTTGAGGCCCAGTGTTCTTAACCGCATGGTGAATGTGGACACGTCTTCATCGTGTTTTTGATAACATCGATGAAGCTGGTTCATTAATTCGCCCGGGATTTGTAACCTACTAAATCTTTTAATAATGCTTTCCTTGAATGCATCGTATTCTAGACTATTAAGCTCTGGATCCGATCTGAAAAATTTCAACGCGTTTCCCCTTAACCGGTATTTTACAATGTTTAATTTAGTTTGATCATCCCAACCGTCTAATAAAGCGCGTACCTCTAAGGTTTCGAAGTAATGAGCGGGGCTTGATTTTCCGTCATACGTTTCCACCGTGGTTGCAATCATACCCATGGAGACGGGTTGATATGTAAACGCGGGATTTAATTGGACAGGCGATTGAGTCGCGTTTTGGGACATTATTACAGGGGGATTTGATATGTCGGTTGAGGGAGGTGAATAAAGAGAAGATTCCGCGTTATTTAAATCTTCTTCCAAGAAGGGATTATTACTCGATTCGTGTAATTCTACGGACATTTGCACACGATATCACAAAGAGGGATAATTGAGTTAACGTTATACAATTTCCTGAAAATGGCTAAAATTTCTACCTCTAACTACAAAAGAAATTAAAATCTTTTACTTGTTACTCGGCTATTTTAATAATAATAATAAAAAGTTAAAAATTGATTTATCACAATTAAAGTAAAATGTTTAAATTTAATAATGAAAATAAAATTAGATTTTTAAATTGATCAAATTTTTAAATTTTTGTGTCTAGTAATGAATCGTCTGCCTTTTAGTTCGTGAAAGAACAAATTAATTATCGTTATTCCACCGCTAAGCTACCATTCTACTAAAGGTGATTGCTTTAGTTTTAAATTGAACTTATAATTCGCTTAATAAATGTTGAATTTTTGCTGCCACCAGCGATCGTAGTTTCGAGTCCGATCGCCAACTCATGAATTTAACTTTAAATGCTTACTTTAATTAGTTTAACTGGTAACGTGAAGAGCTTTTCTTTTGATATAGAAGCGCAGGATAAATATTTACGACAAACGACTGATTACTTGTAGGAGAATTCAATAATTAAGACACCTTTGACTTAATTAAACAATTTATTCAAACAACAAAAATAAACCCAAACAAAAATTTACAGTTATACACCCTTAAAGGTTTCACTAAATTATAATGCTAGAATTATGGTTACAGTTATTTAGTTATTCTAATATGACCAGAGTAAAACTTGTAAAAGATTTCCTTTTAAATTAAAATTGGTTTGATACCTGAATGTCTATAAGCCCTTTTGACTGCACCTGTGTGTAATCCTTTCTTAGTTGTAGTTGGATACCTTGAAATTGCGCTCGCCTCGAAATGGATCGGTCGAGATAGATTTAATTGATTTAATTTTTACGAAGCTGTCGAACCTTGGATGGATTATTCTTTGAAATTCAAAACCGTACTAATTTAATTGGAACTTTAGTTTAATTTATTTGATTTACGCGAGTATTTGATTCGACTTTGAATTTATATTTATTTGAACTGACTAGAAAAATTACGCTTTTTAATTAGCGTCTAATTTAATTACGCGTATGTGCTTGAAAACCCGGTAACTGGCAACTAACTTGACTTTTGCTTCCGGGGTAGTATTTATTGAATCCGATTTTCCCTTGGGGAGGGAATAACGACGTATGATATTTATTAATTTTAGGGCCTCGAGTTGAGGCTACATATATCGTCTCTTCCACGCAAGTTTCCTTACTCGCTTTCGTACTAGAAACCCAGCGGGGTGCTAAGGATTCTATAGATTGGAAAGCGACGGTTCCATTCATAAAATTCTAACGTATTTTTACTTCCACGAAGAGGCGGCTTGAGCAGTGCAAGTGGATTGCTTTATGACCTAGCCTAACTTTCAAAATCTTTGTCGCTTCTTTTAACTTTGCTGGAAATTCTCTTACAAAGCTATTAACGTTTCCGTTCTCATTGTTACAAATATTAAAGGACGGATATTGTAAAAGTTTACAATATCACTCGAGAATTTCCAGTGCATCTCAAACAAATCTTTCTCTGGTTCAATAATTATTATAAACAAATTAATTATTATTATAAACTAAATAAGTTTAAATAATTATAACCTAAATGGTTTACACATAATATGGTTTAATACTTATAATCTATTTTATAACATGGTTTAATGTTCATTTTCATTTATTTATCATTGATAAATTCATCTTTACGTGTTAAAATTACGTGGTCGATATATATAAATAATAATGAATTAAATGCGGGTTGTCACAGTATCAACGGATCATCGTATCATCAGATCAATTTGCTTATATAGGACATCGCCCTATGAGTATAGTAGATGTAACAGTTTGGCTAATTTTTCGCGCGTTAAGTAAAAGTAAATTATTAACAATGGCATTAATCGTAAACAAATCTGCTTTCAAAACTGTAAAGAATGTGCAATTTGGCATTTTTAGTCTGGAAGATATTCGTAGCATATCTGTCGTCCCAGAAGGTATAAATCATGTAGAAATTATGGAAGGAAGTCTTCCAAAAGTGGGTGGCCCGATGGATCCGAGGATGGGAGCGTTTGACAGCACTTTACCATGTCAAACATGCGAAGGCGACCGGGACACTTGCCCCGGTCACTTTGGTCACATCGAATTGGCCAAACCGATCTTTCACGTTGGCATGATTAAAGATGTCATGAAAGTTTTACGCTGCGTCTGCTTTAATTGCAGTAAATTGTTGGTGAACCCAAAGAAACAAAACCACTTCGAACACGCTCAGAAGATAACTGCAGACGATTCCAAGAAACGCTTAGAACTAGTGTACGGTTTGTGTAAAGAACAAACAATATGTCACGCGGATGGTGGATGTGGAAATCATCAACCTGTAATTAGAAAATCGGGTCTCGATTTGACGGCCGAATGGAAGGAATCCGACGGAAAGGTTCCACAAGAAAAAAAGTATTTGTTGGCGGAAGAAGTGCTGCATATCTTTAGACAAATTAGCGACGCAGATTGCAGCGCCCTGGGAATGGATCCGAAATACTCACGACCCGAGTGGATGATCGTGACGGTTTTACCGGTTGTTCCTCCTTCCGCGAGACCCGCAGCTTTCATGGGCGATTCGCCGAAGAAACGTCAAGACGATTTGACAAATAAATTGGCCCTAATCATAAATATACCTTGTATAGAAGCCTAAAAGTAGCGCACTGGCTACCCAGTTCTTAGACCTCTATACACACAGAGTATTTCCAACACGATTTGAAACGCTCTGTATGATTTTGAATTATGCGGACGGACGGACAGACACGGAGCTAGATCATAAGGCTTCTTGGTATACTTTGTATAGAAGCCTAAAATTTACTATATAAGCAAATTTGCTTTTTGCGATCGGTTTCGGATTTAAATTTTTGGTAATGAAAATTTTGTTATTGAAAATACATTATTGTGAATGGGAAGATGTTATTCGATAATCTACTCTATTCAAATTATAAACTATAAATTTGAATTATACATGTGGTGCCAATTGGTATCGATTTTTGGTGTCGGTTTTTTGGTGTCGATTTTTGCGAGGTAACGACATAACCATGTCATTCATAACATTCCATGTTAAAAAAACTCAATGGATCAATAGATCAACGGATCAAATAAAGAGATCAACAATATATAGGTAAACCACTCAGTTATGTATATTTCAGCAACCTTCTTCACATATCTACTCATTTTCAGAGTGTTTCCCAACACAATTTGGAGCGCTCTGTATGAATTTGAATTATGCGGACAGACGGAGCCAGATCGTAAGGCTTCTTGCTATACTTTGTATAGAAGCCTAATAGCGCACTGGGTACCCAGTTCTTAGACCTCTATACACACTGAGTATATTCAACACGATTTGAAACGCTCTGTATGATTTTGAATTATGCGGACGGACGGACAGACAGACGGACGGACGGACACGGAGCCAGATCATAAGGCTTCTTGCTATACTTTGTATAGAAGCCTAAAAGTAGCGCACTGGCTACCCAGTTCTTAGACCTCTATACACACAGAGTATTTCCAACACGATTTGAAACGCTCTGTATGATTTTGAATTATGCGGACAGACGGACGGACAGAGACGGAGCCAGATCATAAGGCTTCTTGTTATACTTTGTATAGAAGCCTAATAGCGCACTGGGTACCCAGTTCTTAGACCTCTATACACACAGAGTATTTCCAACACGATTTGAAACGCTCTGTATGATTTTGAATTATGCGGACGGACGGACAGACACGGAGCTAGATCATAAGGCTTCTTGTTATACTTTGTATAGAAGCCTAAAACAATAACAAATAATTATATCTCAATTATTTACACTTTTATTTAATATTTTGTGATATGTTATTATATATATTTTAAATATATGCGTTAAATAAACATACCTCAAAGTTAGATTCATCGGGCCACAACACATTCGACCAATCTTCTACAGTCCAATTGCTGTGCTTTAGGCACCATTTTAACCAAATCTCCTTATTTCAGCTCCATTTCCCTGGCACCCCCACAATAAAATATTCAAATCGGACTTTGTGGAATCGTCTGTACTTCGTTTGTACCGCAAAAATTTTCGTTTGTATCATCAAGACAAAAAAGTTACAGCACTTTCAAAGTGGGGGTGCCAGGGAAATGCCAGCACCCCCACCTCAAAATATTGAAATCGGACTTGGTGGAATCGTTTGTATCGGTTTGTACCGCAAAAATGTTCGTTTGTATCAAAAAAACAAAAAAGTTACAGCACTTTCAAAGTGGGGGTGCCAGGGAAATGCCAGCACCCCCACCTCAAAATTTTGAAATCGGACTTGGTGGAATCGTTTCTACTTCGTTTGTATCGGTTTACTTTTCTTTAATATAGATTCTTCTTCTTAACGTGCCTATCCGTTACCGGATGTTGGCGACCTCTCTCCTATGTATGTGTTGTGCGTTTGTAGTACTATCACACACATAGGGGACCTACTTGTTTAACGCGGGCTCCGAACCGCGGGAAGTGTATACACTTCATCTCCAGAGAGGCTGTTCTAAGCAGATTACACCTCGGTGGTTTGCCATTGCCTTCCGAGGGGAGACGGTCAGAATAAAGTTTTTACTGAGCCCGGAGTTGAACCGGGCATTCAGCATTAGCAGCAACGCACTTAACCGCTTAAGCTGATCACCGTCTCAGGTAATAATATAGATTGCACATTATCATTTATTATAATAATAATATTAATATCCATCATTATTTTCCTTAATAAAGGGGGGAAAAAAGTTTTTTATTGTGTACTCAAGCCACCCCTGTAAAACCGGCGTATGCGCATTGGTCTCGAACTTTTCTACTTATTAGCTTGCTTTCAGCTTTTCATCTTTGTCTTTTTGATACAAACGAAAATTTTTGCGGTACAAACCGATACAAACGATTCCACCAAGTCCGATTTCAATATTTTGAGGTGGGGGTGCTGGCATTTCTCTGGCACCCCCACTTTGAAAGTGCTGTAACTTTTTTGTCTTTATGATACAAACGAAAATTTTTGCGGTACAAACCGATACAAACGAAGTACAAACGATTCCACCAAGTCCAATTTCAATATTTTGAGGTGGGGGTGCTGGCATTTCCCTGGCACTGGCAATCAGTTAAAACTGTAACCTAGGTTAATTAACCAATATTTTAACCTACAACTGGGCCTTATTCAGATAACTTTGAACTTAATTTACAAGAATGTAATTTAAAAAAAAGCATTACAGCACATGTGGCATTAACTAATATGACGGCTGGGGTCTGTGAGACCCCAGTGTACCGTTTTAGGGTTAAGCATGGTATTGAATATTAAATTTTTCAGTATTTCTCCAGTAATCAAACCGTAGTTAGGAGCTTTTCTTGGATTTAAATTATGAGTTATAACCGATTTAACTTCAGTGATCTTTAAACGTTTTATTGCCTTCGGGTCAAATATCCACCGCTGGTTTTAAAGGGGGGGGGAGGGCATGTTTTTGTGGTTGCTTAATTGGACCCCCTTCTGCAATAAGGAACCAACCATTTTCCAATCATTTGTTTCCAACAATCATTTTGATGCTTTCCATTATACAAAAGAGAACCAGAATATAAATCCATTTATTGAGCATGGGAACCAACGTTTTGTTATGTGTTTTGCTAGATACTGAAACCTTTATACTGAAAATACTGAAGATACTGAAAACTGGTTGGTTCCCTATTGCAGAAGGGGGTCCAATTATTCTTGCAACTTTTCACAAGTAGTCCGTTGATTTTGTTGCTGATAGATTCTTGAAAAATGTTTTAACTACTAAAATATATGTTTTAAGAAATTTCTAAGTTAACAAATTTCAGCAAAAAAAACCAAAAACTATTAATTTAAAACGGCATGCAGCGAAGTAGAAATTACTGTCTGATCTGCATTATTCTGTATTTAAACAACATCCTGTTTCAGGCGTTATTTTTTCAATTATTTAGCAGTTTTGAAAATTATAAATTTAAAACATTTGTATGCATGGACACTTCCATTTTTTTTGGATTAGTAAAAATTGTTAAAAATTATATTTCATAGCAAGATTAAATTAATAAGAGTAGTGGTGTATCACTCTCAAAATAGGCGTCCCAAGTATTAAATAAGTGGATAAGGAATTTGGAATTAAAAATGAAAAAAGAAACTAAAAATGGTCAAGTTAATGGATTGGAGGTGTGGAAAAGGTGACGTTCCCCTATTGCTATATCCCCAATAACATTACTGTGAATAATTTTATGTGTCTTTAATTAATGAAAATAATTTAATATGGAATTACCCCTACGGAAGACTTAATAATTACAAAAATTACAATGTAAACGTTTATATTACGATAAAATTTACAGTTACAATAATTTTTAAATATCAAGACTTTACCAACTACAATACACGATACAAATAATCCATAAAAATATCCCACTATTATATTATAGTATGTACTTCGTATGTATGTACACATTAAAATGTTCCAATTTCACTTCACACGACAAATTTTTGGCTATACATTACATATTAAGATCAATCTATAAGAATAAACGCTGTTTAGATTTTACAATTGGCTATTGGGTGGAAATGTTCTTTAAAAATTGACTGTAATAAACTCCGCTAGTTGGTAAGAATTTAATCAAAATTAATCTAAAAATAATTCTATTACATGCAACATATCATCATATCGTCACAAATTAAACTTTGCTTAAGAGAGCAAATGAACTTAGTAAATGCACAACATAGTAGCAATAAAAAATTATAATAATAAATAAATTTAGCCATATTCTTCCATTGTAATACGATAAATGAGAAGAATTGGAAAAATCGTTACACATGTCCTCCAAAAACATAAAATCACTTCGTTTGAACAAGTTCTCTTCATTTTTCTTACATATCCGGTGGTGGAGAACCAGTTACAGTTTTTATGTTCTTATTTTTTTTCGATTGAGAATGGCTTGCAGCACTGTAAGGATGTCTCGATGATGACATGCTAAGAATATATTTGTATTAGTACAATTTTTTGGAATACGACAAAAATATTGATTAGTTAAGACACCAACACCAATTCAAATTGCAGAAATAAATTCAACACTTTTGTAATGTAAGCGTTGAAATTATTTCATGTAAAACAAAAACATGCTAGAGGATGAAAAATAATGATTAGGATTACTGTAAGTAGGCACCAACAAAATATAAAATAGTATGTTTATAAATTGGTAGTTTTCTCTAAGTAATGGAGAATTTCGGATGGCGTAACAAAATAAAAATCGTCCAACTGATTTTTTTGCAAGTTGACCTGAAATGCTATCTAATTGCAATAATTAAGTTATTATGTAAGGCTTGGAAGGCAATTTAAAACTCACATTGTTCAACCACAACAATGAAAGGCACAGTCAGTATAAGAAAGAGAAAACTTGGGATGTTTGAACTGGAACAAGATTGTGAATAATAAATTGCAGAATACAATTAAAATAAGATGGCTTTAACAAGTTCTGTTAAAGGAGCTTTCTACTTATTCTGGGTTCAAAAAGTCGATTTAAGTCGGAATTCTAAAAATTGAGTTCTACAATAGAGCCCCTTTAAGAGAAAAACAGTATTTTTGGAATCATATCGTTTAATACTTATCTGGAAATAATGAAGCAATTGACTTCAAATTTACTATCATGGGTAAACTGGATTGATTTTGAAAAAAAAATCAATAGTTTTATTTCGGGCCTTTTGTTTATTTACTGTTTTTTATTATAAGAAGACAGAAATACAAATAAAAATTATCAGCATGATGCAAAAGTCACCCACAGTCGTAAGCAAAAAACACTTGGGTTATTACATGCACACATTTTACATAAAAATCAAATGCAACATTGATAGGAAAAAGAAAACGGATTCAACACTGATTTTTATTAATTTTTAGAAGCACTGCAGAAATTTTATAGGAAGCAGCAGTAGTTACAGTATTAAGAAAACGAGATTTTTTCGTCCCGCTCACAAACTTGCAAGATGATATTTTAGAGTGTAACCATAAGAATTTCTAAAAAAATTTAGTCGATTTTGATAACCAAAAAACAACTATTTAAATTTTTGTAATATTCTGAAGATATACTATAATAAGACACCCCATATAATCTCCCAGCAAATTATGACTCCTTAAACAAGTAGGTACATTCTGCGGTGAACATTACCAGAATTTCAGGCCACAATAGTACAGATAATTTTATGAACTCATCTAGAAGAATATACAATACAACTCAATTAGTTAAAATGATCCAATATGGATTGCAATCGTGTGAGATTGGATTTATTGGTTAAAACTTTCTTCATTGAAATGCTTCAATGTTATTGGTACCTTAATACACCGATTCTGGTCGTTCCTTCATCTTTTGAAGGCCCTTAAACTTTAAAGAAAGGAGACGCTAAAATAAAATCTCGTTAAAACTATTTAAAACTTAAAAAAAGACCAGAATCGACACATAAATCCTTGAAACATGCAGGAAATATTCTGCAAAAAGTTCATATGAATAATAAATATAAGGATTGCGCCAAACAATTTTATTTTGTGTGTGTAATTTAATGCCAAATCTGCCAGGCAATGACAGACTAATAAAATGCAAATTTTGAGTCTGAATAAATTAGTACTCAAGCAAAATCAAATTAAAAAATTCGTTTCTTTGAACGTCCAACTCCGCCTAGTGTTCACTCTATTTTCCCTTACAAAATTTAATGGTTTTATGTACCAGTTAATTTGAATTTCAAGCTTCAGGCAACATCTCTTCTTGTTAAGTACAAGAAAATGTTTGATCCTTTTTCAATACAAAATGATTATTTTGGGTTAGCCGTTTTTGATGATTTTTTATGTTAAATAAAATAATATTTCTACATATGAAATTTATTATGACTGTTTATTAATTAAATATCTATGTTGTCAAAATTTATCATTTTTAAAAATTAACCTCTATAATGTCATACAGGCTGTGCACAAAGTAACAATCTGCATTAATTTCATATTTACATGGAATTCAAAAAGGGATACAACTTTAATAATAAGGAAAATTAAAATTAAATTAAAAAAGGTATTTAGATTTAATGCCTTCTTTTAAAAACATTTTAATGTTGATAAAATAATATGCTTCAGTTTATATAAAAAAAAACACTTATTTTCATTATCAGGCTTATTACCTTGTTTACTGTTATAATTTATCCCTCTTTGTATACCAAATAAACACAAAATTAATGCAGATTGCTATTTTTTATACATCCTGTGTGTTATAATATAATCCTGGGTGAGTGTCATAACAACTGTCATTACGAACTAACTTGTAACCTTCCTATTGCAAAGATGAAGATTTATATAGGCCCCTACTACAAAAAAATTCTGAGAAAGTATTATCAACATTTTGAGTAAATCGATTTTGAAGTTAGCTAATTTTCATGTAAAAACCTAACGAGATTCCGCGCGTCGCTCATTTTGTTGACGGTCCGTGCGTAATGAATGACCCTAACACTTAGAGTATTTCGCACCGGCAGATGCAGCTCGTCTCTCCTACATATAACATCGATTATTTTTTGTTTTTACGCGATTTTTTGGGGGTTTAAGATCCCGGTTGCCTTCATCCCGGTGTTCTTGATGGGTGGCGCCTTCTCGTATGTTTAGCTCTGCCGCTGAGCGGCGCACGCGATTGAAAAACCGCCCGGAGCCCCGGAGGGGCGTAGGGTAGGTTTTTTGATGCGCACAATTCTGGCCGGGCCAAAGCCACCCTAAAAAGTAATTTGCACCATCAAAACCGGCCGCCCCAGCCCCGCAAGGTTTCCCCATAGTTTTTTATGTTTATTTAGAGACCTTATTCTTAAAATATTTGTGATTCTGAAAAGAACCGTTTTTTTATTCAATTTGGCGATGTTATACGCACGGGAGTCGACTCACAAATGCGCTCCCGACAGTGCGAGCGTGCGTTATATTTATAACCTCGGTTATGGGCGTGGCCTAAACTTGCGATTTACATGTTAAATTTAGATTTTTTCAAATTGATTTTTTCTCAAAATTTTGACTATACTTTCTCGGGCGAAATTTTTACAGTACACTCTAATAAGGTTCTTTTTGCTATAAAAAAATTTTTAAATTATTTGGGGCGACAGTTGATAGGTCCCTAATCCTGATAATATATTATATTATCAGGATTATTTTTTGAAGTGCAAATATCTTGTAATAATTAATGCGAGAAATTTAGTTCAGAAATAGCTACATGAAAAATTTCAGAAAAATGAGTTGTTAAACGCAATTTTGACAAAATGAGCTGCCTTAGAGCCCCAAATTCCAGGCCTGCATTTACTTCAATTAATGAGAAATCAAGAGAGATTTCGCTGAAAAGATGCGAACTTTTCAACGAACGTCGATAAATGGTGGAAGTGGGGACAGCTCGTGCCTTTATAGAAAGTTCGCCTTTTCGCTCGCTGTAAGGTTCGGTTCGAAGTTCCGCTCGTTTGTTTGTAAGAGGTATTAAATTGTCTAATTGAAATAGAAATCCAATGAAAATAAAAATAATAAACAGTGTCTGAGAATGCCGGTAAATGCAGACTTATTCATATAAGGCACTGATTCAGTGGCGGCTCGTGACTTCTTTCAATGGGAGGGCACAAAATTGAAATAAAAACGAAATATATAAATATAATAATATATTTTTGTTACTTTGTAATTAATTATATGTATAATTCTTGGTTATCTATCAGAGGTATGAATTTACTTTGTAAGTTCATTTAATAGGAATAGGTTTTTTTAATAGGATTAAAATATTTATTTACTAAATACATTTTAATAGCAAGTTTCCAAATCAATTTCTATTGCATGTTGACTTAAGTCTGTAACCACCACATTTCAACTTTACGAAAACGTCAACGAACAAACAACACCATCGATGAAAATACTTACTTTTGAAACGATAAGCAACTTGTAATTTTGAGTTTAATTAAATTTTTCTTTTACTTAAGCGTGACAACCTGCAATATACATGGAGAAGTGTGTATGAGTGAAAATGTACAAAAATGAAACACATGTTTAAAAAAAAGTCAATAAATAGTTAATATGCAAAATTAGAGTTAGGTCAAATTAAAAGTGACCTTGCACTTACAGAAAATTATCAATATGAATCTTGTAATGGGTAAGAAATACAAAATTGTGTTATTCCAGAAATCGTGTATATGGACACTGTTGCGGTGAACGGATGTTTCCGCATTTGATTTCTGATGTAAATATAAAAGAAATTAGATCCACAGTATATATTTTATTTGAAAATATTTATTATAGAAAAATATATTGAAACCCTCAAATAGCCGGTAGTTGTTACTGTAAATTAAAATCATGTTTTTGATTCGTTTTATTAAATTAATTTGACGTTGATATAAAGCAAAAAACATCACTGCTAAGAGTACATTTTTCGATTCTCAAATCAGGACCCTGTACATTCCACTGTTTGTAGGCCAGTCCCATTACCATTAGACATCAAACACTTCAATTAGTCTGCCCAGATTAAAAACATCATAAATAGCTATCTTTTCAGTAAAGATAAGCGAGATCAAGTTCGCTTCGAAAAATTAAAGCGGATTTAAAAAAAAAGTTGTTAACAATCTTCTAAATAAAGAACGCAACAACATTTGTTTTTTTATCAAATATCTCGAAAAGTAAGAAAGATAGGATAACAAACAATACGTATCATTTTTATAGAGCGTTAAATTATCTACAACCAAGATTGAAACATTTATAATAAGTCAGTCGTTTAGCTTGTATGCATTGTCAAATTCTGAAATCCTTTATTTTTGATGTTACACTGCTAATTTTTATTCAGTTTTTTCAGCATATATTCAGTTGTAGCCATTTCAGGACTATGTAAAAGAGAACAAATTCCCTGCATACCCCCACCTTCATACATATGTGCTTCAAAACAACCTGCATGTAGTATTAAGGATATGTCCTATCTAGTTATTATAAGATCTACGGTTAGATGTTATAAAAAACCGCAGATGCGCAGCGCCATTTCTTCTATAATAGCCACACTTTTTCGTCACGAGTTTTGGATGAAAATTTTTAAAAATATTATTTTTGCTACAATCCTGATATTCTGGAATTGTGCTTTGTATTCAGAAACATACAGAACGAGTTAGTTTTATTAAAATCTCTATTTTTTGGCCGTTGGGTACGCATGCTTGCACATTTAAGGTACGCATTCACTTAAGACCCTTGATTATAATAATAATTATATGAACATACAGTCGACGGACTTGAAAAACTGTCTATAACTCGTAACATATTTTTTATTTATAAATTTTATAATTAGTTAATTAAACGTGAACAATATTTACGTTTAATTAACCGATTTATTTTAAAAGTTTTAATTATATTATAATTTCAATAGTAAAAAATAATTGCGATTACGTCTAAATTATTAATGTTAATAAAAAATATTTGGGCATCTTTTTTGTCCGTTTTCTTAACGAGTGATTATAATTTTTTTAATTTTATTAAGAAAACGGACAAAAAATAATAATTTAGACGTAATCGCAATTTTTATTTTTTACTATTGAAAAGAACTTAAAAAAGTTCTTACTAAACTGATCACGCCAGAACAAAAAAAAAGGTTTAAAAATGGTAAAAAGTAAGTGAGAACCGGTGAGAACGTATGCATTTTTCTAAGGAAAGGCAATTTTAATTTGGAAGGATCACGATGAAACCAAAATTACTCAAAAATCCGGCTGTAAATAACGAACTTGTGTGTGATTTAAGGTAAAATATCGGGGTACCATCAGATCCATACGAGGCCCTTTTTCAAGTATTTAGATTTTTGTCCTACCGAATACCGAACCTATGTCTGTGCAAAATTTCGAGTGTATAGGAATATTATTAACAATGAATAACAAGTAAAAATTTTCTATGCACTTGAAATTTTGTACAGGCGTAGGTTTGGTGTTCGGTAGAACGACAAAAATTGAATCACTTAATATTTTACCTTAAATCGCGCATAACGTCGTTATTTACAGTCTGATTTCGATATTTTGAATTTGTTGCGATATTTTCGAAAATAGAATTTAATAGAATTTAATTTAATAAATAGACTGTATACCATTTTTACTTTCCGAACCCCTAGGTAAGGAAAGTATTGTTATCAGTCAAAATTTGACCCCCTGAATCCATTTTTATCATTTTTGGAAGGATGTCTGTATGTATGTGTGTGTGTATATGTGTGTGTGTGTGTGTGTATGTACGTCTGTGAACACGATAGCGTCTAAACGAAGCAAGCAAATCATTCCAAATTTTGCATATAAGCTTTTTCCTGTCGTAGGACGAAGCCAGATGAAAATAATTTAAATCGTGTAACGGGAAAGGGGGGTTTACCTGGAGCTATTATGACCGTGACCCTCCACTGGACCGACTTTCAACCGACCGACTCAGCTTGAACCGACCGACTTTCAACCGACCGACTTTCAACGGACCGACTTTCAACCGACCGACTTTCAACCGACCGACTTTTAACGGACCGACTTTTAACGGACCGACTATTTTTTCGACCGACTTTCAACGGACCGACTTTCAACCGACCGACTTTTAACGGACCGACTTTTAACGGACCGACTATTTTTTCGACCGACTATCGATACTACCCGAAGCATTCACTACAAGAATGATTTCCAATTCGAGTATTTGTCACATCATATAGTTTCATTTTACAGCAATGACAACTGTGAGGTGTCTAGGAATCCTTCGAGAAACCTGGCCTCAATCGTTTATCTTTCTTATTAAGCAATATCGTGAGTTTTTGGTTAAAGCGTCGTTGGGGGGGGGGGAGTTCTAACCTTGGCAGATCCATAACTCTGTTGGTTTGGTTTTCGTAGAGATGCCATAGCGACAGGTATCTAGGAATCCTTCGGGAAACCTGGCCTCAATCGTTTATCTTTCTCATTAAGCAATATCGTGAGTTTTTGGTTAAAGCGTCGTTGGGGGGGGGAGTTCTAACCTTGGCAGATCCATAACTCTGTTGGTTTGGTTTTCGTGGAGATGCCATAGCGACAGGTATCTAGGAAACCTTCGGGAAACCTGGCCTCAATCGTTTATCTTGCTCATTAAGCAATATCGTGAGTTTTTGGTTAAAGCGTCGTTGGGGGGGGGGAGTTCTAACCTTGGCAGATCCATAACTCTGTTGGTTTGGTTTTCGTGGGGATGCCATAGCGACAGGTGTCTGGGAAGTCTAGGTGACCTCAACCGTGGGCAGCCCTGACGAGAGGTGACAAGGAATCCATACGGAGACCTGATCTCAATCGTTTATCTGCACCATGGAACAAAAATTAGGTATTGTTGTGTCTACCGCGTACGCGAGTAAATTCGCTTATTTTATAGCAATGCATTGAAAGAGACACAATTATTGTTTGTTGCTATGGATTTTTAAAATTGTATTTGTTAGGATATAATCATTGTTTAAATTTAAGTTTGTTATTATTAATTTAAATGCGAGTGCGAGAAAAAGGCTAGGAAACGGTTTTTAAAAAATCAATAAAAATAAATCTGGATAGCGGAAATGATTAAAACAAAGTGAAAAGAGAATCACCTTGGAGAAACGGTAGATAACAAAGAATATAAAAAAGTTGCGAGCAAACGGATAGTCGCGAATAATTTGCTCCAAAACAAATAAAGTTCAAAGTTGAATTCAAGTGCTAAGCACGCTACAAAACCAATTAGTACCTCACAGTTGGGGACTATTGTACGGAAGAGAGGCATTCTACTCGTCATCGAGTTTTGAAACGGCCCCAAAAGACGGAATCCGGGCAACGGAGTTCCGAAAAGAAGAAGCGAGAAGTCCAGAGCCAAATAGTTCAAAGGGCAGAATTATCCAGAAGAAGCGAGAAGTTAAAAGTCAAGTATTTCAAAGTGCAGAATTATCCAGAAGAAGCGAGAAGTCAAGAGCCAAATATTTCAAAGTGCGCCGACCAAAGTGCACTGATAAGCCTAACCTCGCAGGTATTTACATTCATAGTTATTTTTTTGTTCGTTTATTTTTTAGTTAACAAATGTTTGTTAATTTGAGTTATTATTTGTGTTTATTAAAATTTGTTCATTTTGAATTGTGTCCTTTTTGTGTTTCGCCGATCAAGTCAAATAAAGCTTAACGATTAGGCACCCTGAGAGCCAAGAGTTTAAATAGAAGGTAGGTGCTCTTCGATTTGTTGTCACACGTCCTCTGTCCATAAAAGCGACAAAAGGGGAGGTAACACAACAGTATATATTAAATAACTTTTGCTAATAAAACTTATGTATTTGAATTCTTTGAAATTATTTTATTTCCCTCCCTATTATTTCCACGAAAACCAAACCAACAGAGTTATGGATCTGCCAAGGTTAGAACTCCCCCCCCCCCCAACGACGCTTTAACCAAAAACTCACGATATTGCTTAATGAGAAAGTAAACGATTGAGGCCAGGTTTCCCGAAGTATTCCTAGATACCTGTCGCTATGGCATCTCCACGAAAATCAAACCAACAGAGTTATGGATCTGCCAAGGTTAGAACTCCCCCCCCCGAACGACGCTTTAACCAAAAACTCACGATATTGCTTAATGAGAAAGATAAACGATTGAGGCCATGTTTCCCGAAGGATTCCTAGACACCTCATAGTTGTCATGGCTGTAAAATGAAACTATATGATGTGACAAAGAGTCGAATTGGAAATCATTCTTGTAGTCAAGCTTCGGGTAGAATCGATAGTCGGTCCGTTAAAAGTCGGTCGGTTGAAAGTCGGTCCGTTGAAAGTCGGTCGAAAAAATAGTCGGTCCGTTAAAAGTCGGTCCATTAAAAGTCGGTCGGTTGAAAGTCGGTCGGTTGAAAGTCGGTCCGTTGAAAGTCGGTCGGTTGAAAGTCGGTCGGTTCAAGCTGAGTCGGTCGGTTGAAAGTCGGTCCAGTGGAGGGGAACCATTATGACATTATGCGTCATAACTTCGAAACGAAATTAAATATGTAAAAATATTAATAACAAAAAATTAGCGCTATGGAATTTCCTACATTTTTTGTCCTACAAGTTTTTCTCTAAAATATACAGGGCGTTTCAAAAATTTTTGTATTTGTAAAAATTTTTTGTATTTGTAAATAAAATAGTAAACCGCATTCTACTAACGAAAATAAGATAAAAAGTTTCTAATAACATGGGTCCAAAAATGCTTCGTTTGCAAGATATAGGCATTCAAAAGTTTTTTTCTTCCTATTTTGGTAAAATATGAAATTTTTCATCGATTTACTGTTGAAATTATGTAACCATTTTATAAAAAATAATATAAAAATTTGCGTCTGTTCGGAAAGTTATGCGATGGCCACATCAGATTTTTTTAAAACTTTTCACTAAATTAATTTTTTTGCGCTGATTTGATTAGTTTAATACAAATTTAAAAATTAAAATCACTGTCGCCACGAATATTATACAAAAAACACAAAATATGTCTTAACTTTTTGTCGTAATACTCGTATTAATAATTTAAACGTAATCGCAATTTTTATTTTTTACATTGTGTAAAATATAAACACTGAAAAATAAATCCGTCTACGGAGTTCGCCCAGTACTGCGCGTTTATCTAAATGAACATGCTTTACATGTTTGTATTTTCAAAAATATTCAACATCTATAACTCAAACTACCTCATTCTATAAATTAATTATCACTTATTTAGGACTATGAATTCTAAAAAGGTTTTCATCCAATAAAATTACTCGTTTTCCTAACGTGGCGCCACCTGTTGGAAAAAATCGCAGCGGTGCCCCTCTTAGGAGAAATCTGATATGGTGTCAAAAAACGACCCATGTGTATTTCTCATAAATATGACGAATGCAAAATGTTTTATTCACCTGCAAAGTTATCCAATATTGCGCACAGGTAGGGGGCTGTCTATTAATGATGTCACACAATTTAGGACCCAACTAAACCCCCCTCCCCCTTGTCACAAAATGTGAGACCCCTCCCCGAAATGATGTCACAAATTTTTAATTTTTAACACCCCACACCTCAAGAATTCCATAATACATAATATTCTGCAAAAAAAATAGAGAATTCATAAAAATTTCTGATATTAAAAAAATATGTGGTTTCACAAACATTAACTGTGCACTAGTGGTCATCGGTCCATAGGTTAACAGACCATTATTAAATATTTTAGGTTGGTGTAAGCGCACCAACCAAAATCGCGAAAAACGGTTTTTTTCCGCTGCCCCCCCTTTTTGAAGATATAGTAAAATGATCTCCGAAAATACAAAAGATTTTTTTGTAGTAAGTAATTTGTTTCGCAAAAATTTTTTAATTTCGCCAAGTGTTGGATTAAAAATCGCGAAAAAACATTGTTTTTGCACTAACCCCCTTTTTTTACAAACTTGGAACATTTTTTTGTATTGTGCTGTTTTCAATTTGATTTCAAAATTTATCAATGAGCTTCTAGTGTTTTCGTTTGAGCCTTTGGGGGAGGGGGTCACTACATTTATGACACACGACTCCAAGTCCAATATTTGGGTGAAATTGGTGTCAAATGTACGAGTTTCAATGAGCTTCCATTCTTTTCGGTTGAGCCTCAACCGTCTTTAGAGTTATTTGTGTAATACTTGGGGGGAGGGGGCTGGAGACATGTTCCCACTTTGAATTTTTGTGTAAAATTGATGTCAATCGATAAAGTTTTGGTTGAACTTCTATAACCATTAGTTTAATTACATTTTTTACAAGGTTGTGGATATTTGAAATTTTTCGAGCAACACGCGTTGACTTTAATTTTGTGGAAACAAAATTTTCAGCACGTATAGTTTAGTGACCTAATGAACCTCTAAAGTTCCCTTAAAATCGCATTCTTCCCCAATTGGGAATTTTAGTTTCCACAACTTGATTTTTTGTATATAAATACGCTTACATTAATTTTTAGGGAAAATTTCGAGAGCATAAAATTCTCTACAAAATACGACTTTATAATAAACTGGATTCATATTTTAAAATAACACAGTATTTTCTTTCCGCAATTTCTTTACATGTTACAATAATTGTACATGAAAATTATAGACAAACATTACAGGACTTTCTAGTCCCAAGGGATGTTACAGCTATTTTTCAATTTTTTTGTACCGAAATTAATTAAAAGAACTTAAGAGTTAAAGACGAATTTTATTTTTAATTTATTCAGATCAATCGTTTATTGCGATCAAAAACCCTTAATCCCGATGTGATCCACATTAAGCGGCATCTACTGTAATACAAAAACATATTTTCAATATTTTAAAACAGGGGGCCTGAACTAAAAACACGATTTTGCGAAATAAAAAATATTTTACAAAAAAAAGGTGAATACAATAGAAAAAAATATGATTAAACAAAAAGGAGGGGGCTAAAACTGAACGGCCATAAAATACGACTTTATAATAAACTGGATTCAAATTTTAAAATAACACAGCATTTTCTTTCCGAAATTTCTTTACATGTTACAATTGTACATGAAATTTATAGACAAACACTACAGGACTTTATAATCCCAAGGGATATTACTTCTATTTTGCAATTATTTTTGTCCCGAATTTAATTAAAAGGACGGACTTAGGGGAAAAAGATTAATTTTATTTTTAATTTATTCAGATCAATCGTTTATTGCGATCAAAAACCCTTAATCCCGATGTGATCCACATTAAGCGGCGTCTACTGTAATACAAAAACATATTTTCAATATTTTAAAACGGGGGGCCTGAGCTAAAAACACGATTTCGCGAAATAAAAAATATTTTACAAAACAAAGGTGAATATAATAGATAATTCCATTCAGGGTCAAATTTTGTCATTTCGACCAATCAGCGTGCGTTATTTTACATTGTAGTTAAATGGGTACAACGCATGCACAGTCGAATAACATCCGAAAATAAAAAATATTCCAAATACCCTACCAGAATATCAAATATTTGTAGTGGAGCGTAAAAGAATTCATACGTAATAAAAAATCTCTTCGAATATTATAATTTATGTAGTGTGTATGACTAACGCACTCAACAGATGCGATGTAGGAAACCGGTTCAACGCATTAGTTCTTACCCGAGTTCACTTAAAGCAATGTACTTCTAACGAATTTTATATTACAAATTTAGTGCGATTATGCTTCCATTTTTTTCGGTACTTACGAAATTTTTTGTTTGATTTTTTTTTGCAATGATTGTGATGCGATATCGTCAATTTGTTTCACAATTTTCGACATTAAAAATGGCGTTTGAAATGTCGATTTTCGTATGTGATGCTGTGCTTTTAAGTTGTGGCGTTTCTTCACGGAATTATCACCGCAACAGCAACGCGGGTTCGGACAATACTCAAAGATTCAGCGAGTACAGGTTTTAGCAAGGAGATTGCACGAGCTCCGCTGCGCTTCGCTCGTGCAATCTCCTTGCTAAAACCTGTACTCGCTGAATCTTTGAGTATTGTCCTAGCCCTTGTGTTGTATCGTGCGAAAAAAATCTGATTAAACAAAGATGGGGCTAAAACTGAACGGCCATAATCTTTGTTTATGTTTATATAACTACAAAATAAACAAATGGGTCTAAAAACTGGTTTACAATATTTTAATACGAAAAGAGTATTTTCATGATGAAATAAATACTTTTTATCATGAAAAGTATTCTCCAAGGATGTGTGATTTTATTGTAATTTGTAATTCTATCCTCAGTAATCGAAAACAAAATTTTCGCCCACATCAAAACCGACGAAATCGAGAACTTTCGAAATTTCTATTTCGACACTAAACGCCCAACTTCACGATAAAATAATGTTCCAATCATTATTATAGATAATTTTAAACTTGACAAAAATTATACGTTATAATTTATTAATAAATTAATACAAATAAATTTGAGATATTTCAGAAAAAACAAACAAACGTCGCGTTTTGTGTTTCGCCCATATTAATAATTATTTGAAGCAAAATGAATCCCTTTATAGAAACTCAAACCAAAAGGATTCATGGTGTTTTCAATCTGGGAAGTCTAATTAGAGAGTTAACCCCTTAAATTGGTGTGATGTGACTGCCCTATTGCAAAACAACTTCAATTTTTACTTGTGATCTAGAAGGTTTTGTTTATGATTAAGTTCACAACCGGCGCGGCGGGCGACCAATTTCACCCTAACAAATGTTATAAAAAAGAAATTACCTAAACCACAAAAACAATGCAGAACCATAGGCTAAAGTAGTAAAACAGATGAAGGTCGAATGAAGCAGTTGCCTCCCAGCTGTTAAAATTGTTTTTGTTTTTTAATGGGAACTTTGATTTATTGTTTTAGTGATTTCAGTGAATGAATAATGCGCCCCTCCAAGAAAAAAATCTATGAATCCCCACAAAAGAATTTCAAAAATAAACAAGTGAATCTGCAGTAGCAAGATAATAAAATTATTGAAAAAGAAGCACAAGAATTCCCAAAAACAAATCATAATAAAAAATATATACACAATAAGATGAGAAGAGAAACAAGCAAATATGATTTCAAAAAATGTTAAAAGTTGAAAAACCATCAACTCGTTCTTAAGAGTATTTGCCGTGTCTAAGCGACTAATATTTGTAATTTTGTATTTTTCACCCAAAACTAAAAGCTTCAAGTATAAATTCAAGAAGAAAGCAAAAAATTGTTGTGTTTATGTCCATACCTTGCATTATTCGAAGATGCGAGAGGGCTAGACCTAATACTGCGGCGAGAGGGAACCAACGGACTTGTAATGCTACTTCTTTCCCTAGACCGGCGACTACGGCATGCGATAAAAACAAAAATACATCTATAAGCTATACACAAATGCAATATTTACAAAAGAAACAAAATAAGGGAAAAAAAAGTGCTAATGCAAATCGAGTTTAAATCGTGACCAAATAATTAGACAATACAAATTTTACCTTGGTCCTGCTGTTAGAGCTGGCAAACCACGAACGTAATTATCTCTATCGCCATAACTGTATCGGTTACGTAAACTAGATGCACCCGTGATGCGTGGTATTTCGGAACGACGAGTTTTTGTGTCCCATTCTCTGTTAAAGTCATCTGCCTCTTCCTCTTCCAAATTAATAAAATCTTCCCGCTCTTCCTGATCACCTGAACGTACATTTTCCTCGCGTTCGACAATGTGAGCCCTGTCACCAATATGATGACCAATTGACATTTTTTTAGTCCCAGATGCCGAATCGCACTCGGTCTTTTGAGTTTCGCGCACACCGCCAGGAGCTGTACGCATACTAGATGTGGCTTTGTAAACGTGAGGACGTCCGTCTGGACCCGAAGACATACTGTACACGGTGCTACTGCTATAACAATGAGAATCCCCCAAAGAATTCAAGGAATTACTCAACAATCTGTTCATGGGCGGCATAATTGGAAAACTTGGACGCGGTAGTAAGGAGTTTTGTGAAATGGCTCTCATGCCACCAAATGGAAAATTACCCAAACCAAAATCAGGCATACCAAAGGAATCGAACATCAACGAACTCATAACGCTATTAGCGTGCCGTATATGGGGCCTACAAAACAAACCCTCATTATTTATTTACCTATTGAATAAAATCGAAAACAGCATGGCGGTCTTCACATCAACTTCGCAAAGAATATTCTAGAAACTCGCACTTACCCGAAAAACGGATCTTCTTCGAAATCTCCCATCGGTGAGCCAAAAAGTGACATTTTAACCGTATTTATTAAATTTAAAAACGATATCTAGACAATATTAACGAAACGAGTTTTACTTGAAGAAATTGACCTTGTTCAATACCAGTACGTCAAATCGCAAACAACTGACAGAAACGAAACAGAACAGTAGGTGGCGCTTTTAATGTTATCTATATGCAGGGTTGCCAAACTGTTGAAAATGTTTTTGAATTTCAAAGTTATCAATAGTTTCCTGCACAAGACTCTTTTGAGGTTGGAAATGTTTATGAAACTCAAAATTTAATTAAAGATAAATAATTTGTAGCAAATTTTTTTAATATTTTTGAATTTATTTTACATATTTACAATTTTTTTTGCTCTGAGCAATATGCGTTGCATTTTGGAAGAAATATTGATGCGTATTTGTGACGCTACTTGCAGTGACAGAGCTCAAGAGCTGTTATAGTCCGGGAGCCAGCGACATTTTTCAATGTGTTATTTGATAAAGCTTGGTTCATCTTTTTATCTGTTGTAATAATATAGCCTATCAACAAAATCCACTCCTGCCACCTCGATCGCGGGACAACGCTTATCAGCAGCTTATCAATGTTGTTAAAAAAAACGAGTAAATGACAAACATGATAAAAGCCGAAACTTTACCTATCGTTTAATGACATATCAGTTAGAAAAAAAATCACCTCCTGCCACCTGTATCGTAGAACGATGTACTCCTGCCATGGACCTAATGATGTGAAAAAAAATGACTTAAATGATAAAAGCTGAATTTTTTTTTACCGGAAGTTTATTAATTAAGAAGGCAGAAAAACTTATGCTGCCAGCTATTTGTCGGAACCTGGCCTCGGCAGGAGGTTGTGAAGTTGTTGTTGGATAAGTGACACACAGTACAGGAACGATTCTGAAGGCATCTCTAAAAAATATTTTTCATCTATTTTCTCTCATTTTTTTCGATAAATGATTTTACAAAAACATAAAAATATTGATAGGTATAAAAATATTTATAAGTATGGAAATATTGATTTAAACAATTGACAAACAGGAATCATTATTGAAATATCAAGTCACGCTAAATCTTCTTCGTCAGAATCCTCACTATCGCTTATCTGTTTATTTATTTAATTGGGTTGAGTGGAAGAGCAGGCGGCCTTCGCTATGAGGGTCATTCTGAACTCCGCCCTTTCCTCATGTGATAGCGGTGCCTTAATCAAATGCAAATCATGTCCTTCGGTTTCATCATCCTTAATGTATTTTTTTTCTTTCATAATGTATAGGTGATGCTGAGGTATATTTTTGTAAAATTTTATATATATTTAAAAATATGTTATACTGTACCGTTGTTCTATGAGGAATAAAGTCTATTATTATTATTATTATTATCTGGTTTCTGGTCATTTCCTCGGGATCATCTACTTCCTCGGCATCGTCATTTTGGAAGTTAGAGTCTGTAAAAATACAAAATAATGTAGAAATGATATGCTGTGTAAAGTGAGGTAAAAGGGATATTATTTCATTACCTGGAGCATTGATTCGACTAGGATCCGCGATTACAATTTCGCCGACTAAAGTTGGTAATTGGTCGCCTTGAAACCATCGCAATTTCAACATCTCTTCTATTTCTTGCCATCCACAATCACATGGAGACAGCAAGGTACGATGTTGAGAATGTGCGTTGGACCATATACTGGAGATATAAGCGGATCTGAGAATTTGTTGTCGCAGCTAATTATTTGCAAGGTGGCAAAATAGATCCATCGAAGTTCTTCGTTTTCAGTTTGAACTGCTCCTCAATGTCGTTGCATTTGAAAGCTTTCATAAAAATAGCCAGTCGGGCCTCATTAACGTCTATAAATTGTTTGCAGCCATACATGCTGCAAACAAATTTTTCTAATGCTTCGAAAATAGCATTTTTTGTTTCGATGTCTGGATAATTTGGTAATTTCGAGAAGGCTTCTATGAATTCAGGAGACTTCTGCAAAATGGTGAATGGCCGATTCTTGCCCTTTTTGAAGTAAGCAGGATTGAAGTCACATCCCGTGAAATCCTGGAAGAGCTTCACATAACTGTTGCCCCAATGTATCGTACAGCTTCGATACGTTAATAAATCTTTCCGAATTGCCAACACCAACTTTTAGCCAAAGTTTAACGTTTTCATTCAAATGTTGCATGTTTCCCAGTGCTATTATCAAAATGTCGGTATCTGAGCAACGAATGACAACATTTGAGTCTGGCTCCACTTTGCAAGCATGGAACATCACTTTTGTATCGGCTTCTTCATGTGCAGGACATGCGTAATTCTCGTCTTCAATCCTCACAACAGCATCGTTAACTTCTTCGAATTTATAACAATTTTTATAATTGATTTAAACAATTTTATTTTTGAAGAATGGCGCCATTGCAGGGTTTTTCCAATCATCAATCAGAAACTCCACTAAGGCCTCTTTGAAGTTGATGTTTTTTAATTCCGATGAGAAATCTGCAGGACGCGTTTCATCACCACCGATGATGTGATATCGTTGTTTTTTGCTCGTCCCACGCAATGTGTGTTCATTATCTTTGATCGAAGGTGAAAAATATTCATCGAACGTTACTATGGCTGTTCTTGCTCCACATCTCGTAAACATCTGCAAAATTTTGGAGGAAATATTTCCGAAGGTTAGCGGAATGTTTCTCATCAGATGCAGAATGAAAAATCCATCGAAAATTTGGACGTCTACGTGTGATGGTGATTCTTTGTCTGTTTTTTTTTTCAAGTAACTTCAATAGAGCTGATTTTTCGGTCTTGCACAATGCTCCATCGATGTGGCATAATGACAGTGGAACATGAGTCAGCGGAAAGCTCAATATTTTTGCCAAATCTATCGAATTTTCCAAAGAAATTCGCAGTAATCTTCCAAATAAGTCACGTTGCATGCGAACTTCGACAATTTTTCCTGAGATCTTCATTTTCTTTTTCTGTGAATCTGCGAAACTGTAATTTTATTTCTCTTTATTGCCTTTTCAAATCGATTTCCGTTTTCAGCACATTCAGCTTTTATCATTTAAGTCATTTTTTTTCTACATCATTAGGTCCATGGCAGGAGTACATCGTTCTACGATACAGGTGGCAGGAGGTGATTATTTTCCTAACTGATATGTCATTAAACGATAGGTGAAGTTTCAGCTTTTATCATGTTTGTCAGTTACTCGTTTTTTTTTAACAACATTGATAAGCTGCTGATAAGCGTTGTCCCGCTGGTGCGCCGGCAGGAGTTGATTTTATGTCAAGAAGGCGTTAATATGACACGAAAATAATGAAATTATTCTTTATCAAATGTATCACAAAAATATGTCGCTGGCTCACGGACTATTATAGCGAACGGTGATAGGTCTTCGCGAAGCCTCGTGGTGTTCGGGTTAACTGTCACCTATAGATCCATAGACAGACGTGAAATGAAACGCTTTGATTGGCCGATACATTGTACGAGTAAAATAACCAGTTTAGCGACAACTGCCCGGCTTGAGTATCAAGTTTAGTTTTGGTGCACCCTCCCCCTCCCCCTCCATTGACAAATATAAAATATTAGAAAGACAATTTCGTTCATAATAATTCAACCAATAGGATGTTACAATCTCATCAATTTGAACCAATCATAATCTACTTCCTTTGACAATACAGACCACGGTGGTGTATTGTCGCGGCAATACGACCACCGTGGTCTGTATTGTCAATTTTGTTTTCTATAAGTTGTTATTTTATATAGTAACCATGGAAACTACGTGAACGCATAGGTACTATTAATTATTTGTTGTCAGAAAATATTGAAATTTTATTTACGAAATTGTCAAACGAATTCCACACGATACTATAAAATTGTCGGTTAATTTTTAAACCATGGAATCTTCGTGTTTGTCGCCCTTAAAATCACCATTCGTGCTAAAGCACTCATGGTGATTTTAAGGGCGACAAACACTCAGTTCCAGTTTCAAAAATTATTGCCGACAATTTGATAGTCTCTTGTGGTATTGTATATTATGAAAATAAATAAAATCAGTATTGCCTATTATAATATTCACTTAATTGCCTGGTGACGTTATTTAACGTTTCCACACTATTTCACACCCTGCTAGTCAATTCATAGTAAAAAAAAAGGTAGAATCTGATCGAATAGATATTTTTTTGCGAGCGTTGGAAGTGAGGAAATCTTCCAAAGACACTACCCAGATGATTTGGGTGGCAGTGTCGGATTTCTAACGACTAAAACCCCACTCCTTTGTGTGACTATGCTTACCGGGATTCACTGACGTATTTCGTTCGGTTGCAACGGGTATTACGCCGATGAGATGTTGGGTTTTCTAAGCAGCTAGGCCTCTTCCGCCGTTTCGGAACTTTGATCTTCTCTTCCATGTTTTCCTTTGGTGGTCATTATAGTGAGTATCATCCGCTGGATATCGTTCCACCTTTCTTCTGATTTCAGCATTTCTCTTATCCGGTTTTGCGGGGTCAATTCTCTTGCGCCATATTCTTTTCCCAGATCTTCTCATTTTCCAGACATGAACTGCGTGTGCTCGGCAGTTGGTTGCAATACCTACACTCTGGGCTTTCTCTTATTCTAAATCTTCCATTAAAGCACCTATGGCCAACCAAAGCCTGTGTAAGATGGTATCCAATTTCGTCAAGGGTTCTTTCCAGCCAAGTCGCAATTTGTGGAATGAGGAGTCTGGTCTACGCTTCTTTCTGGCTATTTTTCCACCTGTCTTGCCATTTCTGGAACGTGCGCTTTTTCTCCTCATTTCTTCTTGCTTGGTCGTATTCGTTCTCGTGGTTTTCCGCTCTTTCCACCACCAGTAGGTCTATCGGTGGTATTCCGGCCAGCACCAGTAGCGCTTCCGTTGAGGCCGTTCTGTATGCGGTGGACACCCTGATGGCCATATTCCGTTGCGCCCTTTCGTAATGCTTTCGGTAGCTCGCCACTCCTATCGCTTTTCTCCACACTGGCGTCCCGTAAAGTAGTTTGGAGTTTACTACCAATGCTAGCATTCTTCTCTTCGTCAGCCTAGCTCCGCTCATATTCGGCCACTTTTTGTGACATTCTCCTTTTAACCTCCCCCCCCCCCCCATTTTTATTTTGATCGAGATATTTATATCGTTATGACTTTACACTCAACAATACCACGAAGATAATACAAGACAAGCGACATTTTGAAGTAAAAAGAAGCTTTTTAACCAATGACGTGCGCTGGTGGGGAGCTAGAGAGGGTCCAACCCCCCCCCCGTCTCGTCAAGCGACAAAAAATAATGTTTTCATTTGAATACGATGCGCATTTGCGTCCTCTAGAATGCTCTGTCCTTCCCTGTCTCTCCCTCCCCTCCTCTGTCCCTCCTAAAAATAAAACAATAATTTTATTTAATACATTTTTTGATTGCATGGATAGCTAAGGAAATAATTGTTAAAACTGGTAATTTTGGCCGCCGTTTTCCAAGATTATGAGCAAAAAAGCCTGACCCCGGCACGAGAATCTTTGAGAATTTCAATGGCCAATTGGCAACTCCAAATAAAAAAACGCCACTATGTGACCGTTTATAGAACTGTGTCAGAGCCGTAGCAAGGGTAAGCCCCATCGCAATTTGGGCGCTGAACCTTGAATTTTCAAAAAGATAAGAATCTTTGGGGGAGGGGATATATTCAAATTTGACTGAATTGCAAAATTTGACCACGATTTTATTTGCAACTTCGCCTAAAATTCCCTGCTAGCCTTTTTCCCAAATGGGGATTTTAATCCTCTGCAGTAGTTTTTTTGTCTATAACTCGCTTACTTTCATTTTTAGTGAAAATTATCATCAAATTAAAATTGAAGAGTACACAATTCTCTATAAAACAGATTAACAAAATTTGCCAAACATACGATGCGTATTTTATATAAGATCTTCAGAAGTTCCAAACGATAAAAATTGATATCACATGATCGGGGGCTCTGGGGGGTATGGAATACCCCCCAGGTACACTTGCCATTATTCAGAACCATCAAAATTTATTATTTGTCGTTGAATCTTTTGCAATTTTTGTTTGTAATCCGGGAGGGGGGGCAGGAGGGGATATTAATATCGAGGGCGTAAAAGTGAAAGTGTTTCTTTCGCAATAAATTAAGTGTACCTGGGGGGTATTCCATACCCCCAGACCCGTTGGTCCTAAATGAGTTTCTGATGAGCATCCATTTGTTTTCATTACTCTAAGTCAGCGCCGCGAAATGATAAGAATCTTTTGGGAGGGGGGCGCATATATTCAAATTTCCCTCAGGCGCCAGAAGAGCTTGCTTCGGCGCTGCTGTGTGTTAAAGTTTGGTTAAATTAAAAGCGCTATTTACTTATGCACGTTTTTATCGTAATTTTGAGTGATAAAAATGATATTTAAAGAGATTGTGGTATTATGTGAACTTTTTCACAGCAACTTTACGTAAACCGATTTAAACCAAACCGCCATATTTGTTACATTTTGCAGCGCCCCCCAACGTTAAATTCAGTTCCCAATAGAATTCCTAAACAAAAATGTGTTCAAAGTTTCATAGCAATTTGAATCGTTTAATGTTAAGTTTTATAAGATAATTCTAAGAACAAAAGATGAAGATGATATTATCTAAAATATTTTTTGTTTGAAACATTTTTTGATAACAGGGATAACTTTCAAAATAAATGTTAAAATACGATTTTGGCCATGATTTTCAATCAAAACATTGGAAAATTATTTTTTTTCATGCCCTTCAATTTAGTCTAATGATAATTTTTTCTAAAAGTGAAAATAAGTGAGCTATATGCGAAAAATTGCATTGGCCGGGTGGGGGGGGGGGGGAAGGTGAAGCTAAAAAACGCTGATAGGCGTTCATTAGGACCATTTATGATTAGGACAATCCAATATACATATCTGACAAATTTCAGCTCGGGGGCCGTCCATAAATTACGTCACGCTCCTAGGGCGGGGGGTTCCAACCTTTGTGACGATGGGGGACGGGGGGGTTTTAAAAATTGTGACGTCACAAAATACAATACAATACAATATATAGTCTTACATTCCCGAAGGAATATGACTGTCCTTCTCGGACTTAACAAATCCGTTTGTTGAGGTGGATTAATCCTCATTATCTTAATATTTCATATAGATATTTACAACTTTAAACTTGTTCTCGCATCCGTTGTCATTGCCCTCCAAAACTTCTTGTCCTTCACTCTCTCTCTCCAGTTCACGACCCCATACTTCGCAGATCCTCCATCACCTGGTCGTACCATCTCAAGTCTGGTCTTCCTCTTCCGATGTCCTCCATCGGCCTCCACTCTTTAACTCGTCTTATCACATCATTCTCATTTTTCCGCATAATGTGACCAAACAATTGCAATCTCAGCGATTTGATTACCTTGACTATATCCTCGTTTCCAACCTCTCTCATTATCTCATGATTCATCATGGGTCTTCTTTCTGGCTCACCAATTTTTATTGGTCCCAATATCTTACGCATTATTTTTCGTTCATAGACTCTCATCTGTTCTTCTTCTCTTTTACTGTGGCACATCGCTTCCGTCGCGTACGTAGCTATCGGTCTAATCATGGTCTTATATATTTTAATCTTCGTTTTTCTTGACAGCTTTTGATTAGCAAATGTTTGTTTACATAGTAAGCCCTATTTGCTTGTTGCAATCTTCTTCCCATTTCTTGTTCTCTTTTGTTTCTGTTGTTTATCTGTGTTCCTAGGTATATGAAGTCAATCACCTCTTCGTATGTATGGTCTCCGATTTTCAGTTCACCCTGGACTTGTATCTCTTCTTTTTGACATCTCATGTACTTTGTTTTCTTTTCGTTTATCTCTAAGCCCATTTGTTTTGCTATTTCTCTTATTTCTTGAGGTTTACTTATTAGGTTACTTCTCGACCTTGACACTATAACCACGTCATCCGCATATGCCACCACTTGTGTTTCTCTATTGATTATTGTGCCTTTCACCTGTATCTTTCTCACGATCTTCTCCAGCATTATATTAAACAGGGTCGCCGACATAGCATCTCCCTGTCTCACTCCACAATTTATCAAGAAATCATCTGTTTCTCCACTTGAGGTTCTAACACAGGCTGTTGTTTTTTTAGTGTCATGTGTGTCAGTCTTATTAATTTACCGGGTATTTCCATTTCTTGCATTGCTTCCATCAGTTTACCTCTCTTAATTTTATCAAAAGCTTGTTTAACGTCAATGAAAATCATGTGCATGTCTATATTATACTCCCGACTCTTCTCCATAATCTGTCTCATCACATATATCGCATCTACTGTCGATTTACCTTCCATAAAACCACATTGGTATTTTCCTATTTTATTTTTCATCACGCTTTTTATTCTTCTGTTTATTATCATTGACAGTACTTTATATGTTACATTCAACAATGTGATCCCTCTGTAATTTTCGCATCTGTCTGAGTCTCCTTTTTTTTCTTTATTGTCACAATTATTCCTTCATTCCACTTTTGTGGCATTACTTCCTCTGTCCATATTTGTTTTATAAGCTCATAAACCCTTCGATATAGTATTTCTCCTCCATATTTCAGTAGTTCCGCTGTAATACTGTCTTTGCCAGGGGATTTTCCGTTTTTCATATTCTTAATTGTCTCGGTAACTTCTTCCTATGTTGGTTCGTTTACTTGTTGTTCTTCGCTTATTATTGTATCTTGATTTTCTTCTGGTATGTCATTCAATAGTTCTCGAAAGTATGTCATCCATATCTGTTTTATTTTTTCTGTGTCGTCTTCTATTTCATTTTCTTTGTCTCTCATACCTCTCGTCTTAATCCTGTGTCCTGCTTTCTGCTTTTTCAATTTTTCATAGAATACCTTACTATTATTTCGTCTATTATTTTCCTCTATATCTTCCATTATGTCTTCCACCCATTTATTTTTCTTCTCCTTGTACAATTTGTATGCTTCACCTCTCTTTCTTTTATAATTCTCTCGATCTTGTTCTTCATTTGTGTTGAGATATATCGATCTTGCTTCTCTCTTCTGTCTTTCCATTTTCTCACAATCCTCATCAAACCATCCTTTATCTCTCTTTACCTGTCTGTATCCTATCACTTTCTCTGCTGTTGTTGCTATACATTGTAACAATTTCTGCCACTCCAAGGAGCGACAAAAACTGCCCCGACGATCTTTGTTGATAACTCAGGGGATCGCCGGACAAAGATAGACAATGCCACGAAGTGCTAGCTCAAGCACGGACCATGAAGAAAACGGAGACCCCCCTCCCTCGGTTGATGTTACACAATTATACGGGATGACGCTAAGAATACATAAATGTAGCGAAAAAAAGGTGTTAATCTGGGCGCCATGTAATTGTTTTCATCCCGTACAAAGAGAGAACTTAGAAACACAAAAATTACAATTTGTGCTTCCGAAAATAGATAACCAAAGGTCGGAGGATGCCCCCGTGACCGGAAAAATATAATAACGACTCGTCGAACGGCACAACCTCATCTGTGTTGAAATAGCAAGATCGACCGCTACCAGAAAACACAAAGAAACCAACCACCAACAATCGATTATAACTCCTGTTAGAAGAGAGCATGGAATGCGACGTCAAATGTGATTTGCTAAGAGCAAATATAAATCCACAATAATCACACCCACGCAAACCCCTAGATGGTAATCGTATTTAAATACACAAAGAAAATACAATGCATAAATATTTAAAATTACTTAAAATATTTAACGTGTAAAAGTAATCGAATTGTAAAAGCGACCGACAACGTTGCTATCTGGCAGGCCAAGCGGTCGTTATCTTGTGCTATCAGCGTTCCCATTCAAATAAATTCGCCTAAATCAAAAATTGCAGTATTAAAACTACACAAAAAATGGCTCTAAACAAACCCTTTAGATAAAAAAAAACACACAGTATGAGGCAACAATTACTACACAGAACAAACTTGAATTTACACACACAAGGAAAATAATTCTGAGTACCAAGGAGTAAAAATAATAACAATTACGCACAAATTGCGTAATTGCGGGAGCAATACAGGAAAGACCAAGCCATATGCGCAAATTTGGTCAAGAGACGACAAACCAGAACAGAAATCAATGGCAATAGCAAAAATATCGCACTCACCCACGCGAACAAAAAAATCCTCCATATGAACCACATCCATGGCTATCGCTCCATCACAAATAGGAATTGACCAGCTCTCCCAAAACCCAACCTTCCTCGGCACTTCACGAAACTATTCCCCCTTTTTCTTCGAGTCGCTATCGCGACCCCGTTATCGAAACACAGCAATTCCGCCAACCTTACAATTAATGCATGAAGCCACCATACAGGGCGTTGCTGAAGTTGTTAAATGCAAAGTAGAAAAAGTAACGATTCAAAAAATCGTTACAACATTTCGTGATATTATTGAATTCTTCGTCTACATCTTTGCTTTTTTTTACTATTTTCCATATACACTTGAATCATATTTTCATATTTGTTTTTTATTTCTTCATCTCTTAGTTTTTCTAGAGCAAACTGTTTACTTCTGTTCTTCTTTATGTTGTTAATCGCTTTTTTAATTTTTATTTTTGCCATTACCAAGTAATGGTCCGTTTCAGCGTTCGTTCCTCTATATGATCTTACATCAGTGATTAATGTTTTTCGCTTCCTTGTAATTAAAACGTGGTCTATTTGGTTGCCTTCATCTTGTTCTCCTCCGGGCCAGACCCAGGTTATTTTATGTATCTTTTTGTGTTTATATCTGGTACTGCAAATATCCATATTTAAAGCGTCTGCCATGTTGCAAAGTCTGTTTCCGTTATCACTTGTTTTTCTGTGTATCGTTTGTCCTCCTGCTACCTCGCTTACATACTTTTCCTTCCCTATTTTTGCATTAAAGTCCCCCATCAATACCAATACATCTTTCTTTTCTCTTTTCTCACATAATTCTTCTAGTTCTTCGTAGAATTTTTCCTTTTCTATCTCACCGGTATCCTCCGTTGGTGCATATGCACAGACTATTGTCATATTTGTGGATTTTTTCTTATTCTCATGTATGCCATTCTTCCGCTTACTGGTTAAAATTGCATTATGTTGTCTTTTTCCTCATTTTTCACCATAAAACTTATTCCATTTCTTCCCTTTTCTCTTTCTCCCGAGTACAACATAGTATATTCCTTTCCGGTTACCTCACCTTGACCTTTCCATCTGATTTCTTGCAGTGGGGGAGACCGGGGTTGATTGTTACAGGGGTAAGTTGTTACAACGCGTTTAAAACTCCCGCCATACATCCGAGCGCAATGCGCGCTCCATCATGGGCATATATTGCATTACACCGCACTTCGTCCAAGTTTCGCTCCGATCGGTCGGTTATTGTTTGACAAGGTAAGACTTCATTGATTTTAATACCTCTTAGTAATTTGTTGCATGCCGGAAGTTTCTTTCATTACTGCCACATCAATTACAGTTTGCTTGCGTACATTTTCTGGGAAGAAAACCTAGCAATTAGGTACATTTTGCATGTCAGACCGGTTCATTACATTTAAAGGTTACGGAAAAAATTAGTCTTTTTGTTTGAAAACTGCCGTGGGGCAAGTTGTTACGATTTTGATGGGGCTGGTTGTTACTTGTAACAACCAGCCCCAGTGGCCTTATATTAGGTATTTTCGCTCAGTTCATTGAAATAAATTGCTACTTTCTTTGTTTTGGGTATTTTTGATAGTTGAAAATGAGGACCTACAAAAACAAGACGGAAAGGGGAAGCACACCTTCGGGTGTCTACGCCAGAGCTGCCGAAGAAGTTATAAAAAACAAGAGATCCCTTCGAAAGGTGGCAGCTGATTTTCAAATCAACTTCATGACTTTGCAAAGATACTGCAAAAAAGTTAAAGCCGCAGGTAATAATAATGATAATAATAATAATATTAATTATAATGCATTTTAAATAAGCAATTAATGAACTCGTCATATGTGCTTGAGAACCCTACTTGTACACTTGTTAAATATAGTTTATTGTGCTTCTAGGGCCCGATGATTCACCTCCTTCAACCGGGTATAAAAAGAACCGTCAAATTCTACCAGATCAGCTTGAAGCGGACTTGGAAAAATATTTGATAGATGCTTCTAAAACATACTTCGGCCTTTCCACAACAGAAGTACGAAAACTCGCCTTTGAATTTGCTTCAAAAAATAACATTCCACTAAGAGGTTACTGGGCAGAGAAGATGATGGCATCCAAGGATTGGTTGAGCGGATTTCTTAAACGTCATGCTGAGTTATCATTGCGGACACCCGAACCCACAAGTCTCAGCCGGGCTACGAGCTTCAACCGAACAAACGTGAAAAAGTTCTTCGACCTTTTGGAAGAAGTAATGGATCGTTACAAATTTGAATGCCAAGATGTCTACAACGTGGATGAGACCGGTATCACTACGGTTCAACGCCCAGATCGAATCATAGCCAAAAAGGGTGAAAAACAAGTTGGATCAGTGACCTCTGGTGAAAGAGGTACACTGGTCACAATGGCGTTGGCGATAAGCGCTAGTGCCAATACAGTGCCTCCCATGTTCATTTTCCCACGAGTCAATTATCGAAGTTATTTCGTTACTAATGGTCCACCTGGATGTGTTGGAGCTGCCAACAAATCTGGCTGGATGATAAAAGAAAATTTTGTCACATTTCTCGAGCATTTTGCAAAGCATACAAGATGTACAAAAGAGAAGCCGGTGTTGTTGATTTTTGATAATCATGACTCGCACCTGTCCATACAAGGAATCGATTTGTGCAGAGAAAATGGAATAGTGGTTCTCTCCTTGCCACCCCATTGCTCGCACAAGCTTCAACCATTGGACAGATCTGTCTATGGTCCGCTGAAAAAATATGTGAACAGCTTTTGCGACTCATGGATGCGAAATCATCCAGGAAAATGTATGTCTATTTATGATATCCCTGGAGTGGTTCGTGAAGCTTTGCCTTTAGCAACAACTCCTAAAAATATTTTGGCCGGATTTCGAGTTTCCGGTATATGACCTTTCAACAGAGATGTATTTTCCGATGATGAATTTCTCACTAGCGCCGTCACAGATCGTCCTCATCCTGACGAAGTTCAAGGCCAAGTAAATCATGACGAAGAAATCAACAACGAAGGAAAAAATTTGGAAGATGAGCCAGACATGTTACTGGATGACGGTTTGGTTACCAATTTGGATCGCCACGATTCCACATCGAAGATGTCCAGCATTCCACAGCAATCACCATTGCGACGGGCTTCCACATCACAGGTGTCCACTCCAAATGTTTGTTCCGCCATAAAAGAACAATATTATAGTCCCTCTGATGTGAGACCTCTCCCGAAAGCCGATAAACGTAAAGATACCCAAAAAGGACGTAAAAAGCGAAAGGCAGCAATTTTAACAGATACACCTAACAAAAATGAGCTGGAAGCCGAAGAACAGAAACGTCAAGCTAAAAAGTTGAAGGATGCAGTGAATAAGACTGCGACAAAGCGGAATCTATCTCACACGGCTAAAAATAAAAAATGTACAATAAAGAACAAGAAACAAATGAAGAACTACAGAGATGAAGATGATGAAACTTCGTCCGCTGACGAAACTTTTTGCTTGATCTGCAGTGAACCATTCTCCAACTCCAAATCTCGCGAAAAGTGGATCAAATGTACGGGTTGCCATGGTTGGGCCCACGAGGATTGCACTGATGGAAACTTTCCCTTCTTGTGCCACAATTGTGACTCGGATGATGACTTGTGAATCTTTATGATGTTTGTAACAACTTACCTCAAGCCTGTAACAACTTACCCCACTATGGGGTCAGTTGTTACAGTTGACATTTCAGAATAAAAATCGTTTTTGACATATTCTTGTTTATTCTAATTAAAAGGTGACACCGCTAGTAGGTAGCAGAAGGTTCGGCAGAAATTGTATCAAAATTATAGCTCCTCACTACCAAATGGAAAAATACAAAAAAATAAAAAGTGAAAACCGTAACAACCAACCCCGGTCTCCCTGCTGCTATTTCTATCTTATATCTCTTTAACTCATTCTCAACTTCGTTTATTTTTCCTGCTGTTAACAATGTCCTTACATTCCATGTTGCGATTCTAATCATTTCATTTTCTTTACCATTTGACTTTATTTTATTTTTATTTCTTTTTTTCACATGTGTTAGGTCGTTATCTTCCGTTTCATGCCTTGTTCGTATATCTTCCCCAGCCTGTGTTCCTGGAGCATCTGTCTGAGGGGGTCCAGACGCTCCATCTTTTGACTGTATTAGTTTTTTTGCTCGTTGGGTTCTATTGTTTTCAAGCTTAAGGTCATTGTCTTTTTTATCCCACACATACAATTCATTCCGTTTAAACATCTTCTGGTAACCCACCTTAACTTTTTCTCCCTTTTCTACTTCTTTCTTCGCTATTGTCCATATTTGATTTTGTACTTCTTTTTCTGCGTTAGTTAGGTCACTTTCGATGTAAGTTCTTGTACCTTTAAGCTTGTACTTATTCTCCATTACTACTTTTTTCTGGTTATAATCTTTCAGTTTCGCTACAATTACTTGCTTTTCTGCATTCCTTCCTATTTTAAATGCGTCTACGACCTCAATTTGTATTTGCATCTTCTGTTTCAAAAATTCCCCAACTTTTTCTCGGGTTACTCTACAGTTGTTGGTAGGTTCTTAATAATTATGTTTTCTTTCCTTTTCTCTTATTCCCCCTTCTCCAATTGTTTCTCCAATTATGCTATTTTTCCTCCTGTTTATCCGTTCTTTCCTATAGTTTTTCAATCGTCTGTTCCATTTCTTGGACTTTATTATTCCAGTAAGTTTCCATTGCATTTAGCTTCTCTTTGATTTCCTTACTCTCCTTTTTCTCTCTTCAAAACCGACTCTTACTTTTTTTTGGCAGATTTGCCATCATTTCCTTTATCTCTTCCATGTTTTCTTCCTGGTTTGTTACTTCAGTTCCCTTGTTTGGGGATTTAATTATTAACTTGCTTCTTTGAAAAATCTTTTCTTCTTCTTTACTTATATTTTCTTCCTCTCTCTTTCTTTTAATGTAATCCCTTACTGATGTTACAGTACTATTCGCTCTTGGTCTACTTTGTTGGTTTTTACTCATTTGTTCTTGTTTAAATTAGTTACACTTAGGCAACCCAACTTACGTATTTGGTAATTTATAATAACGTATTTGGTTTTATTTGTTTGCTAATACGGCACTTAATTTTTACGGTTTTTTATTCTTATTTAAGTAGCGTCAATACGAACATTCGAGTTAACCCCTCGGAAATGCTCGCATTACTATTTACGTACCCTTAAAATTTTATTGCTATCTAACCTCAAATACTTGCAGTTTTTTCGGATTTCTCAAAGATCTTCTAAGTCGCTGTTTTTCCGTGTTACCAACACTGCTACCACCTTTCCACGTTCAGGTTCACTCTCTTATCTATGTTCAGGTTATACAGATTATGTACTCTTCTCATGGTATAATAACTTTAAAGGTAGGATGTCAAGGCGCGCTAAACACGTTCAAGTTCGCGCAGTGACGTCACACGTGACCAAGTTAAAAGATTTATTAAAAGGATTTTTTTTTAATAATTAATTATTATTAAAAAGTAACGAAAGATACTCAAAATAATTTGAAAAACACACAAAACAAAATATTCAACGTAAGATAAATAATTTATGGTACCGTACGGTCACGAATGACGTCAGTAACTCCACCTACCATGCGCAGAACTATTTTGATATCCTACCTTGAAAGTTATTATACCATGTACTCTTCTCACTTTTTTCTCTCCACTTTCTCTCAATACGTATTTTCAATTTACTAATTCGCCAACTATAAACACGATACATTGAAAAAATCATTTTTTCCATGCTCTTCAATTTAGTCTAATGATAATTTTTTCTAAAAGTGAAAATAAGTGAAAATCGAAAAATCGCTTTGTGGGGGGGGGGGGGAGGTGAAGCTTAAAAACGCTGATAGGCGTTCATTAGGACCATTTATGATTAGGACAATCCAATATACATATCTGACAAATTTCAGCTTGGAGGCCGTCCATAAATTACGTCACGCTCCTAGGGCGGGGGGTTCCAACCTTTGTGACGATGTGTGACGATGGGGGACGGGGGGGGTTCAAAAATTGTGACGTCACAAAATATATAGATTAAATATTTTATTCTAAGCATTAAAAAAAAACTATTTTTTGAGTGACCGCCTTTCATAGATGTTTCCTCTGGGGTGCTACTTCTAAATAATAAAAAATGAAATTTGAAAAACTGGGGGGTTCAAGAATCTGTGACGTAATACTTGGAGGGGGTCTTGGAGGGTTGAGAGGGGGTTAAAAATTGCTTAAAATTGCGTGACGTAATTTATGGACGACCCGTTGCCCGCATTTTTTGAAAGTTCAAGCCAACTTTTTTGGTTTCGTTGTTGGGACTAAAAGGCATGCAAACATTTTTTTTTAATAATATACTCTCCAAATAATTAATTTATAAGGTGCATGCTTAGATCATTATAAAAATTAAATTAAATCGCTACTATCAAAGATTTTTCGTAAACTTGGCAACGTTGCACCGAAACTTCACTTGCGATCCACACGATTTCCTTTAGTACGAGAAGAAACTCGTTTTTGGTTAAAAGTGCGTGCCGAAGTCAAGTGAGATTCTTATAATCGCTAGTGTAAGAAGAGTTCCATGTGAACAATAATCAAGTTGTTGGTGAATTAAAAATAATTTTTTAAAATGAATTCGACACACGAAACCACAAAAGAGAAACTTATTTCTAACGGCAATTCGAATCACAAACTTTCGCCAAAAAAGTCACCAGTGAGATCCACATCTGTGTTTATGAAATTTTCGAGTTACGTTCTTGCACTTAGGCCATGGTCTTTGAGTGCGAGTTTAATGCCCACGTTATTGGGTGCAACTATAGCTTACAAGCAGACTACCGATTTCAATTATATCACCTTGCTTTTAACTGTCTTCACCGTTGTGTCAGTGCATGGTGCTGGAAATTTAGTTAACACATATTTTGATTTTGTCAAAGGAATCGACGATCGTAAATCTGACGATAGAACCTTAGTGGATCATATTTTAACCAAAGATGAAGTTGTGTCGTTAGGTGCTTTCCTGTACTTTGCTGGTTGTGTTGGATTTATTTTGTTAGCCGCCTTATCACCAGCCAAAATGGAACATTTAGCTTTGGCCTACTTTGGTGGATTATCTTCGAGTTTCCTGTATACCGGTGGAATAGGTTTTAAGTACATAGCATTAGGTGACGTTATTATTTTGATATTTTTTGGACCCATGTCGGTTCTGTTTGCCTTTATGGCTCAAACCGGTCGAGTCGATTGGGCCACAATTTATTATGCGATACCCCTTGCTCTCAACACCGAGGCTATCCTGCATAGTAATAACACGAGGGATTTGGAAGTGGACCGCAAGGCTGGAATCGTGACACTTTCAATTCTCATCGGATACACAGGTTCTCATGTACTATACGCATTTTTGTTATTTTCACCTTACGTTATGTTCATAGTCATGTCAATTAAATACTCAAAATGTTTTATGTTACCTTTGGTAACGCTGCACAACGCTTTCAAAATTGAAAAGCAATTTAGAACTAATCAAATTCACAGCATACCTAAGAAAACTGCTCAACTTAATTTATTTTTTGGAATATTGTATGTGTTAGCTTGTAGTATTGTACCCACTTTACCGTACTTAGCTCAAACATAAGCTAAATTATTATTAATAGGCATTGTAATAATCATTTTTATTTAATTAAATGGGTTCTCTTAAGGGTTCAGTTTTTTGGCCTCAAAAATCCCCTTAGGATGTATTTTAAAAAGGTTAATTATTTTATTTTAAAAAGCGGAGGACCTATAAAAATTCGGGTTAGATTTAAGTAGAAAAATAATTTAACGAAAATCAGAGTTTCTCAACCTAATCTCGAGTTTAAATTACCCTACTAACCTAATGGTCAAGTTCAAGTTCATGGAACCAAGGTTAATAAGAATTGTGCAAAAAGAGAGGCAGCTGTGTTATTAAATGGCCTTTTAACGTTAATTAGGCATTAGGAAGGAAGTCGTTATTAATTATACAATTATTATCTTTAGAAAGATTCCAATTTTACTCGGATATGTACGCAATATGAACATTTTCGGTAAGTTTAGGTAGAGGTAATTGAAAATTTTTATATTTTAGAATTTATTGATAAATTATTCTTTTGTTACATAATATTAATCGACCCAATATAATTTTTGCCGCCTTTTAAATAGGGGAAAAATATTAATTGTACGCACCCTGGTGGCTGTAATATCAACTAAATATTTGATGTCACGATGATGCTAACATAAAAATGAATTCGAGGTTAAATTAATTAAAATACGTTAAATTTATTATTTTTTATTATATCATTAGCGTGCATTAGCGTGACGTCACGTTTGTTGTTGCTTACAGCGCACCATCGGTAATATTTTATCCCTATAGACAAAATTTATAAATATTGACAATTTAAAAAAATAATAAAACCAATGAGGTTTCTTTTTCTAGTCTTGCGGATTCCCTTTTAATTTTATCTAAATTTTTGCCGGGTCATTTTTGTAGAGTATGAAATTTTGAACAAAAATTGTCTTTAATTGTAATTATTGTGGGGTAAACGGATTAGACAATAGAGCTTAAAGAAGTAAAACAATTGGTTAGAACTAGTCGCCAAAAATTGAAATTTAGTTTTTTGCAAATATCTCGTTTCTTTTTGATTTTATCTAAAATTCTTTCCTAATCATTGTTGTAGATTATAAAATTCTTAACAAGGATTCTCTATCAATATTTTTTGTGCGGTTAACGGATTAGACGATAAAGCTAAAACAAGTGAAATAATAATTGTTACCTATCGACGTTCTATAGATCAAAAATTGCCATTTTCATTTTTTGCAACATAGGGAGCAATTTGTCTGTTGATCAGTGTTTGAGCAGTTTTGTAGCGGAAAATTTCAAATTGGACATTGAAAAACTTTGTTACCACCTTATAAAAGTTGTTTTATCGAAATTATACGTTTTTTGACCATTTGGTTACAACAAATTGATTTTAAATAACTTTATACATAATTATTAATTTTTTTTGTAATTTTAAAATTTTTAATTAATATTTACCTCGATATTTACTAATTTCTTTGGTTGTTTATTGTAAATTTATCATTTATGATTTCAAATTATTACAAAAATTTGGTTATTTTTAATTCAAATACATATTTGAAAATTTTGCTCCATGTCGCAAACGAAAAAAAGACATTTCTCGCTCCGTTTTTCGCAGATATCGCTTCAACTCGTTGAATGGAACTGATAATAATCGATTGGAATCGCTGTGTACCTACGTTGAACGCAATTTAAATGTTTTCCGGATCATTGTTATAGGGTATTAAATTTTAAATAAAAATTCTTGAAAAATATTTGTAGTGTGGTAAATGAATTAGAAAATAGACTTAAAGTAGCGGAATAATTGGCTACGACCAAAAATTGAAGTTGTCCTTTTTTGCGAATATCTCGTTTCTTTTTGATTTTATCGAAATTATTTTCCAATTATTATTGTAATACTGGTATTCCACTATGCAATTTATTGTACAAGAAATGGTCATAAGGTATGAAATTCTAAACAAAACTGCTATAGAAATGTTTGTTGTGGGGTAGATGGATTAGACGATAGAATTAAAACAAGTAGAACAATAATTGGTTACAAATTAAGGACCTAGTGAAAAAAGTCACTAACAAGGGGAAGCCCAAGGTAGGATATCGGTAATCAAAATCCCAATTTATTAGGTGATTTTAAATTCCAAAAAAATTATGACGGTCTTTCAATTTTGTCCAATGACGCTTGGTTTTTGAGTTATGAATTTTTGAAAATTCGGTAATTCCATCTCAAATCAACTGAAGAATTTATTCGACCCCCACTAAATTTGACGAAATTTGGTACACACCATCTTAGTAAGAAATAAAAATACAAATTTAAGAATTTGTCTAAAAGAGCATTTGTTTCCTTGTTTTGGTCCTTCAAAAAGTAAAAAAGTTAGTGTGTAGACTTGTAAGTAGGAAAACGACTGTAACTTCATCTACAGTGGTCTAAATTTAAAAATAAAATACATGTGGTGGCGATTTTTCGTGTCGGTTTTTGGTGTCGGTTTTTGATGTCGGTTTTTGGTGTCGATTTTTGCGAGGTAACGACCGTAAAAACATGTTCCATGTTAAAATGTTCTGTGAAGTTAAATGAACATTCTGTTCAAATATTCGATGACATTTTACCTTTTCAACCCCTAATTGGATTAATTTTTTAATATTAACCCTATTTCTAAAAAGGATATTTTTTGTTCATTTTTTTACTGTTTTTATGTGCAATTGTGCTGAGCATGAATACCAGATTTGAGCATGGGTTTCGTTATTAAAAATAAATTAAGTATAGCGAGAGACGGCCAAAAACGAGAAAACAAATGCCCTTTTGGACAAATCCTAACATTTGTATTTTTTACTAAGATGGTGTGTACCAAGTTTCGTCAAATTTGGTGGTGGTTGAGTAAATTCTTCAGTTGATTTGAGATGGAATCACCCTATTTTCAAAAATTCATAACTCAAAAACTAAAGACCGTCATAATTTCTTTAGCTTTTATTTGCCGAAGATTTGAACATGGGTTCAGTTATTAAAACTAAATTAAGTATAGCGAGAGACGGCCAAAAACGAGAAAACAAATGCCCTCTTGGACAAATCCTTAAATTTGTATTTTTTACTAAGATGGTGTGTACCAAGTTTCGTCAAATTTGGTGGTGGTCGAGTAAATTCTTCAGTTGATTTGAGATGGAATTACCGTAGTTTCAAAAATTCGTAACTCAAAAACCAAAGACCGTCATAATTTCTTTGGTTTTTAGAATCACCAAAAATATTAGGATCTTGATTGCCGATATTATGCTACTCTGGGCTTCCCCTCGTAAGTCATATAATGAAACTTCTTCACCAATGGGTTTCAAAGTTTTGGAAATGGAAACATGCTTGAAAAAAAATTATGTCAAAAAGAGGAAATTATACTTAATTACTTTTTCCACTGACCCTCAGTTGGTGTGAAAAGTCGCCAAGTTAACTTATGGAAATTCTTCAGAAATTTGATTTTCAAGTTTTGCAAATGGATTAACAAAACTTTTTATTCGGAATTTTTGGAATCCAATGCAAGGCATGGACAAATATGAACTTATATAATGAAATTCCTAAGTAAACAAAATTTTTGAAAACGGAAAATGAATTAAATTACTTATATACTTTTTCCGGTGGGCCTCAATAATTGCTAGGTAAAAATGACGTAGACTTTTTCCGCTAGGCCCTTAACTATAGACCAAAAACTGATATTTTTAATTTTTGAAAATATCGTTCATTTTTGATTTTATCTTAAACTAGCCTTAAACGTCGGTTTCCCTTCTGTGTTTGACCTTTCAATGGTTTATGTGAATACGAGTCGGCCTTCATCCAACAGATTGCTTGTGGAAACACTAGTCGGCCTTCGGCCTCCCGATTGCTTTTAAAAATACGAGTCGGCCTTCGGCCTCCCAATCGTTTTTAATGCGAGTCGGCCTTCGGACTCCCAATTGCTTTTAATACGAGTCGGCCTTCGGCCTCCCACTAACTTGTAAGAATACGGGTCGGCCTTAGGCCTCCCAATTGTTTATGAAAATACGAATCAGCTTACGACCACCATTTCATAAATGTTATATATAAAATTAAATCGAAAAACTACCCTGTAATGTAAAACAAAATGATCGCAAAAACTGATTTTTTTAAACAAAAGTTAAATTTGTAACTTCTCTTAAAATAATGCAAAATTTGTGATACATACAACCGCATTAGAATTATTATTTTAATTTCAAGAATCGGCATCCATAGGCGACCTGAAGCCGCCTTTTAAGAAATCAATACATCGATTTAAAAACTGAGTGAAAGATTACAATTTCATGATCTACCAGAAGTGGAAGATAACTTCAATTTTGCATTTTTCTTCAAAAAAGTTTGGGGCGACTTCACGTAACCCCAGAACAAAATTAAATAAACAAAATTGGTTTCGTCCCCTCGGTCGCCCCATCTCTTGCTTGCAAAATTTCAACTCCAAAACGAATTCTCAAATTTGAAAGCTACTTGTGGGCCCCATTTCACCCCCTCCCTTTTGTTCCAACGAAAAACGACAATTTTTCAAGTCTGCCTTCTGCCTCCCGATTGCTTTTTAGGATACAAGTTGGCCTTCGGCCTCGCATTTGCTTGTAATAATACGGGTCGGCCTTCGGCTTCCCAATTGTTGATGAGAAAACGAATCTGCTTGCGACGACTTCTCTTGCTTAGAAAATTTCAACTTCAAAACGAATTCTCAAATTTGAAAGCTACTTGTGGGCCCCATTTCGCCCCCTCCCTTTTGTCCCAACGAAAAACGATAATTTTTCAAGTCGGCCTGCGGCCTCCCCATTGCTTTTTAGAATACGGTGTCGGCCTTCGACCTCCCATTTTCTTTTAATAATCCGGGTCGGCCTTCGGCCTCCCAATTGTTGATGAGAAAACGAAATTTCTTGCTTACAAAATTTCAACTCCAAAACATTCTCAAATTTGAAAGCTACTTGTGGGCCCCATTTAGTCCCCTCGCTTTTGTCCCAACGAAAAAGAACAATTTTCCAAATCCTAAATACCCGTACTAAATAATGAATGAGTGAGCGAGTGTTGTATTTATTTAATAATTCCTTGATCATTGTTGTAGGGTACGAAATGCTGAACAAAAATTCTCTAAACATATTTGTTGTGCGGTAAACGGATTAGGAGATAGAGCTAAAATAAGTGAAATTGTTTAAAATTCAAAAATTTAAATTTTTATTTTTTGCGAATATTTTGTTCCTCTTTGGTTTTATCTAAATATTTTCCGTATCATTGTTGTAGGGTATACGATTTTAAACAAAAATTCTCCAAAAATATTTATAGTGTGGTAAAAAATAAATTAGATGATAGAACTAAAGAAGTTGAACAATTGGTTCCAAAAATTGACATTGTCGTTTTATGCGAATATCTCGTTCATCTTTGATTTTATATAAATATTTTCCACATCGTTGTTGTAAAGTATGAAATTCTAAATAAACATGTTCTAAAAACATTTGTTGTGGAGTAAACGGATAAGACGATAGTGGTAAAAGAAGTGGGACAATGAGTTAAAACTGCATATTATCAAAAATTAACATTTTAATTTTTCGCGAATAACTTTTTTGCGGTTATGTCGTTACCTTTTGATTTTATTAAAAAAAATCTGATGTGACAACACATTGCTTTCCCATTCACTAGATTACACTTCATTTTATATTAAATATTAATAAAAAAATATATTTAACTCTATAAAATACACAAATTACTTTGAGTTATCAAAGTTACCAAATTTAATTTGTTTAAAAGCACTTATTTTATTTTTTCATTTTAGCAATAAAATAACATGTTTGTATTTAAAAATAATTTTAAAATGTCATTTAGCAAAAAAAATTATAAATTTGTGGGACGCCACGCCGTCTATATGCAATCTAATTTTAACTATGGTTATAATGACGTCAGAATTAATTTTTTTATAAGTAATTAAAAAATTCGTTTGATATTAATTACTTAATAATATGTTTATATACATAAGTAAATTACTTAAAATAATAAATTATAGTAATAAACAATACAAATCACTTTAACAGATCAAAATTATCCATGGCAACCCATATTCTTTTAATAGCGTTTATTTTATTTTTGAAAAATATCAAGTGTAGGATATCATAAGATGCGAAAAAATAATCTCTTTCGATTGATATGGTTTTCATTCTCGTATGTTCCACCGGGAAGCGGAAATGTTCTTTAGCAATTTTCATTCTTCTAAAAAATGGGTTAAAAACGAACGGTTTTTAATCTAAATCTAATCAATTCTTTAGACAGCTGCTTCAAACTAGTGTATAAAATTTTAAATCAATCGGTGCACGCGGTTGTCTGTAATCGTTGACGATAAAAACACTACACACATTCAGACATCATTCAAAAATTGGTCTTAAACAATTCGTACGGACTCATAGACCATGGGAAAAATGTTGACTCAAATTTTTTTTTAACTCGATAACAATACTTTCCTTTCTACGGAAATGGGGAAGTAAAAAGTGAGCAATTGTTTGCAACTGACAGACTTAGAGCCATTTTATCAATATCCAGTTCAACTTACCTGTCGGATAAATCTAACATGTGACGTCTTTTAGTCCAATGGGAAGACATCAAACCTCCCTTACCTGGCAGTTAAGTCTAACTGGAGATTGATAAATTGGACCTGAATCACTCAAATGCTAATAACTTCTAGAAAATTAATGTCTTTCTTTGTGTAATCATTAAAAATATTAAATTTTCAAAACAATAAATAGTATAATATTATTAAACGTGAGCGGGAGAAAATTAGTAAAACAACTACCTCTCGACTTTCAGGAAGATATCTTGTTCATTACTAATTAGGTAAATTGATAATAAAAATAAAAACACGAATTTGGCCCAATTACAACGTACATAATCGGTTCACAGTTGCAGTTTTTAATTGTTAAATTTTCAGAATATGACAAATAAAAATGAAGGCAGTCATATTACGTATTATATGATACCCTTGTAAACGATAACATGCATAATCCGAATAATTCCGAGAATAAACTACTATGTAAATTGCCGAGTGTACTTCCTTCGCATATCTGAAGTTAATCGAGTCCATAATTTACTGCCCTAGACAAATAAGGTTAGCGTGTTAGTTTTTCATGCCAAGATCCATAGGTTCAAATCCTGTGAGGTGCTATATCTATAGAAGGAATTTTCGCTCACCAAATGTCTACCTGCTGGCCCCATATATAGCCTAAAAACTTTCCTGATCGGAGTAGACGGTGTAAAAATAGTCTATTCCCGTGGTTAGGAATCCACGTTAAGCTGTAGGTCTTCTGTGCTTTCAACACGCAACGAGCACAGACGGGGAGGAAATCGCAACGTTGCGTTGTTAAAACCGAATTGAATTTTTCTCGATGGTAAATCAACTTTACCGCTCTTACGTAGTAATATACCATTTCTCTTTTTACATAGATAAAATTTTGTGTTTGCAGTCTTCAGTATCATAACAGAATTATATTATACTGCATTTCAGTATTATTTTGGTATTAAGGGTTGGGCCAGAAAATTATGTCTGCAAGTCTAAAAATGACGTACAAAAAAAATGTTTTGATCTTTTTATAATTTGACTATTTAAGTATAGTATAAAAATCGTAACGTATTTGATGTACAACATAAAATTTCCTTGAGGTGTTTACGAGCAACCATAATAAATTATTTATTGGTCGTAAAAGTTTAAGTATCCATAAGGTTTTCTGAAAAATATTTTCTAGTTTAAATTTCATCAAGATGCACACGAAATAAGTGTACTTATTTTTAATGTGCTACCGTACAATCAAACTAAATTATTCAAAAACAAGAATATCAACATAGGCCTACCTACCTATATTTACATTTCAGAATAATTCAGCTTTCACTTTGTATATTGAGCATCACAGCATAAGTCTGGGTTTACTTATAAACTTACTTTAGTTACCTTCCAGCAATTTAAAATCATAAATTCATTTCGTTTTTAATTAAAGTACTTGCAGCCTTGCAAGTATGTTTTTCTCTCGGATTTATACCCAAAAAATTTAAAAAAAAATTAATGAATTCAAGGGAGTGACCTCCCATATATATGGTTTTGTTTTCAATATTCAAATAAATGAATTTCTCTTGTTTGGCGCTTTTTCGTAACCATTTTTATGTATTTTAAATTATTTTCGAGATATTTGCAAAAAGTACAATTTACTGATTAATTGATAAATAAAATTTACTAATCAATGTTATATTATGCTATAATTAAACGGCTCCTATTTAAGTTTTAATTACCGAAATGTGTTAAAATAATTATTATTCAAATTGATTACATTAATTGTAGGCTGACTGCAGGTGTAATTACAAGCATAATTAGTATGCAAATCGCGATGAATGCAATTTAAACGAGTTCTGATCACAATACGGTTGGTCAATAAAGTAAACAGCGCGTCATTTAGATTTAGACCATACGATTTTGCGATGTTGAGAAACTCTGCTTTTAGGACCGGTCCTAGGTACGTAACAATTGACGATCATGACACGTTCTGAAAGACGATCGAGTTTTGGTCACCATAACTCGACCAAGATTTTCAAAGTGGGCGTGACTAGTGGTGGTGCTGAAATCATCATTTCGTTGTTTCTGATTGGCCGGCTAAAACAATAATTGTCGTATTTTCCGACATTTTCGCACTTTTCTGAAAATACTGCCCATCTAGACATAGCCCTATCGGTTCTACCTCATCTTGAAGTAATATTTTGTACTATTAGTTGGCACAGTCGGCCTACCGGCCGCCTTTAGCCATCTAGACCGTGTCGGATGTGGTTGTTCGGCCTTCGGCCTCACTCAAGGGTATTGCAGGCATACGTGTAGACCGTGGTTGTTAGGCCTTCGGCCTCACTCCAAGCTACTAAAGTAGCCTATGTTTTTCGTAGCGTTGTAAATAACTTCTACACCAAATTTGGTTAAGATTGGTCAAATAGAAACGTAAAGCACGTGCACGCGTATTTGCATTGTCGATCGGTTGACAGCTTGACAGCATTCATTATTGTTTTTTAAGTTGATTTTGAGTAGCCTGCCTTCCTTTAAGGAATCTCGATAATCCATTCATGCGCGTCCCATAGGGACGCGCATGAATGGATTATCGAGATTCCTTAAAGGAAGGCAGGCTACTCAAAATCAACTTTCCTTTGCGAATTTTTGCACTATTTCAATACAAAAACATGCGCAGGGACCTACATAATAACTGTGCCAAATTTGGTTCCGATCGGTCAAACGGTTTAGGAGTCTATAGGGAACATATTATGTACATACATACATCCATTTATATATATTATATAGATTATAGAGAACTCGATTCGAAATTGAGCGACAATCGTTTTGAAAATCCCATGACATAAATCTTATAAATATTATTTATTAATACATTTTTAATAATTTTAAGTAAAAAATTGTTAAATCACCTAACCCAATTTATTTACAGATACTTTTTCTTAGTTACTAAAAAAGTTGTTCATGTAACAGTAAAGTAAGAATTAATTAATTAGTTACCATTTTCACGTATAATACCGGCGATCCTTAAAATGTTTTCGAAAAGTATGGGCCAACAAATTTTTTTTTTCCATTTTGATAACTTGAGGAAAATTGGGCTTCCAGTAAAATGAAGCTGAAAAAACTGACCCTTAATTTAAAAAAAAAGTTTTGCAATATTGCCGATGTTGTGTGTTGCGTATTACATAAATTTGTATAGATGTGTATTTTGTAAGAGCGTACATTTAAGTTTGTAGAGAAGAAATGTTTATGTGTTCATCAGTCGAAATGAAAGTAAAAATTTAACGATTTAGATAAATGGAGAGTTAACGAGCAAACAGAAGCCCCGTGGCGGTTCTTAACAATTAGTAATTTTTTTTATTATGGAGCAGGTTTGTGGGTAATTAATTTGTTGTGCAATTATAAGGGCTTATTTTTGCTTGATGATTATGTCCAAGGAGAGTAAGCTCGAAGGAATAACTTAATTTAATTTCGTGGTGACGTATGTGTAATATTATAATATTGTGTACGTGAATGTTAATTTTTACGCCTTATTTTTAAGTAAAAATTTAAGACTTATCAAGCAAAGTACGTCAGAATGGAGGTAATTTTAAGGCATTTCGTCGAGCTTTATTGTAGAAACTGTTTTCTGATGCAAACTTAATTATTTACTTAATCTGTTGTAGGTGCTAAAATGTTAATTAATTGTGTAGATATTTATTTATTAAAGTAAAATGTATTTTTATTAATCAATTTTATCATACTGTAATAATAGTAATAAAATTATTTTTGTATTTGTTTAATTAATTTATTATTTTCATACAGAAAATCTTACCTGGGACCTGTTTTCTGAATAATTGACGGACCTTATTTTTACTTTATTCATCAATATTATTGGTTTTGAACTGAACTTAGGTGAAGGTTTTGATAACCATCGTGAATTATTTTTAGAAGTACTGCAGCTGCTATTTAATAACAATGCGTATTGACTGCTTTAAAAACAAATTGATAATTTGACATTGACACGAAAACCAAAAAAAAAAAAAACGAAGATGGACAGCCCAAATTGGGCATGGACTACATACCTTCATATGCCTTGTCGCTTTTGCTTATTGTCTAAATTATCAGTTTGTTTAAGGCTATTTTAATTAACTTATGACAATAAATATTAAGTCTATTATAGGTAGAATTTTTTCTACTAATTATTCAATATTGCAATTTTTTTATGTTTAAATAGAAAACATTACACCAAAACTATTGCTTTTGTAGATTAAAAATAGAATCTGAATATGCTCAAAGTGTAGAAAATAAACAGAACATAATGTTAAGTGAAGATCGAGTATTGTAGATAATTGAAAAAACCGACATTTTTTTGTATGATAGTAATAGTAATAATACCGGGATGTGCAATGATATATTCAAATAAAAGGATGTATTCGTGCTTTAACTGTTTTGATAATATTGAAACTAAGAAAGACTTCTGTTGAAAATACTCATTTGTTGGACTTATTTTTTGTATAGTAAAAAATAAATTGTTTATAAAGTTGCTTGTTTATTTGATAGTAATAGTAGTAGATAGCAAAATACTTCACTCGGTTATAAACATTCTTTTCTTCTAAAGATTATAATATGCACCGTACACATATGAACGAGCAAAGCTGCGAGCCGCTCGCTGAAAAGTTACGAGCATCGATGATAAATGGTGGGAAAATTTAAAGACTTGGGGAACAGAATGAGTAGTAAATAGTGGGAATAAACTGCTATCTTTACAATGAACACCGTCAAGTGTTAACCCTTAAACAGCACACTTAATTTTCGTAACATGTCCTGCTGCACACTGGGGTTTTAGAGACCCCACCATTCTATTTATGATATTTATAGGTAAACAACCAATTTAATTTTTTGAAAATTTAAAAATCACTCGATTTTGCTCAGACTTTTTGACGTGAATACGTCTATAAAATCGGTAACGTGTTTAAAAATTTAATAAAAATGTGTAACGAAAATTGTGTGTGTGTACGAAAAGTGTAGAAGTGATAAATTTCGAATTGTCATTATTCAGCAAAAGCTTGGAACGAAAATGGGTATCCTGCGACGACGTATTCACGTTAAACAATACGGCCATGTCCCTGAACATAGCCTACTTTTTTTTAAATAATTTTTGTTTACTCTCTCTAAAAATGTCTATTAATATATCGTCCCCTTAATACTATTTATTTATTTATCGTATGGCGTGTACACAAAATAGAAAAGAAACTACATGTCAGTAATGCACAGTCAAATCGCGATGTTCAGGCTTTCAATCCAAGTGACAGCCGGCGGGGTGGCCCTCAAAAAGTCTTCAGCTGTGCAGTGGCTCGGTCTGCTTTCGCAGTTATAGGAGAGATGGTGTATAGTTTGCCTTTCTTCGCCGCAGTCGCATGCGGCTGATACGGATTTGCCCCATTTAAACAGGGAATCAGCACATACCCCACAGCCTGTCCGGACTCTGTTCAATCTGCACCATGTATTCCGCGGCAGGGCAAAACCAGGTGGCGTCTGTCCGGTGTGGAGAATATCGCGGATCTCAGGTAGCGCTTTAGCTTGCCATTCCCGTTCCCATTCCTGGTCCAGGCTGAAGTTGTTGGCAAGTAATCGTTCAGCGGTTTGAATGGGCGGTTTTCTGGAGCGCAGTCTGTGGCCCAAGTGCGCGATGTCTTCATGGATTTTTAGGAGCGGATTTCTTAGGATTTTATTGTACTCTCTGACTAGAGCGCTTGAGCGACGGAGGTAGGGAGGGGGGATGTTACTCAGAGTGGGCAGCCAGTGAATAGGAGTGGGTTTAATGGTTCCACTGATGATTCGCATCGAGTTATTTAACTGAACATCCACTAGATTTGTGTGTGGGCTGTTTAGCCATACTGGTGAACAGTATTCTGCCGTCGAGTAAACCAGGCCCATGACGGAGCACCTCAGTGTATCGGCTGCAGCTCCCCAGGAGGTACCGCTAAGTTGAGAGATGATATTATTTCTGGTCTTGAGTTTTGCGGCCACGTTGGTGAGATGTTTTTTGAACGATAGTGTTCTGTCTAATGTAACGCCGAGGTATTTGGGAAACTTGTTGTGGTTTAGGCGGGTGGCATTGAACTGGACGTTCAGTTCAACGTTGGCCATCTTGTTGGTTAGGTGGAAACATGCTGCTTCGGTTTTTGATACATTCGGTTTTTCAGTCCCCATTTAGCGAAGTAGGCGTTCATGGTTGTTAAGTCCTCGTTTAGTGCGTCTTCTGTTATCGAGAGGTTACTGTGACTAAATGCCAGGGCCATGTCGTCAGCATAGCAGAATTTCTTCGAGCTTGTTTCAGGGAGGTCAGCCACATACAGGTTGAAAAGCAGCGGGGCAAGCACGGATCCCTGGGGGAGACCGTTGTTCAGGGTACGTTTCTTGCTTGTTCGGTCGTTCATATGTACTTGAAAGGTGCGATTTGTCAGCATGTTTTCAATTAGCCTGGTTGTTATTTTACATTTGGTGGCCTTTAATAGTTTGTATATGAGACCTTGTCGCCAGACCGTATCGTGTGCCGCTGTGAGGTCTATAAAGACTACTGATGTTTTATGCCGTTTTTGGAAGCCGGCTTCTATGAACGTTGTTAAAGAAAGAACTTGGTCGCAGCAGCTTCGATTCCTTCGGAACCCCGCCTGCTCCACCGGGACGTGCTCCATTATTTTATCGACGATGCGGTTGTAAATCAGTCTTTCCAGTAGTTTGTAGCACGGGCTGAGGAGGGCAATTGGTCTATAGCTCTCTGGCTTGGCCTTATCCTTGCCTGGTTTAAGTATTGATATTATTTTTGTTTCTTTCAGTTTTGGCGGTAGGTTGCCAGTAAGGAGAATTTTAGAGTAGAATTTGGTTAGCCAATTTCTAGCCACAGGGCCGCAGTTGTGCAGGAATTCCGAATGGATTCCATCATAGCCGGGAGCTCTTCCAGTCTTCATCTCTTTTATAGCGCCAGACAGTTCCTTAATTGAAAAAGGATACGTGGGGGCTGGCTCCTCGATAGTTTGCCTTTTAAGTTGTCTTAGCTCTTTTCTAGTCAGCGTTGTGTGGTTTTTGTCTCTAGTTGATCTGGATGTCAAAACGATGTGGTTTGCAACCTGGTCGGGGGTCACAGCCGGTTCCAATCGGACAGGTGGTGTACTCGACCCCAGTTTTCGTAAGAGGCTCCAGGCTTTTCTGCTGGAATGTTTGAAGTATATGCTGGTTACCGTCTGGTTCCAATTTTGGCGGCGGGTGGCATCTAGACTGTGTAGTATATCATCTGCGAGTTCTGGATCCCCGCTGCTTAAGTATGCCTGGTATTTCGCATCACTCTCTCCACTCCAGCCTGGGATATATTCTTTCCGATATCCCCTTGGGATGCTTTGTTTTGCAGCTGTGATAATTGCGCTGCAAAATCTGCCATAGTTTTGAGGTTTTGGAGGGATCCAGTGGGCGGTGCTATCCAGAATTGTTTGGAACCTGCCCCAGTCGGCTTTGGCAAAGTTCCATCTGGGCCGTGGTATAGAGCTAATAATTGGAACCTGGATACCGACTGTGATTAGGACAGGCTTATGTTGACTGCGTGGGAATGCAGGCATTACTGTTCTGCTAGTTGGTAGGGGTTGTCCTCCTTCACTATTGGAGACATAACATAGATCAGGGTTGTAGTCTCTTCCCCAGGCAGCGGATCTAAATGTGCCTGGTTGTTTCGCGTCATAAATCAGTTGTGTATTACTATTTTCAGCCCATGATGTTAGTTTAATACCCGCCTCATCGTCGTCGCTGTAACCCCATTCGGTACTGTGGCTGTTGAAGTCACCAACGTAAACAGCAGGATGGTCATAGACCGGAAGTGTTGCCGCAGGCCATTTTGTCCCGGGTGGTTTATACACATTAGTTATAGTAAGCGATTCAGTTCTAATGGTGACGGTGTAGATGCCATCTGCAGTGCTGGCTGATATCAGGTGGGCATTCTCAATAGTGTCCTTTATGTATGTGGCGGTTCCATATGCATGGTGGTAGGTTGCTCTGAGTGCCGTGTATCCTGGAATGGTACCTCTAAGTCGGAACCGCTCCTCATCTGCAGTGTGTGTCTCCTGCAGGGCCACGACGTCGATGTCATTGTCGGTTAGCAGCTTGCTCAGGTATTCTGACTTGGCCCTGCTGATGCTTTCTATATTTAATTGACAAATTCGGATCACAGGTCCGATTTTTCTAGTCCGATAGCTCTGAGAAGAGCCGTTCTGGTTGGGATTGCAGTCTGCATCCATCTCAAGAATTTCTTTCCTCGGTAATGTACTTTGGGGCAGGATAAAGATGAGAATAGTCTGCCCGCCGTATTTGTTAACTCTTTAGCGTTACCCAGGGTGCACCACGTGGAGGCGAGTTAACTTTGCACCCCCCCCTTAATACTATAACTAGGTAACTCGAATTTTGGCTATTTTGAGTTAGCTACATGTAACCACCTAATTTTACCCACTTTATTTAGTGCTACAACTAAAAATGTTCTATTATGTTTCTAAATATCAAATATCCATTTGCTAAAAGTAGATAAGTCCCAGATCCCTTCAATGCTGTTATGCTATAAGTGCATAATTTGAGATACCTAGTTGTGCAAATTCCGAACGTTACGTATAGCAACGTACAGTACGTCCGCGACCTTCGCAAGACAGTTGAGATATCTATTTATTCAATTGTGAAGTTTTATAGTTTTATTCTTTATAATAAGTATGTATTTTCTCGATCTAATTATGTATTACTATTTATCAGTTGTTATGAATAAAACTTATTTTGAAACATACAAAGTTAAAATAAAATAAAAGAACTAGATAAGTCTGATTTTTCACATTTTTATTAGTGCTATACGTAACTATGTAGATATCTTACTTCTAATTAAAAATTTCCTAAAATATAAAACATTAGACTGTGAGGGTATTAAATACATTTAACTTACATAAGTAGCTAAAGTTTTAAACGTTAAAACAAACTTTTTTTTGCTATTGTAAACTTTAAACTCCATTTACTCAATATCAGTAATTTCAAGTTACCTAGTTATAGTATTAAGGGGACGATATTATACTCTATTATAAAAAAAAGTCAGGTCAAAATCGAGTGTTTTTGAAATTTTCAAAAATGTGCTCTATTTAACAGCGCTGTCGCTCAGCAACTATTTGACTTAGAGAAAAATACCTTATATAGAAGTTGTAGTAAATTTTATTCTCGTATGTTACAGCACAAGGGTTCGGAAAATACTCGCTGAATCTTTCGAGTATTTTCCGAACCCGCGTTGCTGTTGCAGGGCTGCCACTTTCCACTTTTGCACACTTTTTGCCACTTTTTAAAAAAAAACCCACTTTTTGCCCACTTTTTTAAGAAAATGCCACTTTTGCACACTTTTTTCCAGTTACCAAGTCCAAATTATTGGAAAATTGGAAAAAATTTCAAACCACCGCTATATAAAGTAGAAAACATTGGTTAAAAAGTCACTATGACACACTTGTTTCGAGTGACCAAGTACAAAATGTTGTAAAATTAGTGAAAAATTCAAACCACCTATTACGAGAGCCTCAGCCGCCAAATTTTTTGGGGACCTGAAACAGAATGTAATGCTCCTTTGCTAGCTCACGGCGCTGTTGGATTGTTGACCCTTGTTCTTTCTCGAGGGGGTGGTTCGTCGTTTAGTGCTTAGAGAATTATTTGGTAATATTCTAGGGTTTCGAAATAAAATTCATTCAATATATCAAACCAGGCCCGTAGCCAGGATTTCATTTGGGGGGGGGGCACTTGTAAAGGTGCTTCCCCTTTTTATTACAATTTTTTTAAAGTTTTATTTATTTATATATTAAACTACTTTATACAAATATTTTGAAAGTAAAATTTTCAGGGGGTTCCCCTTCCGAGAATTTTTATTACAAACAAATTTTTTCAATATTTTACTTTTCTTAATTTATTTTTATTTAAAACAAACACGTTATAGTCCAGGCAAGGAAGGTTTTTAGTTTGCAAAAAATTCGGGCAAGCTGAATTTTGGCAGAGATGTACATTGGAGTGTTCAAATGAACCCCCCAAAAGTCCCATAAAATCCTACGCCGGCGTCCCCACAATCGGGGGTTTTAGCTCCTCCAACGCGATTTCTTGCCGATAACTCGCTTATTTATGCTTGTATCAAAAAATTATGATCAGACCATAATTGAAGAGCATAAAATTCTCTATAAAATAGTTTTTTTCATATTTTTCCATGATGGCACACTAATACTTAAATTATTGACCGAAAACACAACCCACCCTTAAAATGGCACAATATTGATTCGTTGCAAGGGGAGAAATGTTTTCGGGCACGGGAAATGCTTTTAATAATAAATTAATTGAAATTGTGGCCAAGGTTGGAAAATGAAGAGAAAAATAGATTTTTTCAAAATTTGCCCAAGTTATAATATCTTCCAAGTAACGAAACCGAAATTTTGGTTTAAGCTTACAGAAGATCCGGGCAAGCTGAAATTTGGCAAAGATGTATATTGAAGTGTTCTAATAAACCTCCAAAATGTCTCATAAAAATCCCAAGCCGGCGTTCCCCCAAATAAAGAATTTAGCCCCCCAAGTGCGGTGTTTCGCCTATAGCTCACGTATTTTTACTTTTAAGAAAAATTACCAAAATAATGTAATGTAATACGCTGTAATCTAAATATATAAAAGAGAAGATCTGTTTGCTTGCGTGTTCGCTATACGTTCCTAGACCCTTGGACCGATCTCAACCAAATTTTGCACAGTTATTTTGTAGCTCCAGGCGCAACTATTCGTGCATAAATGGAGAAGAAATTCGCTCGGGGAGCAAAGTTATTCGCTTTTTTCGATAAATCAAATCACAAGTTTGACAAAAAATTTAATTTGTCAAATAATTAATCTGACGTACAGTCAGTGATTCAAAATACTGTCAACAGATGGCGCGATGATAAGCGTTTTTCGATATTGCCATATATATTAAAAGATAGTGTCAAAGTGACGGAAAGTGAAGTGAAAAACATACGAGTGATACTAATAAAGTAAAGTAGAAAAATAATACACATACTTCAACAGTGTACTACCCGAAATAAATTTCACACCTAAGATTATGTGACCCAATTACAATACGTCAGGGAAAGCCAATTGTTCTATACCCCTACGCCAAAGTCCAAATCAAATTCTTCTTTGTTTCTAATAAAATTCACATATTGGTGGTCTTTGGACACGCCCTTTTTAAAAGTGGAAATTTTTTTTGACATTTACCCCCACTTAAAGAGTTTTTACTAAAGTCTGGAATAAATTCTTCATATTTGGTATATCAATAGGACAATAGGTAACATAAAACAATTTTATAAAAATAAATTTTTCCCCCTCCACCACAAAATTTTGGACTAAAGACTCAGAAATTTAAAAAAATATATATCTGATCCCCTAATCATCTAAATGAATAATACGAAAAAAATTTTTAAAATTATCCGCACAAAAAAATTTTTTTTTGGAATTTCATCGATCATCACCAAAATTGATATCTGATTCCCCCTAAACATCTAAATGAATAATACGAAAAAAAAATTTTAAAATTATCCGCACAAAAAAAGTTTTTTTTGGAACTTCATCGATCATCACCAAAATTGATATCTGATTCCCCCTAATCATCTAAATGAATAATACGAAAAAAAATTTGTTAAATTATACGGTCTGTGAGGCCGAAGGCCGAACAACTTTGACCTTCACGGATCTATTATGGTCCGGTCTGTGAAGCCGAAGGCCGAACAACTATGGCCTTTACCGATCTATTATGGTCCGGTCTGTGAGGCCGAAGGCCGAACAACTATGGCCTTCACGGATCTATTATGGTCCGGTCTGTGAGGCCGAAGGCCGAAGAACTTTGACCTTCACGGATCTTTTATGGTCCGGTCTGTGAGGCCGAAGGCCGAACAACTATTGCCTTCACGGATCTATTATGGTCCGGTCTGCGAGGCCGAAAGCCGAAGAACTTTGACCTTCACGGATCTATTATGGTCCGGTCTGTGAGGCCGAAGGCCGAACAACTATGGCCTTCACGGATCTATTTTGGTCCGGTCTGTGAGGCCGAAGGCCGAACAACTATGGCCATCACGGATCTATTATTGTCCGCCCTGTGCAAAAAAAAGTGCAAAAATTTGTAATATTTGTACTGGGGGACCTGCGACACTTTTTAAATTGGAGGCGAGGTGGTCGTGGTAATGAGAACCACCGACCATCAGCGCACCCCCACTACCAAAATTGTTCATTTTTGAATTATACTTTTAAATAAAAAATATTTCAATTATACGTCGAGGGGACAAATATAAATCGAAAATGTCGAATGAAATTTTCTCGAAATAAATTTGCTTTGTAACGAAAATACACATTTTGGATTATTTTAAATTTTGCCCGAAATCGCCTCCGATTTTGATTTTCAATTTTGACGTCGACACTAATTTGCAAATGCTGCCGTTATTTGTCGTTTTTTGTCAACCGTCGTCATGTGCGAAATTAAAGACCGTTAATAACCGTATCCGAAGCTCCGATTGCTTTTTCTAAATTATCCGTCGTTTCTTTGTGAGAGACCCATTTAAGTAAAAATTGTGTAAAAACTTTGGACGTATGTAGCGCTCTTATTTACCGGCCGATCTTTAATTTTTAAGACGCAACGGAAGCGTATCGCGACGCTCTATAATAGTTCGTCCATAACATTCCTTCGTATTTTCAACGCCTAAGGTGTTAAACCAAATTTAAATTTCAAAATTATTTTTTCAATGGGATAGCCTTGCAAATTTTTCGAAAAAAAATTACGCTCCGATAATTATATATTAACGCCGGAAATGGACGGGCAAACCGTTTTTGGGAATTATAACACAAAAACGTACTCTAAACTTCTTCTTCGGTTGTCTAAAACATTGGCAAAATTGTGAATAACTTTTTGGAAAAGTGCAAAAATTTGTAATATTTGTACCGGGGGACCTGCGACACTTTTTAAATTGGAGGCGAGGTGGTCCGCTCTGTGAGGCCGAACAACTATGGCCTTTGCGGATCTATTATGGTCCTCCCCCTGTGAGGCCGAAGGCCGAACAACTATGGCCTTCTCGGATCTATTCTGGGTCTAGATGGCTAAGGGCGGCGGATGCCGCCCGTGCCAGCTAGTAAAATTATATTCCTAAATAATTTTATTACAGCGTAAGCAATTATTTGCCGAAAATTTTATAATTAATAATTTTACAATGCTTCGCATACAATGTGTCACGAAAAACTTCGTTGATTATGTGGGAAATTCCATAAATAAAGTTTATACTTTATTCATAACAGCTATTATGTTTACCGTTACATGGTTTTTGTATTAAATTAATTCCATGGCTTTCAGGCAAAAAGGGATATGCAGGGTCGGCCCATAAGCCGACAAGGTAAATAGCAATGAATTACGCCAAATAAATTTGGAAGAAACCTTTTTCCAAAATATACCTATTTTATTTTCGAAATTCAAATGTTTTACTTTCAAAATTTTTGTTTCTTTTGAACATTTCGGGGGGGGGGGCACGTGCCCCCAGGTGCCCCCTCCTGGCTACGGGCCTGTATCAAACATAAATCTATTAAAAGAATTAATAACGTATGTGCATATAATACAAATGCATAAAATATGGAAATTCATAAAGTTAGTTGTTAATTATTAAATAAGAAGTTACGCTATGCATGACTTTTATAATTCTGCAATTTTAGCTGCGTGACGCTGCTTTTAAAATTAAATGTAAATAAGGTAAAATATCAAAATATTTTAGTTAAAATTAAGACAAAACAAATAACACAAGGTTACAAATTATAGTTGTCTTCCTTTCGTGCTGAAGAAGTCAAATGCATACCAGTAGGTGCATGGCTTAATTATGGCCCAAAAAAGAATTCCACATTTATAGGATAACGAACTGTTGTTATCATGTGCTGTCCAAGTTAATGGTAACGATGCTGTATTAATCGCGTTTAATTTAAATGCTTGGCACCAAAAATTCGGTAAACAATAATGTTTGTTTAAATGTTTATTCCACACAAAAATCAATAATTTTCGGTACAAATGTAAGTAAACTTGGTTTTAGTTATAAAACGGCATAATTAATCACTACTTGATTTTTCTCTTTATTTAGGACCCGAAAGATAATTATACAATCAGTGTTGTAGTTCATGGTATCTTTGACCCAAAAGTTAATTAATTCGGTACAAAAGTTAAGTAATTCGGTACTGAAATCCCGAAAATCAGCATCAATACGGATTTTTGTGCCACTTTTTTCTGTCATTATTGCCACTTTTTGCAACTTTTTTTTTCTTACCTGCCCACTTTTGCCACTTTTTTTGGATGCTGTAGTCAGTGGCAGCCCTGCAGTGTTGCGATGATAATTCCGTGAAGTAACGCCACAACTTAAAAGCACAACATCACATACGAAAATCGACATTTAAAACGCCATTTTTAATATCGATTTTAATGACGGCGATTTTACGCAACATTTACTGAGGATTAATTACAAAAAAATTGAACATGTGGAGCAAACAATCCCACATAAATTACACCAAAATATTTAAATAGCAATAAGAACATCAAAATCAATATGCCAACAAACAAAAATAAGTGTGAACAAGTAACAGTGTCAAATCAAACAAAAAATAGCGAGGTATACAAATAAAACAGGTCCTCTTTAACAAGCAAAAGTAAAATTAAGCCGTTTTTAAAAAAAGTAAAATTTATGCTAGGGCAGCGTTTCAAATTACGCAAATGGATACTAAAAAAATGGCAAGTTAGAAAAAACATAAAAAGAACCACTTCACTTACCAGAACAAAAATACGTCGTCGCAGGATACCCATTTTCGTTCCAAGCTTTTGCTGAATAATGACAATTCGAAATTTATCATTTCTACACTTTTCGTACACACACAATTTTCCTTACACATTTTTATTACATTTTTAAACACGTTACCGATTTTAACGAAAACAACGCCAACGAGCACAAAGAAACTTACTTTCGTACAATACACACTGCACACAAAAAATGAACGAGGAAAATAATTTAATAGACGTTTAATTCAAACTAAAAAACAAAAGCCCGAATTTAAATCACAGTGAATCATATTAATACTCTTTATTTTCAAAACAATTTAAAATATTCAAATTGACCTAGGGTTATTTGAATATTTTCGTAGGATTTCAAAATAACTAGATATTTCACCTAGGGCTCACAGTATTTGCGGGTATAATTCGACGTGCACGAATTGTATCCGTATAAGTACAATGTAAAATACCGCACGCTGATTGGTCGAAACGCCAAAATTTGACCCTGAATGCAATTATGTATAAGATCTATAGAAGTAATTTTCGTCCTAAAGTCAACTGGCAAGGAAATATTGCGAAGAAACATTTTGTTTTTGTCATTTTTTTGAAGGGCGGCACTTCCGGGCGGTCGGTGAGGTCGCCAACTCAGAGTTATTATTAGGACCTCAAACCTTAAAACATATCCAAAAATCAGAACCCCCTGACCATTTTTAGGGAACTCTTCTTTTCATGATTTCGAGGATGTTGTTAAAATATTTTAAGTGTTTTTAATTTGTTTAATGAGTTATATGATAACAATATAGCTGAAATAGAAATTTGTTTAAAAATATTTTGCCGAAAAACATAATTTTCACTCCTTCATAAAAAATTTCAACTTCAGACGAAGAATTCGGTAACAAGTTCAGGGTTCCGAGAGGACGTTTTTTAGTAAGTTCAAGTACGAACACCGGTTTATTCAAAAATATCATACAAGAAGTCATAGCAAAATAGACACGGTTCTATTCTGAAAATCACTTATTATTTTGCTATGACCGAGCTTATGACTTTAGCTATGACTTCAATAATACATAAAATCATATAGTCTGAACGTAAAAATCGAAGTCATATGAGAAGTCATATGACTTGTCACGTGAGAAGTTGCATAGTGTGAACCAGCTTTAACTACATCCGTCGAGAAATCGCAGAAGACCGATTTTGGATTTTCTTACACTTGCGGCATATTGAACATAGAAAGCTGGTTTTTCTGTCCTTTCCTCTTTGGTAAAAACCACACTTTCCAGGTGTGGTTTTTTTCCACTTAACTTTCCAGGGTAAATTTACTTCAACATTTTCGACCTGAGGAATTTCAATTTCCGAAATTTCGGCAATTTTTTTGGCGAAACGATGTACATAAAGTTGTTTTTTTTGTACCTACTCATCTTTATTTTATCAGGTTCTGTCTAATAATGCCTATTATGCCAAAAATGTTGTATCCCTTCGTAACAACTTAAAGTTTATTGTTTTTAACTCCAATATTGCTTCAAATTTAACTTCTCAAAAGAAATCATGTTTCAAAAATGTTATTGTTATAAATCACTAATAATTAGTGACCCATTGACCATAAATAAAGCTAAAAAAACATTAGGAACAACTAACTTGGAGTTTTATTGTATACTAGTCGGCCGTGGTTGTGCGGCCTGAAGGCTGCACTGAGTGAATTGCTACAGCTATATCTATCTTTTATATTAATATTTGATTTTTTAATTTTTTCAATTTTTTATCCTCCCAATCGAACGGACCCGGTAATTATATGTAGTTGAAATGTAGAGTAAAAGTTTTGTCGAAAGTCCTTCCATTGCTTTCAAAATTACATTTTTTTAAATGAAGTCGTATTTCTAAAACTCTCTTTGATATAAATCAGTAATTATTTGGCAATTGTACTTCAATGACTAAAAGGCACCAACGGATATTCACACTTACTGAGATAACTATGAACTTAATTTACAAGATTTTACAGCACACGTGGAACTAAGATGAGTCGGTCATAGCTTTGGCAGTTAAATGCGTCTACTGCTAATGCAAAACGCTCGGATCGAATCCGGGCAAGGTAAGAACTTTATTCTGACCGTCTCTCCTCGGAAGGTAATGGCAAACCACCGAGGTAATCTGCCAAGAGAATCCATCTCAAAATGAAGTGTATTACACTTCCCGTGGTTCGGAGCCCACGTTAAACAAGTAGGTCCTCTATGTATGCGAGAACATATTGAACGCATGTCACATGTCACATGCATAGAAGAGATGGATCACGATGCTTCTGTTAAGAAGTTAAACGACTGGAGAGGAGAGAGTGGAACTAAGATGACGGTTGGGGTTTCAGAGACCCCAGTGTACCGTTTCAGTGTTAAATTAATATAATTTTTTTTGTCAAAATGTGGAGATTTTGATCCATATTTGCGTATTTTAAATTTATTGATTGATAAATCTATACGGCCTTGTCAATGAGAGCACATTCACATACTGTGCAAATTAAATAGATACAATTTTTTACATTAGTGTTTTCTGAGAAAATTGCTATTTTATTATAATAATTTACATTTACAATATAAAATATTATTGAGAGAAATTACGATGTAATGTAGTCATTATATGACTACATAGAAAAAACATCGCGTATAGTGAGCAAAATTTGGTTTATGCGATCAAACTTTTTGTTATAATGCATTCTTTCACACATTTAATAAAAAAATATTTTAAGCATTTTATTAATTGGAGAGATAAAATTTCACCTGACGCTAAATAAACATGCGTCTATAAATAATATGTAAAATATTATGTGTTATTATTGTGTCAGCAAACGAATAATTTATAATGTGCATTGCTTCAAGAATAATAAGAAATATCATTTTTAAAATAAAAAAAATCATGCAATGGCTCATGTAATTGTTCGCAACTTTATGCACACTGCGCAGTTCGCCGAAAAGCTCGCAGTTTTGCTCGCTAGTCTGTACGAAATTTTGATGGTTAGTCGAATACCGACGTTTACCGCTCGCATTTTTGTTGCTAGCTCACCGAAAGTTCGCTAAAGTGCTCGGCTCTCAGTTTTAATTGCTGCTGTGTACGAGGCTTTAAATTTTCTTCAGTTCGAAATTGACGCATATAAAGTGGATACGAATTCGTGATATTCATGTTTTATATTCATAAACTTATAAATTAAACCTCGTAGAGGCTCGGTTAATTCGGATATTAATAATGCAGTTAAAGAACCTCTGAAATAACAACGCTTTCCTCAAGAAATTTTTCTTTTATTTTACGTGTTCTTCATTCAGTGTATCGTCTAAAAACTACAGAGCAATTTTTAAAACTCGATTGTCATTTTTGGCTCGATTAGAAAACAGAGCGCTCGTAAAGTTTAGTATAAACTCGATAAAATAGTTTAGAGAGATTTTCTCAGAAAATCGTCGAACACGTCAACTTTTTTTTTAATTGTAACTTTTTTCTGCGATTGACATTTTCTTATCGTATTTTCTTTCTGAACTCTGACGTCAACGTAAATTTTTTTAATTGCAATCCATATTTTTCTTGACGGATTAGGATAGAGCACATTTTTGCTAGTATGAAAATATAAAAATTCTATAACCTTCAAGAGAAAAGTTTTCGAGATAAACAGTCCTAAAGTTTCAAAAATGCATGATAAAATTATTAGAGTATACCAAGTATTTATCAATAAGGCGCTGGAAAAAACAACACTGTTTTGACAGTAATTAGGATTTTGGGTGGGGATTACCTATTGTTGGTCACTCCAAATAAATTGAAAATTTCCTATTGCAAAGAGGTAGGTTTATGTAGTATAATGACATAATTTTTACAAGCGAAGATATAATCAAAATTTCGAGAAAAATCAATTTTAAAATAGCATAATTTTGCATGTAAAATGCATGTCGAAGCCACGCCCATAGCCGAGGTTATAAATATATGTTACGGTCGCTCGATGCCGACCGCATTTGTCAGTCGACTGCCTTGCGTATTTTTGTCATTATACTATATAAACCTTCCTCTTTGCAATAGGAAATTTTCAATTTTTTTGGGGTGACCAACAATAGGTAATCCGACCCAATATCTTAACGAAGAACCAATTACGTGTGCTACCTTTAGCAAAATAGAGCAAAAATTTTCGAAAGATCGTCCTAGATCGGGTCGTCCACCAGTTAAGCAGCTAAATATTTTACTCGGGCTTCAAGAAAATTCCCATTTATCCACTCTTCAAGTGGTGGCAAACAACGCGATAGTTCAGAGCTCCGTTATAAAATATTTGAAATTAAGGAAGTGGTATCCATATAAGGTGGTTCTGCTTTAAAAACTAAACGAAGATGATCCTTACCGTAGGTTACAGTTTTGTGTTACCATGACGGATTCACCTTACCATTTATCTCGACGGCACAGTTAACAAGTAAAACTGTAGATGTTGGTCTCCTGTCAACTAACACTGGAAAATGCAAACTCATAGCCAGTTCCCACAAAAACTTAACTTTTGGGATGGTATTGCAATTAAGTAGGGTAGGGTGGTCAACAGTGGATCGGTGGTACACAGTGAATCACTCATTTATTAGTTAAACCATTGTAGCATGTGCTTCCGCGAGATGTACGTGGTAGCCAATGTGATCCCTCATTGACTGATTTCACAACTGAGCGGTTCCGTTGATGGTCGGATGTTCACCAGTTACATTTGTGGTTTAAAGCCTCCATTTGTTATTATCAGGTAAGTTGAACTTTTTGTGTAATTTGATCAGATCTTCTATGATAGAGTTATGGATGTTTTCATTGTTTTAAGAAATAATTAACGCACGTGAGGACACTTGAATAATAGGTTTTACTCAATTTGCTTTGTCAAAACCACGGTTTGAAAATTAAATGGTGGGTTGGCCAACACTGCCGTCATAAGTAAGAAGGCAGTAAGTCAATATTTTTCGAAATTGAGTTTTATATAGATACTAGCTGACCCGGCAGACGTTGTCCTGCCCAAATTTCAATATTTGCCTACATGTATTTTTTAGATCCAATCCGCATAATGACCTTGCGACTTATTTGGTCATCGCAAATACCAAACGTATTAAAAAAGGATTAAATAAATAAATTAATAAAAAATACAAATCAAGGCTTAATAAAAAAAAGTTTAACAACTGTTAAGTATTCACAAAAACCACAATAATTTCTAATTTTACTTTATTTTATTTTTGCCAATTACTCTTGTTCTTTGTGTTCTTCCTTTTCCTCCTCCCCTTCGTCTTCTAATAAGGAATTTTCGAAAGCACGCAGCGATATTGCCAATTCCTGTTCTTCTTACATACATACATACTGTTGTGATACGCGCTATCCATGTCGAGGATAGAGTCGTACCAACAAGGAGAGAACTACAGTTGGGGACCGGAGGTTCAAACACATTTGTTTACATGTGTTTGTTTTTTTTGTCGTTTGAATTTAATTTTAAGTTTGTTCGCGTTGCATGTTGTATGTAAACATTATATACAACATGCCAAAACTAATCAAACGTGCAGAAACCGTCGGCCATATATAAACAACCAGGAATATAAGAAGCTCCATTTTAAAAACAAAATTTCTATGTAACTCAAGTTACATAAAAGTAAATAAACAGTTCGATCAAGTTCACGAAGCGCGACAGTCGCATTTTCGTTACAGCGAGATACAGTAGTGCGGATAATCGCTAGAAAATTTAAATATAACTGAAATAGATTATATACGTGAACGTGATACGGAGGCATTAACCAAGAAGATATTTTCCTTGGAAAAATTAAGATACTGCAAAATAGCAGATAACAAGTTAGTGTTGGCATCGAAGGTTGAATTCGAGATCGTGTCTAATAGATACGTGAGGAGGTACGAATACCAGGTTATTCGAGATTGGAGATTGGGGATTGGAAGTGGAACATTGGAAGAAAGAAGATAGTGCACGACAGATCACAGGTTAGCTACCTTTATCATACCCAGTGCGTAGAATAGTAGTATTTATAAAGATTATTTGATTGTTTGAATTCTGGTTACATGTTTAAATTTGTTGAGTTAATTAAAAACTTGTTAACGGAATTCCAACTGTAGTTTTATCTTTGTTGGAATCAAGAATTCGTTTTAGTACCATAAGCTCGTATAAAAGTGTTGGTTGAGTCCGATCCCGACGCAAATTATCCTGAGAAATAAGAGTCGATTGAAGGTAGGTGTCGCAACCCGATTGTGTGCGTACTCGTGCATATTTATAAGCATCAGACGCTACATAAAAGTGGCACCCAACTAGAGGGCGAGAATTCAATCGTTTAAAGCCACATAAAAGTGGCACCTCAACGATAAGGGGCAAGAATTCAATTCAAATCAGAAATATACGAGCTTAAGATCCAACAAAGATTAACATGAATACGCGCAGTAGAAATGCAAGGGGGCGAGTAAATGTGGGGAATGAAAGCGACGAAGATAGTGTAAATGTTGGATATGAAAGTGACGGGGATAGGGGAGACACGGGAGATGTACCGGAAGCTTCAACCGTGATAGAAGTTCCGATGGTGCCAGTACCCGATGTGAACCCGGTGATGGAAATGTTGAGAATGATGAATGCAAGCATGGGGGAGATGAATGCAAATTTGAGTGGAAAGATTGGGGATATAAACGTCAGCATGAAGGAAGTGAATGAAAAGGGAGATAAGAGGGATGAGAAAATGGAGGAGATGAATGCAAGAATGGGGGAGATGAATGAAAAGGGGGATAAGAGGGATGCAAAGATGGATGAGATAAACGCCAGTATGAATGCAAGAATGGAGGAGATGAATGTTAATTTAAGGGAGCAAATTGGGGCTGGAAATGCTAGTATGAATGAACGATTGGATAGACAGGAGGTGAAACTGACAAGTATGAATGATAATTTAGAGAAAATGCAAGGGGAAATTGAAAGAGTCAATATCAAGGTCGATACGAAAATCACCGAGGTGGTAAAGACGATGGATAAGAGGCTAACAGAATGCCGGCAGGAAAATGAGAAGGGGGTGATCAGTTTAGAGAAAGGGGTAAATAAGAGATTTGAGACGGTGAATGTGAAAATCACAGAGATTGAGACAAAGGTAACAGACGTGTTTGTGGCAAATGAGAATGCGATCGGCTCCATGCGAGAGGAGGTCAAAAATATAAATCGTACTCAAAATGATAAATCGTTGGGGGACCTGGTGGAAGAATTAAAAGGTCATAGTTACCGGGACGGCGACATGGATAAGTACCCAAAATTCTATAATGACGGAAAAATCAATCCAAAAATTTTCATCAAAAATTTAGGAAATAATTTAATCCGCATTCGGGACGAAGTCCGGCAGAAGAATATTATCCGCGCCACGATGAAGGGGGATACCGAAATTTGGTTTAGTATGATAGAGGAGAAAATCAAAAATTTCGAGGATTTTAAGATACTCTTTCTAAAAAAATACTGGGGCGATATGGACCAAAATAAGGTAAAGGAGAAGGTTAATGGGGGTAAATACCGAGGAGGACATGGGGGCACTCGGGAGAATTATGCAGTCAGTTTGATTAATCAAGCACAACAGGTTGAGCCACGATATGAGGAAGTGCTGTTAGTCAGGGCAATCGGGGGGCATTTTGAGAAAGATGTTAAAGCCCGGATTGGGATAGAAAAGGTCGAAACGATTGAAGGTTTCCTCGAGCTGTTAAAAAGATTCGACGAAAGTGTCGACTTTAAGTACGAGGAAACGCGACAATCAGCGGTCCCATATGTGCGATGGGAAGAACGCGACTGGCGGGCGACACCGCAGGAGTCACAAGACCCGCGAGTTAAGGGAAACGAACCAGCGAGGAATGGTTTCGACAATACGCGAAGGGGGGGATATCAGAATCACCGCGGGATGAATCGGAGAAACTGGCCACCACGCAACCAGGAAGACGCGCCGCGAAAGAACAATGAGAAGGATATAAACCGGATAGAGATCGACACCATGAACCGACCGACGGCTATCACGCGAGCCACGGTCCATTCACGTTCGGGGTCGGATTTTCCGTAAGCGGCAAGCAAGCGAGGGGGGTTAACACCTATGTACACCCGCGAGAGTACATAGAGGAGAGTTTGCACGACGAGGCAGAGTCCGAAGAGGAGGTTTGTTTGCCATATATTCACATAAGTTTTAATGGGGTAAAATTAATCGCGCTAGTTGACACGGGTGCCGAGATATCCGTGATCAATGAGGAAATTGTTCGGGAACATGCAGACGTGTTTAAGAAGGGGTTGTTGCCGATAAGGAGCGTCAACTTAATTGCGGCGAACAATAAAAAGATGACCAGCCTAAACCAGATGGTGGTTGGCAAAATTCTTATCGGGCAATATGAAAAGACGGAGGGATTCATAGTCATGCCCAAGTTGAAGGGACAATGTTTGTTAGGGGTCGATTTGCTGAAGGCCATGAAGATAACTATCGACGTGGACCATCAGCGTATCACGGCCAACGGGGAAGAGATCGAGTGGATAAACAAGTCAATTTTAGAACCACATTTGAATTCAAATATAAACCAACCAATTTTAGGCCAACCTTTGAAATCAATCATTAACAATTCCAGTGTCGGTAAAACATTAGGAAATAATCAAACCGTCATCGTCAATAGAATGGAAAAGTCAAATGAACAACCAAATTTAGGCACGCGTTTGAAATCATGTAATAAATTAAATGTCACTGTCAGCGGCGATATACAATGCAACGAGAAATTTAAACAACAAGTTCGGGGTATTTTAGATAAACATACCAGGTTGTTTAATGAGGTAGTAACCGTCGCGGAGGGGTATGCACATAAACTCCACGTCGAGAATGAAGCATCATTCAGTTGCAAGGTTTATCCGATCCCGCATAAGTATCGAACGGAAGTCTGGGGGCAAATTGCACAAATGGAAAAGGATGGCATAATTCAGCGAGCGAGTACAGCGTTTATCAACCCACTAGTGGTGGTAAAGAAGGCAGAAGGAAAAATTCGTTTATGTCTTGACGCTAGGAAGCTAAACAGCATCACAAAGCCACAATTCGAGCAACCTGAAAATATCAATAGCTTATTTGGGAAAATCGGGAACAAAACGGTATTTACAAAATTAGATTTAAAAAATTCATTTTGGCTTATTCCATTAGAACCGGGATCCCGTCCTTATACAGGATTTTCTGTGAATGGTGTGACGTTCCAATTTAAGGTCGTCCCATTTGGGCTAAACACAAGCAGCGCCGCACTCTGTCGAGTCATGCAAACCGTACTCAAAAGGCACGAAGACTATCTTGTCCACTATGTTGATGACATGTTGATATTTTCGGACAACGAAGAAGATCATTTACGACAGTTGGAAGAGGTATTAGGCACGTTGGAACAAACAGGGCTTAAACTAAATTTATCAAAATGTCAATTTATGTTGAATCAAGTCAAATTTTTAGGGTTCACGGTAGACCGAGTAGGAATCTCAGTCGACAATGATAGATTGGAGGAGGTTAAAAATTATCCGCGACCACGGAATTTACGTACTTTGCGAGGTTTTTTAGGAGTGTTGAACTATTATAAGAAATTCATTCCAGAATATTCACAAAAGACGTTAGGTTTGTTAACGTTACTAAAAAAGGGTACACGTTGGAATTGGGGGCAGGTACATGAAGATAGCTTTAACATTTTAAGGGAAATGTTTCACAAAAGTTTATCGTTAATACATCCAAATTTCGATGAACAGTTTATATTGCGTACGGACGCAAGTGATTTTGCAATTAGTGGGGTATTGATCCAGATAAAGGATGGGGAAGAAGTTCCGATCCATTTCATATCGAGAATACTCAGGGGAGCAGAAATCAAGTATACGATCTCCGAAAAGGAAATGTTAGCAATTGTGTTTGCACTAAACAAGTTAAAATTCTATTTAGTAGGAAATAAATTTTTGATTGAGACAGATCACTCCGCGTTAACTTTCATGATGCGAACGAATTTCAGCAACCAAAGAGTGTATCGTTGGTCACTGTTAATACAGGAATTTTCGTTCGACATTAAACATAAGGCTGGTAAAGATAATTTGATCGCGGATGCCTTCAGCAGGAAAGATGAGGAGGAGAAGAAGAAGTTGAAGGACATTTTAGTCGCGCAAATAAATTTGAATCAGGGACACGGGGTTTATTCAGAAGAAAATATTTACAGGAGTCAAGGGAGTCCAGAATTTAGTCTAATCAGGGATAAAATTGCAGAACAGGGAACATTTAAAGGATACAAGATCAGGGATCAATGGCTTCTTAAAAGCATAGGGGCAAATGAACTGTACGTGGTGAATAAAGATACCACCATACAAATTGCGGGAGAATTACATGAACGTTTCGGACACGTAGGCATTAGAAAAGTATTTTTAATATTTAGAGAAGTTTTCTTTTGTACACGGGATTTGTCGATCATAAAAGACACCATCAACCGATGTGCATTATGCAATCTGGCCAAATACAAAAATCACGTAAACCAGAATAGCATTAAAAGTATCAAAGTAAATAGACCAGGAGAGCTGGTGGCTATAGACTACCTCAGTAATCTAGTTCCGTCAGAGGACGATTACCGACATATTTTGGTAGTGTACGACGTATGCACTAAATATGTGAGATTATACCCGACGAAGAGTTGTAATACGGACACAACCATCCACTGCCTAGAAAACTTCGCAAACGACGAAATTAAACCCGAGCGCATATTAGCCGACAATGCGACTTATTTTAACAACGATCGTTTTGTTGATCATTTCAGGGGAAAGGGCATTGACGTTTGTTATAGTTCCATTAGACATCCGCAAGGCAATCCGAGTGAACGGATCGTCCAAGAAGTCATAAAGTTCTTGAGGATCTTAATCCATGACAGACATCCGGAGTGGGTCGACAAGGTTGTCTTGGCGGAAAGGTTTATAAATTGGTGTCCGAATGTTCGGACAAAGTTCTCGCCATGGTACTTGATGAAGGGTACGAGTCCTCATCGACCATGGACGGAGGACGTTACCGAAAGGAATTTTCTGCACGACTGTAGAACGGCAAGAGAAAACGCGCATCGAAGTTCGAGGAAGTATGAAGAACGGATGAATAGAAGAATCCGAAAGCGACTGTCATTCAATATAGGGGACAGGGTAGTCGTTAAGAGTTTGAGAACCTCAAACCGGGCGCAGAACATCTGTGCGAAGTTATCGTTGCCATACGAAGGACCTTTTAGGATCCATGAGGTGGTTAACGATAACGTGTATATTTTAGCATATCAGGGGGGAGAAATTCGGGGAAAATTTCACATCAACCTGCTATACCCATACGTTGCGGACCCGCAAGAAGAAGAGTCACCATAGGGAGATAAATTGACTGACTAACAGTACCTCATGCATCGAAGTAAAATAATTTTACACGGGTAATCTCGTGCGCATTCTCAAGTTTATGTTTACAAACCACTGACGCTACAAAGGGAAGGGAAGGGATGAATGTAAGTGACTACTGCAGGTTATGCAGGTCCATTAAGAGGGAGGTGTATGCACCAACATAGCCCGAGGGTATGTTAGGGTAAGACTGCACAGTACAGGGAGAATGTAAGAGGCTTGGCTAAAGCCAGTCCAGTTGGGGATGAGACATCGCAGAGTTTGAGGACCCTAAGTCGATGCAAAAGAATAAAAGCGTTAGGAACAGGTGGTGATTGGAGCAAGAGAGAGAATGAATGAAGATGTTAGAGGGAAGTCAGGGTCAATTGAATGGTTTGAAAGGGGGTCATGTATGGAAGAAGGGTGTGAAGTATGAATGAAGATGTTGAATGAATGCGAAGATTTACCAAGCTAGTTGCATTGCACTACTGTGGGTAAACTTAGCAGGGGGCATTTGTTGTGATACGCGCTATCCATGTCGAGGATAGAGTCGTACCAACAAGGAGAGAACTACAGTTGGGGACCGGAGGTTCAAACACATTTGTTTACATGTGTTTGTTTTTTTTGTCGTTTGAATTTAATTTTAAGTTTGTTCGCGTTGCATGTTGTATGTAAACATTATATACAACATGCCAAAACTAATCAAACGTGCAGAAACCGTCGGCCATATATAAACAACCAGGAATATAAGAAGCTCCATTTTAAAAACAAAATTTCTATGTAACTCAAGTTACATAAAAGTAAATAAACAGTTCGATCAAGTTCACGAAGCGCGACAGTCGCATTTTCGTTACAGCGAGATACAGTAGTGCGGATAATCGCTAGAAAATTTAAATATAACTGAAATAGATTATATACGTGAACGTGATACGGAGGCATTAACCAAGAAGATATTTTCCTTGGAAAAATTAAGATACTGCAAAATAGCAGATAACAAGTTAGTGTTGGCATCGAAGGTTGAATTCGAGATCGTGTCTAATAGATACGTGAGGAGGTACGAATACCAGGTTATTCGAGATTGGAGATTGGGGATTGGAAGTGGAACATTGGAAGAAAGAAGATAGTGCACGACAGATCACAGGTTAGCTACCTTTATCATACCCAGTGCGTAGAATAGTAGTATTTATAAAGATTATTTGATTGTTTGAATTCTGGTTACATGTTTAAATTTGTTGAGTTAATTAAAAACTTGTTAACGGAATTCCAACTGTAGTTTTATCTTTGTTGGAATCAAGAATTCGTTTTAGTACCATAAGCTCGTATAAAAGTGTTGGTTGAGTCCGATCCCGACGCAAATTATCCTGAGAAATAAGAGTCGATTGAAGGTAGGTGTCGCAACCCGATTGTGTGCGTACTCGTGCATATTTATAAGCATCAGACGCTACAATACATACATTGAATTTAATATATATAGATATCGTTCGTTAATACGTTGATCCGTTGAAACGTTGATCCGCACTAACGTTGGTCAAGCTAATACAGCGCTTGACCAAAGTTCGCGGCAAGATTCTAAAGTAGCCTATGTTTTTCGTAGCATTGTAAATAGCTTCTACACCAAATTTGGTAGAGATTGGTCAAACGGTGTAGAATTGAATAGAAAACATACATACATTGAATTTTATATATATATAGATATCGTTGTTCGTTAATACGTTGATCCGTTGAAACGTTGATCCGTTGATCCGCACTAACGTTGGTCAAGCTAATACAGCGCTTGACCAAAGTTCGCGGCAAGATTCTAAAGTAGCCTATGTTTTTCGTAGCATTGTAAATAGCTTCTACACCAAATTTGGTAGAGATTGGTCAAACGGTGTAGAATTGTATAGAAAACATACATACACACATACATACATACATTGAATTTTATATATATAGATAGATGCGGTTTTTACGCTAATTTCAAAAATATAAAAAACTCAATTTCGAAAAAAAATGACTTACTGCCTTCTTACTTATGACGGCAGAACAGTGGATCAGTGCTACATGGTTAACCAAAACATGGTCAAAAAACAGGATGTAAGATTCATCCTTCCGAATCCAATAATAATTAGCGGTACCGCTAGGCGACGGCCTTATTATAAGTTCTCAGTTGATCTTTCTCTATTGAAAATGTGCTAATTTTTTTATTTTCCTATATTTTTATTGAAAATGTATTTTTTCTGTTTCTCTATAATATATTTTTTTCGAAAATATATTGTTTTTCTATATTTTTAGTTTGAAAATCTGTTAGTTTTTCCATTTTAAAATATGTGCAATAATCGTGGTGGCTGATCCACTGTTAACCGTAGGCCGATCCAATGTGGACCACCCCTGGTCAACACTGAATCATTATACACTTAAAATTAAATATTTTTTTCATAGTGTGCTTGTAATACAACTTAGTTTAAATTACCATATTTTGATAAGATTATAGTCCATGTTACTCTACCCAAAATTTCAACAAACTTCATGTATTATTTTCCAAGATATATGGGTTTGAAAAATTGGTGAACCACTGTCGACCACCCTACCCTAACCATAATTATGTATATTGGGCCCATTTTTCTCTGAAAGCATATTAACAGGTGAAATATACCATATCCTGACTTTTTAAAATACGAATTAGTCCCTGCACTTGTGGTGCTATACCCAAATAATGGAGAGCCAGATCTACTCAAAAACACCATAAGAAAGCAGCAAGACGGAGCTCCACCCCAATTTTCGTGAATTTTTTTACAGGAGTTTCAGTGGAGGATAGGATATGGGAACTCGGAATAATATTGTTTCATACGAAAGCACCCCCCCCCATAGTTATGGTGGGACAATATCCGGCGATAAAATAAAATAAACGGAACCATGGAGTAGAACCAGGTAATCAGCATTATGGGTCGTCCATAAAGGACGTCCACGCCTGGGGAGAGACGTTTTTTTTACAAAATGTGACTAAGTTTGACCGGGGGAGAGGGGGTTGGACAAATGTGACGTACACAGAAAATCCCATTTTCGCATAAAATAGTCAAATTAGGTTTACCTAATTTCTTGCTTGTTTAATTCCAATTTTTAATACATTCATAAAAATTAAACAAAAATAATTACTGAATTAGTTGTTTAGTTTAAAAGGTGAAGTTGGATTTTAGACAAATTATGGGGGGGGGGGTCCGAAAATTGTGACAAAGGGGGTGGGGGTCTGAAAATTCGGAAAAAATTGCGGACGTCCTTTATGGACGACCCCTTAGCAGCAACGCATTTAAAAAAAGTCTCTTAAAAGTAACTCAAGAGTATTATTATATTTTTTCTTTCAATTTTGTGCCCTTCCAATGAAGAAGGTCACGAGTCGCCACTGATAATTATTGTTTTCATTAAATTTATTGTAGTAATGTTTTAAATGCATGTTTATAACTTTGTGACTGATTACATTGACAAGTTTTCTATTTAAAGTCAATGTTTTTTTACATTTTCACACTTAGAAAATTGTGCTCTTTGCAAATTCGCAAAGAAAAATTAGGGTTGCTATTTAAAAAACTTAACGATGACGTCATAGCTCGAAAAGGAAACACGATCAAAAATGTTAAAGGTAGAAAAAAGTGACACTTGAAAAGTTGACATGTCCGAGAATGTTTTATCGAAATTTTTTCAAAACTTACGAACTTATGAAAAAGTTGTAAAAGTAGAAACTGAATCTTATATATAAAAATGCTTGTATGTATGTGGGTATGTATGTGTGTTCCGCATAGACGCCTAAATCCCGTAACTGTGGGCGTTGAAACTTTCACGAGATCTGGTGAGGATCAAGAGTAAACTTTTCGTCGTCTTAGATTTTAGTAATGCGCCACGATAAGACGGTCATCTGCAGTTAAACGCTTCAGGTCAACGTCGGTGTCATAGTTACGATGCGATTTTGACACTAAAAGTTTAATTAAATGACATTGACATACAGTCAGTAGCGGCTCGAGAATAGGGGGCACAACTTTGACATAAGAATGTTAACCCTAAAATTCTGACATTGGCATATGATGTACAGGGTACAACATAAATAGTGCGCGTTTTAGCAAGGCTCACCCCCCAACTCCTTTCATAATAACCTAGAGTGACCCTTAGAGTGTTGAGTACCCCCTGGGCCCCCCGATAGTGTCAAAGTGACGGAATTAACTATATAACCTAAAAATCATTTTGCACATACAGGGTAAAACATAAATAGTGCGCGTTTTAGCAAGGCTCACCCCCCAACTCCTTTCATAATAACCTAGAGTGACCCTTAGAGTGTTGAGTACCCCCTGGGCCCCCCGATAGTGTCAAAGTGACGGAATTAACTATATAACCTAAAAATCATTTTGCACATACAGGGTAAAACATAAATAGTGCGCGTTCTAACTAAGTGCCCCCCCCCCTTTCCTAACACCCAGTGAGACCTGCTCTTTGGTGTAGTGTACCCCCTTGGCGCCGCGCCCCCCGGATAGTGTCAAAGTGACGGAACTAATTACATAACCTTAAAATCATTTTGCACATACAGGGTAAAACATAAATAGTGCGCGTTTTAGCAAGACGGGCCCCCTTTTCATAACCTAGAGAGTGACCCTGATAGTGTTGAGTAGCCCCCATGGGCCCCCCGATAGTGTCAAAGTGACGGCATTAACTACATAACCTAAAAATCATTTTTCATATACAGGGTAAAACATAAATAGTGCGCGTTTTAGCAAGACGGGCCCCCTTTTCATAACCTAGAGAGTGACCCTGATAGTGTTGAATAGCCCCCATGGACCCCCCGATAGTGTCATAGTGACGGCATTAACTACATAACCTAAAAATCATTTTGCATATACAGGGTAAAACATAAATAGTGCGCGTTCTAACTAAGTGGCCCCCTTTCCTAACGCAGTGAGACCTGCTCTTTGGTGTAGAGTACCCCCTTGGCGCCCCCCGATAGTGTAAAAGTGACAGACCTAATCACATAATCTTAAAATCATTTTGTATATACAGGGTAAAACATAAATAGTGCGCGTTTTAGCAAGACGGGCCCCCTTTTCATAACCTAGAGAGTGACCCTGATAGTGTTGAATAGCCCCCATGGACCCCCCGATAGTGTCATAGTGACGGCATTAACTACATAACCTAAAAATCATTTTGCATATACAGGGTAAAACATAAATAGTGCGCGTTCTAACTAAGTGGCCCCCTTTCCTAACGCAGTGAGACCTGCTCTTTGGTGTAGAGTACCCCCTTGGCGCCCCCCGATAGTGTAAAAGTGACAGACCTAATCACATAATCTTAAAATCATTTTGTATATACAGGGTAAAACATAAATAGTGCGCGTTTTAGCAAGACGGGCCCCCTTTTCATAACCTAGAGTGACCCTGATAGTGTCGAGTACCCCCTGGGCCCCCCGATAGTGTCAAAGTGACAGAATTAACTACTATCGTAACACAGTGAGACCTCTTTGGTGTAGAGTACTCCCGGGCCCCCTGATAGTGTCAAAGTGACGGAAAGTGAAGTGAAAAACATACGAGTGATACTAATAAAGTAAAGTGGAAATAATACACATGCAGAGTACCCCCGGGCGGGTACCCAAAATGACGCAGACCCAAAAGGACGCAGACCCAAAAGAACGCAGACCCAAAAGGACGCAGACCCAAAAGGACGCAGACCCAAAAGAACGCAGACCCAAAAGAACGCAGACCCAAAAGGACGCGGGCCATAAAGACGCAGACCCAAAAAGACGCGAGCCCAAAAAAGACGCGGCCATATAGGCGCAGACCCAAAAAGATGCGACCATATAGACGCAAAAAATTATTTTGACATTTTATACTGATTATATACCAATATTTTCGGCAGATCCACCTCTTTGCGGAAGATTTAACTTTACCTGAAGATTTAACTTTACGTGAAGATTTATTTGTTTTTAATTAGTTTTCTAAAAAAATATCAAAAACTAACACTAACCTAACCGCAGATCCACCTCTTCGCGGAAGATTTGCGGAAGATTTAACTTTACGTGAAGATTTATTTGTTTTTTGTTTTTAATTAGTTTTCTTAAGAAATATCAAACACTAACCTAACGGCAGATCCACCTCTTCGCGGAAGATCCACCTCTTTGCGGAAGATTTAACTTTACCTGAAGATTTAACTTTACGTGAAGATTTATTTGTTTTTAATTAGTTTTCTAAAGAAATATCAAAAACTAACACTAACCTAACCGCAGATCCACCTCTTTGCGGAAGATTTAACTTTACGTGAAGATTTATTTGTTTTTAATTAGTTTTCTTAAGAAATATCAAAAACTAACACTAACCTAACGGCAGATTCACCTCTTCGCTTAAGATCCACCTCTTTGCGGAAGATTTAACTTTACCTGAAGATTTAACTTGACGTGAAGATTTATTTGTTTTTAATTAGTTTTCTAAAGAAATATCAAAAACTAACACTAACCTAACCGCAGATCCACCTCTTCGCGGAAGATTCACCTCTTTGCGGAAGATTTAACTTTACGTGAAGATTTAACTTTACGTGACGAAGATCGTGAATATAACCTTTCCCCCATTTTATGTCGAATCTTGGCGTCTTTTTGGGTCTGCGTCTTTATGGGCCGCGTCCTTTTGGGTCTGCGTCCTTTTGGGTCTGCGTCCTTTTGGGTCTGCGTCTTTTTGGGTCTGCGTCCTTTTGGGTCTGCGTCCTTTTGGGTCCGCGTCCTTTTGGGTCTGCGTCCTTTTGGGTCTGCGTCCTTTTGGGTCTGCGTCCTTTTGGGTCTGCGTCCTTTTGGGTCTGCGTCCTTTTGGGTCTGCGTCCAAACGCTCGCGTCCTTTCGGTCGCGGCCTTTCGGCCGCGTCCATTTGTCCGGCTCCGCCCCCGGGCCCCCTGATAAGAGTCAAAGTGACGGAAAGTGAAGTGAAAAACATACGAGTGACACTAATAAAGTAAAGTGGAAATAATACACATACAGTACTACCCGAAATAAATTTCACACCTAAGATTATGTGACCCAATTACAATACAACGTCAGGGAAAGCCAATTGTTCTATACCCCTACGCCAAAGTCCAAATCAAATTCTTCTTTGTTTCTAATAAAATTCACATATTGGTGGTCTTTAGACACGCCCTTTTTAAAAGTGGAAATTTTTTTTGACATTTACCCCCACTTAAAGAGTTTTTACTAAAGTCTAGAATAAATTCTTCATATTTGGTATATCAATAGGTAACATAAAACAATTTTATAAAAATAAGTTTTTCCCCCTCCACCACAAAATTTTGGACTAAAGACACTCAGAAATTTAAAAAAATATATATCTGATTCCCCCTAATCATCTAAATGAATAATTCGAAAAAAAATTTTTTAAATTATCCGCACAAAAAAAGTTTTTTTTGGAACTTCATCGATCATCACCAAAATTGATATCTGATTCCCCCTAATCATCTAAATGAATAATACGAAAAAAAATTTTTTTAATTATCCGCACAAAAAAAAGTTTTTTTTTTAACTTCATCGATCATCACCAAAATTGATATCTGATTTCCCCTAATCATCTAAATGAATAATACGAAAAAAAATTTTAAAATTATTAGTAAATACATCCGAAACTGTCAGGATTCGATATTACTACTTTTAATGTAAATTTTTTGGTTTTTTCATAATCTGTTTAATTATTTCGAATAATTTATATTTGGATAAACAATTCTTTGAGTGGAATAAAAATTAAATTCGGGCAGGACAACGTCTGCCGGGTCAGCTAGTATACTATAAAAATAAACTTTAGTTTGAGGAAATGTTGTATTTCATTTACCATAATAATTAATCTCCCCATGAATTTTTCACTAATCTTTTTAATCACATTTCGTGTTGTTGGAAATTAAACTTAAATATGATAATCAAAATTGGTTGCTATAATTACCAGATCATGATAAATTTTGTTTAGTTTATTTGCAGCCCAACTTTCGCCGGGCTATAAAAAATTAGAGTTTGACACTCATTTGAGTGTTCCCCTCCACGGAAATCTTTAGTAAAAGGCACGATACACTTACAACGGTATGCTCATACGCAGGTTGTGTGACGTCGCGTGCGAATTGGAATTGTGATGCGAACCATCTTGCGCTTTTGCGCAAATACACCGGTTATTTTCCATTTTTTTGATAATATTTATTATTAATATCTACTAATCACACCCCCACCTATCCGAATTTCAAAGAAAAATTCAAATCGGAGCAAAAAAATTTCACTCGATTCGAAGGGAACGTGTGATGCATTTCCCCGCGTTTGCCTTGGGAGCCGCGGCATGTTCGATGTTCATTTTCCCTACTTTTAAAAAGTCGATTTTGGGGTTGTTTTTCAACGGTTCTCGAAAATTTTTGTTTCATAAAACAACATACCATTTTTTAGGTTTATTTTATCCTCACGATGACATGCAACAATCCATTTTATTTTAGAAATGTCTTCAATTTGTGGAAATCGGAAGTATTTGATTTTCGTCCCTTTTGTCGTTTTATTATTATTACCACATTTCGCAACTGCACAACCCGGCATTTTCGAATTTAATAATAGAATTTTCACAAATTCGAATAATTTCAAATAATTAGAATTCGACAGATAATTTGAGTTCACGAGTACAGTTCGTACCACGTTCGTATACGATCGTTTGTAATTTAATTCGCACATGACGTAATGCGCGATAGTATACGTGTTTGAGAAAAATAATAAGCATACCGTTGTAAGTGTATCGTGGTAAAAGGCGAAAGATTTATTCGCTCTGAAGGGAAACCAGAGTGATTCAAACTTTTAAAATTTGGCCTTAAGTTATGTACTCAGAAAAGTATTACCAGGGAGTTTGTACGTTGCGCCACCTATCGTCTAAATTTTTATATTTTGTATCAATTTCGTTAATAATTTTTTTTAAATGATTTAATAAATAAAACCATGGATGCTTTCCGCAATTCTATAGAAACAACGCATGAACTTATAAAAATTCTTTAATCACGATAAAATTTTTTTTCAATTTATTAATTTTTTTTACAATTAATACTTGCTAAACTTATTGTTTTTAATATTGTTTTGTTTTAGTTTATATTTTATTTAAAAGCCAAATTTCCTCAAGTTTCTTTAAATTACTATAATAAATAAAATAGCTGATTATAACTTGAAACTTGGTTAAATAAAAGTAAGACTAATAAAATTAATATTAGAAGGGGTAAATTAGGCGGGCATGTGAGAGTGCGCTACCCTAACTGCACCACGGTTTATCAGACATCAGGGGTAATTTTCACGGTCGAATATCGTTCCGTAACCCTTCTGCTGAATTGCACCACAAGCAACCTGAGCAGGTATCACAAGCAAACAAAATCCAAATTCCTTGTAATTTAAATTTTGCATTCTTACATTATTGAGGGACAGATGGTTTATTGATGTGATCAGGGCCGGAGTCGCTGTCATCTGGTTATTTGGTTTCTAATATTCAGTCAGGTGTTAAGAAAAATAAAACCCAAGAGAAATTCAATTTAAGAACCATTTTATTTAAAAGAAGAGAACACAAACACTGGCAAAATGGAATATAAAAAGTTATAGAAGTTCAAAAAAATGATTATTAAATAAATGAGCGAAGTTTAATGTAAATAAATGAAATTGGGTCGGGTTAGGGTAAAAAATAACACAAGTTTTTCGGAATATTGGCCTCCTTCTTATGTAATTTTGCGATCATAAATGGGTATCTTGGTCATTTTAAGAAAAAATAAGTTTGTTAAATTAGGAAAAAAAATTTTAACTATCATTTTTAATTTTTAAGATAAAAGATAAAAAATTAGAAATCGAATATTTCATTTTAATCATTTAAATTGAAAACTGATAAAATAAGCCGGTCATATTAGACTAATTTAGGGGTTAACCCTTCAATTAATCTTCTCAAGTTGTAAAACCATGAATCGCTTTGGTTTGATTTTTTATACCTCGAATTTATTTTGCTTCGAAAAATTACCGTGGACTAAAAATTTATTTATACTCGTATAAATAACTCTGTTTGTTTTTTCTCAAATATCTCAAAAACTAAGCAACATAGAGTAACAAATTACACGTATCTTTTTTGTAGAGCGTTAAAGTATGTACATACAGGGCCGTAGTTAGACATTTGCCATGGGGGGGGGGTTATGGAATTAAAAAAAAAAGGTTGGCATAATATGTCCGTATTTTAAATTTATTGTTGTAATCAGGAAATACTAAGCATAAATTACAAATAAAATATTAATAATGATACATTTAAAAAAAAACAATTTAAAATTATAAAGCCATTTTTCTATTTTTGAGGCAAAACTTTTCGATGACTTCTTCGGGGTGAACTTGAATATCCCTATGCACAGACATTAGAGCAAGTCCGTTTAAACGCTCGTTCGACATTGAATTTCTTACCCATGATTTTAGTCGTCGAAGAGTCGAAAAAGTTCTCTCCGGAGTAGCTGTAGAACAGGGCAGAGTCGCTAAAATCTGCAATAAACTTTTAATAATTGGAAAAAAGCTTTCATCGGTTGCTATAAAGGTATCAATCGCAGTTTTTGGCAAATATTTGCAATCCTGCCATTTGGTTTTCCACAAATCTAGCTCTGCGGAAAAGGAATTAAAATTTTTTTCGTATAATATACAAGAATCCTTGAAAGCTTCCTTCTTGATTTCGAGACATTTTTCTGGAAAAAGAAACTGCAAACTCAAAATAGCTTTATGATGTTCAGAGAAGCGATCTTGCAGTTCTACCAGAAAGTGGTCGACAAAAGGTATGAAAATGTTCCTTAAATAATATTGTTCGGCATTTTCTGCCATAACATTACTACGATGAATTTGACGCTTTACAACTCTAGGCATTGTCATCTCTCCACCCATTTTTGTCACCAGTTCTTCTTCATTTTTGTAGATGGCACTGAAGATTTCATCGCAGTTCTCACGCCAAAATTGGATTGACTTTCTAATAAGCTCTACATGGCCCAGGCACGTCACTAGATCTACATTCACTTTCTGTAGAGTTTTGGTTAAATTTACCGAATAGCTAAACATTTTGTTTAACGTTAAAAGGGAAATAACAAAATCGGACATTGTAATTGTAGCCGCTAGTTGCAACGCCTGAAGAGCGGTCGTATCTCCAGTACTTGTCTCTTGCAGAGCCTCAAGGGCTTCAATAATATATTCATAGAGTTCTACAAAACGGGCAACAGACTCATGTTTTTCAGTCCATCGCGTTTCGCAAAGACCTAGTAACGTATTGGAAGACTTGCTATCACCACCCCTTATAATATTGTTTAACACATGTGTTCGCTGTGATGAAAGTCTAAAAAAGTTTACCACAGATTTCACTGTACCTATACAGTTTCTAATCACTGCTATTTCGCACGAATGGGCAATCACTAGATTCAAGGTATGAGCGCTACAGTGCACAAATTTAGCCTTAGGATATTTTTCACTTATTAAACTTCGCACACCTTTATGTTTGCCACTCATGACTGCGGCACCGTCGTATCCCTGACCGATAAAAAGATCTAAATCCAAGCCGAAGTTTTTCAAAATTGACAATATGGTATTTGTTAATCCTACTGCTGTAACATCTGTTACTACTAAAAAAGTCATAAAGTCTTCTCTGAATGCACATTTTTCGGTATCTATTGTTGCGTTAAGCACCTTTTTTGAGCAGACCTACCTATTTGGTTGACTTAATCTCAGGGTCAGTATTTTGCTTAAGAGTCACGATGAACAAAGAACAACACAGACAAAGATGTAATTTCAAAATTCATATTTATTGAACAAACTTAAAACTAACAAAATGAAACACATAAAACTACAAATTGAAATTTACCTTAGTTTTTTGGCATACGTATTCGAATACCTCGCTCACTGTTTGGAAGACTTATAATCGCACTATAACGTTGCACTTCTTCTAATGAATGCACCTACTTCCTTCAGGACTGACCTCGTTCAGGCGAATCTCGTCACAGACGAGGAATTGGATTTGCTTTTGTTGGTTCCAATTCTTTATCATTCACCCACTAAGATGATCGTCGGCACTGTACTATACACGTTCTGTTCGAACGAATATTTTTGATGTCTTTGGCTTCGTCCACGTTGATCACCCACCGGTGTTAGAATCCAATTTAATTAGTTGGTTTCTCGATTGAAGACTTTACGTCTCCTCCGTTTAAATATTCGCACGTACCTCACTTTTTGAGAACACAATCTCTCTCATATGAGAGCCTTTTCCAATTCAATTTTCAATCTCCCACACTCCTTTGCGTTGATTGAAACAATTTACATTACTTATTTTTGAAGACGAACTTAATTTGCGTCTTCTCTGTTTCGGAAAAACACTTCGGAATCCCTGTTTTTTTCTTGTTATTTTTCTATCCCCTTCGTTACCTCCTCTTTTTTTTGTTTTTATTTTAAATCAACATTACTAAACGCGCATGTCATAGTCTCTTTTTAAAAACATAACAACCAAACAATAAACAACAACTTCAAAATTTTAAAATACAATTCTATGCAACAATCTAAACAATACTACCATAACTAAACTAAAATACGACATGTTGAAACCACATCCCGTCCGTGCTGATCGTTGTTGATCGCGGATCTTAAGAGATGTTGTGGACACAACACTATATACCTAATACAGAATGAAAGTTGTTGATTTCTCGAAACATCCTGGGTCTCGTCGACTAAAATTGAAAAATATCCGGCCTTTTTTATTCTCGTTATTAGAGATTGTTGAATAACATCACCGCACAACTCCATAATTTCATTTTGGACTGTTGGACTCGTGTACATTGTTTTAGAATTCGATTTCTGGGAAGCAATATGATCTCTGAGAACAGAGTCGCCGCCTTGTGCCCTATATCTTAGCAGGGCTCTAAAGTTTCCGTCGTTAAAATTTGGTTCCTTGAAACCTATTGGACCTGCGTCATTAGTGCCCCTCAATGACAGCTCCTGACGCCCACACAACAAAATTGTTTCGATAATGGGCTTAAGTTTCCTTCGGTTTTCATTTGCTTGCTTTATTCTCTCTGAATCCACCAAGCTGGCAACGTCAGGTACTTTTCCACCCATAACCGATACAAAATTTTCTGCTTTCAAAGATGCGTTCTTGTGGTAGTCTTTGGTTTGATGCGCTTTAAAAGTTTCTTTGGCATTTTTCCAGTTAACAAACGGTTTTGTAACTAAATTTACCAGTTCTTGCCTGCCCTTTCCTCCAACTAGTTGGCTAAATAAAACGCAAAACTTGCATAACGCACCCAGTCCTTTTTCGGAATAAGCTAACCAAGGATAGATTTTTAACCACTTCGTTTGGAATGAAAGGTGCCTCTTTTCAGAAACGGGAAACACGTAGTTTTCAGAATGTGTCCAGCATTTAGTTAAAGCTTCAAATTTGCTCAAATCATTAATATGAACTTTCTTCACAAAATTTCCGATGTCCAGCGGATTTGATCCACTTTCCTCTGTTGGGATTTCACCTAATTCAAATGAATTTATTTCAGTAGAAGGTAAACTACAAGAAGTCGAAGCAACAGAGGGGTCAATTGTTGCATCCGTAGTTGATGACGCTTTGGTTTCGACACTGGCACCATCATTTGTTTTCTTCCGCTTTTCAATAAAGCCAAAAATAGATGACTGATGTAGCCTTTTCATTTTAGGTCTTAGTCACTGGAACAAGCAGTTGTTAAATAACTATATTTAATAAATAAACAATAATTCTCTTACCTGATCAACTTAAAAACACAAAAACGAAATTATTATAAATTTTAATAATAAAATTTACGTGTAGTGAAGACGCGCACGAAAACAAGAATACTTAATAACTTAAATGCTTTACATAAATGTGGTCTTACGTCTTAGTTAATAAAAATAATGTAATTTTTATTTTACAAAATAATACATTCATCGATCAGTTTATATTTGCAGACTAGGCCACTGACAAATGACTTCAGATTGAAATTTGCAGACTAAGTAAAAAGCGATTACACTTTGTACTTTACCTGCATCATTTATTACTTCATTTTTTTACTTTGTACTTGCACTTTTCCAGTTTACAGTTAAGAGATGAATTACGCATTGTAATATTTTGTTCGGCTTCTAACTTTACTAAAGAAACTATTTCTTAACAAATGTTAAAATTTAAAAAAGTGCATGTGAAAGTTATAAAACCATGGGGGGTTATGTTAAGCTTCAACACTTGGTTGCAAAAATGACCTGCAGCTTTTATTACTCCTTTGTAAATTTTTTCAGTTCACAGTTTAGAGATGAATTTATCTGTCGTATTATAGGTATATTGTTTATTTATTTTGTTTTCACGCGCACATTGGAAACATTTCTTAAATGTAGTAATTATTTAGAATTGCTAAACCCATGGGGGGGGGGGGTTTGAACCCCCAAAACCACCCCCTTATATACGGCCCTGTGTACATACAATAATGGTCATGCGCTCCGACAAACTCCGAAACTCGGATCCTATAAATCGTCTGGTTTGAATGTTGCGCCGGTAATCTTTTTCCGCCATCTAGAATTTAATTAAAAAATCACACGTCATCTGAGAACTTCCAAGAATCGTTCTCACGGTGCAACCAATTTTTCGACCTTTGTCTATTTTGAAGCTATGTTAACAAAAAAATTAAATTTTTAGAGTTGTCTTATTAGTTTGTTATTGATTTCAAACGTAAGAATTTTATCTTAATCTTCATCTTATCTGGGACATTTTCCTTCCTACGATAAATGTAGAATTTTTTATTGATGTCAAAATTTATCCGTTATCCAGGTCGCATAACGTGCGTTGATAAAAAATTCTGTATTTGTCGTAAGAAAAAAAAAACGAAATGGTTTTTTTTCGGTTTACAATTTTGTCCCCAATAAGACGCATATTATTCTTGCAATTTTTAGGCATAAAAAGTGCAAGAAACTTGAAACTATTTCAAAAATAATATCTTTTTGTTTCCATAGCTACAAAATAATCCAAGAGGAGTTTGAGAAAAATAAAAAGTATTCTTTGAAGGTTTGAAATACTGTAGGATTGATTTTGGATTTTGAATTCCATTCTAGATGACCTAACAAAATTTCTGGAGAAACATCAAAAAAACGGCGAAATTGAGTATTTTTGGAATTTGAGTTTTGAAATTTGACGGCGCATGCAAGCTAAACGACGGACTTGACGATGAATATTGTTCCAATCATTATTACAGATAATTTTGCGCTCTACAAAAATGGTATGTGTATAGTTGGTTACTCTAATTTGCTTGGTTTTTAAGATGTTGGCGAAAACGGAATCAGCGTCGCGTTCTGCATTCTGAAGATTACTAATAACTTTTTGGCTTGCCTTAAGTTTTCGAACGGAAATGAATTCCATTAAGTTTTCTAATAACTTCGTTATTATTTGAACAAACAATTGAAAAATATATTGTCTTTGAGTTGAAGTGGAGAAGAAGCCAAGAAGCCAAAAATAATGCAAAAAGGGTTCTTAATTCCTCCTCCTCGAGCTTTACCGGTTTGTCAAAATTAATTTAAGAAAAACAAAGAACACATCGGTTTAGACATCGAGGGGACCTTCACAACCAATACTGTTTGAATTTTAAATTTAACCCCTCTACTCCACCAGCTCACTACTTTGAAATTTTAAATAGGACCCCCTACCTTGCGATACATCATTTTAAAGATGAAACAATCCTCGTTCATCAAAGTTACAAAAATTGGATTTAGTGGATCCATTTATGAGTTAGAGGTAAAAATGGAAAATTAAAACCAGAATTGATTAAAATTGTAGAAAATTCATTAAATTAAACTTCCGAAATGTTCATCGTTATTGGCCAAACAATAGTACAACATATTTTGGAACTCTTCGTGGAGTTCCTGAAATGTTTCTGGACTAATCCGTCTATATACTGGGTTAACCTATTTTTCAGTGCGGAGTTTTATAAACTACCACTTAAACGTCATCAGCGGAAAAGATTAAACGGCGTCAAATCGAGGGACCTCACCTATACCAATCCATTTGCCAAGAAACTCTTCGTCCAACTTTGTCATCTTGTTGTAAACGTACATTATGTTCATCTAGTAGCATATTATCCATATCTACACCTTTTCCAGCAGTAATTTAGAAAACCTCACCTGCTGTTCAGAAATCGTGAATTGTAATTCAGATTAATTTGTCAACTGATATTCAGAAATCGTGAATTGCAATTCAGATTTGTCAACTGATATTCAGAAATTGTGACTTGTAATTCAGATTTGTCAACTGATATTCAGAAGCCGTCAATTTTAATTTAGAAGCCGACAAATGAAAATTAGAAAGTACTAAATGAAATTCAGAAAGTGTCAAATGTTCAGCTCAATTAAAGCATCAGTTGTTTTTTTTCTAAAAATTTGAATGTTATGATTCTGTGTTGATCCAGAAATCCTGTTTGCAAAACTTCTCTGACAGGCAACAAAGTGATGGAAAGGGTACAATACCAAACAAATTCAAAAGAAGATCGTCAAAGAATTGTAAATTGTGCTAACCGAGGTAACGACTGGACTGTTTTGGCTAAAACTTTAAACATAGCATATAAAACAGCATACCACTGGGTGCGATCTGGACGTGATGACATGTTTCATAGAGGAGGCACAAAACCAAAATCTTTCACAAATGATCAAATCGATGTGATTGTTTCATGAGTAGAAGATGATAGCAGCATAACATTGAAGCAAATGAAAGAAAATGTGCTGCGCGATTTCCACCAATCGGTATCCTTGGCAACCTTGGGGAACTACTTACAAAGTAAGTTATATACTGTAAAAAAAGTGCACACAGAACCAATGACTATGAATTCGCTCGCCAACAAAACAAAACGTGCTGAATATGTCCAAAATATAAATAACTACGTACAACAAGGGAAACAAATTGTTAATACAATGTATTAATAAAAAATTGAAATACGAATTATTTAAATCTGCAAGTTTTACTAGTTATATATTCCAATAACTAATAAAATAATTATATAATCCTGGTAATTTTCCGATAGATGATGTAACAGGAAATACTAATATTGTAATTGTTTATCCATTTGTCAATTTAGCAAAAGGAAGTCTAGAATGTTCTAGAATAAAAATTCCGCTAAATAAACCATTTTGAAAAAGACGTAAAAATCAATGTTAATAAAATTTCAGTTAGTATTGTTTAAGTATTCATTAAGTCGTCGTAATGTAACAAGTATTGTATTGTATAAGTTTTAGTTAAGGTATAATCCATTTTATGTGCAAATTAATTATCATCGAATAAAAAATAAATAAAGAAATTTAAGTGTTTTTAATAAATTAGTGTATAAGTTCAACGTATATAATTGGCGCAGTCGGTAGGATCGAAATTTTTGGGAAAAATTAGTACTCAAATCGTCTGAAATTCCCAAAAAAACCACGGAAGCTGCAACAACAGTGGATTAAAAACGCCACAAAACCTAGTTAAGAAAAACAACAGTGAATTAGCAACGCCACAAATAATTTTAAGAAAAGGATCAACCAATTAATTTTAAGAAAACGAGAAGACAAATTATGAAGAAAAATATTATAACGTGAGTAAAGCTCAAATTATAATTCCTAAATCCTAAATCCATATTTAATAATTAAAATAAATTGAAAATAGTCATATACGCGAAAAATTTTTAAAAATAAGAAAAATTTACATTTTATTATAATTTAAATTACATCACACGTAGTAAGATTCATTCTATTTTTAACTTAAGTTAAATGAACTGATATTTCTGCATTCTTAACAATTTGTCATTGTAAACTAATATCCGGAAATAACAAAGAAAGTATAAACGCTAAATAACTCGATATTACAATTTTATAAATTTAAAAATAAAATTTAAATCAAAATGTCAAATTTCCAAATTCATAACAACCAAAATAAAGTAGATTACCAATTTTTAAGATTATATTTAGACACAATTCCAACATTTGATGGTGATCAAAACACGGTAAATATATTTATCGACGCATGTGAAGATTTTTTGTCAGCATTTTATAATTCAGAAAACCCGGCAGATGAAATAAATCAATTTTTATTAAGGGCAATTTTGGGTAAATTGCGAGATCGAGCATTAACGTTAATTGGTAATGGACAAGAATTAAATGATTGGGATGCAATTAAAAAGACAATAATTTTAAATTTTAGTGATCAAAGAAATTTAGATTGTTTAATACAAAACCTAATTTTGTTACACCCTGACATAAACGAAACTCCTTATGAATTTGGAAAGCGTTGTCAAGATTGTAGAACTTTAATTTTATCAAAAATAAAAATAAGTAATTCAACACCTGCTGAGAAATTGTTACAAGTAAAGAATTATGATGACCTATCATTAAAAACGTTTATACGAGGGCTTTCGGGACAATTACAAAATAATGTCAGATTAAGGAATCCGGACTCACTTGAAACTGCAATGGGACTTGTTTTGGAAGAAGAGAACTTCTTGTATTACTCCCAAAAACAAAATTCATTACAAATTCAAAATTTACAAACTAACAACACGCAAAATTTTACCTTTAAAAATAATTATAAACCTAACAATAACTCGATGCAATTCAATAAATTTAAATCAAATTATCTTCAACAAACTGCAAATTTTCAACATAATGATTTTCAATCATCATCACATTTTCAAAATTATCAACAAACACCAAATCAAAATTTCGATAACTCATTTCAACCTGAACCGAATTTTCAAAATTCTAATTTTCAAAATTTTAATAAGTCTTTTGTATCTAAACCAAACTCCAATAGAACTTCATTTAAACCTACCCCAATAGAAGTAGACAGCTGTAGAACGAATTTTACGAGACAATCTGCACAACCAAATCTTCAAAGGTCATACCATTTAAACGTCAATGAAACGAGTAGTAATAATCTTTACGAAAATCAAAATCAAAAACACTCTGATCAAAATTTTGAACAAACCTTCCTACAAAATTATGAAAATCAATGCTACCCAAACGAAAAAATAACCGGAAATTATCACTTAAAACCATTTAAAGTAACAAAAAATTTAAACATAATCGAAAACTACCATTTGCCATCACATCCGCATTATTTGATAAACTCTTTAAAACCCAAAATTTTTAGGAAACACAAAATTTTCAAAAAAGGTAATTTAAACATTTATCTTATGAGCAAACAAATTTTAAAATTCCCAACCAACCAAAACTTTAAACGAAGTCATTTTAAAAATCAAGAGTCAATAAAAAAATGTGAAACCCTAATAATTGACAGTATTAATGAATTGCAAACGTTAAAATTCCAAGTTTCAAAACCCAGACGAATAATAGGACAAAATTTAGATTCAACAAAATTAGAAATTGATGATTCAAATAAAAATACTAGTATCAGTCATGCTGATCATTCAAAATTAAAATCTAGTGACATTGAAACAAATAATTTATTGTTGAAACTAAATAATTCTAAAACTCTTAATCAAAATTATAAAAAATTAATAATGCCGAAAAGAACAATTTCAGAGAATCCACAATCAATAATTCAATCGGAAAATCAAAATTTAGAATTATCAGAATTAACTAAACCACAATATTTAAATTTGATAAATTTCAAAGGGCTGAATCTAATTAAAAATCCTGAATACGCAAATAAAATTTTGACCACTAACTATAATAGAAAACATTCTAGAAATTGCAAATTAATTTCAAATAAAGTACAACAAATTCTCAAAAACAGCAACCGTAAAAGGAAGAAAATAAATAACCACTATATTGACCAATATTCACTTTTGGTACCTCCAAAAACCAAAACAACAAATTTTCTTTTTCACGCAATTCCACAATACACAATTTCAAATAATTAAAATAAAACTTAAATAATTCCAAATTTTTCAAAATCCCAAATTTTCAAATTTTACATATGAATCTATTCGATTACACTAACGAACATATTTAATGATTATACATTTACCAAACTGACGCAAAAGTAAATTCAAAACAGCCAAAAATAATAAATTCAAAATCATTCATTTCAATTCAGATTTCTAAAATGCGAGCATCAGCAAATGAACAAAATTACATTAAGTGGCAAATATCCTATACCTGACATTATCAAAATATTGGACAATTTAGGAAATGCATAAATCAAAATTCTCATCTTGGATGTTTATCCAAATTTTTAATATGCAATCTTTTTATAAACCAATTTTACCCTTTAGAAAACAATATAACTTCATAAACCTTACATTTAATAACATCCTTGTCAAAAATCAATATAAACAAAAATTTATAAAATCAATCGAAATCAAAATTTTAACTTATCAACAATTTCTTTTTGATGTCAACAATTCTAAATTTAATAAATAACTTTCGAATAATCAATGACTTGTTAAATAATTTGGAAATAACAATTAATTTTGCAAAAATTGATGTTTTTCATAATTAAATAATCACACTTATGAACCTTTTAAAATAAATGAAACTTGTAAACAATTAATTACTATTTGAACCAAATTTAGAAATTATCTTACTATTTGAAAAATTTTTATTAATATTAAAATTTATTCAAAATTAAATCAAAACACATTTTTATTCGATTTTCCAATTATTGAAATTGAAAAATATGACTATCTTCAAATTATCTTTTACCAATTCCTAGTTCCGAAAACAATTCTAAAATGATCCTTTTAAAATTCAAATTTCCTTATGAGCAAAATTACTCCAACTTCGAAAAATGTGTCAAAATAAACCATTAAATTAAACAACATCAAAATTCGAGAATGGAAAAATGGATAGTGATATCAACGAAACCGATGATTGGACATTCAAAAGTGAAAAAATCAAAAGTAAACATTTTTTTTAGGGAACATATTGCGATGCCCCCTCTATTGTTGACAATAACGAAATTGTAACAATAAGGTTTCCTTAAGCAGATCGTCTTAAAAATGGTAATGAAACCAATTGCGCTCTAAACTTACTAACATAAGCCTCCTATCTCAAATGGGTGTCGGTTCTTATTGGTTACGCCTTTAGAATTTTTCTTTATCATCAAGTCTTTTAAATTCGTTTGATAAATGCTCACGTAATATCTCTGAATAATTAAAAAACGCATTGGCAATGAGTTTGATTTATTATGGACATATAACGATTTAATTATTTTTTTTTTTATACAAGATTTATAACTACTTCAAAAGTTTTAGTACCCCTGACAAATTTTTAGTTGGTACGTTCTTTTACGCATTAGCTGCTTGTATTAAAACACTTAAAACTAACCTAGAAATGTTCTTATTTTTGCGCCGTCACAAACGTTCAGTTCGATACACAAAAATTATTGAATTTGCCCGGTTTGATTTTATTTAGTGAAAGAATTTTTACCTTTTTGTATTACTGGATGAACTAGGTAACTTTTCTTAATTCATTTTTCATTATCAAGGTTGCCATGTGATCCATGACGTTTTTCCTTCTTTTAACAATGAAATCGATCATCGAGCCGTTTTTTCTTGTTGAATATTATCACAATAACCTTTTTATGTAATTACTTATCCAATTTAAGCACATTTTTCGATCAACAATCAATTTACCAATTTTTCATTTGACACCAAAAAGTCACTTTTTTGCACGTTCGAATACATTAAGATAATTTTAAATATTTGCCTTTTAATTACTTTGGCAGTTTTTCTCATATTCCGATGCACTTTAATGAAATCTTTATATTTTTAAGTGACGTTTTTCATCATAGCACTTCTACACACACATTTTTTTTTATATCTCCTTGTTGTTGTACAGAGAGTACTTGATCTTTCTTTTTTTAGAAAAATTAATCTATTGGTTCATTGATTCACTGTTTTTGGACAAATTCAACATACAGGGTAATTCTGATTTTTGTGTTCCACTTTTTATGCAAATTTAATTGTCTTTTGCTCTTAGTTTATTCGTGAATCACTAATTCTCGAAGCACTGGATTTTAAACTACTAACTAATTAAAATTAAAAGGGATTTGGACAGTTTCACGGACTTAAATCTAATGGTATTCATTTTTTTGTCATTGCGTTCGTTAATTTTTGTTTATCTTTTAATTTATTTTATTTAAACTAATGTATTTGATTAAATGAGCATTTCTTATCTAACTTATTTAAATTCTCTTTCTATTTTTAATATGTTTTGATCATGTTGAGTAACCTTTCGTACATTTCAGATCTACTCCCATTTAAGTCAAGATTTACTCATGTTAGTTCGTAAACCACAGCATCTAGCCCCCGAAGTTTTGTTCTCAATGTGGCTTTAGAATCCTGATTCGTAAGTTCACATTGGAATAAAATCTTCCTGTTCTTTGTAAGAAATCTATGAATTTGTAACATTTAACTTTTTTTTTTTTTTTTTAACACAAACTAACTAAATTTAAATAACTAACTTTACTAAACTAACATTATTCTAATTAACTTCATTTTATTTCTTTTAACCAAAACCCTACTTGTATTTTCCTTTCGATCTTATTTTGCTCAACGTTTATTTTTAAATTGACCTATCTTAGGTGTTTTATTAACATTTTGATTCGTTCTTAAATTTTATGTTCATTTACAAAATTATTTTTCTCTGGGTGAATTTACCTATTCCTCTTTATAACTTATCTCTCTGTTGTACTTTTTTAAATTGACTTTTTATTTATTTAAATTCCATCATCGGTATCCTCATGTCTTATTTATTTATTCAATAATTCCCTATTTATTTCAATAATTCTTATCCATTTTACCATTTATTGGTACCCCTTATAATTCATTTATAATCAATAAATCTAACATCCGCAGTGTTATAACTTTCCGGATATCTATTTCCTCATACTAATCACATTATATATCATCACATATCATAATCACATTAATTAACCCCCTTTTATTTCATTAATAATTAATTATTTGGATACCCATTCTATCTTTAACCTTTTTATTATCATATTCACTCTCCTATCCGTTGTTTATAAATTCGCAATTTTCACCCAAATTAAAATTCCCATTTACTATTTTGATTAAATCAATCCTTGGTATTATTTTTAAATGTAGATACTATTTTCTCAATAACCTTATTTTCATTTATTGATTAATTAAATTAATGTCTTTATTACACGTCGAGTCCTTTTGTTCTAATAAATTATCTTCTTTTTGTTTTGGTTAATTCATAAATATTTTCTTCTGCTTTCTACTATTTTTCTGCAGCGGTTCACGAATATTGTTTGTTGCATTTTTATATTAAGTTTCGCTGTCACACAACAAATACCAACTTTCAATCCGCCGAAAAATTCTTTTATCATTAATCATGTCCCGTTTCATGGCTTTAATCATATTTACAATTGGTCGTTGTCATAATTATTTATCCCTTAATCCGAGTTTTCTTCTTGTAATTTCAATTGTCGTCTTGTTAATTTAAACCGTACTCTTTTGTAATTTGCCATGGTTTTCATGTAGTTATTCGTATCTTTTTTAATTCGGTGTGACTTATAAATTTTTAAGTCACCGTCTCGTATTAAATCGTTAAACGTTTCCTTGTCATTTAGCTGTTGTGGCCTGTCGAGTTTTAAGTTTTTACCTGTTTTACTATTGTTTAATGTATTGACTTTATTAAATAAATCGTTTTGTGAATTGAAGGTGTTTTCTTGCAAGCTTTTCTCACCTTTTGCTTGTAATTTTTGCTCGGCACGTAGTTTTCTAATTTTAAATTGAACCCGTTTAATTGTTTTTCGACTTATTACCACGTAAGTTTGATTTTTCTTCGTAACAGGTGTTGGATCATTTCTTAATTTTTCCTCCACCTTTTTTTCTTGTAATTTATTGTTAATGGTTTCTAATTTCAACTTTACCTTTTCTTCTACCTCAGTAGTTTGAATTTTAATCTCATATACTTTCGCTTTTAATTGTAGTCTTTCTTCTTTGGCCTCTTGTGCTATTTTATTGATGTTTTCTATTATTTCTGCTGTATTTTTATCAGCTTTCTTCTCTAATCTTTCCGTATTTTTGTCAGCTTTGGCTGCATTTTCTCTCGCCTCTTCTCCTTGCCTCTTCGCCTCTTCTTTCATTTCTCTAAACATAGCCATCATTTCGGCCATCATATTCGCTTTTTCTTTGTCTTCCATGTTTGTATTTATTTTAAACAAGCAATATTTATTTAACTAATGTACTCATCTCCCCTCGTTTCATTTGACGTTTTTGCAAAATTTTTATTTTATTGTAATCAATTTACTTAGTTAAATTAAATTGCCTGTCACAAAATTTTTTTTTTCATTCAAATCAATTTTATCTAGCAGCCCCGTTCTGGCTGTCATCCAATTTATTAATTTTTTATGTCAGATTCTTTTTCAATCCCCAAATTACTATTTCTACAAATTCCTATTTTTGAGTCACCTCTTTTCGATGCTCACCTAATCCTACAAAAATGCTCCTTCTCGAGCCACCACGTTTCTTCAATAGTGCCCCACGTTGCTGCGTCAATTTAAGATGCGATGCCCCCTCTATTGTTGACAATAACGAAATTGTAACAATAAGGTTTCCTTAAGCAGATCGTCTTAAAAATGGTAATGAAACCAATTGCGCTCTAAACTTACTAACATAAGCCTCCTATCTCAAATGGGTGTCGGTTCTTATTGGTTACGCCTTTAGAATTTTTCTTTATCATCAAGTCTTTTAAATTCGTTTGATAAATGCTCACGTAATATCTCTGAATAATTAAAAAACGCATTGGCAATGAGTTTGATTTATTATGGACATATAACGATTTAATTATTTTTTTTTTTATACAAGATTTATAACTACTTCAAAAGTTTTAGTACCCCTGACAAATTTTTAGTTGGTACGTTCTTTTACGCATTAGCTGCTTGTATTAAAACACTTAAAACTAACCTAGAAATGTTCTTATTTTTGCGCCGTCACAAACGTTCAGTTCGATACACAAAAATTATTGAATTTGCCCGGTTTGATTTTATTTAGTGAAAGAATTTTTACCTTTTTGTATTACTGGATGAACTAGGTAACTTTTCTTAATTCATTTTTCATTATCAAGGTTGCCATGTGATCCATGACGTTTTTCCTTCTTTTAACAATGAAATCGATCATCGAGCCGTTTTTTCTTGTTGAATATTATCACAATAACCTTTTTATGTAATTACTTATCCAATTTAAGCACATTTTTCGATCAACAATCAATTTACCAATTTTTCATTTGACACCAAAAAGTCACTTTTTTGCACGTTCGAATACATTAAGATAATTTTAAATATTTGCCTTTTAATTACTTTGGCAGTTTTTCTCATATTCCGATGCACTTTAATGAAATCTTTATATTTTTAAGTGACGTTTTTCATCATAGCACTTCTACACACACATTTTTTTTTATATCTCCTTGTTGTTGTACAGAGAGTACTTGATCTTTCTTTTTTTAGAAAAATTAATCTATTGGTTCATTGATTCACTGTTTTTGGACAAATTCAACATACAGGGTAATTCTGATTTTTGTGTTCCACTTTTTATGCAAATTTAATTGTCTTTTGCTCTTAGTTTATTCGTGAATCACTAATTCTCGAAGCACTGGATTTTAAACTACTAACTAATTAAAATTAAAAGGGATTTGGACAGTTTCACGGACTTAAATCTAATGGTATTCATTTTTTTGTCATTGCGTTCGTTAATTTTTGTTTATCTTTTAATTTATTTTATTTAAACTAATGTATTTGATTAAATGAGCATTTCTTATCTAACTTATTTAAATTCTCTTTCTATTTTTAATATGTTTTGATCATGTTGAGTAACCTTTCGTACATTTCAGATCTACTCCCATTTAAGTCAAGATTTACTCATGTTAGTTCGTAAACCACAGCAATATGTGATCGAATTAACTAAATTCCGCGAGTTAAAATTAAAGGACATCAAGTTACAAAATTCGAAACAAAAATTTAAAACCTAAAATTCTTCGAAGTATTTGACAAAGGAACTTGTAGTGTTAATTTAGAAGTGAACTCTCTGAACTGTCCACAGTCGATTTAAGTGAACTAAACAAAATTTAAAGTGAAAGGATTCGAAAAAAAAAAATTTTTTTTATTTTACAGTGATACAATTTAAAGTGTTTGAACGATTTTAAATTATTTTGTTATTCTATTTTATCATTTTTATTCATTGTTTATTGTTAATTATAAAATCTTCATTGATGTAAAAAGGTATAGACATTTATCAACTTGGAAATCAAATTACAACGTCGAAACGTCATCGAAATGGACACTGCTGAAAAATTAGTCACCATAAAGTTCCAAATTTTTCATCTAAAGGGGGGAGAAGTTATATATTCCAATAACTAATAAAATAATTATATAATCCTGGTAATTTTCCGATAGATGATGTAACAGGAAATACTAATATTGTAATTGTTTATCCATTTGTCAATTTAGCAAAAGGAAGTCTAGAATGTTCTAGAATAAAAATTCCGCTAAATAAACCATTTTGAAAAAGACATAAAAATCAATGTTAATAAAATTTCAGTTAGTATTGTTTAAGTATTCATTAAGTCGTCGTAATGTAACAAGTATTGTATTGTATAAGTTTTAGTTAAGGTATAATCCATTTTATGTGCAAATTAATTATCATCGAATAAAAAATAAATAAAGAAATTTAAGTGTTTTTAATAAATTAGTGTATAAGTTCAACGTATATAATTTTACTAACAAACTTAGCTTTACCTAGTTTTTCTTTTGGAAGAAAATACAATACGGATTTTTGTGCATAAGTAATAGAAACAAAAATAAATTGAGTATATATGAAAATAAAAAATTAATTATTCAAAAATATAAAATTGAAACAACAAGAAATTATTTTTTGATTTAATTGAAACCAAAATTTAATACAATAAATAGTTAAAATATAAATTTGTCACAATAAATTAAACGAGTTGCCTTACTGATCCAAAGTTGCCATTACTTCGACGCCAGTTGGAAGAAAGTTGGATGATGATTGGACCCTTATGTGACTCATATCGGTAAAATTATTCTTACTTTACATCTTGTAATCAAACTCGGCACAATCTACGTGCCAAATTGTGAGACCCTTCAACCATCAACGCGCCCCCCCCCCTTGTAATATTCATAATACTTGGTGGCTTACCTGGGACCTACCAATATTCAATTTCTCGAAAGCAGCTCACATATGGATCTACCCAGCAATGGCTCGAAAGTAGCCTACATTTGCAGTGGCGGTTCGTGACTTGTTTCAATGGGAGGGCACAAAATATACATCATAAAAGTGAAAACAATAAATTTTCTGATTTACTTCCAAAACATTTTAATTACAAAGAAACTTAATCGAAAATCATTAGAATAAACGCTAACTTTAACGAACATAGATGATCTCAACAACCCCGAAAAATCAGTCAACTTCTTGCGTTACTTTGTTGAAATTCAACTTAAAGTCCAGTCAATGGGTAGTTGAAAGTTACAAAATTGATAGGATGGCTGAATTTTTGCGAGCAGTTAGAGGGTCCACGACAAAGCCCCGAACCGCGACTATCCACCAAAATTTCCCTGTGCGTCACGAGATAATCGTGTTTTTTTATATCTCAGTTGCTATTGGTGTGATTTTCATTTTTTTTTAATGTTCGGAAAAATATTAGGAACAACTTTTTTCATAAAAGTGCTACAAGCCAAAATGCGGCGTTTTTAGAGGCGAGTTTATCAATATTTTTAATCTGATTTTCTATGATAGTTATGAGAAAAATGCACTTTTCCTTGAAAAATTATGAAAATAAATTTAGACAAAAGTTGTTCTAAATATTTTTCCGAATAGTTAAAAAAAAATTAAAATCACACCAATATATAGCAGCTGAGATATAAAAAACACCCTTATCTCATGACGTACAGGGAAATTTTGATTGATTTTCGTGGTTCGGGGCTTTGCGGGAGATCTTTTAACATGCCCTCAAAAATTTAGGCTACTTAGGTATTAGGTACCATATTAGGTATTTTTTGAGTCAGATTGACTGGATTATTGGAACGTTCATATCGATGGAAAACAGTGTTAAACTGATCGGCAAATTAACAGATCTACGGATCAACAGCTTACTGGATCAACGGATTAAAATGTCGTTTTTGTGACGCGTGTTTTTTGCGTGACGCTCTCAAGAACCACACAGTGTGTAAGGAAGGCTGGAAATTCTCAACCTTTTACTATGTACTTTTGTGTCCTCACAGTGCTCAGGGTCGCTTATTAGTGAAGATTCTTCAGACGTGACACACAATCAAAATAAGAGACAGGACATATCTAACACAATTTATTATCAACATTCACATATAACAACAACCAACAATACAATTATATTACTAACTACAATCAACATATAATCAAACAACTTAAAATCCCTACTGATTTTCTGATAGAATATTGTAAAGCTTTACCTTATCTGTTTGTTTCCGTTTATCGTACTTAATTTCGCGCACTGTCGAACTTTAGACCACTTCTTCCTTCACCTATCCTTCTCCACGTACTAACTTCTCGTGTTCCGTTATCCAATTTTCTCCTGCTATCTATTTGCGTCAAACCCCACTGGTCTGAGACTCTCTTTATCTTTGGAACTGCTCCACAATTAATTCTCCTTCTATCTATCGGATTCAAACACAATTGGTCTGATCCTCTCTTTATTTTTGAACTGCAAGACACTTAATTCTCTTTATTTATCAACTGCTTTCAAACACAACTGGTCTGCATCTCGTCTAATCAGCAACTCTTAAACACGACCGGTCTGCGGGTCCTCTATTTTGCAACTCTTCTAAACACAACTGGTCTGCAGGTCATCTTTTTTGTAACTGTTCTTCCGCTCTTTATTATTTTGGCCTGGTTACCACTCGCATCTCCCTGCTTATGTTTTATTTTTGTTATCATTACAAACCAAACTTAAATCTAGCAACATTTTTATTTTTTTATTCACATTCACACTGAACAAAATATTATAAATAAAATGGACATATCCTCCCTCTTATTTTGATTGTGTATCCCGTGCACATTTATGAGGGAGCTTGTAGTGGACACAACAGTACATACGCCTTGGCCATAATAGTGGGGCACCTTAATAAAAGTGTAATATTTTAATAAAGCAAGAAAATATAAAAAAACAAACGATTAAAGTTTATTAAAATATTTATTATAAATTATATTTTAATGTTCTGTGGGTCCTCCAATTGCTTAAATGACAGTTGCAACCCTTTTTGGCATACCGTAGACTAATGATTTGCAGATACAAGGCAACAATTTACACCATTCCATCTGCAATTTTTCCCTCAATTCCGATTTTAACTTACAGTTTTGTTGTCCTACATTCTTCTGTAAAATAAACCATAAATAATCAATTGGATTTAAGTCACGTGACTGTGCAGGCCCATTCGCCCCCTTTGACACAAACCACCCTGCTCGCTCGCGAGGTATGGCAAGAAGCATTGTCCTGCTGAAATATTATACCCTGGGGCCTTTGTTACGAAATATTTTAGCGTAAGATTCCATCAGATTGGTCTCTAACATTGCAGTGTAGGTAGAATTGAGGAGTCCATTTACAAACACGGACATCTCCATTTTTCACAAAAATGTAGTTTGATGTGCCATTCTGTTCTTTATAGTGATGCGCATAGAATGGTATAACTTGTTAGTATAAAAAGTAGACATTAAGCATATAAAATTAAGTTTAAAAACTATTGTTATTTACAAAAGTGGACGTATCCACCTACGGTTTTCTACATTAACGGGCATCTCCACTTCGACCAATCATGACCAAGCTTATGCTGATGAGTGTAACTTGTAAAAAAAAGTGTAACAAAACAAAACATAATCTTAGTTTGTTAGAAGCGTGTTTTATAAGCGCGAATTTATAAATTTAAAAAAAACGGCGACTTTTAGTGCATGATACAGTCACAGTATAAAATTGCCTCTACTGAAAATTGACATGACATGGAGACGTCCGTCTTTGTAAATAGGCTCCTCAATTGTTCATACAACCCTCGCACACGAAGATGTTCCCTACCCCTGCTGCTGCCATGCAAGCTCAAATCATGACCCCCCTCCACGGTGTTACACCGTAGGTACGATGCAATCTGGACGATATTCTTCCCTTATTCTACGACGTACGTACACAGCCCCAGGGGTGCCAAAAACCTATGCAAACAAAAAAAATAATAATAATACAAATGACAATCACAATTTTTGTAAAATCAGTTTAAAATTAAATTTTTATCATCGAATTTATAAAATAGGGGTTGTTCTAACTTACGTACCTCAAAGTTTGATTCATCTGACCAAACTACTTTCTCCCAATCCGCAACGGTTCAATTTAGGTGTTCACGAGCCCACACTAGTCTCTTTTTTTTGTTTTTTTTCCGAAAGCCACGGCTTACGCCGGGCTTTACAACCCCTCAGGCCTGTTCTGTAAGCCGTCTTCTAACTGTTCGTGCCAAATTCGAAGGCCCACCGTCTTCAAGCATTTGGTTAGCTAGCGCTTTCGACGTCATTTTGCGATTTCGAATACGCACGCGCCGCAACATCCGATCTTCAGATGGGGTTGTTATCGTTTTCTACCACTTCTCCTTCTTGATTTGAACGAATTTAGTTCTTCGTACCTATTAATTGCATTTTGAACCGAATGCCGTGAACATTTCATTTTTTTTACTAATATGAGTTTGATTTAACCCTTGCGAATATAAGAGAATTATTTGTGCCCTTTTACTTTCGCTTAAATCGCTATTTTTTGGCGTATTAAATTATTTACATACCTTAGAAATAATTTTAAATATTTTAATCACAAATGTACACCAAAAAAATTGAAACTAACTGAACGGTCACTTTCTTTAAATTAAACAATTTTGTACATTTTAAGATATTTTAATTTTTATGGCCCTCATAAAAATAATAAGGGACAAAATTTTCTTTGTATTATATCACAATACCATTCTAGACTAGCTGCTAAAAATAGATCGGTCAAATGTTACACTGAAAAGGAATTTACTGCTATTTTAAAGGGTGCCCCACTAATATGGCCAAGGCGTATTATATAGTAAATCGACGATCTTTCAAAACCATATCCTGTATTTTTGCGACGATTTCTGGTGTTGATGCAGTTTTAGGACGTCCTTCACGTGGACCATCTTCAAGGCTTGTACGACCACTTTTAAACAAACCAGCCCACTTACAAACCATTGTTTTTGAAGGAACAGATTCACCTATAGTCCAGTCATATAAGTCAAAAATAAGGGTCAACCTCGGAATGAGAGATAATAAGCTGAAAACTCGTATAAACCTTTATTTTGGCACTCTAAAAGTTGTCTCAAAAGTCACCTAAAATCTCGTGTCCGCGTCTTAAGATAATCAAGGTCAAAGGTCAAAGAAATCGGTTTTTTACAAATATCTCGTTTCCTATGGCTTTAATGCTATTTACATTTATTATAAATATTGTAGACAATACAATTTTCTATAAGTTTTGTTTAAAACATTTTGTTATACATCAAACCGTTTTTGAGATAGAGGGCGTTGAACGCGCAGCGCTTTGTTATGTATTTAATACAGCATAATGCAAGGTCAACCGTTAGTCACTTTATACTCGTATAATACGCCGTATAAAGTCTATAAACCTTAAAAATATATATAGTTATAAACAATTGGCATTTTTTTTATTAATTATTACATTACATTTAGTAATCTTTTTCATTGATCAAATATCCCTCTATCTCAAAAAAGGTTTGATGTATAACAAAATGTTTTAAACAAAAGTTATAGAAAATTGTATTGTCTACAATATTTATAATAAATGTAAATAGCATTAAAGCCATAGGAAACGAAATATTTGCAAAAAACCGATTTCTTTGACCTTGATTATCTTAAGACGCGGACACGAGATTTTAGGTAACTTTTGAGACAACTTTTAGAGTGCCATTACAGCATCGTTACAAAGGTGAGAAAAAGGTAAAAAGGATAATACTGAAAAATAAAACTCAATTTGGACCAAAAAAATTTGTGAACATAATATGACCTCTTATGTACATATATCGCTACAATTAGAAATAAACAATATTAATTTAGATGAACTATTTAGATTAACCAAAAACTAAAAATTAAACATTTTTAAAATTTCAATTTCGGATTTCTTTCAAAAAGTTGATGAACATTCAAAAAAATGTGACACTTTTGATCGGAATCGTACTATTTCCCAGAACTGCGATTTTGTTTCAGGCGAAGTAAAGTGCGCTGACTGCCCGAAGAGATTGAAAACTGGCAGTAATCTTGTCGATATACAAGAAGAGGAATAATCGATTGGGTTCAAATTGTAGAGCTAAGTTACATGCGACAATTTTGAAAACTATATTGAGAAGCTGATTGAACCAACCCTGGATGAAGCGAAAAGTGTTGTAGAAGACGGCATTATGCTCTTGTGCCGTACCTCCTAGGGTAACTTTTTTGTGACACCCTATTTAGAGAAATTGGCTATATGAACATTGCATAACTTTCCCCATTCAATTCTAGCGTCACAAATTATTCTTCGGTAAAACCAATGAGAATGTTTGGTGAAGTTTCATATACAGGGTGTCCCCGTGACCGTGGATAACCTTTGAGGTGGTGATAAAGGACACTTTTCTAAGACAAATTTTCAAATAAAATTTTTGGCCAAGTCCAAACCCTTGGGGGGTACCTCTCTTTAAAGCAATTTTTTGAATTTCTGATTTCAAACGGCCATAGCTCCGATATTATTGATTTTTTAAGGTTAATGGATTAGAACTTTTTTAAAGATCATTCGCTGGTATACAAATTAGGTTATAACCCCTTATCGTTTAGAATCAACGGATTTCGAGTTATAAATTAAATTAAGGGAAAAAATGTTTAAAAAATTCAGGTTTTTTTTTTAATTTTCTTGCGAACCCCGTATCTCTTAAACGAAACGTCTAAGAGAAAAACTAACGGCCTACACCGGATAGGGAATTTAACGGGCTACAACTTTCGTCAAATAAATTTTTTTGGGCAACCAACCGTTTTCACAGAAACTCTGAAAATAATGAACAAGGTGTAGGTAAAAAATATAAATTCACATAATTACTAAAAATCTCAATTTGATTTATAGCATTTGTTTTAATGTTAAAACATTGTTAAAACGTATGTACGTCAAACGCTACAATACATCGAATGTGCCACATTCGTTGTTTTGGCGTGGGGATTTCCTATCAATTTTGACACGTTTACAAACCATATTAATTCGTTTCCAGCTGTAGAATCGCACTATTGCAGAAAATCATCAACAAAATAGTATATTACACAACTTGTGACAAAAGCGCCATTTAATCTCGCGTGCGAATTGGGATCCAGCGGTAGTGGGGGAAGCTCTAGCTTCCCCCTTTTCCAAGGGATCCCAATTTGCACCAGAGATTAAATGGCGCTTTTGTCACGAGTTGTGTATACTATTTTATGTAATTCTAATAACAGTCGACAAAAAATAGCCGAAAAGAAAAATTGGAATAAACAGGTACAAATTATGAGTATATAAATTGAAGTGGCTACTAAAAAACTCATTGCAAAAGATAACAGTGTATGCAATAATACTTTGTAATTATGCAATATATAAAATTGTCTATTAAGGTATCCCATTACAAATGATAACAGTGGTTGTATGATTAAAAGAAAGAGTGCATATATAAAGCTTTGGTGGCATGCAACGCCTACACGTCAAAAGAATATCTTATTGCAATGTGATAACGCATTCCTTTGAAGGAAGCGATAAATAATTCAAACGTAAGATAAAATATGGCACGTAGACTTTTGTTGAGTCAATAATTATAAGGTCATATCCCCTGGGATTAAATGACACCATGGGAGTAAATTTATTAACGCCACGTGGGACTGAAGAAGGTCATTAAGAACTGCAAAAGGAGTCATAAATCCTTGATAAACACGCTAGGATTGCATAAAGATATTTATGCCCAAGCCTAAATATAACAATTATGCATAGACTTTACACAGAAACATGTCAAGCGGAAAATCGACATCAATAACTTGACAGAAGCTGAAATACTTCTACACAGAGAGAATCATAATATTCATATCGAACTAAAAGATTATGCTAGGGAAACCTGAAATTAAGACAAAGAAATGGCTAAAAATGAAGCAACAGTCCTTTCTATTAATTTTGACTTGCAAGTTGTTTTAAATTGCCTCAAATATTTGACCACTGGTCAAATATTTTATTTGCATAAATTAGCAGTTTATAATTTGACAATTTACAATTTAGGCAATCAAGACGTAACTTTGCTATGTATGGGACGAAACTGAAAGAAAGAGGGGAGCTAATGAAATAAGTTCCAGTGTTTACGATTAAAAACTCTTTATTTGCTTCACCATACGAATCATCAATAAATGATAAAATTTAGAATGCCAAAAACACGAATATGCAAAATATGGTCAAATAATGAAAAATTGAAAATTCTTAGAATATCCAGTGAAACGGCAATTCATATAAATAGGCATAAAATAGTTTTCATAACTTTAAATTCTGATTTTTAGTGAAGACTTGAAAGTTTAAATCGCTTTATCTAAAAACTACAAATTTGTACATTCGTCGTTCATGCACGGGGGCGACGATATTTTTGAATTTGAACTCTTTGAAAGCACTCTTACGTTACAGATGGATTTTTAAGAAAAATGCTAATCGATTCCTGAGGACTTATACATTAGATATTTTAAATTTTCCTTCAGTCTTGAACCTTTTTTTTCCAGAATATTACAAATTCTTGCAATTTTGCTAAAAAGTTGTTTAAAGTTTTGCCAATTTTTTGACAACGGAAGAAGAACTTCATAGTTCTTTACTCCCATTGAAATGGGAGTCAAGTCCTCATTCACGCTCTAGTGAATAATTTTTTATTTCAATAATATTTTAATTATAATTAAATTATTTTTATTATTAAATTATATTAAAAATATTAATTAATAAGTGAATAGTTTTCAATATTTAATTTTATAGGGGGGCGCAGGGTGGTGCCGGGTTCAAGTGTTAAAGTTCTGGGTGTAATGATAGACAAGAATTTGTGCTTCGGCAACTTGTGTTCACACTTGTGCAAACTTGTGTTCACACAAGTACTGAATTATAGTTGATTTCAATTTAAATTACCTAAAAATTATGCTACATCAAAACCATCGCTACATGAAAAGTTTGTCTAGGCAAACGCAGAAAAATTTTAATTACAAAATTATTTTGTTACAATTTAAAACAATTTAGAACCCGTATGGAATTGACTTTAATAAAAGTAAGAGAGGATAGGTTGTAGTGGGAATTTATTTATCAAAGACGTAGGAATAAACAAGTCCTCACAAAACACTAAATAAAATAACGATATGAAACTAATGATTTAATGAGAATGATTTTATTCAAAAAAATAAAGAATGGTACAAATAAAAGGATTATATTACACACAAGATTATTAAAAAAAAATAAACGTGTAAAATTAATTGATAATAAAAATAAAATCACAGTACTTGTTTTATAATGATTTTAAAGCTTGCATTTGGAGTAGTAGGATCGACACTTGACATACGTATAAAAATTACTGAATAATATTGGCAGGATTTTTATATCCAAGAACCACCGATCCCTGGCTGGATGGCAATCGGCCATCGTGGGGGTGGTTCCTGTTCCCAGAACTTCGTGTGCTTCCTCGTGTCAACCCTTGATTATTTATGTGTCCTGTCCAGCTAAGTTCAAATGCATTTCAGGGCGAAATGAAAGAGTGCAGCGATGCTACAAAGGGTTGATTGCTTCTACCCAATTGCTTAGCAACTTTCACGTAATTTCTTACACAGCTTAATACAATTACAAGCTTGCAAAACATTAAATAAATTTCTATTTATTTATTATTTACTCAAAAATAATAAAAAAATTAAAACAAATTTATAAGGGCAGGATACCACAACCCCATGGGTAGGTGCCTAGCACAACGACAATATTTTTAAATTAAAGGATGTTGGCTGGAGGAATTACACCTTTACTATTAAATTTGAGCATTTTGCCGATATTCTGCCGTCCTTAGTTAAAGCGTCCTAATCAACACATTAATTTTCGCGAGAAAAATGGCTTTATGTAAACGTTATAATATAATGCCTTCTGTAATATTATATGGTTATATCAAGTTTCTGCAAAATGAAATGAAAATGGTATTATAACCTCCGTATACACTAATTTGTTAGTTAGGATGTTTTCACTTCGGAACGCAGCATTAAGGTTGTTATAACAGCTGATTCTATATTCATTTTAATTCGACAAGTTGACCGTAATTTCTAAAGAAAAGATAACTAAATTAAACAAATGTTGTAATTGAAAATGAAAGACTGGAACAAATCACAGTTTAAATACCGTGAAGCAGAAATTAACAATAGAATAGGTTTCACTGCAAATATCTACCAAGCGCTAATCAGAACGGTAATGTATAAAATATTGAAAAAAAAACAAAGTTGGAGGTCTGTAACACGATACCTACCGATTTTGTTGAAGCTATAAAGGATAAACTTAAAATAGAATCACCGCAGGTGCATAAGTATTGAAAAACAACAACTAAGGTGGTTGGTCATCTTAACGATTTGGTGAGCGCTGGTAAGACTTATATTCCCATTACCAAAATTGGTGGCGCCACCAGCAACAACAACAAGGGCGTGTTTGGACGTATATCTCGAAATTCAAAGTCATTTTATGGTAATAAATTTTAATATGTTTTGTTAATTAGTTCACTTAGTTATGCCTGAAAAACGAATTTTTATTTTCATATTAAATTTCACTTACTAATTTGAAAATACACCGTATGATGGCTTTTGCTTAATGTAAATCGCGAATAGGAATCCAAAAAATTAGAAATCTCCACTTCTCATAAAACGTAACTTTAAGGCCGTGTGACACTTGTGTAAATTTGCGTGTAGATTTACGTGTAGATTTCTACACCGTGTAAAACACGTAAATTTGCGTGTAGATTTTGTTGCAAATCTGCTAGCAAATAGTGTGTTTGCCACTTGTGTAAAAATTTACACGTAAATTTACAATTTGCACACGCGCATTCTGGTCAATTGAAAATTCGAACGGTAAGTTGCTATAAGAAGTTTGTATGTCTGGTCGCCTTGTGTTGTTTAATACCACGTTTAATACTAAAAGAAACGTGATAATGGATTCAAATTGGCAATTAACCCATTAATACCCAAGGGTCGAAAATAAAACTAATCTTATATTTTTACTGCATTTTATTACTCATCATGTACTCAATAAGAAATTTATAAAGTTAAAAAAAATTATACATTTGTAGTATTTTTACAAAATAATGTTGCATAAAAATATTTATTATTGGTAAAGCACGGATTTGTCAACCCGAATTTCAAAATTACCTAGAGATTCTGAAAGCTGACGGTTTATACAATATAATAAAAAAAAATTTGCAGTAAATTCGGAAGTTTTTGCCAATTCAAACTTTTACCAACTGACAAAAGCACAACACAAAAAAAATAGAGCACACCTTCGAATATTCTTCTGCGCAATTTTACACGCACAACTTGCGAAAAAATATAGAAATATTTCTATAAAATATTTACACGTAAATCTACACGCAAATTTACGTGTTTTACACGGTGTAGAAATCTACACGTAAATCTACACGCAAATTTACACAAGTGTCACACGGCCTTTACAGTTACTTTTGTTAAAGTAACGTAGTTTAGCGCCTAAGGAAATAAAGCGTCTCACTGTTACCCATGCTCTCCTAGATGCTTATGAAGTCAGTCAAGCGAGGGTATAAAGTATGGTATTAGGTGATTCAACAATGGGCTACATTATAAAATTTCACTTGCAGGATTGACAAAAAACAATAAAATAGGAATATTAGTAATTATTCTCCATATAGTTAAAAATTTATATAAATTTGAAAGAAAATTAATTTGACAAAAAGAGTTGAAATAAAATAATGTAGTTACATTATAAATGAAAACCTGTCAACTTGCTGTACCAGAGCACTTATAGCAATATAGCCAAAAAAAGTTATAATTGAGAACTTGGCAGGTTACTGACAGCAATAGCAAAAGTAAACTGTTATCTGCCAGCTACCTGCCAACAAAATATAGATTTAACAGCTAATAACCAGCAAGAAATGTTACTTGGGTATGCTATTGGAAGGCGTTCGGTCAAGTGGGTGACATATAATTTTCTATCTAATAAATCTCGTAAGAAATTCTAAAATATCCTTGGCAAAGCAACTTAGCGGAGAATTCAGTTTAAGAAAACGTCGTGATCGACCAAATTTAATTGCAAAACAGCATAATGTTCCAGAAAATGTACGATTAGTTGGAATGGGCAAACATTTTTAGATCTGATCGATACCTCTACAGAAGATGCAGATGTTGTAGGCAATTGAAAGACGAACGAAGTATCTGTGCACAATATGCGATGTCCCCTATGTGTTTATTCTTGTTTTAAAGATTTTCATTTTTATTTTATAGGTCCAATGTGGTATATTTATATTCAGCGAAAAAAGTCTTTCCGATGCAATTTCTTCGATTCTGTGAGCAATAAGCGAATTTTATTGCATTGAGTAATAGATGGAACCAATTGGACCGCGTTATGCATAACTTGACCTAGCGCAAAATGTGAGTTTTTGAGAAAATGTAATAAACTTCATAACCTTCTTATAAATCAGCTTATCGTTGATTAGAGAAGATTTTTCCGAATGTTAGTCAAAAAGAGTGTCAATAATAATAATAATAGTTTATTAATCAAAGTTACAATTTACAATAATAATAATAAGCAACATTGGAAAAAAAAGGTATCAGTTCAGCAAAGCTGATTTTCAACCGATACCCATGTGTCAACTCAGTCCTGTCTTTGGGTTGTCAATAACCGATCTAGGAGTCTTGCCTTAAATGTCGTCTTCGATTTGGCAGACGTGTACAAATCAATATGTTTATTGAAAAGTACACAAGCTTTATATTCAAAGGACCCTTCAAATTTTTTCGATTTGTGACTTGGAACCGTTAGGTTTTTCATATTTCGTAGCCCTAGATTGTGACAGTCGGATCGTTGTTTCAGCAAAACGGATAGGTACCGTGGCAGTCCAGATGTGTAAACTACATATAGCAGTGTAGCAAACTGTAGTTCGAACCGAGACTCAATCTTTAGGATTTTAAGTTGGTTATATATGGGAGTTACATGTTCACCAAATTCAATCCCATATGCAAATCTGAGGCAAGCATTTTGCAAAACCTGCAGTTTATTTCGCAGATAATTGGTGAGATAACCATTGTAAACTACTGAGCAGTAGTCAAGGTGGCAAAAAATCAGGATTTGAACTAGATTCCATTTAACAGGCGACGGTAGAAGATGCTTGTATTTATATAATGACTTAAGCTTAAAATAGCCGATGTTACAAATTCTACTCACATGTTCATCAAAACCCAGGTTGCAGTCCCATATGAGGCCAAGGTTTTTGGCTTTATTGCTAAAGCCGATTAATCTAAGAACTAAAGCGAAAAATGAAAAACTTGCGATTCTAAAGTGAAAAATGGCGCTTAGGAATTTTGCATTTACTACGCAATCAATTTTATACATTTCGCATAAGTTGACTATGAATCAAAACTGTCGCTTAGTCAATTTACGCAAAATTAATATATTAGATTCACCAATATTAGTTAATTTTTTTATGAATAAATGAGTGAAATATTTATTGAAAATTAAAAAAATTAATACTGATACAGCAAAATGTTATTTCGATTTAAATCAATCTTCTTCAATATCAAAATCAACTTCTCCATTAAACCCTTCTATATCCTCTTCGATATTGGGATCACCCAATAAATTTTCATAAAAATGTTTAGCATCATTTGGAATCAAATTCAATAGGAATTTAAGTCGGCAAGTTTTTTTCTGGAATGGGCTTACCATTTGGCCAAAGAATTTTAAGTAGCTCGCTAAAATTCTTCTTGGCTTGTCTTCTTGACGGCCTTCCACGTTTCTTCTCTCTATCGATTTCTTGAGCTTCATCCCCAAAATGACATTTAACAAAAATTTGTGAGGATTTTCTTTTCGACTTTCGATTTCTTTAAACTTAAGCCAATTTATTTTATTATTATCGATGTCTACTTTTCGATTGACAATAGATTTTTCTAAATCCGCTGTACTAAAAATATCCTCTTTTTCCATCTTATGAACAATGAGCGAGTTCTTTCTTCTGCAGGTTTTCTTTACGTTCATGTAATCTTCTCGAGTGTATAATCTTTGCTGTAACTTCAAGGCACATTCAATGTCACCAAAATCGGTGTCATTGGGAAGAAAGCTATGCCCAGAAGTCAAAAATCGCTGGGTGATCCTTTCCAGTGACGAATGGGGATCAATAATCGCTTTTAACATTAAAGCCATTTTAATATTTCTGTTTTGTCCTCCGCAACTATCCGATCACAGTATTAAATGTGTACAGGAGGCATCCATATCTTGCACAATATGCCTAAACAAGCAGGAACCTACTTCTTGAGCTCATCGTCCGGCTTCACCTTCCAACCACAGATAGCAATGACCCTTTTTTTTCTGTGTGAATACCAAAATTATACAGCCAACGTTGGCGCTTGTAGAACATAACATTTGTTGGTATGCGAGGAAGGGGTAGCGTTTTCTCAAGATCGAAACACAAAACATCGAGATTCTCATCTTCCGTTGCTCTATTTCTATCTTCTTTTAATAAAGTTCTTGCTTCTTCAGCTGTGCTCAAATGAATTTCTTTTTCGATTTTGAACTTGTGTGGAATATTAATTAGATGTAATTAATTAGAAGATAATAATAATAGTTTATTTAATTAAAATAGTTACATTAGTAAAATCGTATTGAAAGATTGCACATCCTTCCGAGTCCAACGTTCATAACAGACTGCCTTTTAAAAGATTAAAAGCGGTCGGTCCCTTTTTGCTACCTGCTGGCGAGAAGGGAACCCTCGCCCGTTCGAACCGCTATTCATTCACACACAGTTTATATCACATTCATGCATTCAATTCAATACGTAATTTAGACATCATTACAATATTATTACATATATTACTACATTGTATTATTACATTCCACACTCGGCCCTTTCTGACACACCAGTGCCGCCCTCGGCACTTCGAATTTTAAACCTGGACCCAATTGTGTTCGTTTTAGTGCAATTAGGTTACCCTCTTCGTAAGCTCTTGCCAGCTTTCGCTTTTTATTATACCCCTTTCTAGGCGTTGCATTTAAATACCTTTGCGCCGTGTCGAGGTATTTAAACCATTCGTCGGGTTTTGGTGCCGATAATTTTGTTAACAGCGGTATGATTGTTCGGTTCACCCGCTCTACCTGCCCGTTTCCCCGCGGAACCCACACTGTTATCGAGCCATGCTCGATCGATTCCGATTTATTATAGTCTTTCTTCATTAAATGTTCAGTTAACCACTCTTCACTCTCGATTTGTTTGTCAATTTTCCTTTCACTCACTTCAACGTTTGGTTGTTCCATAAATTTCACGACCTCCGGTGTTTTGTGTGTAGCCGGTTGTACACTCCCATTTTCTATTATATGTTCAACTTTCGTTTCGCACTCGTAATTTGACGCTGATTCTTTAATCTTCCCCGTATAAATATGTGTGACCACATCTGCTACACAAATTTCGTTCACATCCTGTGCGTATTCGATCTCGTATATGTGAGGTCTTTCCCTTTGTGGACACCGCTCGTCGTTTAACAATTTATGAATGTTTACTTTGCCTCGCCTGACCCGCAATTCTACCGAATTAAGAAAGTCAGCCCCTAACAACATTTGGAAACTCATAAATCTACTCGAAACGACATGCACTTTTAGCTGATACGCCTCTTCGTCGATCGTTGCCACAGTTTCAAAATACCCCATCGTTTGTACCTCTGTCGCCGCTGGTCCAATCCCTCGAAACAACATTTTATTTTTTGTGAGCACCGGAGCTCCGATTTCAACATATGTCTCGGCTATAACCATAGTTAAATCACTGCCTGTATCCACCACTGCAACAACCCGATTATCGTTCATTATAATGTCTTTGACAAATTTCCCGTCGATACCCCGTAGCGTGTCACACGTATTCACTGTAAATTCTGCCGCCGTCTGAAGTCTTTTATCACATCCGGATGCAATATGTCCGTACTCATTGCATTCGTAACATTTTATGCCTTGTGTTTTTGTAGGACACCGCGCACTTAAATGTTGATCCGATCCACAATTGTAACATCTCTTCGGAGACCGCCAACTTTTTTCACGCACATTCCCATTACATTGTTTTTCTGCCATCGGATTTAATTCCACTACACTCCGAACTGTCTTTTGTTTTAGTGAAATTTCCGCGAACGCTTCCGCTAAGGATCTCGTGGTGTTATACCGTTGAATCCTTGCCTGATTTCTCAAAATCTCGTCGGGTATGCCGTCGATTATGAAGCTAATTAGCTCATCTTCGTCGATCTTTACCTGATTGCCCAGGATTATTTTCTCGTGCATGTAATCGCTGAAGTTTTCTTCTACTTTCCACTTTCTAGCTTCGAATTTCCTCCGCAGCACCAATTTGCTCGGTCTGTGGTCAAACATTAACCGCATTTCCCTCAACAAATCCGCAATTGGCATTTCGAGACACTCCGATTTCGAATTAAACCAATTACGAGCCTTTCCACTTAGTCGCATACCAATTAGTATCCTCGTTAACCCTTCGTTCAGGTCGTACGTTTTTTTCCAAAAGCTTAACCTGCTTTTCCCATATTCCGAAGTCTTCGCCGTTACCTTCGAAATAATTCAAAACGTCTGCAATCGCACCGATGTTTGCCTTAGGCGTCGTCGATTCACTCCGTCGTTCCCGATTCGCACTCACCATAGCTCGCAGGTCGTCCAATTCACGTCGCATCATTCGTAATTCGCGTTCCGCTAACTCCTTTTCACGTCGAGTCAGTTCCAGCTCGCGCACACCGTGTATTCCGTCGTTCGATTCGTCGTCATTAAACTGTTCGTTTTCACCGTTCGTTATATTATTTATTGCAGCACTTCCGCCGTTGACAGTGTTGCAATCGTCGTCTTCATCGTTTATTACATCATTTGTTGCAGCACGTCCATCGTTAATCGTGTTGCAACCGCCGTTGTCGCCGTAATTACCCCCATCGTTGCTTGGTAATTTCCATGACCCCGTCGGGTCATTCGTCATTAAGCGATCGAATAAAACCGCCTTGGATCCCGTTGATCGTAATCCACTTCGTCGTAGAATTTCCTTCAAATCGTTTAACTTGAAATCACTCGCCGTCGTTTTGTCCATTTTAACTGATGCACTTTTTGATCAAAATTTTAATTATTGATTAATCTTCTATCCCGGACGAGCCCCCAAATTGTGGGATATTAATTAGATGTAATTAATTAGAAGATAATAATAATAGTTTATTTAATTAAAATAGTTACATTAGTAAAATCGTATTGAAAGATTGCACATCCTTCCGAGTCCAACGTTCATAACAGACTGCCTTTTAAAAGATTAAAAGCGGTCGGTCCCTTTTTGCTACCTGCTGGCGAGAAGAGAACCCTCGCCCGTTCGAACCGCTATTCATTCACACACAGTTTATATCACATTCATACATTCAATTCAATACGTAATTTAGACATCATTACAATATTATTACATATATTACTACATTGTATTATTACATTCCACACTTGTTTTGCTCCTCATTGCTTCCGGTACTTTTTAGTATTTCAAGTTTATCACACATATTGCACGTATCCTTCTTCAGGGGTTTTCTCCTCAGATTGAAGTGAGTCAAAAATACGTTTTTGTACTTCGAAAACGATACTGGGAATTTCGTATCTTCATTGTATAAATTAATCAAACATATAACGCGTATTGTAGTATCCGATCGCAGATACATTGAACTAATTTGCTCTCTAGCATAATGTGATTTATATCTTGGAAATTTATCAATGTGTTCAACTATTTCTTGAAATCGCTCATCTGTGATTTTATTTTTACCTCCTTCGATTCCCCGTAAGTCTTTCACGCCCTCCGATCTTTTCTTACTCTCTTTGTTTTTTGGATTGGAATTGGATAAGAAAAAGGAAAATAATTATTGGATTGAAAATTATTTGATGGAAAATAATAAGTTGGAAATTAAATTGGAATCATTTAGATATGATAGAATCATTCACCAACGAGAGCTCTCAGGAATGATTATAAAAACAGATTGACCGAGTAGTTAAATAAAGAGTGCAATATGGATGGAGATGTTGAGAAAAATTGAAATGAAATCAAGAACTGTATCTAAAGAGCTGCGGAAGAAGCTGTCGGAAGGAGAAAAATTAACATAAACGTTCAAAATAATACTAAACCTTGGTTTATTAGGGTGGAAGTTAAGGAAGTTGTAGAGGAAAAACGGAAAAGTTTTCTGGCATATAAGAGTTCATCTCGGGAAGAACATTGTAAATATTTCGAAACAAGAAACCGAGGTAATTCAAAAATAGAAGAAATAGAAAAAGACTTCTGGATAAAATTTACAAAAAACATGGAATATGATCCTATATATAGTGCACAAAGGAAAATTTGGAAGATGTTGAAAAACAGAAAGAAACCCGTTAATGATTATATACAAACGAAGAAAATCACATTCGCAACATGGAAAAATTATTTTAAAGAATTGTGTAGTATGAAAGTGAATGAAGAACTATGACAGGAAATAGCAAATATAGAAAACCGCAACGCAGAAAACATCGAATGCAAAGATAAGTTCTTGAGGAAATGAAGAAACTTAAAAACAGAAAAGCATCCCGAACGAACTTTTAAAATATGGTGGCTCTGTGCTAGCTGAAGCATTAACCTTACTGTTTAACGGAATCCTTCAATCAGAAACCATATCAGAAGAATGGCATAACAGCATTACTATATCAATTATCAAGAAAGAGCAAAAATCCAACCCAGAAAATTTTAGAGAGATTACCCTTCTCTGCTTAATATTGAAGTTGATCACAAGCATTACAAGAGTGAAACTCCAATCTTACATCCAAAATAGAGAGGAGCAACAGGGGTTTTGACAACCCAGATCAACATCCGATATAATACTCATCATCTGTCAGATAAAATATAAATATACTGTCATGTTTTGCTTATCGTAAGGGGGTGGTATGATGTAATTAAGTAAATGGTTGTAACACTCATAAATTTTATTAATCAAATTTAAGACCACAACAGGTGACTAAATTAATTGTATCTGAGTTTTCCTTGATCTATAAAATTTGACAAACTGCTTTGCCTCAGAAAAACAAAAGATGCATCCGCTGCTAAATCCTGAAAAATGGAAATAGATTGTAAAAGATAAATATTGGTAATTGTTTTGCTCATTAAAAATAATAATTAACAAATTAAATTAATTTATTTAGTTGTGAATGTAGGATTTTGTATAATAAATAAAGTGGCGGTTCGCGAAAATGCATGCGCAAATGAAAACGTTGGTGGGATATTTTGGAAATTGATAAGGAAGTTGGGCAACGTCCACGGTGACGTTAAGGAGACTTGAGTTCCGTCCATGAAAGAGGGACGACGTATTTTGAAGACTTGGTTAACGTCCACGGTGATGTTAAGACGTGCTTGAGGATTTCTTTAGTCAGTGAGCGCAGAAAACAGATGCGTTGTTTTAGTTGATCAATTTGTTTAATTAGTATTGGAAAAATTAGTAAATTTAGTTAAAATTGTCAAAGTTGTTTCAAGAAGAAGAAGATATTCTGATAATTAATAAATTAATCAATTCGACGGTATTCATAATTTATGATTGAAATTTTGATAATTGGAAGAAAAGTTGATCTATGAGAAATTTTGGAACCACTGGGAATTTTTATGGTTATGTTTTTTTGATGGAAAATTAATGAAAATATCATAGAAGAGCATTCAAGTTTACTTACCTACGATTACTTATATGATCCGAGGAAGGAAATTTATTCAATGGTTGTTCTTGTTTGATTTATTCGAGTCAAAATAGGAAGCTGTTTCCAATCACGACGACACCAACGTTTCACGTGCGACGATTCCGAGACGGAGAGAGTGCGAAAGGACGTAAATACTCCGGTAAGAGTTTTTTTTGTGCGTTGAATTTTTCTATTCGAATATAGACGAATCATTTACGTTTTTAAGTTCGGTTGCGCAAAAGCATTGGGGTTTTTAATTATATTTTACTTGTACGATTTAATTTGTTGAGAATAAGAAAAACCAATATTTGTTTTAAAATTTTATTATGCTTAATAAATTTCATTATTTTTCAATTAGCAGCGTATGAATTTAATTTCATTTTTTCGCAGTACTAGATCACGGAGAAAAACAGATACAAATTTTGATATTTTCTCTTTATCAAAATAATCTTTATGAGAAAGATTACAAGTAAGTTAACTAATGAGTGTTCCAATTAATTACATGAATCCACCTTTGACCCTGAAAGTTCATGCTGCTGGCCGGTGCATTTAATTAAGTGTCATGAACAGTAGCACATGGCAATACGAATATAAAAGCAACACACACATTTGTTTTATCGATTCGACAAAGGCTTTGGACAGGGTTCAATTAAAGGAAGTGGTATGTATCAGTGGCGGCTGGTATAAGGAGGGCTATGGGGCACCGCCCTTCCAAATATTCAATATTCTACGTCAATTGAACCGTGAATGGTGCCACAGATTTAAAACAATATAGGAAACAAGTAAAAAGTTTAATTTGTAGTGTGGAGCCCCCCCCCCCATTATAACAAATCACACAAAGAATAAAATAATTAGATAAGACAGTAATTGAATCAAGAAGGAAAGTCACTGAATGGAAGCTAAGTGAAGAACCTTGCAGAGGATGACCAAAAAATAGATGGAGCGACGGAATACTTTCAAAAATGGATGTAAAAAACTAAGTGTAAGAATATAATAGCTTAGATATGAGTAGCAAACGAAGCAAAGAAACGCAAAATTGAAACAGAGTAAAAAGAGGATAAAGCTTGATCCACTTTGATAACCAGGATCATCAAGACTTCACAACGAAGGAGCAATATTCCAGATTTTACGGACGCTTATATTATTATTGTACAAAACATTTGGTAATAAATTAATCTATATAATTCAAGTTATGTTATGTAATTGTAACATAAAACATTTCATATAAAAATGATTTGTTTATTTTAAAGGCTTTAAGTGACGTCAATATCCCAAATATTATCATAGTTGTTCACAATGCAGATCTATTGAAAATTTTCTACATAAACATACAAAAAATTGTTTGCTCAAAAAAGCTTATTATTATAATTTTTATTATAAGTATACTATATAAACAAATGATGATATGTTTCTCTTAAATCTAACATATGCTAATAATATTATGTAAACGAATGTATTGGAAGAATAATTCATAAAAATTAGTTTAGACTACGAAATCTACATGTGTAAGTAGGTACACGAGAGGTATAGTTTGTTTCAGAATAATTGGAATTAAAAAAAGTCATAGCATCAAATTACGTTGATATAAAAACGTACAAACTATAAACAAAACATAATAATAGAGATAAGGTTAATTATTTTAATCTCGCGCCAGCCTTTAGCAATGCATATTGTGTTCTCTTGGTTGACCCGACAATCTTATCTCTGTATTATGTGTCGTCTTTATATCAACGTAATTTGATGCTATGACTTTTTTTAATTTCAATTATTCTGAAACAAACTATCATAATTGATCGGAGCCGTATCCAGAAATATATTTTAAAAAATGCGATAAAAAAATGGCAATGACAGAAAAAATGAGAGCGGTCGTCGGACCGTCCACAGAAGCTATGCTTCTTACGCACAGAGCAAACCATAATAGATCCTTGAACGACATAGTTGTTCGGCCTTCTGCCTCACAGGGCGAACCATAATAGATCCGTGAAGGCCATAGTTGTTTGACCTTCGGCCTCACAGGGGGAAGACCATAATAGATCCGTGCAGGCCATAGTAGTTCGGCCTTCGGCTTCACAGGGCGGACCATAATAAATCCGTGAAGGCCATAGTTGTTCGGCCATCGGCCTCACAGGGCGGACCATAATAGATTATATTTATATGCCTTCAGCTGTCTGGACTGCTAGTCCGTGATTGCCAGTTGTTGTTCGGCCTTCGGTCTCACAGGGGGAGGACCATACTAGATCCGTAAAGGCCACAGTTGTTCGGCCTTCGGCCTTTTTGTGAAAAATTTTTAAAATTTTTTCGACGTTTTTTGCCGACCCACGAAAAGGTTTTTTTTTAAATTTTTTTAGTTTTGTCAAAAAACTATTTTCCCTAAAAACCGGTTGGAGGTTGAGGCGGCGGGGGCGGCGTGGGGTCGGGGGGTGGTTGCCACCTCCGCCCCCTATCCATAGCCACCATTCCCAGGGTCCTAGCACTCTCGGTACCGGAGTTATGCTTGCTCCCACTTGCTTTTGAGAACACGGGTCGGGTCGGGTCGGCCTCCAACTTGCTTCTAAAACTACGGGTCGGCGTCCCACTTGCCTTTCAAGAACACGGGTCGGCCTTCGGCCTCCCACTGGCATTTAAGAATACGGGCCGGCCTTCGGCCTCCAACGTGCTTATAAGAATACGGGTCGGCCTTCGGCCTCCCACTTGCTTTAGAGAACACGGGTCGGGTCGGCCTTCGGCCTCCCACTGGCATTTAAGAATACGGGTCGGCCCTCGGCCTCCAACTTGCTTATAAGAATTTCTTATAATTTTTTCGACGTTTTTTGCCGACCCACGAAAAGGGAGAATGGGGGGGCATTTTTAAATTTTGTTAGTTTTATCAAAAAACTAAAACTAGCTTCAAAATTTTTGAAAAATAAAAATTTTGAAAATTTTTTTGACGTTTTTTGCCGACCCACGAAAAGGGGAGGGGGGTTTTAATTTAAAAAAAAATGTTTTAATTTTTTTAGTTTGGTCAAAAACTATTTTCCCTTAAAACCGGTTGGAGGCGGCGGGGGCGGCGTGGGGTCGGGGGCGGTTGCCTCCCACTGGCTTTAGAGAACACGGGTCGGGTCGGCCTCCCACTGGCATTTATGAATATGGGTCGGCCTTCGGCCTCCAACGTGCTTATAAGAATACTGCTCGGCGTTCGGCCTCCCACTTGATTTAGAGACCACGGGTCGGGTCGGCCTTCGGCCTCCCACTGGCATTTAAGAATACGGGTCGGCCTTCGGCCTCCAATTTGCTTATAAGAATACGGGAAAATTTTTTCGACGTTTTTTTCCGACCCACGAAAAGGGAGAAAGGGGGGGGGCGGGAATTTTTTAATTTTGTGAAAAAACTAAAACTAGCTCCAAATTTTTGAAAAATAAAAATTTTGAAAATTTTTTTGACGTTTTTTGCCGACCCACGAAAAGGGGCGGGGGGGGGTTTTAATTTAAAAAAAAAATGTTTTAATTTTTTTAGTTTTGTCAAAAAACTATTTCCCCTAAAAACCGGTTGGGGGCGGCGTGGGGTCGGGGGCGGTTGCCACTTCCGCCCCCTATCCATAGCCACCATTCCCAGGGTCCTAGCCCTCTCGGTTCCGGAGTTATGGTGTTTGAAGGGAAGTTTGAAATTTGAAAGTCGCGGTCGAAATTTGTGTGACGAATTTGCGTTACATATTTCCGTGACGATTTTGTGTGACGATTTTGTGTGACGAACGATTTTTTTCAGTTAACTGCCCGTGCGATACCCGTGCAAAATACACGTGCAATACCCGTGCGATAAGAAGCATAGCTTCAAAAACTGCCACTTTTTATTTTTGTATGCTTTCGATTATTTTTTTTAATTAATTTCTTGAAATTTTTTGTAGTTACAAAATGACACGTCCTTCGTGATGAAGAGACGCGGCTTGAAGTCCCGTGTTCCCACTCTTCACACTTCACGCGTACCATTTTCAAACTTTTAAATTAAACTTTTACAAATTATTAAAATAAAACTAAAATTTTTAGCGAGGTTTCAAAAACACATTCCCACAACATTCAGCAAAACCAAAATACAACCTTTCTTTATAAAAAAGTTATTTTTAATATTTTTACTTAAAATTCATTAGCGAACTTTTTTGAAAAATAACATGGCAATATATTTAACTATATTTTAGATAAAAATTTTATAAAAACCAAAGGTCAATTTAAAATTTAACCATACACAATTTTGTTGTATTTTGAATTAAATTTTAATACGCATTGCATCAGTCATACAAAAACTTTTAAAATATGCAAATTGATGATTATAAACCAATATTTAACGGCGAAAATTTTGTAAATTGTATTTTTCTTTTCTAATTGTGTACAACTAGAAATATTTGTAAATGAGTGAAATTTTGAAAATTGTGCGCGAGAATTTTATACGAGTTAAGTCTGACAATTTTAATGGATTATGGTCAACTGAGCGGGTTTTCTGAATCATCACGTCCAGAACGACACTGGAACGAAAATTTGGAATTTCACAAAATTTGGAGAATAAGGACAATAACACAAGAATCAAAGAAAGGATGTATAGGATGATCGGGTTGGAATTTGGAAATGTTGGGAGATTGGATGGTGTTATGGGTTCTTTGAGTCGAAAATAAAATAAAACGACTTGATCTACTATTACTCGAAGTTATTACTTTTATTAACGTTTAATTACAAATCTTAATATGTACGTCTTCACGTAGCTCTAAAATTACAACTGATCCTTAAAATTATTCTAGGGGTATATTATATATCGTTCAACCCCCAAGGAACCTGGTGGGTGTTCATCCACCTTGTGGATGATTCGATGGGGTAGTTCTTCCTGGTATTTTACCAGCTTTCTAATGTCAATCTTTCATAATTTATTTATCCGGTTCGACTGAACGCAATGGATTTTAAAAAGGAATCTATTGTATAATAATTGCCTACTTCTATAAAAGTTGAACATTAGTCTAAAGGCAGCAATAGTGACAATTGAGACTGCCCGTAGTTTTCTAAAGAAGACGCAAGGATACTACGTATAGGTTGATTAGTTCCGCGCACTTGCTTAACTTTCCCTAAATCTCTAACAATGGTTGTGACTGCTTGCAGCTGGACAATATATTAACCCTATTTACTTAACTTAAAAATAACATTAAAATTAAGATACAATATAACAATGGATGATAAAAGAAAAAGAAATATTTAAGTTTAAAAATGAACGCCTACAGAAATTTACAAGGTGAAAAAAAAAGTAGCGCACTGGGTACCCAGTTCTTAGACCTCTATACACACAGAGTATTTCCAACACGATTTGAAACGCTCTGTATGATTTTGAATTATGCGGACAGACACGGAGCCATATCATAAGGCTTCTTGTTATACTTTGTATAGAAGCCTAAAAATTAAATACTTTCCGGAAAAATTCGGTTTTCATTAAATTTGGGACTATAAAATTATAAGACTGAAGATGAAAAAATTTTTAATAAACTTTTTTATAGGTAAATTATTGCCACTATAAACTTTGGATGTGTTTAAATCTTTGGATAGTTGGGAACCCCTGGTGCATAATACCAGAAAATATTTAAAATGTATTTCAAGTTTCTTTTAATAAAATTATGCACATTCAGATTTTTGTTGTAGATAGCTTGAAAAGAAGGTAATCAATAATCATCAAAATGTTTGTAAGTTTTACTTTAGTACAACTTTTACTTTCATTATTAAGTCAATATCAAAATATAAAATATTATACATAATTATTATTTTTATTATCCCTGATGTAATCGACTAATTACCAAAAGTAATTCCCATTAAAATTGATAACCGAAATTGTTTAATTCACGCAATCTCGGTTTTACGATAATATACAGCTTTATAATTGATTAACCTTGGGGTTAACGCTTTCTAATTAATTATTTCGTTACAATTTTTTAAATTGATTAAAAGGATTATCCTATACTAAATTCGGAATATTTATCCTGTTTTTGTCAATTTTATCTTTGGTCGATAATAATGAAGTGATAATTACAGTAACTAATTCTTGTTCTTTCAAAGGCACTTTTTGAAAATATTACGTTAACCCCCCCAAGTATTTTAGTTTTATTCTTGATGGATTTGATGGCGAAAGTTACTTATATAATTACTGAAAACCTTGCAAAAACGAGATCAACACACTTTTTGCCCAATATGAATTAAAATCGTTACTAATTTTATCTCCATCGCGGGCTCAAAATTTTTTCTAGATTTTTTGTGGAAGCATCCAATATTGCCGTTATTTGTTTGACTCACGTCAATTCGTTAATATCATGATGTACTTAAAGTACTCCTTCATTTAGTCTGAAATCTGCTGACTCAGACATTTTTTTGTGCGTTTCAGCTAAGTGCCATAATAAAAATGTTTTGGAGAAGGTGTATTAAATAGTTAACCAAAGTTTAAAATCTGGTAAGTTTCTATTTACCGATGGTAAAGGTGGAGAAGGTAAAGGAGAGAGAAACTTGGAAAAGGTGAAGCCGAACGAGGAGCTCAAGAAGTAGGATCCTGCTTGTTTAGGCATATTATGCAAGATATGGATGCCTCCTGTACACATTTAATACTGTGGTCGGATAGTTGCGAAGGGCAAAACAGAAATATTAAAATGGTTTTAATATTAAAAGCGATTCTTGATGCCCATCCGTCACTGGAAAAGATCACCCAGCGATTTTTGACTTCTGGGCATAGCTTTCTTCCCAATGACACCGATTTTGGTGACATTGAATGTGCCTTGAAGTTACAGCAAAGATTATACACTCCAGAAGATTACATGAACGTAATGAAATCCTGCAGAAGAAGAACTCGCTCATTGTTCATAAGATGGAAAAAGATGATTTTTTTAGTACAGCGGATTTAGAAAATCTATTGTCAATCGAAAAGTAGACATCGATAATAATAAAATAAATTGGTTTAAGTTTAAAGAAATCGAAAGTCGAAAAGAAAATCCTCACAAACTTTTTGTTAAATGTCATTTTGGGGATGAAGCTCAAGAAATCGATATAGAGAAGAAACGTGGAAGGCCGTCAAGAAGACAAGCCAAAAAGAATTTTAGCGAGCTACTTAAAAATCTTTGACCAAATGGTAAGCCCATTCCAGAAAAAAACTTGTCGACTTGAAATTCCTATTGAATTTGATTCCAAATGATGCTAAACATTTTTATGAAAATTTATTGGGTGATCCCAATATCGAAGAGGATATAGAAGGGTTTAATGGAGAAGTTGATTTTGATATTGAAGAAGATTGATTTAAATCGAAATAACATTTTGCTGTATCAGTATTAATTTTTTTAATTTTCAATAAATATATTACTCATTTATTCATAAAAAATTAACTAATATGTGTGAATCTAATGTATTAATTTTGCATAAATTGACTAAGCGACAGTTTTGGTTCATAGTCAACTTATGCGAAATGTATAAAATTGATTGCGTGGTAAATGCAAAATTCCTAAGCGCCATTTTTCACTTTAAAATCGAAAGTCTTTCATTTTTTGCTTTAGTTCTTAGATATAATAGTTGTTGACACTCTTTTTGACTAACATGCCGAAAATCACCTCTAATCAACGATAAACTGATTTATAAGATGGTTATAAAGTTTATTGCATTTTCTCAAAAACTCACATTTGACGCTTGGTAAAGTTATGCATAACGCGGTCTATTGGTTGTCTCTCTCTATTAATTCCACATTTTTGCTCAATTGTACTTTCTTCCATATTGCACTTTCTTCCTACCCTATGATAGGCAGACATTTGTCTAAAATCGAACTTAACCTTTTAAACTAAAAACCTATTCATTAATTTTTTTTGAATTTTTATGGCTGTAATAAAAATTGGAATTAAATAAGCAAGCATTTAGATCAACTTTATTTTATAAACTTTTAAAAATGTTCAAACAGAGTTTTCTTAGAAATCCAACAAATGGGCTATTTTTGCGGACACATTTTGTAAAACCCTCCCCCCCCCCCACCCAAGCGTGGACGTCCTTTTGTAAGTCGTAATTTGTTTTACTGCTTCTTAATAGGCAAGTCCCCAGTTTTTCAGCGGTCGTTTTTCTGAATTTATTGTAACGGTTTCTATAATAATTTCTGAACCAAACTTTGTAGTTCTTTTTTGAGCTTGATGATGACAACGATTTGCTTTAGTTTAATAATTTTTCAACATTGTTTAAATCATAACGAAAAGTCGACAATTCTTCTCAATTAACGGAAATGGCAAACAACGATCGACTATTAATTTTTTTGCATACAACGGATATTTTATCTTCAGTACAACTGACTACAGATTAAAATATCCAGTCAACAAGAATAAATTTTTTATCTATTCACTTAAATATTAGGTTCAATTTAATCCATTTTAAGAATTCAATTAAAAATTTTAAATTTTATAAGATAACACGGCAATTTTAAATTGTCGACCCAATGTGGTGGCAAATTTCAATAAATTTATCAATTTTATAAAATATTATAGCGCATATTTAAATTGTATTGTTTGCATGTCCATAATTAGGTTAATGCATTAATGGAGAAAGATAATAAGCCTTTCCATGTAGGATATCTTTTCTTTCTCTTTGTATTTCTATTGACCTTCAGGCTTTTTCAAAGAACTTAATTACAGAAATATTTTAAATGTAGAACTCATTGAATTCTTAGAATTAGAATTCATTAGAACTCAATTAGAATTCAATTAGAACTCTAATAGAATTCAATTAGAACTCATAGAAAGCGAATATAAAAAATATCAGGTTAAGCAAACGTCAGCACAAGTTAGTAGTACCAGTTTCGGTACATGATGAGTAGCACGACGTTTCAATTCAAATTTAGCCAATGAGATTCTCCTATTTAAGCTCGGTTGCCTAGGTATGTAAGGAATGCTAATATGTGCACCGGCAAACGCTAAACGACAGCGATGTCTCGGTTATTGGCAGGTTGATGAATATATTCCTATGTACAAAAAAATGAACATTGAAGTTTAATGAAGAACAAATGAAGTTTAACCGAGGAGTTAAGGCTCCGGAGGTCGCTAGAACCATTTGTGCCGTTTACGGACAGAACGCCATCGTTGAAAGTACTGCACGATAATGGATTTCTCGTTTAAAAAAGGGGGATTTTGATATGAATGATTTCCCACGTTCAGGGAGACCATCCGGATTTGTTGAAGACCAATTAAATGCTTCAATTGGTGATGATCCACGTCATTCAACTCGGGAATTGGGCAATATGATGAATTGTGGCCAATCAACTATCGCACGACATTTGCATTCCATGGGCAAAGTTCAAAAGTTGGGTGTTGGGGTACCATACGTTTTGAGCGAAAACAACAAAAATCAACGTGTTACCATTTGTGCTTCTTTGCTTGCTCGTCATCGTTTAGCTCGTTAATAACAACGGACGTTTTTGTCCCAAATTGTTACTGGTGATGAAAAATGGTGCCTTTACATTAACATCAAGAACAGAAAGGAATGACTGAGCCCTAACTAACAAGCAAATCCTCGTGCAAAAGCTGGTGCCCATCCAAGCAAGGTAATGTTGTGCATCTGGTGGGATAAAGAAGGCGTCATCTACTATGAATTGCTTCTGATGAATGTAACCATCACTCTGAGGTTTATTGTCAACAACTGCGTCGCCTGAAGGCTGAAATTCAAGAAAAACGACCGGCAAGACGGCATCAAGTGTTTTTGCAGCATGATAATGCCCGTCCGCATACTGCTAACATTACAAAAGCAGCTATTCAAGACCTCGGTTAGGAGGTTATTCCACATCCGCCCTATTCTCCTGATCTTGCTCCATCAGATTTTCATCTTTTCCGCTCTCTATCCAACAATCTCCGCGGAATCTCTTTTAATAACGACATTGCTCTTCAAAACTGGCCCGACGACTTCTTCACCTTCAAACCGGATTTTTTCGGGCCTGGAATTGAAAAACTGCCAGAATGTTGGGAGTCAATCATAAACAATGCAGGAGAATATTATGATTGATTAGTTTATGTATTTTTATATTTAAAAAATAAATTTTAAATTAAAAGAAAACGCTACGAACTTATGCAGCAATCCAATAAATCACCTTAAGAGCGCGCTGCGGAAAGAGAGAGAGGGAATGATGTTGAAAGAAACCTCTAATCTTTTGTACAAATTTAAAAAACTAAACGTCGTATCAATGTAATTCTTTTTTTATATTAATAAGAAAAGACTATTGAAGGCAATAACCAATTTTGAGCGCTTTAAATTAAAAGTAAATAGGTTAATTTAATTTATGAAAAAGGACAATTTTGAATTTTTATGGCAACCGATCTTAATGAAACTTCGTTATTGCCTTCTGCAGATCATTATAAGGACAAAACCTGATTTTGAAGCGATTTCATCATCAATTATAGAAAACTTGTACAAAACTTGTAAATCAAAAAGTGCCCTTAGTGGAGTTTTAAACTATATAAAATCAACTTAATGCACAAAGGGTTCAAGGGTTCCCTTAGATATGGCGCAAATAATTTTTTTAAATTTTTTAAATCTCTACGAAAGATTAGAGGCTTCTTTCAACATCATATCTACTGCTTCCCTCTCTCTCTTTCCGCAGCGCGCTCTTAACACTGACGACCAGAAGTAGCTGAGCTAAGAGAAATTCAGCAAGAAACCAAATTTAATAACGCACCTGTAAATTGCGTTCCGTAATGGGCAAGCACAAAATCGATGTAATAATTTGAATCATAAAATTGCGAAAAAAATTATTAAATATAAAAAATTACAAAATATTACCATTATAAAAAAAAATTTCGTCACATTTTTGGGCTATATTAGCAACTGCACTAATAGTTGGCTTTACTGAAATAGATTAATTTTATGAATACAACAATGCATTACCTAACGATGTTTTGATAATGCTTTCGTGATATAATTAGGAAAAGGTGTAATTCGAAGTTAATTATAATGTGGCATTTTAGTTCATACAATGGAATAGGTTATAGCATTGAATTTTATTATAATTTAAGATCTATCAAAAAGATATTAAAATTAAATTTCCATTTCGTACACATTTTGTATATTGTTGTAGTACAAGAACAATTTCGTTTGCTACCGAATAATGCATTGTTAGACTTTAACAATGGTAATTTGGATTGTATGATATTATCGATAAGTAATCATCTACTTTGACTATATTCGGTAAACAGGTATTAGTTCCTATATGCGTATTTAACATTCAAATTTAATATACCTCTATAATTTTTTTATCAAATTCAGTTTATCACTCATAAAATAAAATAAAATTAAATATCATTAAAGATTATCAAAGTAATGTTATTTAAAGTTTTTACAAAATTACAAACTTCACATTCATTATTGCAATAATAATAATAATTAAAAATTAAAATATATGTTAAAAACTAATAAATATGTCTCTAATCAGCAGTTCAAATGGGATTATTAACTTCCCGTCATTGACCGAGACGGTCATTAGCCGAGTAGTTAGAGCAATCGACTACTGATGCTAAAGGCATTGGTTCTAGTCTAGTAGGAGTCAATTTTCTTTCGGACTTCCTTTCCTTCAATGACCGTCTCCGTGCTTCGGAGGGCACGTTAAGCCGGCGGTCCCCCTGATTTGACCTGATCTAATATGTCAAACAGGGTAATAAAAATCACCCCTACTCCCCATCGACTACGCAATGATTGACTTTGTTGGGGCTTCGGGCTGGGTGGCCTGGTCCAGGGGCCACCCATCGACTGCACCTAGCATTGGTGGGGTGCGAATCGCGGGACTTCTCAGAGCTCGGTCATCGAGCGGACGTCCCTGGTTCGTAGTGCCGGCCATTGTTGGGGAGTTCTGGTCGGTGGTGAGGCCGAGAGACCGCCTAACGGCTGCGGTCATACTTAGCAGTGTCGACATTGTGGGTCAGGCTGGGGGTGAGCAACAAAGTGGAGGCAGTACAATGGGCCCGGTAGAGTGGCCTAAGTGCGTGCAAGTTAATACTTGCCCCTCCCCCGAATCCAAAATCCAATATTAACTTCCCAGGAACTTTAATTTGAATAGTTATTCGTCCGGAAAGGTCGGTCTACTGCAGTGGCGGCTCGTGGTCTGCTATAATAGGGGGGCGACGACTATAAATGAAATTTTTAATATGTATTGCCGTGAAACAAGAATAAAATTTTAATTTGTATAGCGGGGATAAAATGTAACGGCACTTTTCTTACCCCGACTAGCTCAAAAATTGGACTCTTATGAGGGCGTAAAATTGGGTTCGATTATTTGTAAAAAACACACTTTACAGGGTTACTGACAATTCGCAACCTATTCGAAACGAAAAAATAATGAATTTATCATGTGTCTCAATCTAATTTGTACCTCTCAATGCTGTGTTTGTCTTAAAACAAGTTAAATCAAATAAATTCTCCTCACTCAGAAACCTGTTCATTTATTAATACAAAATAAAAATCTGTGAAACAAAATTATAAATTTTCATAACAAATCAAGTGTACAAATAAACTCATTAATCTAACACCCCCCAGATTTAATCGCACTAATTCAAATTAAAAAAAAATCGTTATTATAATTAAAAAAAAAAAATTGAAATTCTATGTTGAACTTTTTTTTTGTGTTTATTTTTGGTTTTATGTTTTTTTAAGAAGGCAGCAATGTGCGACCAATATACAGGGTGTTGCATTTCATCGGTGTCGCTTCCGCTTGATTTTATTGAAGGAAGTTCGATTGTGGTTCCACCGTTTGTGGGATTTTTATATGACCGCACGAACGTTCCGTTGATTGATTTTGGGGAGTGGTTCTTGGTGGTAATGTCTTTGCCACTGTACTGGTTCAGATCGGCTAACGCAATTTCCATCCGACATCGCTTATGTCATCGGCCTTCCAGCAACGAACATCTAATTGCTGATTTAATTTTTGTTGTGTTAGCAAAGCTGTTTCCTTGATTTTCTTCGGGGCGTTCATTTGGCACGACCCACGGCCTTGCTGCCGCTATAACGAGCTGGCTTATACCTACCATCAGGGCCCCACGCAAATAAAAGTAGAATTTATTTTCTGCGTGGACATTATCTGTTCCGAGCTACCTTCTCATTAGAGATAGTGAGGACAGATTTTGTTTCAACCGGTTGTTTCTGCCGTCGAAAAGAAACCAGTTTTGGTGCTTTACTCAAGTCGCTTGCGTTGACGTGGTCCAGCCTCAGTTTTATCCATTTGTTGCTCGAATCACATAAATAATCGCCAACCATAAATTGTTGTTTTCCAAAAAAAAAAATCTTCCTTCCGTTTGTAGGTAAGTACTTAATCTTTCTAATTATTTAAATTTTCAGCAATAATTCACCCATAACCAACAAAAACTTTATACAGTGGTAACAAAAATTTTCACCAAAGTATGTTCGCAGTTTTTCAATACCATTCTAACGTTCCAAAAATTCACATCTACTCTCTTTGCTGGTCATCGATCGAGTTTTATTCACTTCCTTCATCCAAATTATCTTTCTTTCCCTCCAAAACCTTTTATGAGACGGCGTATTTGACAATTTTTCGAACTTGTAAGCATTCAATCTGTCCTTTTCACGTACAATTCACTTTTTATTTATCACTTAAATTTTTATTGTGCGTCTACCTAACTTTTACAAAATTGAATTACTTAATTTGTTATAATGTCAAAATTGAACAAAATTACACCAATGATTCACAATTTTGCTTCTTACATATTTCAGGAACCGATGATCTGGTGGAGAGATTGAATTTGAGCTCCTTAAATATTTGATCAAACAGCTCTTTTATTTTGGAAGGCACTCGTAAGACTTTAGGTACAAACCAACTTAAATAGTGTGGCTTCTCAACTTTTACTTTTTTTAATGGATGTGTTTTCTGACTTAATCGACCCCCATTTGGAACAGCGCAGTATAATTATACGAAAATAATGATATTGTATTCTCTTTTTGGGGGAGTGGCGCCCCGTCGTCCTGTGTTCAATGTATTCTCGCATATATAGAGGACCTACTTGTTTAACGTGAGCTCCGAACTACGGGAAGTGTAGTAAAATATAAGTTTGCGGAGCATATCCGGGACGTGTCCTCTAAGGCAACGGCTCCAGTTTGGCAAGAGGCCTTAATAGTCGGCAGAAACACCGGAAGGCTGCTGAGCGCTCAAAGACGCATGGTGCTGCGCGTTTCCTACGCCTACAGGACGTTATAGCTAGACGTGGTCCTTGTACTGGCATCAATGCCCCCCATCGACTTCCTCGCAAAGGCAAGGAGCACAACTTACGATGGAGAAGAGGGCACCGGACAAGAGATAGTCGAACTATGGCAGGCGAGATGGAAATTGGCAGCTGTGGTCAGTGGACCTGGCGATTCATACATAATATCAAGAAATGGGTCGAAAGACAGCACGGAGAGGTGAGCTTCCACCTCATCCAGATGCTGTCCGGGCATCGGTGTTTTAATCATTACCTGCACCGATTCGGAAAACTGGAGTACCCCAGAATCAGATACTGCGCAGACGACAACGCAGCGGAAAGTGAGCAGGTGTTGGCCTCGTTGGCACTGGGGCACATGGGTGGCACCCGATAACATTGTCGATCCCATGCTAAGTAGCAAGACGGAATGGCAACAGTTAAATACCTTTATAACCGCAATCGTGAAGGAAAAGGAAGCAGCGGAAAGAACAGAACAACAAGTTGCCGCTGCTACATTGCGCCAAAGTGAGGCAGATGAAGAATGGAGGCCATAACAAAGGGTACAACTTGGAAGCCTTAATACCAAACGGGCGGTCCATAGACGAACTTGTGGACCTGACTCAAACTGCCTAACATCATAGCAGGCGATGTCTAAGATGCAGATATTTTTTTTACTAAGCAACATGGAAGTAGTGCCTAACGGCGAAATTCCAGTTTCTTAGTCAAGGGTGAGGTTTTAGTCAGTGAAGTCTGACACTACCCTCTTAGAATAAGAGGGTGTCTCACACGAGATTTCATCATCCCTGCGTAAGTTAAAAAAGAGGTTAAGCAAGGCATATTTTCTTCCTGGAATGTTTTTTAGATTGGCAAGGCACCGTCACATAGTCTACCCCCCCCCAGAAGATATGTTTTCGGTTCGCAAGGCATGTTTTCTTTCGATAGTGTCTTAGGTTAGCAAGGCACTTTCTTACTGTCTGCTTTCCCGACAAGTCGTTGGTTTCGCTAGATATTTTCGTTCATTCCCGAAATACTTTTGGTTTTGCAAAGTATCTTGACTTCCTACATCTGAATATCTTTGGTTTGGAAGACGTGTAGTTATTCCGACGTTATCTACCAGGAGTCCTGCTGAAGAACGCTAGCTACTTCGGAGTGATGTTTTTGGTTTTGCAAGACAGCCTTTATAATAAGCTGCCGTAGCGCATTTGGACGGCTTCTGATGCTAGGGTAACCGGTTAGTAAATGAATCTGCATAAAATTCCTGATTAAATTCCACTCCTGTTTGATTAACTTCCGTTTTATCTCGTCCACGGTTCATTCTTCCGTATAAGATTGAGATCACCGCCCCCATTAATTTTAGATTAGAATTCAAGTAGCCGTTTATCATTCGTTTGGGTGTAGATTTCTGGGGCCGATAACTTGTTTAGAAAAGTGAAAGTCAAATTATAAAGAGGCATTAGTTGTATCTATTTTGTAAATAATGATAATTATATAATGAATAATTTCATTTAAATTTTGTTTATTAGTTATAGATTTTTAGTGGTAATTACTGAAGTAATTACTAAGTTGCTGTGTTGTTAAACTATAAATTTCATTTAATAATAACCCAATACAACCGTGAAAAGTTGATTAGACATTAAAATAAAATAAATAATATTTTTGTTTTTAACCCCCCAGCAGCAAAGGAAGTGAGAAGAACTTAATGAAAATTAGGCCCCTGGACTCAGCTTGCAAAGCTACCCATAGTAGCGTTCAACCGCCTCACGATTTACTTGAAGCAATTTGGGTTATTGCCCAAAATACTATAATTTATTATCAACTTTCCAAGAAGTTATTTTTCCAAGAAAAATATCTTTAACATGGAACATGTTTTTCGGTACCAAACCGTTTATCATAGTTTTCCTCGAGATTTATGGGGTGCCGCGGGTGCGGCGCCTATCTCGTTTCTTCTTCTTCTTACAGTTTTCCGAAGTGCGGCGTAGTTGTGTAACCGTGTTGGTTATAATAGGATAATCCCTTAATTTTTGTGTTGGTAAGAAAAATTTACTATAATAAGCAAATTTTCTTTTTGCGATCGGTTCGGATTTAAATTTTTGGTAATGAAAATTTTGTTATTGAAAATTGATTATTGTGAATGGGAAGATGTTATTCGATAATCTACTCTATTCAAATTATAAACTATAAATTTGAATTATACATGTGGTGCCGATTTTTGGTGTCGATTTTTGGTATCAATTTTTGGTGTTGATTTTTGGTGTCAATTTTTGGTGTCGGTTTTTGGTGTCGATTTTTGCTGTCGGTTTTTGGTGTCGATTTTTGGTGTCGGTTTTTGGTGTCGGTTTTTTGGTGTCGATTTTTGCGAGGTAACGACCGTAAAATCATGTTCCATGTTAATAAATAATAATTTGCTTCTGTTTTTGTTACTACTTTTAGCTTAACATGGTAACTAAACTTAGTTATAACGAGTATATGGATAAACTAAGAATAAACTAAAAATGGTACTTACATACATATAATATATTATATGTATAAACAAAATCAAAAGAATTACAATATCAATTTTTTATTGAAATAAAAGTTTGTTTAATTTTTGGAATAGATAACTACTGTACTCGTACGTTGAATTTTTTTGATATATTTATTTTTATTCACTACATTTTGCGATAACATTAATTTTTTATTAGTTGCCCTTCCGCCAGTTAATATTTTTAATTCTGTCCTATTGTGCGACTTGAATACCAATAAATTTAAATCAATTGCTTATATACAGTAGACGCCGTTTAATGTGATCACATCGGGACTCGGGTTTTTTGATCACATAATCGATGATTCGAATAAACGAAAAATCATCAAAAGTCAAAACACTCTTGTACCAGGTGTTGCGAAATAGATTGCTACAATATTATTAATTTTTTAGAGCTATAGAGTGTCCAAAGTCCATGAGACGGACTCCCTGCTTACTTTGTACGTTCTGCTTCTCTGATTCTTCCCGAGGGTTTAAGGGTGATAGAAGCAAGTGCCCTTACCACCTCTTCCATTATTGCTTTGGACGGGGGAGGGGAGGCTGAAGGATCTCTCGTTCCTAGTCCATTTCGTACGATATTTTCATTACACAGCCTCAGTATGACACTCTCCATGTTTTTCACCCTTTCGAAGGCCTCTTCTCTGAAGGTAATTGCTTATTAGCTTCTTATTAGAAACCTTCTTATTTTATGCGCATCGTCCATTACATTTTCGGCCTATTGGTTAACTTGTACATTGGTTGACATCAGCTCCTGGGTTGCTGGTGTTATTTTTTCATTTTCCCTAGTTTCGGTTGCTTCTTTGGGTTCGTTATTTCCTTCTCTTTCTTTTTCCTTTGCTAATTCTTGCTCAGAGTCTGCCTCTTATGAGTCTTGGTACTCTTTTGCTTGATTTCCTAATCTGGTTCGTTTCCTGGCGCCGGTGACATCGGCCCAACCGACAAGAAGTCTCCAAAAAAAAAATTCCTTGGTATATAGGTCCAAAAAGGGATAAGGTACAATATAAAACCAGGATAATTGAGGATTTTTAAGGATTAATACCGAAAATTTAGTAAAAACTATAACCCGTGGCCGGGATAGGTTGTCGGCCTCTTTTTCGCGAGGCTTGAAGAATTACTGACACGCCCCCAACTTTTAATTTCGAAAAATTTTGTGTTTATCACGGCCTTTTTGGCAATGTTTTGATGCGAATGTATAACTTTTGTCGGCGCGGAGGTGATCAAAAAAAAAATTCGAAAAAAGTGTGAAAATAAGAAAGATGCTGCGAGTTGAAATAGTACGGGTCGCTGGTGCACCACCGGTCGATGTGTTCGATCGTTCGGCCGGTCCCTTGGAAATGGGGTGAAATTTTTTCGCTCCGATTTCAGATATTTTTTAAAATTCGGGTAGGTGGGGGTGTGATTAGTAGATATTAGTAATAAATATTCGCAAAAAAATGGAAAATAACCCGTGTATTGCCGAAAAAGTGAAAAAATTAAATTTTTAATTTTGGGGTAAAAAAACATAATAAACGTTGGCTTGGCCAGAACTGCGAGCATCAAAATACCTACCCTCCGATGCTCCGCATCTCCGGGCGGTTTTTCGTGCTCCGAGCCGCTACGCGGCAGGGCTAAAGGAACTAGAAGGCGCCACTGATCAAGAAAACCGGAGTTAAGGCAATCGGGATCTTAGTCGGGTATAAATACGAGTGCTAGCCGGGCATCACTGCAGTTATCCTCGTACGCTCAAGATGGTAACACGTGGTGCGATAAACAGCAGCTCAGACCTCGCTCTTCTATTAAATCGCGACGACGCAATTACGGTGAACATTCTCCAGCAGTTAAAATTAATCACATCCAACAAACGATGCCGCAAGAGCTCTTGCAGGAAAGCTTGTAAACTACTGAAAAGCAAGCGTTACTGGTTACAACATTGTTTTAGATGTCCAAGATGTAGGACGGAACACTCGCTTTGCATTAATACTTTCTTCGAGCACATAAAAATGCCGGCTATGGATGTGTTCCAGGTTTTATGGACGTGGGCATGCCAGACTCGTTCAGGGGTAGCCAGCGAAATCACCGGAATACATAGAAAAACAATTTACCGGTTGTACAAGGAATTCCGGAAGTTGTGCAGCTGGAAACTTCAGAATACCCCGGAATCACTCACCATCGGAGGGCCAGGCCGGATCGTGCAGATTGACTAGAGCGTCATCACAAAGCGCAAATATGGGGTCGGTAGAATTCCAACCCGCTCGCAGCAGTGGGTTGTTGGAATGTATTGCACCACCGAGAAGCGCGGCATCGTGCAATACGTGCCCGCTAGGGATGCCGCAACGCTGCGGGCACTCATCCTGCTCTTCGTCCGACCTGGCACCGAAATATGGACCGATTGTTGGGGGGGTTATAATGGATTGAGTACCCTGGACGGTGCGTCACCCTATACACATCGAACGGTGAACCATAGCAAGAATTTTGTTAACCCAATATCGGGTGTTTGTACCAACGGCGTGGAGGGATATTGGTGCAAGATGAAGATGTTTTGTCGCAAACTGGGTGTGCTACAATCCGCCCTACTTCCTGGCCATCTCGACCACTTCATGTGGACGTGCTTGTACGGACGCTCAAGGGACGACCGTTTTTTTAACATGTTGGAGCTTATTGCCGAGCGATATCCGGTGTAACCGTAAATGCGTCGTCGCATTAATAAAAAACGGTTCTTTTTAGAACCACAAATATTGTTAGAATGTGGTCTCTATAAAAAATCTGCGAAAAACAAAAAAAAATTGAAAAATAGTAAAATTTCATCGAAGTTACTACCACGGGAGACGTGTTGAAAGTGGCGGTCCGCAACCTTTACCTTTACCTGATATGTATTTGATGGAGCATCCCGGCGTAGCCGGCCTTCTCCTTCATCTGAAAAGATACATTAGTGACGTTGGAAGTTTTAGAGACCGGTGGGTCTCTGGGAATTGGCGCTTGGCGGTCTGTCTGGTAAAAACCTGGTTTGTGACTGTGGGTATGGATATGTGAAAAGAAAGTTTTTGCGTTTATCGTTATAGTAGAGTCCCTAATTCGAAGAAAGAAATTGTGGAATTTCTATTGATGACCCCGAAGTGAGTGGCTTCTACTTGGAACTAGTTAGAATTGGCAACTAGTGAAATTTTAGTGATGCTATGGGGGGTGATTTATCGGAGCTTGTGGAAATTGGTCAGAAAATTACACAAATCTAGTGAATAAATTCACTTTCGAAGAAGTTTGTGTAGCTTAGGCCTGTGAACCTACATTAATCTGTATGATGGTGGGTTTTGGTCAGGTGTTGTCCATGGTCAGAAGTGACTTGGGACGGGGAATGAGGAAGTCGTCAGTATTGTATTGACCTAGTTGGATTACTAGTGGGTTTTCCGAAAATTTGGATTTGTTGTAGAGGTTGGTGGCATGTTTGCGATTTAGGGTGCTAATGAGATCGAGTTTGGCATCCGCATGAAGTCGTCTGTTAGTGACGTAGTAGGGGGCGTTGAAATTGGCTCGAAGATTTTTGTTTTGAATGACTTGAAGTTTGTTTATGACCCTGGGGGGTGCGTAGCCCCAGACAGGGGAGGCATAAATCATTGTTGGGCGGATTATGGCTTTGTAAAGTCGTAGTTTATTAGCGGAGGACATGATGCTGTCTTTGTTCATGAGGGCGAACAGTTTATTGAAAAGGGCTTTGGCTTTACCGGCTACGGCGGTGGTGTGGGCGTTCCAAGTGAGACGTCGGTCTATGGTAATTCCTAGGTACTTGACCTTGGTTTTCCATGGGATTTGCTCCTCAAACATCCAGACACTGGAGTTGTGAGGCTTGCAACGATTTCGAAACATGATCGCGGAACTTTTGCTCGAGTTAACCTCGATGCGCCAAGTTTCGTACCACCTTTCTAGGTCGTTGATCGCCTCCTGGAGGCGGGTAGTGGCTATTTCCGGGTGGATTGAGGACGTGTATATCGCAGTGTCATCTGCGTAAAGTGAGATTTTTGTTGCGGGATCTGAAGGGGTTGGAATATCGCTCATGAAGATGTTAAACAGTGAAGCTGCAAGGATTGAGCCTTGGGGGACCCCGGAGGTGATGGGGCGCTCTGTGGATCTGGTGTTCATGAGTTTGACTTGAAGTTTTCTGTCCTGGAGGTAGGAGGCAATAAGACGAACTAGTGGGAGTTGAATTTTAGCGTGAAGCATTTTGAACAGGAGGGCTTCATGCCAGACCTTATCGAAAGCTTTCGATACGTCGAGTAGCACTAGGCCGGTGAATTCTTTTTTGTTGAGTGCCTGCGTGACGTGCTCAACTAGTCGGAGGGCTTGGTGGGTCGTGCTGTGTCCTGCACGAAAGCCGAATTGTTCGTTTTGAATAATACTGTTATCGAACATGGCTTCTTGGAGACGGGTGAGAATGACTTTTTCAACTACTTTTCCGATTGAAGAGAGCAGGCTGATTGGTCTATAACTTTTAGGACATTTGAGATTTTGGCCGGGTTTGGGGATTACCACTACATCGGCGGTTTTCCAAATTTGTGGGTAGTAGTTGAGTCGAAAGCATGCGTTAATTATGCCGGTGATGGCAACTTTGGCTTTTTGTGGGAGTTCTTTGAGGGCGGTGTTGGTGATACCATCGGGACCTGGGGCTTTTCTCTTTTTGAGACGTTTGATGGCAATGGTGACCTCCGTAAGGGAGGCGGGGCTGATGTGTGTGTCGTCGGTTGTGTTTAGGGTTGTGGTGACGAAGTTTGCGACCGAATTGATATGGTCTTGGTCTAATCTAGTGGTATTGGGGGAGCATTGCGCTTGAAGGCTGTCGGCGAAGACTTCAGCCTTTTCAAGATCGCTTCTGGCAGTGGTGCCGTCGGGGCGGGTGAGAATTGGGATGGTGGCTTTCTTTTTCCCTTGGAGGGCGGCGGCCATGCGCCAGACGGACATGTCTTTAAAGGAAAGGGAGTTGATGGTGTCTAACCATTCATTGTCGTGAAACTCTTTGACCTTGTCATCGACTTGTTCTTTAAGGCGGTTGTATGCCCTTTGGTCGTCGGGGTTGCGGGTTCGCCGGGCGAGTTTCCTCGCTCGGTTTTTGGTTCTGATAAGGTCTTTTAGGGAGGGGGTGAGTTTGTCTCTGGCGTCTGTGGCGTTGACTTCATGTGAAGCCTTGTCCACGGAATCTTTGATGTTGTTTTGAAATTTGGCAATGAATTGGTCTAGGTCAGTGGGGGACTCGAAATAAGGGATTGGTCCGATATTTTCTGAGAGAGTGTCTTTGAAAGAAGTCCAGTCTGTTTTCGTTCGGGTGGGAGGGCCCTTCGGGGGTACCACTGGTCCGAGTGTCAGTAGGACCGGGTAGTGGTCGGAGTTTAGCTCTTCGCTAGTGGTGATGTCGTATTGGAGTTGTACGTCTTTGAAAATGGCTAAGTCCAGGACGGACGGCGTACCTGCAGGAGAGTAGTGGGTGGGGGCGGTGGGAGCGACGATCACGAAGTCCAGCTCGTTTGCTAGTGAAAGAAGGTCACGTCCTACATGGTTTGTGTATCTACACCACCAGTTGGAGTGCTTAGCATTAAGATCGCCGGCGATGATCTTCGCGTCGGGGCCTTCGAGAAGGGTTTCAAGGTCCTCTTTGAGGATGTGTGTATTAGGGCGATTGTAAACGGAGGAGAGTTGCAACCAACCGTGATGTGCGGTGTGGATGCTCACCGTGGTGACTTCAAGGTACTCTAGGTCTGGGGTCGGAATTGCGACGTGTTCTATGGATGATTTTACATAAATTGCGGTTCCGCCTCCGCGTCCGTCGCGGTCGTTCCTATAAAGTGAATAGCAAGGGAGTTTTGCCAGTTGGCCAGCTCTGAAGTGGGTTTCGTTGACCAAGATTACGTCAAGGTCGTGGTCGTGCGCGAACGCGAGAAGTTCATTTCGTTTGGCTGAAAGGCCGTTGGCGTTCCAAAAAGCCGTCTGCAAAGTGGTGGGTTGAAATCTGGGTTTAGACATTAACGGGTGCGGTGTTAGTGGCTTTGAAGTTTGTGATTGATTCGACAATGCTAATGAGCTCTGCGCTGGCATTGTGATTGCAGAGTTGTTCAAAGATTGCTCTTAATTGTCGGGGGGGGATCCCATCGTAGAAGGTGGTGGGCGTGGGCGTGGCATGTGGTGTAGGGGTGCGCGATTATGGAATTTCATAATCGATTATCGATTATAAAAAATAATCGATTTTTTTCGATTAATCGATTATTAAAACTAATCGATTATTCATAATCGACTATGAGTTCATAATCGATTATGAACTCGTAATCGATTATGAACTTGTAATCGATTATGAACTCATAATCGATTATGGACTCATAATCGATTATGAACCCATAATCGATTATGAATTCATAATCGATTATGGACTCATAATCGATTATGAACCCATAATCGATTATGAATTCATAATCGATTATGAATTCATAATCGATTATGGACTCATAATCGATTATGAACTCATAGTCGATTATGAACTCATAGTCGATTATGAACTCATAGTCGATTATGAACTTATAACTATAATAGGTAGGGCTATTAAGGGTTACTAAATTACTATATAATTTATTATTTTGCTAATTGTGTTACGGTGGTGCTAATAAGAAGTGTTGTTAAGCACCAGTTGATAACACATTACGGTCCGGTATCAATATGTAATAACTTACCTGCGTAGCCGATTATAATGTTACTTACAGGTGTGTTGATGAGAATTTACGACTCCTTCATAAAAACGCTGATTAAATCTGAAGTACCAAATATTTTGTTTTTAAATTTTAACTGAATGTTACTATTGTATTATGCATTATGTAATTAATTTATTGTTAACAATAATCCATCTAAAAGGCTTCTAATTAAAATTCATTTTGTAAAAGTATACACTTTCACTCAAAATATCGGACAAATAATTTAAATCCATATTGATGAAAAAGGGTTGCAATCTTTAATTGAAAAGCAAAAAAATATTTTTTAAAAACTATCAAATTTATAAACAAAAATACCTAAAAGTTGAATGGCAAATCCATATTTTGAATCCAAATATGGATTTGCCATTTTGAATCCAAATATGGATTTGCCATTCAACTTTTAGGTATTTTTGTTTATAAATTTGATAGTTTTTAAAAAATATTTTTTTGCTTTTCAATTAAAGATTGCAACCCTTTTTCATCAATATGGATTTAAATTATTTGTCCGATATTTTGAGTGAAAGTGTATACTTTTACAAAATGAATTTTAATTAGAAGCCTTTTAGATGGATTATTGTTAACAATAAATTAATTACATAATGCATAATACAATAGTAACATTCAGTTAAAATTTAAAAACAAAATATTTGGTACTTCAGATTTAATCAGCGTTTTTATGAAGGAGTCGTAAATTCTCATCAACACACCTGTAAGTAACATTATAATCGGCTACGCAGGTAAGTTATTACAGATTGATACCGGACCGTAATGTGTTATCAACTGGTGCTTAACAACACTTCTTATTAGCACCACCGTAACACAATTAGCAAAATAATAAATTATATAGTAATTTAGTAACCCTTAATAGCCCTACCTATTATAGTTATAAGTTCATAATCGACTATGAGTTCATAATCGACTATGAGTTCATAATCGACTATGAGTTCATAATCGACTATGAGTTCATAATCGATTATGAGTCCATAATCGATTATGAATTCATAATCGATTATGAATTCATAATCGATTATGGGTTCATAATCGATTATGAGTCCATAATCGATTATGAATTCATAATCGATTATGGGTTCATAATCGATTACGAGTTCATAATCGATTATGAACTCATAGTCGATTATGAATAACCGATTATTTCAATAATCGATTAATCGATTATTATAAAATATCATAATCGATTATGAAATAATCGATTATTCGAATTACGTAATCGATTAATCGATTATATGCGCACCCCTAATGTGGTGCTTCCCTGTGAGGGGCATGCCGGCTAGCGATTCCTAGATAAGATGGTCGACTGGGACCTTGGGAGGAGGGGTAATTGTAAGTGGGGCGGCCGGCGAAGCGGGAAGCTGCTTCACGGGCTGAAAGTTCTCGTCTCTTTGGTTTGGGGAATTGAACGCAACCTTTGTAGTTTGCGGGGTGATTTCCTCCGCAATTAGCGCAGGTGGCCGGATCCTCACGGATTTTTTGGCAACTGGAGGTCATATGGTCCCCTGCGCATTTGACGCATTTGGGGGGGGCGCGGCAGAGGGTTTGGGCATGCCCGAACCGTTGACAACGGTGGCATTGACCGACCTCTGTACGTTTGTGGGGAGTTTCAGTGCGGGTGTTTATTGACAGGACCGAAGTCATGTCGAAAATTCTCTTAGCATCTGTATTGTGGGTTAAATGGACAAGGTACAGTGGCATGAGTTTTTTGTCGCGACCTTGGGGCATCTGAAAAACGGACTGAATTTCGAATTGTTGCGATTCGAGGTCTTCCTTGACCTCGGCGGCGGTGATGGTGATCGGAAGACCACGGATGACCACTTTGAGTGGTTTATCTTGGGGGAGGGAGAATGAGTGGGAGGGGAGGTTCTTTTCCTCGAGAAGGCGACTGAGGGTGCGGTAATCGGTCTCAGTGGCTGGCTGGATGGAGATGCCATCCACGAGAGTGCGAATTTTTGTAGTGGCGATTTTACGGTCTTTGAGCAATTGGTTAACAGCTGGCCACTTGTCCTTTGTACGAAGGACAATTGGGGGGATTCGGCTGAAGGAAGAGTACGTGGTGCGGTCTGGGTGTGAAGCACTCTGGGTGTCTGGTTGAGGGACGTTAGTCTGAGTTTGGGGGACGATTTCCATATCTTCATCGTTTGGTACGTCAGGGGTGTCAGTCGGGGGGTCATCCACCTGGAGACAGGCGAACCTGTTTTTGGTGGCTGGCCCAGAATAGTCACTGTCATTGCTGACGTTGGAGCGGCCACGTTTTAGGTTTCGGTCGTTTGGGGTGACAAAGGTGTCACCGCCGGTGGAGGTAGAGGGTTGAGTGTCCATTACCTCTGATGGAGGTTGGGCGGAGGAGAGGGTTTTCGCAGCTTTAGATTCAGAAAGCGAGCGTCGCGGCTTAGGAACAGCCGATTCCATAAGGGGGCGCGGTGGGACTTTCTTTGTGGTCGTGGCAGGTTTGGATGTCTTGGGCAAGGTATTGACTACCTTTTTGGTGGAGGAGGTGGTCGATAGGGGGGGATGGGGGTCTTCCCCTTCCTTTTCCCTGTGATTGGGAGTTGGGAAGGAATGAGGTTAATTTATCAGTGAGGTCTTTGATTTGTTTGGCTTGTTCATCGATTTTAGCTTGTAGAGCGCGGTTTTGGGCTTTCATTTCCTCAAACATCTCGCGGAAGGAGGGATTGTCTTGGGTCATGTCAGTAACATTCGTCATTTTGTCAATAATTAAATGTTACAGTTAATTAAAAATTTAGTTATGATGGAAAATCTGTAAAATATTTAAAATGTTGTGAGGCAACCTTAAATTTATCTACTTGGTCTTGATTTTAACTGAATGCAAAAGAATTTGCTGACTTGAAATAGTTTATCTAAATGCACTTGAACTTGAAAAGAATTTGATGAATGAAATAAATTTTAATCTGAATGAACTTGAAAAGAATTTGATGATTTGAAAATATTACGTTATGTTGCGATAATATTATCTGAAAATAACCTAGGTTAATAAAAGTTTACTGACCTGATTATGTACACTGCTGTACATCGGCTGATTATTTCGAAGGGGGAAGGGGCAAAAGAACGCGCGATCTTATTAATGTGACGTAGCAAGCTACGTCACTTAACAGATGGTTTCTATTTTTGCCGGGAAAACTGGGAGGGTCACTTATAAGCGTTTTTAAACGCTTTGTCGGCGAAATTTAAATAGATAAGGAACTTGAGGTGTCACTATTCACTTCTATTTTAAATTACGTTGAGAGAACAGCAATGAAAATTGCTATTTGAACTTAATTCGTGAAAATTAAAGAGCGCCTTTACCTTTACCTTTACCTGATATGTATTTGATGGAGCATCCCGGCATGGCCGGCCTTCTCCTTCATCTGAAAGAATACATTAATGACATTGGAAGTTGTAGAGACCGGTGGGTCTCTGGGAATTGGCGCTTGGCGGACTGACTGGTTAGAAACCTGGGCTGTGACTGTGAATATGAGATATGTGAAGAAAAAGAAATTTTTACGTTTGCCGATATAGTAGAGTCCCTAATTCGAAGAAAGAAATTATAATTTCTATTGATGACCTCGAAGTGAGTGGCTTCTACTTGGAACTAGTCAGAATTGGCGACTAGTGGGATTGTAGTGATACTATGGGGGGTGATTTATCGAAGCTTGTGGAAATTGATCGAAAAATTACACAAATCTAGTGAATAAATTCACTTTCGAAGAGAATTTGTGTAAGTTAAACCTGTGAACATACATTAGTCTGTGTGGGGGTGAGTTATGGTCAGGAGTTGTCCGTGGTCAGGAGTGATTTGGGACGGGGAATGAAGAAGTCGGCTGGGTTGTATTGACCTAGTTGATTTACTAGTGGGTTTTCTGAGAATTTGGATTTGTTGTAGAGATTGGTGGCATGTTTACGATTAAGAGTGTTAATGAGGTCTAGTTTGGCGTCTGCATGTAGTCGCCTGTTAGTGACGTAATAGGGGGCGCTGAAAATAGCTCGGAGATTTTTGTTTTGGATGACTTGAAGTTTATTTATGGCCCTGGGGCGTGCATATCCCCAGACAGGGGAGGCATAAATCATTGTTGGGCGGATTATGGCTTTGTATAATCTTAGTTTGTTAGCGGGGGACATGGTACTTTTTGCGTTCATGAGGACGAACAATCTATTGAAGAGGCATTTGGCTTTACCGGTTGCGGAGGAAATGTGAGCGTCCCATTTGAGGCGCCGGTCCATGGTAATGCCAAGGTACTTGACCTTGGTTTTCCAGGGGATTTGCTCCTCAAACATCCAGACACTGGAGTTGTGAGGCTTGCAACGATTTCGAAACATGATCGCGGAACTTTTGCTCGAGTTAACCTCGATGCGCCAAGTTTCGTACCACCTTCCGAGATCGGTGATCGCCTCCTGGAGGCGGGTTGTGGCTATGTCCGGGTGGATTGAGGATGTGTATATTGCAGTGTCATCTGCATATAGTGAAATTTTTGTTGCGGGATCTAAGGGGGTTGGAATGTCGCTCATGAAGATGTTAAACAGTGAAGCTGCAAGGATCGATCCCTGGGGGACCCCGGAGGTGATGGGGCGCTTTGTGGATCTGGTGTTCATGAGTTTGACTTGGAGATTTCTGTCGTGAAGGTAGGAGGCAATAAGTCGGACTAGTGGAATTTGAATTTTGGATTGAAGCATTTTGAACAGGAGGCCTTCGTGCCAGACCTTATCGAAAGCTTTCGATACGTCGAGTAGCACTAGGCCGGTGAATTCTTTTTTGTTGAGTGCCTGCGTGACGTGCTCAACTAATCGGAGGGCTTGGTGGGTCGTGCTGTGTCCAGCACGGAAGCCGAATTGTTCGTTTTGAATAATACTGTTATCGAACATGGCTTCTTGGAGACGGGTGAGAATGACTTTTTCAACTACTTTTCCGATGGAAGGGAGCAGGCTGATTGGTCTATAGCTTTTCGGAAGTTTGAGATTTTGACCGGGTTTGGGGATTACCACTACGTCAGCGGTTTTCCATATTTGTGGGTAGTAGTTGAGTCGAAAACATGCGTTAATTATGCCGGTGATGGCAACTTTGGCTTTTTGGGGGAGTTCTTTGAGGGCGGTATTGGTGATGCCATCGGGACCTGGGGCTTTCCTCTTTTTGAGGCGTTTAATGGCAATGGTGACCTCCGGAAGAGAGGCGGGGGTGATATGTGTGTCATCGGAGGTGTTTAGGGTGGTGGTGACATAATTTTCGACCGAATTGATATGGTCTTGGTCTAATCTTGTGGTGTTGGGGGAGCATTGAGCTTGGAGGCTGTCGGCGAAGATTTCAGCCTTTTCAAGATCGCTCCGGGCAATAGTGCCGTCAGGGCGGGAGAGAATTGGGATGGTGACTTTCTTTTTCCCCTGGAGGGCGGCGGCCATGCGCCATGCGGACATGTCTTTAAATGATAGGGAGTTAATGGTGTCTAACCATTCATTGTCATGAAATTCTTTGACTTTAACGTCTACTTGCTCTTTGAGCCGGTTGTATGACCTTTGGTCATCAGGGTTGCGAGTTCGCCGGGCGAGTTTCCTCGCTCGGTTTTTGGCTCTGATAAGATCTTTGAGGGAGGGAGTGAGTTTGTCTCTGACGTCCGTGGTGTTGACTTCAAATGAAGTTTCGTCAACGGATTTTTTGATGTTGTCTTGGAAATTGGCAATGAATTGGTCTAGGTCAGTGGGGGACTCAAAGAATGGGATTGGTCCAAGGTTTTTTGACAGAGTGTCTTTGAAAGAGGTCCAGTCTGTTGTCGTTCTCGTGGGAGGGCCTTTTGGGGGTAACAGCGGTCCAAGTGTCAGGAGGACCGGGTAGTGATCTGAGTTTAGTTCTTCGCTGGTGGAGATGTCGTATTGGAGTTGTACGTCTTTGAAAATGGCTATGTCCAGAATGGACGGCGTACCTGCGTTAGAAAAGTGGGTGGGGGAGGTGGGAGCGATGATCGCGAAGTCCAGCTCATTTGCTAGTGAAAGAAGGTCACGTCCTACATGGTTTGTGTGTTTACACAACCAGTTGGAGTGTTTAGCATTGAAATCGCCGGCGATGATCTTCGCGTCGGGGCCTTCGAGGAGGGTTTCTAGGTCCTCTTTGAGGATGCGTTGCTGAGGGCGATTATAGACGGAGGAGATTTGCAACCAACCGTGATGTGCGGTGTGGATGCTCACCGTGGTGACTTCAAGGTACTCTAGGTCGGGGGTCGGTATTGCGACGTGTTCGATGGATGATTTTACGTAAATTGCGGTTCCGCCGCCGCGTCCGTCACGGTCATTCCTATAAAGTGAATAGCAAGGGAGTTTTGCCAGTTGGCCAGCTCTGAAGTGGGTTTCGTTGACCAAGATTACGTCAAGGTCGTGATCGTGCGCGAACGCGAGAAGTTCATTTCGTTTGGCTGAAAGGCCGTTGGCGTTCCAAAAAGCCGTCTGCAAAGTGGTGGGTTGGAATCTGGGTTTAGACATTAACGGGTGTGATATTAGTGGCTTTGGCGTTCATGATTATTTCAATATTGCGGACGAGTTCGGCATTGGCATTGAAATTACGAAGTTGTTCAAAAATTGCTTTTGTTTGTCGGGAGGGAGTCTCATCGTAGGAGGTGGTGGGCGTGGGGGTGGCGTGAGTTGCTTCCCTGTGAGGGGCATGCCGACTAGCGACTCCCAGATAGGAAGGTCGATTGGGGCCTTGGGAGGAGGGGTAATTGTAAGTGGGGCGGTCAGCGAAGCGGGAAGCTGCTTCGCGGGCTGAAAGTTCTCGCCTCTTGGGCTTAGGGAACGAAACGCAACCTTTGTAGTTTGCGGGGTGGTTTCCTGTGCAGTTAGCGCAGGTGGCTGGGTCTTCACGGATTTTTTGACAAGCCGGAGTGAGGTGATCCCCTGCGCATTTAACGCATTTGGGTGGGGCGCGGCAGAGGGTTTGGGCGTGCCCGAACCGTTGGCAACGGTGGCATTGACCGACCTCTGTACGTTTGTGGGGGGTTTCGGTGCGGGTATTTATGGACAGGACCGATGTCATGTCAAAAATTCTCTTGCCATCTGAGTTGTGGGTTAGATGGACAAGGTATAATGGCATAGGTTTTTTGTCGCGACCTTGGCGCATCTGAAAAACTGACTGAATTTCAAAGCCCTGTTCTACAAGGTCTTCTTTAACTTCTGCAGCAGTGATAGTGATTGGGAGCCCTCGAATGACCACTTTTAGTGGTTTGTCCTGAGGGAGAGAGAAAGAGTGTGAGGGGAGGGATTTTTCCTCAAGTAAGCGGCTGAGGGCCCGGTAATCGGTCTCGGTGGCCGGCTGAATTGAGATGCCGTCCACGAGCGTGCGGATTTTAGTGGTGGCAATTTTTCGGTCACGAATCATTTTATTGATGGCCGGCCAGTTGTCCTTTGTACGGAGGACAATTGGGGGGATTCGGCTGGAGGAGGAGTATGTGGTGCGGTCTGGGTGTGAAGCACCCTGGGTGTCGGGTTGGGAGTCGGTGACTTCCATACCGTCATCGTCGCGCTCGGTTTGGGTGTCGGTCGGGGGTTCCTCTACGTCCAAACAGGCGAACCTGTTCTTGGTAGCGGGTTCAGAGGTTTGGCTGTCGCTACTTAAGTTGGAGCGGGCCCGTTTTAGGGTGTTTTTGTCTTTTGGAAAGACGAAATTATCTCCACCGGTGGAGGTGGAGGTGGAAGCTTGGGCTTCGGGAGTCGATGATGGAATTTTAGAAATGCGGGGGGATGTTCGGGGGATGATCGCAGGCTTGACTGCTGGAGTCGATAGCCGGGGTTTCGGGATGGCCGTTGCCATCAGGGGTTTGAGTAGGGCGGGCTTTTTTGGCTCTTTGGGTTTAGCTTCTGCTTTTTTGACAGCAGGGGTGGTCGGAAGAGGGGGGAAGGCGGTCTTGTCCTTCTTTTTCCCTGAAGGGGCAGTCGGGCGAGGTTGGGCAACCGGGGGTGGTCTTACGACCGAAGGTGGTTGTACGACCTTGGGTGGTTGGAGGGCGAGAACGAGTGAGGCGACTTTGTCAGTGAGATCTTTGATTTGTTTGGATTGGTCATCGAGTTTTTTGGATTGGTCATTGAATCGGGCTTTCAAATCGCGGTTTTCGGCTTTCAAATGGTCAACAAGTTCACGAAGGAAAGTGTTGTCTTGGGACATGTCGGTAACATTCGTCATTTTACAAATAATTCAAGTAATAAAAATAAAAATTTTTAAAATTAAATTATGTTGCGAAATCTAAATTGATAAAATTAAATTTGAATTAATTTATGTCTGTGAAGCAGCTGATTTTAATGAGTGCAAGTTTAATTTTTAAGTCTGAAAATTAAATTTAGTGTTGTGAATCAACCTTTATTTAAATCTAAATGAACTTGAAAAATTTAAAAGGAAAAGGAATTTGTTGGTTGACAAAATTTTTGTTAGGTTGCGATAAAATATAATCTGTAAGAAATCTAGGTCAAGTTCAGTTCACTAACCTTTGTTGCGTATACTACAGAATACGTCGCCTGATGTCTTGAAGGGGGTAGGGGGCAACAGAGCGCGCAACCGTTTGCTAATTGTGACGTAGCAAACTACGTCACTTAGCAAATGGCGGGATCTTTTTGCCGGGAAACTGGGAGGAACACTTAAAAGCGTGTTTAAACGCTTTGTCGACGAAATTTAAATAGAATTGGAGCTTGATGTAACACTTTCACTTCTATATTAAATTATCGTTTAGACAACAGTAATGAAAATTACTTTTTGAACTTAATTCGTGAAAATTAAAGAGCGCAAAAATTGACGTGCGGTGTAGTCTAGTTGCGCGGACCGTCAACAAAATGAGTGAGATTCCGGTGAGATTCCACCCGCGCGTCAGTGATACATGGTAAAATGAACGATTTTCAAAGTCGATTTTCTCTATCAAATATTGGTTTATCCTGCTATAGGAATGTTATCATTGACTTTTAACAATATTAAACTATCCGAAAGTCACTAAAAAATATTGAAATTCGATGTTGGATAAAAGTCACCCTTCCCTTTCAAGTTCAAACCAATGGCATTTTGATTTTGAAAATTCCACGTAGGGCGATGGACATTAAAGTCTCCCCCTAAGATGACATTGGGATATGCGTCCATAATGTCAATTATGTCGGCATCGTTGAGTGGGGTGTTTGATAAGTTGTTCCTACAATAAAAGAAGGGAAAGAGTTAATACGAAGAATGATTACCTCCACAATGGTTGCTTTGGTTTCTTCACTGGTTGATCATAAAGCAGCGTCTACTGCATTATGTACGAACGTTTTTATAGGCAGATCCGGCTTAAGAATATTTTTAACTATGGGCTAATGGAATTACTAATGAAAAAAGAATTGCGCCCATCACGACCGGCGAATTTCATCTAGTCGATTATTAAGTACCGACTTTATAACATCTACATAAAGTAATTTAAGCTCTGGGCTGCAGCCCACTCATCTGCCCACCCCCTTGAACCGGGCATTTTCATAGGTGACAAACAATGTATATCTCTTACTGGATTGCTGATAAAACCAGGGATGGAAAATAAATCAGATTGTAATATTTGATAATTATAATATACTATAATATAATATGCTGGTATAATAATAAGCATTTTACTATTATACTGGTAGTATAATGTGGTTTGAAGTTCATTAAGTTAGTCGGTTTAACCAACTGCTCTTTTTACTTATCAATAATAAGTATTAAGTAAACCATTTTAGGCTTGTTGAAGTTTGAAGTTCTATTGGAGTCACCAACGTAGCATGATATATGTAGAAAAATATATTTTCCATCTGGATTTGAAATTTTGAATCCCCTGGTTTACAAACCGTAAATACACACGCTAAACCAACTATGCTATCGAATTGATTGATTTTATATTTGTTTCTAAATTTGTTATTAATTCTGGGATCGGCATTATAGATAATACAAATTAAATACAATGTTGAGAAAAGTATTTTATTGTACATGCGTACGTCAATCAAATAATTTTTTATTAAACAAGCGTACACTGGTACGTACTAATTTATTATAATTTCTGAGTAAACAAAAGTCCCAAGGTGCCACAATTAAAACTTCAAAGGTGCCGAACTTGACAATTGATTGTCCTTCGCGAAGAACAATAATATGACGAAGGTGTTACAATATGATTTTACATGAACATAAATTTTATAATGCAATTAATTTAGAACCTTTAACACTACTAAGTACGCAAATATTTGTTAATTTTAACTTTGATCAAAAAATCAATAATCAATAAAAAAGAATAATTGTCTATTATGCATTACCTTATCTTCATCAGCACTGGATTACCAGGGCACAGCCCTATACCTCTTTCATCGGGCTGATTTTAACCAGGAATGCCGGTGTTGATAAATTTGGGACTGTGCCCTTGTGGTGCCCATTATATCCCGGAATAATCACTTACTGTCCTAGTACCAAATATTCAGTAATGGTCATATTATTTGCCTGCGCTTGATCTTTTCTTTACTAAAAAACGTCCTCTCGGAACCCTGAGCTTCTTACCAAATTCTTCATCTGAAGTTGAAATTTTTTATGAAGAGTGAAAATTATGTTTTTCGGCAGAATATTTTTAAACAAATTTCTATTTCAGCTATATTGTTGTCATACTACAACTCATTAAAAAAATTAAGAACACTTAAAATATTTTAACAACATCCTCGAAATCATGAAAAGAAGAGTTTCCTAAAAATGGTTAGGGGGTTCTGATTTTTGGATATGTTTTAAGGTTTGGGGTCCTAATAAAAACTCTGAGTTGGCGACCTCGGCGACCGTCCAGAAGTGCCGCCATTTAAAAAAAATGGCGAAAACAAAATATTTCTTCGCAATATTTCCTTACCAGTTAACTTTAGAACGAAAATGACTTCTATAAATCTTATAATAATAAATGCGCTCATTTCATTGAAACATGGCAACCTCTCATGAGGTGTTTACAATCCGTTTTAAGATTACTCCTCATCCAATTTCTACATTTACAATAATTACAAACTACAAACTAGCGTGAGATTTAGTTTCTAGCAATTTAGTGATCTAGTGTTCTTCCATCTCGTCCTGTCGCCACATTTCTCTCTCCAGTTTCTTATCCCCATTCTCTCCAAATCCTCTTCTACCCCATCAATCCATCTCATTCTGGGTCTACCCCTCTCCCTCTCTTCCATTGGTCTCCACCTTGATACACTTCTTATTGCGCTGTCGTTGTCTCTTCTTTCCAGGTGTCCCAACTATCTCAACCTCTGCGACTTGATAAACCTCACAATATCCTCGCCATTAATTTTTTCCACTAATTCACTGTTTGTTCTTCTACAGCTACCGTGAATGAAAAATTGAACGATTTTGAAATTTAATAAGTCACAGTTATTTTTATTTTCTTTCAATAATTTTATTTAATATGTTGTCCTTGATTCCTGTACACTTGAAGACAACGTTTTGGCCACGATTTTAGCGATCGTTGTATCATTTCCAGAGGAATGTTTTCTATCTCACGTTTTATTAGTTTTTTTAGCTGTTTAAGGGTTGTAACTTTTGACTTATTTAACTGAGATTTTAAATAGCCCCACAAAAAATAATCACATATATCCGGCGTCCATATATCCGGATGAATAAAAGATACGCCGTTCTGTTCAAGAAAATTTAAAGTCTTCTTAGAAGCGTAAGCTGGTGCCGAGTCTTGGTGAAATATCCAATCACCAGCAGGATATAATCTTTTTGCGTCAGTCAAAAGTGGCTTCAAACAATTCTTAATGTAATATTCCGAGTTAATTTTAGCACCAGGCTCAACAAATATTGGCGTTGTGGTTCCATAATTCGATATTCCCATGAACACCATAACTCCCTTCGGATGGGACTGTTTTGTGAATACGTCCAATTCTTTTGCCGATTGCTCACGTCTCAAGTACTGAACTTTTCGTTGGCCATCAGCATTTGTTAGATGGAACCATGCTTCATCGACAGTGATGTATTTTTGCCATTTATCACAATTTAGTAAGTGATACAATCCTAGTGAGCGCTGGTGCCGTTTAATAATTGTTTCTTCAGAAATATGATGTCTCCTTGGTTTCTTCATTAATTTCAGGTTTAATTTTTTATTTAGATTATACCGAATGATATATTCAGATGTTTTGAAATGATTAGCCATATGTTGTAGTGTCGGAGGATTCGTTTTTAATGCCATTTTCTTTAAATTCGATAATTGTCGATTTGTCAGAGTTGGCTTCTTTCCGCTGCCTTTCTTCCGGATTTTGGATTTAAGTTCTGGGATTCCATTTTTTTTGTAGTTAGAGAGTGTACCTTTCGAAACACAAAAATTTTGGTCTTTACACCTTTTTTGTATCATAGCAAAACTACATTGTTGTTTTAAAAGCTTAAAAATTATGATTTGTTGCTCTTTAGTTAACACCATGTTTGTAACTGACATTAGAGAAAAACAAAATTGACATCGATAAGTTCATATCGCGTGCTCTATGGAATACTTTGAATTTTGTTTAAAAGAATAACTCTTATTGGTGAAAATTGAATTTAAATTCGTTCAGTTTTTCAATCACGGTACCGGTATATACGTCTTGAGCAATCTTCTCAGGTCTCATTATATTCCTTAATATTCTTCGTTCAAAGACTCTAAGCTGATTTTCTTCCCTCTTCGTCATGCATAGCACCTCTGACGCATAGGTCACCGCTGGCCTTATCAATGTCCTGTACACCTTCATCTTTGTACTCAAATTTATTTTTCCTTCCTTTAGCAGTTTTCTATTTGCATAAAATGACCTGTATCCGTTCTGTATTTTAACATGGAACATGGACACCAAAAACTGACACCAAAAACCGACACCAAAAATTGACACCAAAAATCGACACAAAAAATCGACACGAAAAATCGACACGAAAAATCGGCCCCACATGTATAATTCAAATTTATAGTTTATAATTTGAATATAGAGTAGATTATTGAATAACATCTTCGCATTCACAATAATGAATTTTCAATAACAAAATTTTTATTACCAAATATTTAAATCCGAAACCCAGCGCAAAAAGTAAATTTGCTTATATTTTCCTTAATTTCCTCGCTTCCTACACCAGTGCTACTTATTTGCACTCCAAGGTATTTGAAAACATAAGTTATCAATTCTCAGCTCTTTCTCCATTTTATCTGTCTCTCTTCCACACTTCATGTATTTAGTCTTGTTCTCGTTTATTTTCAGTCCGATCTCACACACTTCATCTTTCATCCTTCTAAACATTTCCACTAACTTCCTCCTTGATCTCGCCACAATCACAACATCGTTAGCATATGCCACAAGTTGTCCTTCTCTAGTGCCAACGTTCCTTCGCAATTCATCTTTTTCACCACTCGGTCGATCATGATGTTAAACAATGTCGCCGACATCGCATCGCCCTGCCTAACTCCCGCTGCTATATCGAAGCACTGCGTCTCTCCCTCTCTACTCAGCACTGTGGCTTGGGTTCCTCTCAATGTTGCCTGCACCAATCTTATCAATTTTCGGGGTATTTCTAGCTCGTCCATTATTTCATAGAGCTTCGCTCTGTTCACTGTATCAAAAGCCTGTTTCAAGTCCACAAAGAGAAGATGCAGACCGATGCCATGTTCATAGCATTTTTTTTCAATTGTTTTATTACACGGATGGCATCGACTGTCGACCTTCCCTGTCTAAAGCCGTACTGATAATCGCCTATTATGTTCTCGGTGTACATCTTGAGTCTCTTCAGGATTATTGCAGACAGTATCTTATAAGCAATTGGTAGCAACATTATTCCTCTGTAATTCCCGAAATCTTCCACGTCTCCCCCCTTAAATATTGGAACTATTCTACCTATTCTCCATTCTTCTAGTATTTTTTCCAGTCTCCATATTTTCATAATTAATTCGCATATTCTATTCTTCAGTTGTTCTCCTCCATTCTTCAATAGCTCTCCGCACAGCTCATTCCTCCCGGGCGCCTTTCCATTCTTGATTGCTGCTATTGTTGCCATTAGTTTTTCGCGGGTTGGTTCCTGTATAATTTCTTCCCTTTCATCTCTTTCCGCAAACACGCTCTCTTGTTGTCTTTCCGAAATGGACGACCTAATAAAAGAAGAGTGGCAACGCAGATGGGACGATGGATTGGTAGGTAGAATTACCTACCAATTCATCCCCAAGGTAAGTAGTCAAATAACAAATCATTCATTCCAGATGACTCAAATGCTAACCGGACATGGTGAGTTCGGCCGACACCTCAAGAGATTGGGGAAGTCGGAGGACGGACTATGTCCGGCGTGCGAAATTCTCGACGAACCTACACATCGGATACGGGAGTGCGATTTGTACATGCAAGAACAGTTGGAGTTGGCGGCCTTTCATGGCATCCATCTCCCTGCACAACTGGACGAGCTGTACGAAGAAACACCACCCGACCTGATTTGTAAGTTCCTCGAGAATAAAACCGTCAACACAACCGATAACGAGAACTAATCGCATAAATTAATAACCCGACATGAAACAAGGTCTGGGTGTAACCAAAAATGATAAAACTATAATTGAAAAAGAAAAATTGACACCCAACAAAGTAAGGAATATTTATACTTACCAACAGTGAAGAAGGAAAACGCCCACGCAAACATGATGTGGAAACCTAAAAACAAGAGAAAAATTAGAATAACACTTTAAAAATCAGGCAGATTAATTGTACGAGACAATCCAACAAATGAAATGCGGTTTGAAACCCGACCAAAATTCAAAAAAAATACCAGATACCAGAAAAATAATGTTTAGAAATTTTATTTTATTTTTTAATGAAAACTTGAACGTCCTGCCACTTTGCAGGATTAAATTTAGATTGGTAAAGCTAATCCGTTTTTTATTTTTATAAATAAACAAACTTCAATTGTTGTCTTTCCGTGAGTAGCGAAAGAGAGAGGAAAAACGACGATATGGTTGAAAAAGATCCAAAAATAAAAATCCTCGAATCCAAAACCATCGTGAAAGGTAGAGATAAAGATGAAGAACAAAACCCAAAGAAAAAACCACCGGAAATGACCAGAATAACTAGAAGCCAGAGCATAGACGAGTCGCGAAAAAACGCGAAAAATAAAAGAGGTCGGGAAACTCCCGAAAATACCGAAGAAAGTGATGAGGAACAAACGTTCCTTATAAAATCAAAAAGAAATCGCAAGAAAAGGAAAGAACTTACGATTCAAATGGACACCGCCGACTCCTCGTCGAGCGAGGAAAGTGACGGGTACGACCTTGATACGATTCTTAAGGAAAAAGCGAAAGAACTTGACATGACCCAAGTAAAAGAAATAGAAACCGATAGTGATGATACAAAGAAAAAGAAGAGAACCAAAAACCAAAGAAAACAAGATCGAAAGAAAAAAATAGAGGAAGAATACCGAAAAGAAGAAGAAGCCAAAGAAAAGAAAAACGAAACCAAAGATACAGAAGACATTGCGAGGGTGAACACAAGCCCGGAGCAGACCGTTAAGTCTACTCCGGACTTGGCCAGTAGCCAGACTTTGGAAACTGAACCAGATACGCTGACCGACCAACAATTGAAAGAAAGATCGAAGTGTGTGATAAACGACGCCCATGAAATACGAAGGTTTTTAATGAAAAAAAGGAGGCCCTCAGCGTTCGAGATGAGGCCCTCGAAAGAATAAAATACTTGGAAGAAATAGCGCAAGAACTAATCCAGGACGGCATCAAAAGAAACAACATGGGGACGGGAGCGCCTTCAGCCTCCCCTCCTCAAACAAAAGCAATCATAGAAGAGGTGGTCAAAGCCATCAGCAAGACCACCCCTCCGACAGCACCGACCCTTCAGGTCATTCAAAGTAAATCTACACCGGAAACAGACAAACAAAACCCCCCCAGGGATTACCTGGAGGCGGCTAAGAAAGTCGCCGCTGGCGGCCCCCGTAGCATGCCCACTAGGAAATTCAAGGTCATAGTGTACCCTGACGAAGGGAACACTAATAAATCGGCGGACGAAACCAAAACACAACTGACCAGCATCAAACTAGCAGACCTAAAAATCAAGCCAGACAGAGTATACTCCATAAAAAACAACGGAGTGATGGTTGAGTCCTCTCAGCCGTCGCTCAAAAACTTGATCGGCAATTCGTTGCTAAAAGAGAAGAAATTGGTGGCCCGGGAGCCTTCAGCTACCTGGCCTTCAATTTCTATACAGATGGTTGATAAATCATTGACCAAAGAAAGGGTGGTCGAGGAGTTTACCGCGAACTACCCCGAAGCAACAACAGCGGCCGGGAGCTCCTGGCTCAGGAGCATCAACCCGGTGCATTCCAAGGGGAAAACCCACAACAAGTGGATCCTGGAGGTTCACCCCGTGGTCAGGGAGGCGGCTATCAAGGACGGGAAGTTTCGTGCTTCCTGGAAAAGCTACCGCATCCATGACCACATTACGATCACGCGCTGCTATAAGTGCCAGCGCTTTGGACACACAGCAAAGTATTGTAAAGGGAGTGATGCATGTGCATTCTGCTCCTCCACGGAACACGCCTCACGTGCCTGTGGGGTACAGAATGATCGGGCAAAACATGTGTGTATTAACTGCGTCAGAGCTAAACATAGCGATGCCAGGCACACTACAGGATCCAACGTGTGTAGGGTCTACAAGGCAAGACTTATGGATTATACCCATTCAGTTCTAACGCTTACAGATATCGTCAATGAGTAAGCCCTTCAAAGTCTTGCAGGTAAACCTGAGGAACTCGGAGGCCGCCACGGCCGACGCGCAACGCTTTGTTGCCCAGGAAGAAATTCTCTTGGTCATTCTTTCGGAACCCTACTGCTACCCCGCGGCAGCAGGAGGGTTTCGTCTTCCCTTCTCCCCAAGCACTCGGACGGCAGCAATCTTCGGCGACCACTTCCGAACTTGCATCATGGTTAACGATGCAGTAGGAAATGAATTCACGTTCTCCTTCCTCCCGCAAGTTTCCAGCAAGTTCGTAACGGTCGTGTCAATTACCTTCAGTAACAAAGTGACCTACTATTTTATAGGCACGTATTTTCCTCCCTCAGAGGATATACAAATTCCACTCGAAGACCTCCGGAAAGCACTGGGTGTTTGCGGAAAGGGGAAGACCTATATTTGCGGAGACTTTAATTGTCGATCAAGGGTGTGGTATGACACCGTAGATTCCAACTCCAGGGCACAGGCACTGGAGGAATTCATTGTGCAGCACGAGCTCTTCGTGTTCAATCGACCTAACAAACCGCCTTCGTTCGAGGACTCCCTCGGCAGGAAGAGCAACATAGATCTAACGTTGGGCACTTGCCACACCGTCAATGCAACCCACTCATGGGACATTGCGGAACATGTCATTATCACTGATCATAAAGCCATCACATTTGAAATAGGTGCACCTAATAATCCCATCAGGATTAGTAGGAATAGAAACCCGGATACCATCCAAGCGGAAACCATCGAGACAGAGTTAACTCGGTGGGTAGAGGAAAACGGCCCCAGGTCGGACAATCTAACCACCGAAAACGAAATCGAGGACATGGTCTCCGATTTGCACGGAAGGATCCAGGATCTAATAAATAGGAAAGCCCAAATGAAGAAGATCTACGTTGGCCGTCCTGACTGGTGGACCGACAATCTTGAAAGAGCGCGAAAGAAGTATCTCTCGCGGAAGACGGCTTTGTATAGGAACCGCATTGAGAACGAACAGAACGGGCTGTACATTGCAATGATGGAATCTAAGGAGAAATTCCTGGAAACATTGAAAAAGGCCAAACAGGCCAGTTGGCAAAAGTTCGTCGAGGACGACCTTGTACCTAATCCCTGGGGGGTTACTTACAAATTAGCTGCAAGAAAATATAAGGGGAAAAACATCCTCACCACCTTCAGTGGCGGGGACGGGAGGATAACGGAAACGCCGGAAAAGACCCTAACCTACCTCATGAACGGTCTACTCCCCGACGACGATCGAAACTCCGATGCAACGGTGGATCACCAAACCATACGGTCGGATTTCGAAAATCTGAGGGGCGTGCCGGACATGGCGCAGATTAGGGAGGTCGAAAGCGACGAGCTGGATGACCTAATCAGGACGACGCAAGCCAGAAAGGCACCGGGTTTTGACAACATTCAGGGATCTTTTCTTAAAAAACTCTATGTTGTCATCAAAAACGTGTTAATGGGTATTTACAACGCGTGCATTAAAGTTGCTTATTTCCCCAAGCTGTGGCAGAGGGGGGTCCTCAAGATCCTACTCAAGAACCCAGATGGGGAAACAAGCAACATCAAGAACTACAGGCCGATCACCCTCTTGCCGGTGTTCGGCAAAATATTGGAAAAAATAATGAAAAGAAGAATTCTAGAAAGTAATACCCCTTACCACGATCGGTGCCAACATGGCTTCGTGGAAGGTATGAGTACCACAACCGCCCTTAAGGCATTCTACGAAAAAATAGATACTACGGAGATGAAGCGGAAGAAAGCCAAGGGTTTTCTCGCGGTAATCTTCTACGACATCTCCGGAGCTTTTGATAACATGTGGTGGCCAGCCCTGTTCCGCTCGCTGAGCGAAAAAGGGCTCCCTCACAGGTTAAAGGTCATGATCAAAAGCTACCTTTCAGCCCGGGAAGTGACTCTCACCTCCGGGGTCTCAAAGGTAGGGAAAAGATCCACGAAGGGATGTCCACAGGGCTCGGTCCTCGGCCCGATCCTGTGGAACTCACTTCTGGATCATTATCTAAAGAAAGACAAACAGGAGGGTACTCATACCTTCGCGTACGCGGATGACATCGCGACCGTCGTCACGGCGGATTCCCGAATCCAACTGCAAGAAAAACTTCAAACGTGCGTCAACGAATTAAGCGGATGGTGCAAGGACATGAAACTCGCTCTCTCGGAAACGAAGACGAAGATCATGTGCTTGTATCCGAAGCGTGTTCATAATTATGATTTAGATGTCAGACTTAACGGAAAGAAAATAAAGGTGGTAAGGGAATATAAGTACCTTGGGGTCCTTATTGACGAAAACCTATCGATGCAACCGCATGTAAACTACGTTTGCGGCAAAGCCAGTAAACTAGTCCATGCGCTGCATCGAATGGCAAAAAGCGGTTGGAACCTGGACACCTCGAACTCTATGCGAAGGATCTACCAGGGGGCGGTAGTCCCCATCTTGGCTTACGGAAGCGAGATCTGGATACATAGAATAGGGGATAAGCACACGTTGGCCCGGCTGATATCGTGCTATGGATTTTGCTGTCGCGTGATAGCAAAATGTTATAGGACTGTGTCGGCCATAGCCGCGGGTGTTTTGGCAGGTATCCACCCAATCGACTTAGAACTCTTACGATTACTGTCATGGCGTGAAGCCAGAAACAAGAAAGTAACCACCTTTATGGGGGTAAGAATGGACCCGAAAGATTACAAATACAGAGTGGACATCAAAAGAAAAATGGAGGACATAATCCAAAAAGAATGGCAACAAAGATGGGACGATGGACTGGTAGGTAGAATTACCTACCAATTCATCCCCAAGGTAAGTAATAAAATAATGAACAATTCCTTCCAGATGACGCAGATGCTAACCGGACATGGCGAGTTCGGCCGACACCTCAAGAGATTGGGGAAATCGGTGGACGGACTATGTCCGGCGTGCGATATTCTCGATGAACCTACACATCGGATACGGGAGTGCGATTTGTACATGCAAGAACAGTTGGAGCTGGCGGCCTATCATGGCATCCATCTCCCTGCACAACTGGACGAGCTGTACGAAGAAACACCACCCGACCTGATGTGTAAGTTCCTCGAGAACAAGACCATCAACATAACTGAAAACGAAGATCTAATCATATAAATTAACAACCTGTGACCTTCGTTTCAATTTTTGGACGCATTTTTTTTAATTAATAAAAAAAAAATTAGAGGGCTGGGATTTGAAAAAAAAGAGAGGACAATAAAAAGTCAGAAAAAAAATTCAGGTCGTTGATTTGAGGAAGGTTGTTTGTGATAGTTTTGGGAGTTAGTGCCTATGAGAAAGAAGTGCGGAAACGACAAGGTTTTGTCTTTTGAATGTTCGGGTGATTGCGAATTGCAAATATTAACACCGTCGTCGGTCGTTTCCACCGTACTTGTCGGTTACGCGTAGGTAACCCGCTCCAATTATTGGGGAATTAGAAGGTCGCTGGTGGCTCTATAAAAGGTATCGTGAACTCTCTTTCTTTGTTAATTGTTCAATCCTGTTACAAAAATTGTTTAGTTATATTTAATACGTTCAGTAGTTAGTTGTTAATTGTTCAATCCTGTTATAAAAATTGTTTAGTTATATTTAATACGTTCAGTAGTTAGTTGTTAATTGTTAAATCCTGTTACAAAAATTGTTTAGTTTTATTTAATATGTTCAGTAGTTATTTGTTAATTGTTAATCTTGTTAACTTTTGTAGATTAAGTCGGGTAATTTTAGGCCGTTAGGTTAAGTATCTTTGTGTTCGTTAATAAATTTTGTTACCGCCGTTAAAGCGACCTTATTACCCGTCGTTAATTATTATTTATTCGTTAGTCCACGCTATCTCTCCTTCGTTTGCACCCAGGACTGCGAGCGAAGGACCGTTGGGAAGTGTGGGCGAATTACTTCGTCTTGGTGGCGCCCATCCTTTCCCCCCGTTCAATAGAAAGAGAGGTAAGTCCCTTACGCGCCGGCCAGTTCCCCCGGGTATTTCAAATACCAAAATCGACCACGACCACTCCACTGAGCCAGCCGTCGTGCAACTGGTCCCGTGTCCGCTTACTCTCTCTTTGGGTCAATTTAGGCCCGTCGCAAATTTGGCGCCCATCGTCTTGAGGCCCTCGAGTTTGCTTATTTTTGCAGTTAACCAAGTCTTCTTGCGTATTTGTTGGAAAATTTAAATTATGTCTTTAGCTTCGCCTAAGTCGGCGATGGAGAACACGCTCCAGGTTTTGTTGAGCGGATATAGGTTTAATGTGGATAGACTGCTGAAGTCAGAACTAAGTTTTGAACTTTCAGTTCGTGGTATCCCCTCGGACTCCACCGTTGTTAACTTGAGGAAGTTGCTGCGTAAGGCTTTGAACGCCGAGCGTGACAACCCAAACATATTTCGTCCCCAACATATGTTTAGTTTTGAGACAGATGCCGCGGCCATTGGCAATGCATTTGAGTCGTTAACTATTTTGTTTGATACTGCGGATTTAAGTAAAGCGGCCGTTATCTGTGAGACAAAACTAGTTCATGTTTTCAATCGAATTAGAAGTTCGGTCCCGGAAAACGGTGCGCAGGCTCTGCTTAAGGCGGATTGGTTCGTGTCGCTTCGTGATTATGTTTCGGGCTTTGAAACTGCTCGATTATCACTAGATAGTTCTGCTGCGGTTACTGATACCCCAGATTTGGCTGAGGGTTTAGCAAAGTTGAATATGTCGGTTTCACAAGAGTTGGTTACGACCGATACTGCCGTCCCACCTGTGATAAACTCTTCTGCTTTTGTTGAGGCTGCTCCTTCGGCGTTAAATGTAACGGCCCCTGGTGCTGTTTTGGCTACTATCGCTCCTACATCAAACAATCAGTCCGTTTCGGATCCCCCATTGGTTTCGGTTTCATCGCCGAGTTCAGATTATGTCAAACCTATCCCAGTGGTAAAATGGGGTATTTCTTTTAAAGGTGATAAGTCCCAATCAGTTAACGCGTTTCTAGAACAAGTTGAAGAGCTTAGCGTAGCTCGCAATGTGTCTAAGGAACGTTTGTTCCGGGAATCTTTTGACCTTTTCAAGGACAAAGCTTTAGTTTGGTTTCGTGCCAACAAAGTACTTTGTCGAGATTGGAATGAACTAGCTACCGCGTTACGGGATGAATATTTACCACCGGATTACGATGATGTGTTGTTAAGAGAAATTGAGCGTCGCACTCAAGGTGCTAACGAGTCTTTAGGGATGTATGTCGCGATTCTTACCAACATGTTTTCGCGATTAACCGAAAAACTTTCTGAAGCTAGGCAGTTGAAAATCGTGCGTAGAAATCTCACTCCTTTTTATCAGACGCACTTGGGTTTGTCTGAAATTACGTCGTTTCGCCATCTGGCAAGATTGGGTAAGGCGATTGAGGAGAAACGTTCCCAAATTGAAAATTATGTACCCCCGGTTAAACGTAAGTCTGACTTAGAGCCAGACCTTGCTTATTTAGACACTTATGGTGAATTCTCAGACAGTGGGATGGGAAAAACCTTCCATCGTCCTTCATCCTCTCCTGCGGCGCCTTCTGCTCGTTTTGCTGCGGTGACTACATCTCCTGCACCCCGTGACGTCGCGCAATCGTTGCATAGGTCCAAGCCTTCATTGTGTTGGAACTGTAATTCACCCCGTCATTTAGCTCGGGAGTGTACGGCTCCGAGGAAAGCTTCCCTGTATTGTTATCGTTGCGGTGAGCCAAACTTTACGGTGCTTACCTGCCCCAAATGTGCTTCGAGTTCGGGAAACGATCGTCGAGGTCAGTGAAAAACGGGCTCGCTACCTCGCATGTCTTTCGAAATTCGTCCCGTTACGTTCATGAGTTGTTGTCGGAACGCGATAGACTGTTTATTAAAAATAAAGTGTTGTTGGATTTTATCATCGAACATGCGCGCGACGATGAACGTCCGTATGTTACTGTAGACATTTGCGGTACTCGGATTTTCGCGTTATTGGACTCTGGTGCTACGCGCACTATTATTGGTGGAAAAGGTTGGGATATTTTGTCTCAAACCGGATTTAGTATGAATCGTCGTTTTCGTTCTGGTTGTGCGTTGGCCAATGGACGTTCAATTTTGGTTGCCGGTGCCGTCGATCTTCCGATCAATTTAAGCGGTCGAACCGTAATTATTACTGCCCTTGTTGTCCCTGATGTATCTCCACTGCTGATCCTAGGTATCGATTTTTGGAAAACCATAGGCTTTGTCCCTGATGTGTTCCGTGGAGAATGGCGCTTTTCGAATCCTGATGCTGCCACTGTGATGTCTGTGTCGTCTACGGTAACGCCTGTGTCAAAGTTGACTGACGAACAGAAAATGGAGTTGAGCTCCTTAATAGATGAGTCCTTTCCGTCGATTGTCCCTAACATTCTTGGATGTGCTACTAATGTGTCGCACCGGATTGTAACTACTTCCCCACCCATCAAGCAGCGCTACTACCCTGTGTCCCCTGTCGTACAGCGCCAGATCGACGAAGAATTGAAGACGATGCTCGATGCGGGCGTCGTGGAAAAATCGAACAGTGGTTGGTCTAGTCCCGTACTTCTAGTGAAGAAGAAGGATGGAAAATTCCGATTTTGCGTGGATTTTAGAAAAGTCAATGCTGTCAGCGAACGTGATGCGTATCCCCTCCCCTATGTTTCGTCGATTTTGGATCGCTTGGGTAATGCCCAGTACATTACCAGCCTCGATATCAAATCTGCGTATTGGCAGATTCCATTGGATCCCGACTCCAAGCAGTACACTGCTTTTACCATCCCTGGTCGAGGATTGTTCCAATTTACCCGCATGGCTTTCGGTCTTCATAACGCACCTGCAACTTGGCAGCGTTATGTGGACAAGGTTTTGGGCCCTGAGCTCGAACCGTTTGTGTTCGTATACCTAGATGATGTTATCATCTGCACCCCAACTTTTGAGAAGCACATGGATGTTTTGCGCGAGGTGTTAAAAAGACTAAGAGACTCCGGCCTCACCCTCAGTAAAGACAAGTGTAATTGGTGCTTGTCTCAGTTGACTTATCTCGGTTATGTAGTCAGTGACCAAGGTTTATCGGTTGACCCTCAAAAGGTAGACGCGATTTTGCGTGTCCCTGCACCTAAGTGCGTGACAGAAGTACGTCGCATTATCGGTATGGTATCGTGGTACCGCCGGTTTATCCCGAACTTTTCATCGATAATCTCACCAATGACTGCCTTGCTTCGGCGTAATCACCACTTTTTATGGACAGAAGAGTGTGATTTTGCGCTAAAGACCCTTAAGAACAATTTAGTGAGTGCTCCCATCCTTACTTGTCCCGATTTTTCTTTCCATTTTTCTGTCCAGACCGACGCGTCCGGGTACGGAATCGCGGCCGTGTTGACTCAAGAAGTCGATGGGGACGAGCGGGTCATCAGTTATTTGAGCCGCTCTTTGACGAAACAAGAGCAGAATTTTTCGGTCACTGAGAGAGAGTGTCTCGCGGTAATGTGGGCCGTGGAGAAGTGGCGTCCTTACCTCGAAGGGTCGCATTTTAAAGTTATTACGGACCATTATAGTCTTGTTTGGTTGGCTAATTTAAAAGAGCCTACTGGTCGTTTATGTAGATGGGCAGTGAGGCTACAGCAGTATGATTTTGAAGTCATACACCGTAAGGGCAAAGACAATATAGTGCCTGACGCGTTGTCGCGTGCAGTTCCGGTCCTCGCCGCTGTGTCGGACAGAACAGTTGTTGTAGAACCTTCAGTGAGTGCGATTGACATTATAAATGCGACTGATATGGATCGCGTGGCTGGCCCCGACAAGTGGTATCGGTCCATGCTTGCGCGTATCACGAATAAACCGAATTCATTTCCGAAGTGGAAAGTAGAAAATGGTGTTCTTTATAAACACGTTCCTGCCGATTATCCAGACTTACGAGAAGAGGTTGATACTTGGAAAGAGGTCTTGGCTGACCATCGCCGACGCGATGTTATCCGGTCTTGTCACGATGAACCTACCTCAGGTCATTTAGGCATTCGGAAAACTTTAGATCGGGTTGCTCGTAATTTTTATTGGCCAAAAATGAAATATACTGTCACTAAGTATGTGAATCGCTGTTCCATTTGTATTGCTCACAAACCAGAGCAGAAGAAGCCGGCTGGTTTAATGGTTCGCCATCCTGTAGTTACGAGACCGTGGCAGATGATCTCTGTAGATCTTGTTGGGCCTTTACCCCGGTCTACACGCGGATATTGTTATATTTTGGTGGTGGCGGATTATTTTTCAAAATTTTCGCTATGTTTTCCCTTGCGTGCCGCTACTGCTGCTGCCGTGACGCGACGCGTTGAAGAGGAAGTCTTTCTGATGTTTGGTGTGCCAGAAATTGTATTGTGTGATAACGGTGTTCAGTTTAGGAGTCGTGAATTCCAGAACATGGTACGTCGTTACCAAGCTAAGATTACTTTTAGTGCTCTTTATCACCCTCAAGCGAATCCAGTTGAGAGAGTGAACCGCGTACTCAAAACTATGCTCGCTTCTTATGTCGCTGATAATCACCGCACTTGGGACAAATATTTGGCACAAGTTGCTTGCGCGATGCGGACCGCCGTTCATGAAGTTACCGGCGTAACGCCTTATTTCGCGAATTTCGGTAAGGAGATGTGCATAAACGGTAGCGCAATAGAGCCGGATGACTCTGAAGCGACAGAAGTGTCGTTTGGAGATCGTTCGAGGATGAAAGGACCTAAAGACTTCCAATTGTTATATGACGATATTGTCGTGCGGCTACAGGCCGCTTATGAGAAAAATAAGCATTACTACGACCTTCGTCGTAGACCCGCAAATTTCCGTGTTGGGGATTCGGTTTGGCGTCGCAATCACGTCCTGTCAGACGCTTCGCGATTCTATAATGCGAAACTTGCCCCCAAGTTTGTGGGCCCATTTATTATCAAGTCACAGCTGTCAAACGCGACTTACGAACTCTCGGATGAATCCGGAGATATTCGTGGTGTTTGGCATGCACAAGACCTCAAGCCTACCCCGGAAGATTAGTCCCGTCGTCATTTTATTTTAATTTTCTTTAGTTTAGGTTGTTTCGTCCCTTTAGTTGCTCCTACCCCACCGAAGTGTTTCTTTGGTAAGGGGGGTGTGACCTTCGTTTCAATTTTTGGACGCATTTTTTTTAATTAATAAAAAAAAAATTAGAGGGCTGGGATTTGAAAAAAAAGAGAGGACAATAAAAAGTCAGAAAAAAAATTCAGGTCGTTGATTTGAGGAAGGTTGTTTGTGATAGTTTTGGGAGTTAGTGCCTATGAGAAAGAAGTGCGGAAACGACAAGGTTTTGTCTTTTGAATGTTCGGGTGATTGCGAATTGCAAATATTAACACCGTCGTCGGTCGTTTCCACCGTACTTGTCGGTTACGCGTAGGTAACCCGCTCCAATTATTGGGGAATTAGAAGGTCGCTGGTGGCTCTATAAAAGGTATCGTGAACTCTCTTTCTTTGTTAATTGTTCAATCCTGTTACAAAAATTGTTTAGTTATATTTAATACGTTCAGTAGTTAGTTGTTAATTGTTCAATCCTGTTATAAAAATTGTTTAGTTATATTTAATACGTTCAGTAGTTAGTTGTTAATTGTTAAATCCTGTTACAAAAATTGTTTAGTTTTATTTAATATGTTCAGTAGTTATTTGTTAATTGTTAATCTTGTTAACTTTTGTAGATTAAGTCGGGTAATTTTAGGCCGTTAGGTTAAGTATCTTTGTGTTCGTTAATAAATTTTGTTACCGCCGTTAAAGCGACCTTATTACCCGTCGTTAATTATTATTTATTCGTTAGTCCACGCTATCTCTCCTTCGTTTGCACCCAGGACTGCGAGCGAAGGACCGTTGGGAAGTGTGGGCGAATTACTTCGTCTTGGTGGCGCCCATCCTTTCCCCCCGTTCAATAGAAAGAGAGGTAAGTCCCTTACGCGCCGGCCAGTTCCCCCGGGTATTTCAAATACCAAAATCGACCACGACCACTCCACTGAGCCAGCCGTCGTGCAACTGGTCCCGTGTCCGCTTACTCTCTCTTTGGGTCAATTTAGGCCCGTCGCAAACCCGACAAGGAAAAAGGTTTGGGTGTAACCTAAAAATCGATAAAAGTGATTAAATGAAAAGAAAAAAAAGACACCAAACCAATACATGAAAAACTTATACTTAACAAACAAGTCACGATGGAAAAATGCCCACGCAATCCCGATATGGAAACCTAAAAAAGAAACATTATTAGAACCACAAACTACACAAAAACCAGGCAGATTAATTGTTAGTTACAATAGTAAATACGATACACGGTTTGAAACCCGGAGAAAATTCATACAGAAACCTACTTGAACCAGCAATATTAATTTTGATAAATTATTTTTATTTTTATTATGACAACATGAATGTCCTGCCAATATGCAGGATTAAGTTTTAGATTGGCAATGCTAATCCGTTTTTTATTCTATATAATAAATAAACTTCAATTGTTGTCTTTCCGTGTCTCCCCTCAACAATCTCTGAAAATGACTTCTCCACATCTCTTGAACGCCTTCCGCTGCCTCTGCGACTTCGCCTCCTGTACCATTTACTGATCTTACATTTACTTGTTTTTTGTTTCTATTCTCTTTTATGCTCATGTAAAACTTCCTTGTGTTGCTCATTCTGTTACTGTTCTCTATCTCGTCCAATCTTTCATTCAGCCACGTGTTTTTCTTCTGTTTAAACAGATTTCTAGCTAATTTTCTCTTCGTATTATATATCTTTAGATCTTCTTCTTTTTCTGTTTTCAGCCATACTTCTCTTGCTTTTCTTTTTTGTTCTGTGTAGCTCACGCATTCTTCATCATACCACATCTTGTTTCTCTTTTGTTCTCTGTATCCTATGACTTTCTTCACGAATGATTCCACCGCAGTTCTTATACTTTTCCATTCTTCATTAATATCTTCCGCCCTCTTCAAGTCACGTATTTTGTTATCTGTTTCTTCCATGTATTTTCCTCTTACTCGTCCGTCATCCAGTCTCTCCATCGCCCATCTCTTCACCTTGTGCTTCTTCATTGTATTTGTTATGAACGCCTTTCTCGTTTCTGCTATCACCAAAAGATGGTCCGTATCCGCATTTGCCCTCTAAATGATCTCACATCCGTTATGAATTGCTCTTTTTGTTTCGATATGAGGACGTGATCGATTTGATTTCCAAGTTCACATGCTACACCCGGTCTCATCCAAGTTACCTTATGCAATGTCTTGTGCTTAAACTTAGTGCTGCTCACTGCAAGGTCTGCTGCCGCCGCCAGATTGCACATCCTACTTCCATTATCATTTGTTTCTTCATGAATAGTTTGCTTCACACAGATATCTCTTAGGTAATCTTCCTTCCCCACCTTAGCATTGAAATCCCCCATCACCATCAACGTGTCATACTTGGGTATCATTTCTATTAGTTCTTCCACAGACTCATAAACGCTTCCTTTTCCTCGGTCGGTGCGTATACATTTACAAACGATAGGTTTGATGGTTTCGATTTACTCTCAGGTAAGCAAGTCTTCCACCCATCGGCTTGAACCGCAGTATATTCGCTTCTATCTCTTTCGTGATAAAAAAACCTACTGCATTCTTGCCCTGATTTTCTTCACCAGAGTACAGAAATATGTAGTCTTTTAATTTTAGTTCGCCATGTTTTTCCAGTCTGGTTTCCTGAATCACCGCTATACTAACGTTGTATCTTTTCAGTTCCTTCGCCACTTCCACAATCTTTGCAGGTTGTAACAGTGTTCTCACATTGCATGTGGCCATCCTTTGTATTTCTCCATTTTGTTTCTTTCTCTTTCTCTTCCTCACTCTCCGCCTATTATCTTCACTTCGTCTCCTTTGTTGATTAGTTTCCTTTGTTCTTTGCATTGTCGTCTTCGCCTTCCCAGCCATTTCTTCAGGAGCATCTGTCTGGGATTCAAATGCTCCTTCCTCTCCTTCCTCTCCTTTTTTTTTAGTTTTTTGACGTTTTTTCCATGTGGTTCTTCAACTTCAGTTCTTTCTCCTGTTTATCCGACATGGTTACCTTATCCTGTTCATACATCTTCTGGTATCCAACCTTAACTTTGTTTCCATTTCTCATCTCTTCTCTAGCGACATCCCATATTTTGTTTTGTATCTCCTTCTCCTGGTTGGTTAGGTCGTTCTCTATGTACGTCTTCGTGCCTTTAAGCTTGCTTTTATTTTCCATTACTGTTGCTTCCTGCTTATGGTCCCTAAGCTTTGCCACGACAACATGTTTTCCAAATGCATCCACAACCTCTACTTGGACATGCATTTCACGGCTCAAAAACTTCTCGACATTTTCTGGTGTTATATTTCCTGTTACTGGCATGTTCTTGATTATTATGTTTGTCGTCTTTCTATCCTTTTCCTGCTTTTCCAGTTGTAATTCCAGCTTTGCAATTCTTTCCTCTTGTTCACTTGTCTTTTTCTGCATCCTCTCGACTACCTTCTTCATCACATTCATTTCTCCGCTCCAGCTTTTATCCATCTCATTCCAATTGCTCCTCTATTTTCTTAATTTCCTGTTTGTTTTCCTGAAAACCATTATTTACCACCTTTGTCAGTACATACATCATCATTTTCAGTTCATCCATGTTTTCTTCTGAGTTTTTTTCCTCAGTTTTCCTCGTTGGTGACTTTGCTGTTTTTGTACTTCTTCTAAATATATCTTCAGATTCCCCTCCGCTCTCACAGCCACCTACTTTTTCTTTCCTTCGTTTGATAAACTCTTTTACGGATGGATAACTATTTGATCTCTTTCGGGCTATCGTTCATTTGTTCGGACTTATCTACACTTAGCTAACCAAGCCTGCTTGCGGAATGCTTTCCAATTTCGTCTCTTTCAATTATAAACTTCTCCAATTCTCTCAACAATCCAAAATCAAAGAAACAGTTCTCTACTCGCAGGCACTAGTCAGATCTTGGTCTTTTATGGTTCTTCACCTGTGTGTAGTTATTGACTCCAAGTTTTGTCCTCAATTCCTTATTTCCACTGTAATGAACTATTTGAGTTCTATATTGTATTCGTGCTGTGTCGATTTTCGTCTTCGTTGGTAGGCCAATGTTCCTGGGTCTTACTTCAACCTCGACCTTTCAAATGGTTTCACGCCAGTGCAACTTAATTACAAGTTATTGTTGAAACCTCCACTTTTCCTGTATTTACTCGTACTATGGTCTCTTCCCTCCCCTTAGGACTGTTCGTCGGGTCGACCCCTCGGAACTCACAATCCTTTCTTGTTAATTTACCAATTATTTGTATACATTTATCCAATGTTTACTTATTTGGTTTCTTGACGTTTCAACAGTTGGTAACTTCTAGTGATATTTTCCTCCTTATCACATCAACCCTCAAGCAAAACAATCCGAATCACTATAAATCTTATAGATAATAAAATTTACTACAACTTCTATCTAAGGTATTTTTATCTAAGTCGAATAGTTGCTGCGATATTGCGATGGCGGCACTTCCGGGCGGTCGCCGAGACTCGGAGTTTTTATTAGGACCCCAAACCTGAAAACATATCCAAAAATCAGAACCCCCTGACCATTTTTAGGAAACTCTTCTTTTCGTGATTTCGAGGATGTTGTTAAAATATTTTAAGTGTTTAATATTTTGCTGAAAAACATAATTTTCACTCCTTCATAAAAAATTTCAACTTCAGACGAAGAATTCGGTAAGAAGCTCAGGGTTCCGAGAGGACGTTTTTTAGTATGTTCAAGTACGAACAATTACCTAACGAAATCCGTCGAAAAATCGCAGACGACCGATTTTGGATTTTTTTGATCAAAATGTGCCCAATTTTCTTACACTTAGGTGGGAACTATTCGGAGCTTTATTAAGAGTTCGTATACCAAATTTTAATACAAAAACTTAATAATTTATTTCGGATTATCAAGGTTGCACTGTATATGTACAAAGAAATAAATTATTTAAAAGTTAAACTGGTTGCCTAACTTGCATTGACTCAGAAACCTTATTTTGTTTTGTTGAAATGTCAGAAAACTAACCTAAAAATTTAAAAAATGAAAATAAGTATTTTAAATTACAGTAATACAAATGAAACTTCGCAACCTAAAAGGACAATTTTATTCAAATTAAAATTAATGTTTTGTCGTGTATCAATTTGGAAATATTTTATCCTGTTCATAATAGTCGTACTACTTTTATTATTTGCATATACAAGTAACACTTATACAACACACATTTTATTATGGCTGGAAAATCAGGAATCGATGGTTGTGTATTTAGTGATGTTAACGTTATTTTTATGTGTATCCTTCCCAGTATGTATAGGTTATATTGGTATTGTGATGGCATCAGGTTACTTATTTGGAATAGTAGTCGGATTAGTTCTATGTGTGCTGGGTGCTAATTTAGGTATCTTAGTGGCACACAACGTTATCAGACTTGTCGGTTACCAAGGTGCTATGAAGTCGTTGACTGGTAACAACACGGCTATGGCTATAATACGAGTGCTATCGGGACCATACTCTTACAAAATAGTATTCTTTGCGAGACTTACCCCCATTCCATTTGGCATACAAAACGCAATTTTTTCAGTTACGATTATTTCTTTTATACGAAAAGTCATTTAACCAATTTTACTATTTTAGTTTACCAATGTAGATAAGAAAGTTTACCATATGGCTTCTTTAGTGGGACTTTTACCAGGACAATTTATTGGGATTTACGCTGGATCATCGTTAAGATCGATACAAAATATATTTGATAATCAACAAATTTCAATGTTGACTTACTTTTTGGTTTTAATACAGGTTAGTTGGCATTATAACTGTTGTTATCGAAAAAAACTACTGTTAATTTTATACCGTAGCTATTATTTGCTGGAGGTTTACTGTTTTGGTTTGGTACAAAAGCCCGAAAAGAGTTAGCTCGTATAATTTCTGAAGCTGAAAGCCAATTTATTAAAATTAAGTCTTTGGATATGGTATAACGTGTGATATTATTATAAATATTTATATGATTTGTTAAAATGAAAGAAATAAAATATGTTGTAATTAATTTCGTTTAAATTCGAAGAAAAATTACAGAAATCTGTAATTTCGTAGTTGACATGCGGGAAATTTAAATTTTTAAATGGTGCGTTTGTGCGCGGGCGTACTGTTATTATTTTATTGATTTAGCGCGATGCAGATCTTAAATAGGTCATAATTGATGTGATACGTTTATTTATTGTAACTTAAGAAAATGAGCCGATTAAGTGTCTATGTGATGTTTTTTATGTTACTTTTTGTAAAAACTTCCTCTTCGGAAGATCCTAAAGAGGAAGTAGATATATATTTTACATTGTAAGTTTTTTTTTATGATAATTGAAATATTATCATAACATTCGCAATATAACTTTTTAGAGCACGAAATTGGGCTGATAAATTAGGAGGAGAATTGTGGCATTTTGGTGACTTTGCTACAAGAAGAGCCATGGTCATTGAGGTATCCGCTATTTTTATTAATATATTGTGAGAGGTTTCAATTTTAATTTTTTAGAGTTATAAACGAACGACGGTGGTTAAGGAAGATGGTGATGCTGTTTTAAAAGATATAACTGAGAAAATCAAAAAAATGATGGACGAGAAAGTCACCGCAGTTAGGGTCAGTAATTAATTTTTTTTTAATTCACTTTTGACGCTTTGTTTTACTACAGAGAATAATGGAAGTGGCAGAAAATAAAGCTGTGATGCAAGGCGACGATGTGGAACCCAACTTTGAATTTTATAATACAAAAGAATTAGTTAACTCTGCACCCAATGAAACGACCCTTGAAGAAGAGCAGGAGGTAAAATTTTACTTGATTTTTGATCAAAATCTCGAAAGTGATCGCGAATGGACCACACTCGGTAGTTAAAAGTTTAGCGAAGTAGAAATCAAATTTTCTGGGTCTCCAAATACCCGACAATTTTGTTAAAAAATTAAAACCCGAAAAATTTGATGAAAAAGTGCTGCATGTTTATCTATTTTCGCTTACGCTGAGAAAACTAAACGAGATAGCAAAAATATCAAAGGGAATTTTTTATAGAGCATAAAATTATCTAAAAAGAAGTTCCCAATAACACTTGTTCAAGACAAATAGTTTAGGCGTGAGAGCCTCTCGAAGTTGTCCTCTCAACACGCCAACTTCGAGATGAAATCGTGATTTTCGCCCATTGATTAAAACAACGTCAACATGAAATTAAAAATTCTTAAAATACCATAATAAATTTTCTACATACTGAAAAAATGATTGTTACCTCCAATTTAATTTTTTATTGGCACGGTAAAATTTGACTCTATCAACACCACACTTTTTGGTTTACTTGTTAATATCTCGAGAAGTATTGGTCGAAAAATTATGTTGATTTTATACCCATAGCTAATAATGTTCTCTACAATTTTGTTCCTTTATCATTTACTCGTAAATTCAACCGTTCGTCAGTTGTGATTAAAATGTGTTCATCCAAAACGGAATCAAGTGGAAATTTCAGAAAATATACAATTTTTGACAAAATCTAGGATCACATATCCTCATTTAAATTACTGCTCATCTTTTAACGTCAACGGAATATCATTAACGTCATCCATATCAGATGAACGACATAATCCAATTTTTTAAATAGCAACCGCTTTTTTATGGCTTTTAAATAGGAGTACATAATCTTGCTTATGACGGATTTATGTTATTATTAAACAAGGTGGATCTCGCTTTTTGCGGCAGATCCTAGGCTACTATACAGCTACCTTTCTGGTGTAAAAAGAAGTTGTTAGCTAGTTATTTTTGTTAGACAGGTAATTTAATATATCAGATTAAATTTTTGTGATCAACGGATCAATAGATAAAAGAATCATCGGATAAAATATCTCTACTATATAATGGGAAACCGGCATAGAGAAGATATAGAAGGATCCAGATAATCTGCACTAATTAAATTTTTTGCGGTTGGTAATTATCATTTACTATATCTATATAATATATAAAAATGGATGTATGTATGTTCCCTATAGACTCCTAGACCGTTTGACCGCTCGGAACCAAATTTGGCACAGTTATTATGTAGGTCCCTGCGCATGTTTTTGTATTGAAATAGTGCAAAAATTCGGAAAGGAAAGGAAAGTTGATTTTGAGTAGCCTGCCTTCCTTTAAGGAATCTCGATAATCCATTCATGCGCGTCCCATAGGGACGCGCATGAATGGATTATCGAGATTCCTTAAAGGAAGGCAGGCTACTCAAAATCAACTTAAAAAACAATAATGAATGCTGTCAAGCTGTCAACCGATCGACAATGCAAATACGCGTGCACGTGCTTTACGTTTCTATTTGACCAATCTTAACCAAATTTAGTGTAAAAGTTATTTACAACGCTACGAAAAACATAGCCTACTTTAGAACCCTGGAGTGAGGCCGAAGGTCGAACAACCACGATCTACACGTATGGTTGCGATTTTCCCCGAGGCCGAACGCCGAACAACCACATCCGACACGGTGTAGACGGCTAAAGGTGGCCGGTAGGCCGACTGTGCCAGCTAGTATTTAATAACAATCAAACTTTTCCATTTCATTCGAAACTTTACTTCTCTGTAATGTACCACTGCTAATATGGTTGAAATAAATAATAAATATTTTTTCACATCAAAGTAAAACTAGAAAGTCCATTTTAAATTTAAAACAAATTTTAATTTTATTATACATTACTAGCCACTTGAAAATCGGCCGAAAGGCCGATTTTCGTGGCTAGCTCTGCGAGGCGCGCGGCCTATGGCTTCGCTGTCGGCCTATCGGCCTCCCGATTGTTTATGGGCTTACCGACCGGGTTTTAGAACTTTTAAGGATTCCATGGTCGAGTATTGGTTTGCATGTGAGATCTCGGATTTCTTTGGTCCGGATTTGGCGTCTCAATGGTGAAGCGAACCCGAGTCGGCCTTCGGCCTCCCGATTGCTTTTAATAATAAGAGTCAGCCTTCGGCATCCCACTTGTTATTCCTGTTACGGGTCGGCCTCCGATTTACTTTCGAATATTGCGAATCCGACATCCCATTGCATATCCGCGGTACAAATTCAAAATTCGATTTGGCGACAAATTTCGGCCTTAAAAATAATTTTCAAGGTCACGTGTCTTGGAATAATTTAAAGCCAACGACGGTGTCTATCGAGAACTTTAATTTGGGTAAATTTGTAAAATTTCTAAAATTCGCCTTATGGGCCGTAACTGCGCCCTCGAAGGAGATTTCAAGCTCAATATGAAGGTGCATTTAATAACTGCGCAAGGGCAATAAGATGTCGCGCATTTCAAGTTCTCCCAGATCCGGGGTAAGAGTCGGAAGGACACGTAAGCGTCACCGCGCTGTCGCACGAAAAACATCCAAAGACCTAATCTGGGTCGCCTAACAAATCTGCACACGATTACGCAAATCGTCATTTGACCTTGTGGACTTAAAAAAAAGCGACAACTTACTTATTAGTTACCTGCCGAATACTTTATCTAAGACCTACGTATTGTTTTGCGGAATCGCGAATCCAAATTTGAGGCCACCCAAAAATCGAAATTTTAATCTCCACCAAAAAGGTCGAGGTTTGCAATCGAAATTTTTCAAAATTTGCATTTCTGCAATTTTCCGGATTATCGGACGTCCGACGAAAAAAAGTGTTAATTCGAAAAGGCGGGGCTCGAAATTTGTCGCCCGAAACCGTTTTCCAAATTAAAAATTTTTTCGCGCTCGTCGCGCCAGGACGGCATCAAGGTGGAAATTTTGAGAATCCTTCAAACAGCCACAGGGTCCTTATTTACGGGAGGATTTTTAATTTTTTACCGGCAGCCGAGGCAGATTCCGGGGATGCACGAAATTGCTTCTATAGCTTTTTTTCGTATCTCGCACCGTACGGCTATATATTGAAAAAATCTGATGTGGCCAGCACATGACTTCCCTATAAGGAATCATTCCTTTATCGTTCATCTAAAGATTCGCAGAAATATTATTTAAATTTTATTTTATTATTTAATTAAATTATTAAATTTAGTCCTTCAAGTAAAGTGCTACTTCCGGTTTAGGGATTTCCTCCAAAATCACATGGTGCTTTAGTATACTGATTAAAGTGTTAAATATGAAATTTGGTTACTAGATAACAATTCATTCCTGAGATATTTAAGAAAAACCATTTCGTCCTTCAAGTGAAGTGCTACTTCCGGTTTAAGGATTTCCTCCAAAATCAAATGGTGCCTTTGTATACCGATTAAAGTGTTAAATATGAAATTTGGTTACTATATAACAATTTGTTCCTGAGATATTGAAGAAAAACCATTTCGTCCTTCAAGTAAAGTGCTACTTCCGGTTTAGGGATTTCCTCCAAAATCACATGGTGCTTTAGTATACTGATTAAAGTATTAAATATGAAATTTGGTTACTAGATAACAATTCGTTCCTGAGATATTTAAGAAAAACCATTTCGTCCTTCAAGTGAAGTGCTACTTCCGGTTTAAGGATTTCCTCCAAAATCAAATGGTGCCTTTGTATACCGATTAAAGTGTTAAATATGAAATTTGGTTACTATATAACAATTCGTTCCAGAGATACAGAACTTACAGACATTATGCGTTACATACATCCATACATACATACAGACATACATACTGTAGCGTCTGATGCTTATAAAAATGCACGAGTACGCACACAATCGGTTTGCGACACCTACCTTCAATCGACTCTTATTTCTCAGGATAATTTGCGTCGGGATCGGACTCAACCAACACTTTTATACGAGCTTATGGTACTAAAACGAATTCTTGATTCCAACAAAGATAAAACTACAGTTGGAATTCCGTTAACAAGTTTTTAATTAACTCAACAAATTTAAACATGTAACCAGAATTCAAACAATCAAATAATCTTTATGAATACTACTATTCTACGCACTGGGTATGATAAAGGTAGCTAACCTGTGATCTGTCGTGCACTATCTTCTTTCTTCCAATGTTCCACTTCCAATCCCCAATCTCCAATCTCGAATAACCTGGTATTCGTATCTCCTCACGTATCTATTAGACACGATCTCGAACTCAACCTTCGATGCCAACACTAACTTGTTATCTGCTATTTTGCAGTATCTTAATTTTTCCAAGGAAAATATCTTCTTGGTTAATGCCTCCGTATCACGTTCACGTATATAATCTATTTCAGTTATATTTAAATTTTCTAGCAATTATCCGCACTACTGTATCTCGCTGTAACGAAAATGCGACTGTCGCGCTTCGTGAACTTGATCGAACTGTTTATTTACTTTTATGTAACTTGAGTTACATAGAAATTTTGTTTTTAAAATGGAGCTTCTTATATTCCTGGTTGTTTATATATGGCCGACGGTTTCTGCACGTTTGATTAGTTTTGGCATGTTGTATATAATGTTTACATACAACATGCAACGCGAACAAACTTAAAATTAAATTCAAACGACAAAAAAAACAAACACATGTAAACAAATGTGTTTGAACCTCCGGTCCCCAACTGTAGTTCTCTCCTTGTTGGTACGACTCTATCCTCGACATGGATAGCGCGTATCACAACAAATGCCCCCTGCTAAGTTTACCCACAGTAGTGCAATGCAACTAGCTTGGTAAATCTTCGCATTCATTCAACATCTTCATTCATACTTCACACCCTTCTTCCATACATGACCCCCTTTCAAACCATTCAATTGACCCTGACTTCCCTCTAACATCTTCATTCATTCTCTCTCTTGCTCCAATCACCACCTGTTCCTAACGCTTTTATTCTTTTGCATCGACTTAGGGTCCTCAAACTCTGCGATGTCTTATCCCCAACTGGACTGGCTTTAGCCAAGCCTCTTACATTCTCCCTGTACTGTGCAGTCTTACCCTAACATACCCTCGGGCTATGTTGGTGCATACACCTCCCTCTTAATGGACCTGCATAACCTGCAGTAGTCACTTACATTTATCCCTTCCCTTCCCTTTGTAGCGTCAGTGGTTTGTAAACATAAACTTGAGAATGCGCACGAGATCACCCGTGTAAAATTATTTTACTTCGATGCATGAGGTACTGTTAGTCAGTCAATTTATCTCCCTATGGTGACTCTTCTTCTTGCGGGTCCGCAACGTATGGGTATAGCAGGTTGATGTGAAATTTTCCCCGAATTTCTCCCCCCTGATATGCTAAAATATACACGTTATCGTTAACCACCTCATGGATCCTAAAAGGTCCTTCGTATGGCAACGATAACTTCGCACAGATGTTCTGCGCCCGGTTTGAGGTTCTCAAACTCTTAACTACTACCCTGTCCCCTATATTAAATGACAGTCGCTTTCGGATTCTTCTATTCATCCGTTCTTCATACTTCTTCGAACTTCGATGCGCGTTTTCTCTTGCCGTTCTACAGTCGTGCAGAAAATTCCTTTCGGTAACGTCCTCCGTCCATGGTCGATGAGGACTCGTACCCTTCATCAAGTACCATGGCGAGAACTTTGTCCGAACATTCGGACACCAATTTATAAACCTTTCCGCCAAGACAACCTTGTCGACCCACTCCGGATGTCTGTCATGGATTAAGATCCTCAAGAACTTTATGACTTCTTGGACGATCCGTTCACTCGGATTGCCTTGCGGATGTCTAATGGAACTATAACACACGTCAATGCCCTTTCCCCTGAAATGATCAACAAAACGATCGTTGTTAAAATAAGTCGCATTGTCGGCTAATATGCGCTCGGGTTTAATTTCGTCGTTTGCGAAGTTTTCTAGGCAGTGGATGGTTGTGTCCGTATTACAACTCTTCGTCGGGTATAATCTCACATATTTAGTGCATACGTCGTACACTACCAAAATATGTCGGTAATCGTCCTCTGACGGAACTAGATTACTGAGGTAGTCTATAGCCACCAGCTCTCCTGGTCTATTTACTTTGATACTTTTAATGCTATTCTGGTTTACGTGATTTTTGTATTTGGCCAGATTGCATAATGCACATCGGTTGATGGTGTCTTTTATGATCGACAAATCCCGTGTACAAAAGAAAACTTCTCTAAATATTAAAAATACTTTTCTAATGCCTACGTGTCCGAAACGTTCATGTAATTCTCCCGCAATTTGTATGGTGGTATCTTTATTCACCACGTACAGTTCATTTGCCCCTATGCTTTTAAAAAGCCATTGATCCCTGATCTTGTATCCTTTAAATGTTCCCTGTTCTGCAATTTTATCCCTGATTAGACTAAATTCTGGACTCCCTTGACTCCTGTAAATATTTTCTTCTGAATAAACCCCGTGTCCCTGATTCAAATTTATTTGCGCGACTAAAATGTCCTTCAACTTCTTCTTCTCCTCCTCATCTTTCCTGCTGAAGGCATCCGCGATCAAATTATCTTTACCAGCCTTATGTTTAATGTCGAACGAAAATTCCTGTATTAACAGTGACCAACGATACACTCTTTGGTTGCTGAAATTCGTTCGCATCATGAAAGTTAACGCGGAGTGATCTGTCTCAATCAAAAATTTATTTCCTACTAAATAGAATTTTAACTTGTTTAGTGCAAACACAATTGCTAACATTTCCTTTTCGGATATCGTATACTTGATTTCTGCTCCCCTGAGTATTCTCGATATGAAATGGATCGGAACTTCTTCCCCATCCTTTATCTGGATCAATACCCCACTAATTGCAAAATCACTTGCGTCCGTACGCAATATAAACTGTTCATCGAAATTTGGATGTATTAACGATAAACTTTTGTGAAACATTTCCCTTAAAATGTTAAAGCTATCTTCATGTACCTGCCCCCAATTCCAACGTGTACCCTTTTTTAGTAACGTTAACAAACCTAACGTCTTTTGTGAATATTCTGGAATGAATTTCTTATAATAGTTCAACACTCCTAAAAAACCTCGCAAAGTACGTAAATTCCGTGGTCGCGGATAAATTTTAACCTCCTCCAATCTATCATTGTCGACTGAGATTCCTACTCGGTCTACCGTGAACCCTAAAAATTTGACTTGATTCAACATAAATTGACATTTTGATAAATTTAGTTTAAGCCCTGTTTGTTCCAACGTGCCTAATACCTCTTCCAACTGTCGTAAATGATCTTCTTCGTTGTCCGAAAATATCAACATGTCATCAACATAGTGGACAAGATAGTCTTCGTGCCTTTTGAGTACGGTTTGCATGACTCGACAGAGTGCGGCGCTGCTTGTGTTTAGCCCAAATGGGACGACCTTAAATTGGAACGTCACACCATTCACAGAAAATCCTGTATAAGGACGGGACCCCGGTTCTAATGGAATAAGCCAAAATGAATTCTTTAAATCTAATTTTGTAAATACCGTTTTGTTCCCGATTTTTCCAAATAAACTATTAATATTTTCAGGTTGCTCGAATTGTGGCTTTGTGATGCTGTTTAGCTTCCTAGCGTCAAGACATAAACGAATTTTTCCTTCTGCCTTCTTTACTACCACTAGTGGGTTAATAAACGCTGTACTCGCTCGCTGAATTATGCCATCCTTTTCCATTTGTGCAATTTGCCCCCAGACTTCCGTTCGATATTTATGCGGTATCGGATAAACCTTGCAACTGAATGATGCTTCATTCTCTACGTGGAGTTTATGTGCATACCCCTCCGCGACGGTTACTACCTCATTAAACAACCTGGTATGTTTATCTAACATACCCCGAACTTGTTGTTTAAATTTCTCGTTGCATTGTATATCGCCGCTGACAGTGACATTTAATTTATTACATGATTTCAAACGCGTGCCTAAATTTGGTTGTTCATTTGACTTTTCCATTCTATTGACGATGACGGTTTGATTATTTCCTAATGTTTTACCGACAATGGAATTGTTAATGATTGATTTCAAAGGTTGGCCTAAAATTGGTTGGTTTATATTTGAATTCAAATGTGGTTCTAAAATTGATTTGTTTATCCACTCGATCTCTTCCCCGTTGGCCGTGATACGCTGATGGTCCACGTCGATAGTTATCTTCATGGCCTTCAGCAAATCGACCCCTAACAAACATTGTCCCTTCAACTTGGGCATGACTATGAATCCCTCCGTCTTTTCATATTGCCCGATAAGAATTTTGCCAACCACCATCTGGTTTAGGCTGGTCATCTTTTTATTGTTCGCCGCAATTAAGTTGACGCTCCTTATCGGCAACAACCCCTTCTTAAACACGTCTGCATGTTCCCGAACAATTTCCTCATTGATCACGGATATCTCGGCACCCGTGTCAACTAGCGCGATTAATTTTACCCCATTAAAACTTATGTGAATATATGGCAAACAAACCTCCTCTTCGGACTCTGCCTCGTCGTGCAAACTCTCCTCTATGTACTCTCGCGGGTGTACATAGGTGTTAACCCCCCTCGCTTGCTTGCCGCTTACGGAAAATCCGACCCCGAACGTGGATGGACCGTGGCTCGCGTGGTAGCCGTCGGTCGGTTCGTGGTGTCGATCTCTATCCGGTTTATATCCTTCTCATTGTTCTTTCGCGGCGCGTCTTCCTGGTTACGTTGTGGCCAGCTTCTCCGATTCATCCCGCGGTGATTCTGGTATCCCCCCCTTCGCGTATTGTCGAAACCATTCCTCGCTGGTTCGTTTCCCTTAACTCGCGGGTCTTGTGACTCCTGCGGTGACGCCCGCCAGTCGCGTTCTTCCCATCGCACATATGGGACCGCTGATTGTCGCGTTTCCTCGTACTTAAAGTCGACACTTTCGTCGAATCTTTTTAACAGCTCGAGGAAACCTTCAATCGTTTCGACCTTTTCTATCCCAATCCGGGCTTTAACATCTTTCTCAAAATGCCCCCCGATTGCTCTGACTAACAGCACTTCCTCATATCGTGGCTCGACCTGTTGTGCTTGGTTAATCAAACTTACTGCATAATTCTCCCGAGTGCCCCCATGTCCTCCTCGGTATTTGCCCCCATTAACCTTTTCTTTTACCTTATTTTGGTCCATATCGCCCCAGTATTTTTTTAAGAAGAGTGTCTTAAAATCCTCGAAATTTTTGATTTTCTCCTCTATCATACTAAACCAAATTTCGGTATCCCCCTTCATCGTGGCGCGGATAATATTCTTCTGCCGGACTTCGTCCCGAATGCGGATTAAATTATTTCCTAAATTTTTGATGAAAATTTTTGGATTAATTTTTCCGTCATTATAGAATTTTGGGTACTTGTCCATGTCGCCGTCCCGGTAACTATGACCTTTTAATTCTTCCACCAGGTCCCCCAACGATTTGTCATTTTGAGTACGATTTATATTTTTGACCTCCTCTCGCATGGAGCCGATCGCATTCTCATTTGCCACAAACACGTCTGTTACCTTTGTCTCAATCTCTGTGATTTTCACATTCACCGTCTCAAATCTCTTATTTACCCCTTTCTCTAAACTGATCACCCCCTTCTCATTTTCCTGCCGGCATTCTGTTATCCTCTTATCCATCGTCTTTACCACCTCGGTGATTTTCGTATCGACCTTGATATTGACTCTTTCAATTTCCCCTTGCATTTTCTCTAAATTATCATTCATACTTGTCAGTTTCACCTCCTGTCTATCCAATCGTTCATTCATACTAGCATTTCCAGCCCCGATTTGCTCCCTTAAATTAACATTCATCTCCTCCATTTTTGCATTCATACTGGCGTTTATCTCATCCATCTTTGCATCCCTCTTATCCCCCTTTTCATTCATCTCCCCCATTCTTGCATTCATCTCCTCCATTTTCTCATCCATCTTTGCATCCCTCTTATCCCCCTTTTCATTCATCTCCCCCATTTTTGCATTCATACTGGCGTTTCCAGCATCAATTTTTTCACTCAAACTTTCATTCATCTCCCCCATTCTTGCATCGCTTTTCCCTCTATCTTCCTTCATGCTTGCATTCATCTCCCCCATCATTTCCCTCATCATTGCCATCATCGGGCTTATATCGGGTACTGACACCACCGGAACTTCTTGCACGTTTGAAACTTCCGGTACATCTCCCGTGTCTCCCCTATCCCCATCACTTTCATATCCAACATTTACACTATCTTCGTCGCTTTCATTCCCCACATTTACTCGCCCCCTTGCATTTCTACTGCGCGTATTCATGTTAATCTTTGTTGGATCTTAAGCTCGTATATTTCTGATTTGAATTGAATTCTTGCCCCTTATCGTTGAGGTGCCACTTTTATGTAGCGTCTGATGCTTATAAAAATGCACGAGTACGCACACAATCGGTTTGCTACACCTACCTTCAATCGACTCTTATTTCTCAGGATAATTTGCGTCGGGATCGGACTCAACCAACACTTTTATACGAGCTTATGGTACTAAAACGAATTCTTGATTCCAACAAAGATAAAACTACAGTTGGAATTCCGTTAACAAGTTTTTAATTAACTCAACAAATTTAAACATGTAACCAGAATTCAAACAATCAAATAATCTTTATGAATACTACTATTCTACGCACTGGGTATGATAAAGGTAGCTAACCTGTGATCTGTCGTGCACTATCTTCTTTCTTCCAATGTTCCACTTCCAATCCCCAATCTCCAATCTCGAATAACCTGGTATTCGTATCTCCTCACGTATCTATTAGACACGATCTCGAACTCAACCTTCGATGCCAACACTAACTTGTTATCTGCTATTTTGCAGTATCTTAATTTTTCCAAGGAAAATATCTTCTTGGTTAATGCCTCCGTATCACGTTCACGTATATAATCTATTTCAGTTATATTTAAATTTTCTAGCAATTATCCGCACTACTGTATCTCGCTGTAACGAAAATGCGACTGTCGCGCTTCGTGAACTTGATCGAACTGTTTATTTACTTTTATGTAACTTGAGTTACATAGAAATTTTGTTTTTAAAATGGAGCTTCTTATATTCCTGGTTGTTTATATATGGCCGACGGTTTCTGCACGTTTGATTAGTTTTGGCATGTTGTATATAATGTTTACATACAACATGCAACGCGAACAAACTTAAAATTAAATTCAAACGACAAAAAAAACAAACACATGTAAACAAATGTGTTTGAACCTCCGGTCCCCAACTGTAGTTCTCTCCTTGTTGGTACGACTCTATCCTCGACATGGATAGCGCGTATCACAACAATACATACATTTATTCAACCGCTTATACAGACCCGAAACGCCATACAGAACCGACGTTATGAGGCCAAAAACGACGTTACGAGACCCGGCTTCGGGTCTGGTAACGTTTACAATGTTTTTTGGGTTCCCTATACCTTTAGGTGTCATTTGGCAAGATTTAAGGTGGGTCTGGTAAGGATAGTTGAACGTATAATTACATACATATTTAGTTCACCGTTTCTCTCGGCAGGGAGCGCGCCATTAGTAGCGTATATAATATATACAACGTTGCTGATCCCGATACATGTACTCGACGTTGTCAATCCCTAAATTTTGTAACATCGCTTCAGTAACTTAATATTATTAAGGCTATTTATAAAGTTAATTAGCTGACAAGTTTTGTTAAATAGAAGTTATTTTTTTGCATGTTTGATTTAAAACTTTAATTTAAATTAAAATTTTATAATCATTTAAGTTGTATGCAGTACTATTTACTGAAGTATGAAGCCTATCAAATTCTTTTTAGTACCCAAACAGAAGAATTTTGCAACAAATTTAAGTACGAGCTAGTGAGGACTAGTGTTATTAGGTAACTATTTTAAGAAATAGTTACCTAATATTTGAATTCAACATTTTCATGAGTCGGGTTACAATTTTATTGTAACTTCGGGTAGTAATTTTAAATATTCTTGTCCGGTATCCGATATGCCAAACTGTTTATGCCACCGATTTGTATTAATAACATTTATTGTTAATTTATTTAGTGGAAGGTAGACATTTTATAACAAATTCGAAAATATTTAAGCTTCCATAATCATTATATGCTGCCAATTTTTAAAATTGACTGAATATTTATTAAAATTAAGATTGAATAAAATGAACTTTTAAAATTTTCTTTTAGCTCCGAGCCTCATACGTTCGGTCCCGCTAATTTAATTCAATATTAATATTAAATTAGATTACCAGATGATAAAAAAGATTTAATTCGGTAAAAAGTAACACCATTACAGCTCCATTTCACCGGCACCCCCACCACAAAACATTCAAATCGGAGACTTGGTGGAATCGTTTGTACTTCGTTTGTATCGGTTTGTACCGCAAAAATTTTCGTTTGTATCATAAAGACAAAAAATTTACAGCACTTTCAAAGTGGGGGTGCCAGAGAAATGCCAGCCCCCCCACCTCAAAATATTGAAATCGGACTTGGTGGAATCGTTTGTACTTCGTTTGTATCGGTTTGTACCGCAAAAATTTTCGTTTGTATCAAAAACACAAAGATGAAAAGCTGAAAACAAGTTAAGTAGAGAAGTTCGAGACCAACGCGCATACACCGCTTTTACAGAGGTGGCTTGAGTACACAATAAAAAACTTTTCTCCCCCCTCTATTAAGGAAAATAATGATGGATATTAATATTATTATTATAATAAATAATAATGTACAATCTATATTGAAGAAAAGTTTTTACGAAGTTATGAGTATTTCAAATTTTAGAGAACTCCGAGCAAGTTACGCTTGGTTACATTTCATTCGGCAGAAAAGATGAACAAGAGTTATGTGAAGTAAATAATTTTATAATGTTAATATAAAAGAAAACAAACTAAATAATTAATAAAATGTACAATTATTAATATATTAAGTTAGTAGTATAAATCAAAAATTGACAATTAGTTGCTACTATTGATTGTCTCACTATTTTGGACCGATCTTGTAGGTCGTCATAACGTTCCCATTTTCCAGAACTGTTACGCCAACAGTAACAGACGTAGTGACCAATTGCATTCACATTCTTTAATGTTGGAGGTAGAAAACTAATAGCACCTTGAAAATGGTAAACCGTATCGTTGAGAACAATTTGAAGGGGAATTTCTTTTAAAGGAATATTTAATTCAATTGGTGAATTTGATGTAGATGGCCCACATATTTCAAACAATACTTGTTGAACAAAAACTACCTTTCTTCGTACTGGGATTTGCACATTTTGCACTGACTGAGGTTACCATTATTTTCATTAAACTTGAAATTTAATGCATTTTGAAAGTTTGGTACACTACTATCTGGAAAATTTACCACTGTCGAAGGATATCGCGTTTCAATTTTATGCTTACATTTAACACACGTACGGCCCTCTATAACTGATGGATTATCTTTAAATAATGCATTACATAAGTAATACGCGGTACTTGCAGCATCCACTTTGACGTGATTATTTGGTAGGTCTTTCTTATTGGTAATAATACCGATTAAAATAGAAGCCCGCTTCCTATATCGTCCCCCTTATGCCAAAACCACGAATGTGCAAAAATTGCCATTTTGACCTAAGTGCATTTTCTTTCCAAGATAGAAAATTTTGTTTTTAAATTATTGTTAGATTTCGATATTCAATATATTCGAATAACAATGAAAAAAATTGTCTGAATTACAATTAAAATTGATTAATTTCATTTACTTCATAATTTACTTCAAATACACTTGACTGAAAACTAGAAAATGCACATTCGTGGTTTTGGCATAAGGGGGACGATATGTTTGTGCGTTGTGCATTATGAAAATTTTTAATCAAATTAGTGATGTTCTTTTTTTAACCAATAGCCAATGAAATTACAGAACGTTTTCTGCATAAGAGATTACCAACCTTATATTTTAAAAAGAAGAAAATGTTGAAGAATACGGTCATCCGAGTTCCACCTTGTTAATTTAATAAATCGATGTTTTCCAATTTGGGTTTTTAATTTATATTGTAGATTTAATTTATATTGTATATCTCTGCTTGGACTTATGTAGGCTTTTTAATGTTGGTTATCAGATTATCCGATTACCGAAAACGTTGCATAAAATCCCTTTTAATCGGTATTATTACCAATAAGAAAGACAATATTAGTTTTCTACCTCCAACATTAAAGAATGTGAATGCAATTGGTCACGACCTCTGTTACTGTTGGCGTAACAGTTCTGGAAAATGGGAACGTTATGACGACCTACAAGATCGGTCCAAGATAGTGAGTGAGACAATCAATAGTAGCAACTCATTGTCAATTTTTGATTTATACTACTTAATATTTTAATAATTGTACATTTTATTAATTATTTAGTTTGTTTTCTTTTATATTAACATAAGAAAATTATTTACTTCAAATAACTCTTGTTCATCTTTTCTGCCGAATGAAATGTAACCAAGCGTAACTTGCTCGGAGTTCTCTAAAATTTGAAATACTCATAACTTCGTAAAAACTTTTCTTCAATATAGATTGTACATTATTATTTATTATAATAATAATATTAATATCCATCATTATGGTCCCGATACAAACGAAGTATAAACGATTCCACCAAGTCCGATTTGAATATTTTGTGGTGGGGGCGCCAGGGAAATGGAGCTCACCATTACTATTGGAAAAAACTGGAAAATTGTTTTTCAAGAATAAACATTGGAATCTCTACTATACGCAAACAATGACACTAATAAGGAGTGTTCATTTTACTAATTAATATTTTACTAAATTATTCTGAATTAATTTTTACAATATTTACTTCAAGTTAAGAATACAAGTTGTGTGACATGTTTCATCTATAAAATTCTATGTATGTTCACGTACGGCAGTAATTTCGAATTTTTATACGGACTTGCTCCATTCCAAATTTTTTAAATTTTTTCAGAATTTCAGCTTCCCGGGCATTCTTTCTTACATATCTTTTAATTAAAGCGCAGTATCTCTCAATAGGACGGAGTTTAGCACAATCTGGAGGATTTCTTTACTTACAAAAACGACATTATTCGAACACAAAAGTTCAAGTGTAACATAAGCATAATGAACGGTGGCCAGATCTGGCCTAAACAACGGAGAGATTGTGTTTACTATACAAAGGCTAAAATATGTTTTTGTAAGCATTCTTGCCTATAATTTTCACCGCAAATTATCCCAGTTTAAAACAATGTTCCACTTTCATTCGACAAAAACAAATCGCTTATCACACTCTTTTACCAAATTTTTCTCTCTGAATTATCTTCACTTCGTTAGCCACATCTTCTCCTACAACAGCGTTATAATATTGTAGTCCTGGTGTCCATTTTTAGGTAAGTTTCGTCATCCATTAAAATGCACTGATTCTTTCTTTTTGCAATAAAAGAGTCTACAACTTTTCGGACAATTTTTTTAACTTTACCGTTGTTTCGCAGACTTTTCAGGCTTTTTTTTGTTATTTTACAAGTCTTAATATTAAGTCTTTTTTAATATTTTGCACCGTACTAACATTTAACTGCCACCTTTTTGTACAGAAAAGAACTTTTTGGATTTTAACAGCTTCAAAACGTTTTCTTCAGCTATACCGGGGATGAGCAACCTTTTTTTACAACGGGCCAGCTACAAATTAAAAAATGTTGTGTGGGCCGCATGTAAGGAACTTATGATCATACAAATATTGAATGATGAACTAAAATGATCTCTTTATTAACAAACCTATAAACCTAAATCTTAAAAGTCCAAATGTAAAATCTTGGAAGGGCCACACGAGAGAGTGTGGGGCCGCGTGTTGCTCATCCCTGAGCTACACCATTTATAGACCCTTATCCATGATGAGATTTAAGTAATTCATCAAGTGTATTATATACTCCCCAAGTTTTTTAATAATTTGGAAAACCGCTAGCTTTAAGTATTTAACAATATTTTCTTAGGAATAATTTTTCTGAACACTATTGCAAGATAACCTTCCGGGTGTCAATTTAAATGCGCTCCATGGCGTTACATATTTCGTCGGCTTACTGCCAAAACAAGATAACTCCATTTTTGGACAAAATGAGTTATATACATGATTGCATTCAAATAAGAGCAAACTACATTTTGACAAAACCTGATAACTGTAAGTCAAATATTAAAGGAGTATTAAGAAGTTCATTTTTAACTTTTGTTAACTTGTTTATGGTGAATCAAACTTTAAAATCAGTTTTACTCAAAACTATCATTTTGGAGTTATCTTGTTTTAGCAGTAAGCCGACGATTTGACAAAACTAATAACTAAAGGTGATGTGTGATAAAAAAACATTTCTTTTATAAATAATGCCTATTAGATCAAATATGGGCTGACAATTGTATTTATTACAGGTAATTCAAGTTGTCCACTTAGTAAAATGAACACTCCTTATTACCTACTCAAAAATTATATTTGGGGTGGCCATCGTACCTAATTCGCCTTGCTTGAGTAATTCATTGTTTTACGTTGAAAGATTTGTGATGTAAAGGTATTAAGAGTTTAACTAATCATTTTGAAAAAATATTTATGTTAGTCGAAAACTAATTATTTCCAATGAATTATAGGGATTTTCAAATTAATTCCAGAGGCTTCCAAGATATTTACCCCTCGATTAATTCTATTAAAATACAATATGCTTTCTTGTTAAGTTTTTGATCTTATAAATTTAAAAAATGGTAACGTTGACTAATTATTATAAGCTTACATCAGATCACATGCAGTCTTGAGGAGCTTACCATTGCATTTTTTCCTTATCCAATATTTTTAGATGCCTGCGTTACGTGACATTTTAATATTTTAATGTTTTTCATATAAATAATTTAAGATAATCGTTTTGAACGATTGGGCAAGTGTTTCAGTTTTGTGGTCCACACGCTATAAAAAATGTAATATTACTTTATAAAAAAATTTAGAAACAATAAATAATAATAACACTGAAAACTTAACAACTTAATTTTATTTATTAGACAATTTGAACAGAATTCTAAATAGGTGCATATTTATATAAAAAAATTTTGATCTTGTAAATTTAAAAAATTGTAACCTTGACTAATTATTATAAGCTTAAATCGCATCACATTCAATGCAATCTTGGTATAAAAGCAGTAGAAAGACTGATAAGAATTAACGGAATGAAGTTATCAGTTCCTTAGAATTGACAACGTTGCTGGGATTAGAAACGTCGGTTTATCATAAAAAATTATATATACCGGGCTTGACAAAGATGTGCCAATGTATCGGGATTGTTAACGATTATTGAGTTAGGCAAATTTTATTTTTAAGATTTTGTTTCCCCTCAAGAGTTGCGCATGGTGTTATATTTGATCACTTCAGAATTTAATAACATATACGTTCTTAAAATAATAACTTGTGGTGGGTTTGAGGTTGTCTGTGCAATGTATCGGGCCTGGTAGCGACGGATGAACCAATATACATACATACAGACATCATTGCGAAAGTAGTCAAAACGGATTCAGAAATGCTCAAAACGGATATTTCCGTTAAAATATCGACATCGAATTTTTTCATGATTACAATACTTCCTTATAGGGAAGTAAAAGTAGTTTTCCAAAATAATTTCCAAGGGTTCAGTGCCTTCAAAACCGAATAGCAAAAAGTTTTTTTTATATAAAATTTTAACGTCGGAATCGGATTTGGCGAGCAATTTTAATAATTTTTGATATAAAACTTGTTGGGAAATTATTCTTCCTCGATCAAAAAAAATCAATTCAAATTTGTCGGCGTACCTGCAGGACTTGAGTTTGTTTGGTCCGGCTGTGGCTTCTCGACAACGATGAAACAAATACGAGTCGGCCTTCGGCCTCCCAACTGGGGTGGCCTTCCTCCCCCTGTTTTTTAAGAGTACGAGTAGGCCTTTGGCCTCCAACTTACTTATAAGTAGTTATATACGGGTCGGCCTTCGGCCTCCCGCTTGCCTTTATGGATACGGGTCGGCCTACGGCCTCCCACTTGCTTTTAGGAACACGGGTCGGCCTGCGGCCTCCACATTTTTGCTTCATCAAAATTTCATTGGCACGGACCAATCGATTTTACCGAAATTATATGACAGGTCAAGATGTAATTAAAACGAATTTTTAAAATTTGCCGTTTTTTAATTTGTATATCACGATTACTCGAAACCGGTCCATTTTTCGAGAAAAAGTATTTCTACAAATTTTGTCGGGCATACGGTCGGCTCGACGACCGTGTATTTTTTTCCACGATTCGTTCGACACCGTCTGGCGTAGTGCAAAGAACGGGAAAAAAAATGTAATTAAAATCGTCGTCGCGCTTAACGGTCTAAATCGATCTATGACCTACGTATTTTTTTGCAGAAATGCAAATCTAAATTCGGGCGGATCCGAATGAGACCAAAAAATCGAAACTTTAATCTGCAAATAAGCGAGCCAGGCGCAAAAAACTATTAAATTTTTGACCCCCACTCAAACGGAAACGGGGCAAAATTTCGAAAATTTGGCACCAGACGGGTGTCCGTTTTCGCCGCCCCCACCCCTCTCGAAAATTTGAAGTCAATCAGACGAAAACTCCGGAAAAAGTGTCAAAAATACGAAAAACCGCGCTGAGCCGTTTTGCCGAGCGATGGGAAAAAATTGGAAAAAAAAAATTTGTTTCGCCCCTCGACCGTCGCCCGGGGCTTTGGGACCACTTTGAACCGCCATTTGGCCCCCTCCCTTATGTCCCACCAAAAAACGGACAATTTTCCCGTTCAATCCTCGTAAAACCACACGGGTATGCAAAATTTCAACTCTCCACGACGTCCGTAGATATGCCCTGTAAATGGTAAGTCAGTGAGTGAGTGTCGCGGTGAGCTTTATGTTTTTTATAAACGATGTGTTTACAATGACAATTTCGAGGGTTCTGATTAGGGTTGAATTATGCGAACGGACGGACGGACACGGAGCCAGATCATAAGGCTTCGTGCTATACTTTGTATAGAAGCCTAAAATAACAGAGGTTTTAACAAATGTTTAGGATTATGTAGTAAATAAATATTTTTCACTGAAAACAACGGCATACCCATGTAGCCCCTGTTACCCCCCCCCCCAATAAAATTCATAGTGGTAATTTATAAGCATTGGGCGGCTTATACGTGGAGGGCAACGGGACACCGCCTTCCACAAGTAGAATAGCAACTCGGAATAATATTGTTTCATGAAAATGTATTGGCACCACGGTAGTTCGTCATTGAATATTTGTGACAATCAGATTTAAAACACTTCGCTAAATAGTGAAAAATGTAATTTGTAAGTGCCTCCTTCGAATTATAGCACACCATGAGCCTCCACTGATGAACTGCTTAATTTTAAACACCCCCCTCTCAAAGTAGTAGATTCGTTACGTTAAATTGATTTAATACCTCCCCCCCAAAATCGAAAGAGATAAATGTTGTAGACATAATCGACAAACTTCTAAAATAATTTTTTTGAAAGCACATTTTTACAACTTCCAAAGCATTAAAATCAACCTTCAATCAATCAAATAATGCAGAGATTATTCCAGCCCCCCCCCCCATTCCGGCGCAGTCTCTACTGTCATTTTAAATTTGACTTTTGTCGGGTAATTTTACATCGTTGCCTTCGATCAAAATTTGCAGGATTCAAGATTAGCATGCATATTTAGGCCGAACCGAGATATTTTTATCCCCCCCCCTCCCCTCTTACCAATAATTGTCATACTATATTATTTTAATTTTAACAATCATTACCTAATTGTGACGATTAGACAACTGAAGATTTAGAAATCGACGGGGTATTTAAATTAAATGGAACTTAGAAATTACCATTGAATCAGGTTTATACAATAAAATTTTTGACTACCAGCGTTCAAATTGAACTTAAAAGTAGTCATTAAATCATATTGCGTCACTAAAAATATTGATTTTATTGATTTATTTATTCATTCATTGCTCTTCCGCTAGTTTGTGATTATGATGATTGTGCGGCCCAAAACTTTTTCAGGTTCGTAATTAAAAAATAAATCAATAAAGATGCGTTATGAGCAACTAGAAAAATGCGAAAAAAGGCCTAAAGGCCGCACTAAGAGACCGAATCATCAACCCGGGTATTGTATACCAGTAGCACAAATACCTAATAACAACGTCGGATTTCCTTGTAGTTACGTAAGAAATCTTTGAAAACCCCTTTTCGGTTTAGTTCATCCTTCCCCTTCCCCAATCGATTCACTGAAATAAACAAGTGTGCCTGAACAGATGTTGATGCTGTAGCGACTTCCCGTAAAGGTCACGTGCCCTTCTATCCAAAATGGAAAACAAAAACTATCTTAAAAAAATAATAATATTAAGCAAATAATAATACAGTAAATTTATAGTTTTCCTCTTTAGATTGTTCTCAGATCGGGGGGTCTGGGGGGGGGGGGTGAATCCCCGCAGCCTATGGAGATCAAGATAGCCATGTTGATATGCTGCGGTGTATTCCACATTCCCAGACCCCCCCGACGGTTTCTATTTTCACCATTGAAACATGTCACGAGCCAAAACAAAAAATATCCATTAATTTGTACATTTCCGGGATATAAACTGCAATTCATAATTATTTAATGCTGTAATCTCAACATAACCCTCTCAAAATAAATGCAGTTTGACGTATTTTAACAATCAATTTGCATTTGGTTGACAATATTTGTTTTTGCTTTAGTCTTCGAAAAAAGGGACTTACAACAGTTTAAGTCACGGAATTGCTTAATAGTATATACATTTTTTTATGCATTTCCGGGACTTAAACTGCAATTAATACTATTTATTTAATGCTTTAATTATTTTAACGTAACCCTCTCAAAATAAACGTTTTTTAACAATCAAGTTGTATGCGGTTGTCATAGAAACAATGCATTTAATTTTATTCAAGTCCCTTGGGTTTAAATCCCTTGAGATTAAAAGTTGAACTTTAATCTTCGACAAAAGGCACTTCAAATCAGTTTAAGTCCCGGAATTGCATAAATACTTTAAAAAATCGCGTTAATTTTGTTGTAACAGTGACTATGTCACCTTTAAAGCCCCCCCCCCCCCGGTTTAGCCCCCTCATTGAATCAATCTCAGATCCGCCGCTGCTAAAAATCTTAACAAAATTGCCGTTACTTCAAGAGCAACAATCGATCTAAGAAGAAGAGGAAGCTCATGAAGAATGGGGGAGCGCGGGGATTAATCGAAATTTGCAGAAATATAATATTTTATAGTAATAAGTTGATTATAAATAATAATACAGTGGCGGCTCGTAACTTCTTTCAAAATCTAAATAAAAACGAAGTGTGTGTGTGTCTGTAACGCTTAATTGAGCTGATGACCGGTCTTTAGTCCTTTAGTCCGGACGCCTTCAGAATATCAATTGACAAATCTGAATTGCAATTCGCGATTTCTGAACAGCAGTCGAGGTTTTCTAAATTACTTCTGGAATAGGTGTAGAACGTGAGTTCCTTGGTTTTGCGGCCTAAAGGCCGCACTAAAGATTACGTTAACATATCAATTTAGAGTTATAGGCACACAGATAGACAGATAAATTATTATAAAGTTAACTTGTACTTAAATCAATGGAGGCTATTATATTACGTTTAAATAATTAACTTGTGAAATGAATATTGAAATAAAATTTAAAAATTGACAATTTAGCTACACCCTGTATTGTTTATTCCGATGGGGGGGGAGGGCTTAATACAATTTAATTTTATTGTTTAGCTGACCTGCTCATCAACGGCGACTTGTGATGTGCTATAATGGGAAGGGGGGGGGGTATTACAAATTAAGTTTTTCACTTTTTAGTCAAGTATTTTAAATTTGTTCAATCGTTACTGTTACTATTTAAAATAAATTGGATAACGTCATCCATCTGATACGGAGACGGCACTGATTTACCATCGACATTAAAAGTTGAGCAATACAATTAAGAAATTTGGAGACCCAAATAATTTCTTTTTTAATTCTTTATAAGCATTATTTTACACTTAATGCCCATTCACGATCGATTTCTAGGTCGAATCCTAGAAGTACTAGCCTATAAATAATAATTTTAAATTTTAGAATAACGAAAATGAACTAGCACAAAAGCTACGACAGGCTGCAGAGGATTATGGTTCTGTTAATGATTATCAGGAGAAGTTGCAGCACCTTCGTAGCTCTATGAAAGCTGATTTCATGTATAATTACCAACAAGACCAAGATTTTTCGGAATCGGAGGAAAAGGTTCCACAAGTGGAAGAAATTGCAAAAACTGATGAGATTGAGGTAGGAATTATTGTTTTATACTGCTTTCTAGAAGTTAGTAAATGTTTAAGTATGCGCGGTTTGTGATGAAGAATAAAACTTCAAGTTTTTAAATTTTGGATCCAGTATTTTTAAGTGACTGCAATGGCACAAAAATACAGGGTAGTCCGTCTATAATGAATTCTCTCAGATGTTTTATCAGCATTTCCTTTTATTCAAGATTTCTCAGTAAATTGTGTATTAAAATGCGATCTTGTTAGTAATTGCTTAAATAAAAAACTCGCCCAACTTCATTTTTCCTTGGTGACGCGTCACGTTTATGCCGATATTGGACTAATTTAAGGAGTTAATCCCCAATAATTCTTCCCAGGTTGTAAACACCATGAATCACTTTAGTTTAAGTTTCTATGTAAGGTATAAGTGTGGATCATTTTTCTTCTCGAGTTTCTAAAACTTGGGGATTTAGTTAAACTTAAAATTATCTACTATAATGATTTAGCATTATCGGCAAATCAGTCGTTTAGCTAGTACGCGCCGTCAAACTTCAAAACTCGAGTCCCGAAAAATTTTATGTTGCCCCGGTAATTCTTTTTGGCCATTTAGAATAGATGTAGAAATCTAAAACAATTCACACATTATCTAAAAATTTCAAAGAATACTTTTCATGGTGCAATCGATTTTTTAACCCTTCTTTGATTGTTTTATAGCTATGTGAACAAACAGATTAAACTTTTTTGAGTAGGTTTTTAGGTCTTAAAATTGAATTTACCGGGATATTATCATTGCGATTTTATTGGAGACAAAATTTTAACCATAAAGACCTTTCCCGTTTTTTTTATACGACAAATGTAGAATTTTTTATTGATGCTCAAAAACAAACATTATGCGCAAAAATATGGCTACAAAATAAACAAATTAATAACGGTCTAAAAATTAATTGTGCCATGAAAAGTATTCTATGAAGTTCCCAAATGATGTGCGATTTTAAAAAAATGTAATCCTATTCTAAATGGCCGAAAAAATTATCGGCATAACAAAAAAAACGACAAAATCGAGGATTTTCAGAAATCGAGTTTCAGAGTTTGGCGCCGTGTGTTAGAATGGAATTAAAATTTTAAAATACACATACTTCTCTGAGAACAAGAATACTTTTCATGGTATACAACCGATTTTTAGACCTTTCTTTGTTTATTTTGTAGCTATACCTTATAAACAAAAAGATTATACTTTTTGGGTACTATTCGTATTTTTCTATTTTCAATTTATTTAAGAAGATTATTATTGTATTCATATTATTGGAACAAAATTTTAAACAAAAAAGGAATTATGCATTTTTTTATTAGGACGAACATAAATTACCTATACCGAAATAAATATTTTTCATTATAATTATGGTGACCATATTATTTTTATGAAAAAAAAGTACATTTCGGCGAAACACGGTAAATACCTAAAAAAAGGTCAACGGCGCACAGTGTGGTGGAGGCGGACAAATGGTGATTTTTAAAGTAATTCATTTGGTCTGTTTAATAATAGTTTTTTGCTAGGAACATCCCAAGGCTTCAGGAACACAAAAAAAATCATTAAAAATTCGCTTGGAAAGTGTCGAAAAAATGGGGCAAAGTCAACCTTTTTTATATAGATATATGTACCGTATACGGTATCACGTACTTACGTCTAAAACTTTTACGCCTAACACACTTACACCTAAGTCAATACGCCTAATCTTTTACGCCTAAAGGAATTTATGCCTAATGGTTTTAATGCCTAAAACCGACTACGCCTAAAACTTGAACGCCTAACGCAATTACGCCAAATCCTTTACGCCTAAAACATTTACGCCTAATGCTTAAAATTTTCTAAAAATAAATTTAATTCGAATGGAACCATTCAGCAGTTCCTTATTTTTGATTCTTTTATTTTCTTTTGATTTGATTTGATTCTTTTGATTCCTTATTCGGTGACATAATCTGGAATTTCAAGTTCCGTAAGGTTCGAAGGTGTTGGAAGTGCAGCCCCAGCCACTTGACGCGCTCTTTGAATGTTGCGCTTCAACCGATCTTTCGAAGGAAGTGTGGCTTTTACCGCAGCTGGAAGTCCAATACTGGTTGCGGCTATAATCTGGTGAGGTGTGTCTTGACTTTCCCGAGCTTTATCCTTGATTTCTGCCAGGACTTGCCGGGTTTTGACCTCCGCTGCCCGCGGTACGTGGTTGTGCTCTTTAGCACTCTCATTAACGATTAATTCACCTTTTGTGTGAACAACGGCTAGACATTTACTTTTGTTGTATTCTACACATTTCCAAAAAATTTTATCGTTAACATTCCTGTTTTTGGTATACACGAAGCTTTTGTGTAGTAATTGATCATTCCCTTTTCGACTTTTGATAAGCGTAAGACCAATTTTTTTAAATTTAATCAGGGCTAGGAATGAGTTACTTTTATTACTAAAAGTTATGTAGGTCTTAGTAACCAAGTAAATTAATTTCATACCAACACAAAAAAAATTTAAAAAAATTAAATTTTCAAATTTGATTTTTTAATTTCAGTGAAAAACAAAAACATTTGCGATTATTTAAAAAAAAAGTAACAAGAAGTAACCGTTTTGAACATAATAAAAATAATAGCCAAAATTCCATCAAAATCGGAGCAGTGGTTTTATGTTTGTACGATTTTTAGAAAATTTTAAGCATTAGTGCCCATTCACAATGGACGTAAGCATAAGAATTACATAAGCATAACATAAGCATAAGAAATACATAAAGTTGGATACCTTGTTTTAAATGGGAGCGTTCACAATGCAGTTACGTAATTGTTATGTTTATGGAGGCCATAACAACTACATAAGAACTACATAAGAACTACATAAGAACTACATAAGAAGTTGGAATATTTCAACTTTTACGTATTTCTTATGGAAATTAACCTTAATTTGAACGATGCGCCGTTTTTCACGCAGTGAACACACCTTCTTGTGTGACAGTTCAAATAATAATATAACCTAAAATTGTACATTCTTTAGTAAACGCTCTAAAAATTTATAAATTATAAATATATTTATAAATTATAAATAAAAATAAAATATATATTTGAATGATGCTCCGTTTTTCTAACCAATAGAAACGCTGTCAGGGTTGTTTTTTTCAGATGGTATTTTTCAATTGAATTTTTTTCAATTGAATTTTTCAATTGTTCAGATGGTAGTAGATCCATTCTTAACAAACGATATAATTACTTAAACGACGGAGAGGTTATGTCACAAAATAGTTTCGTGTTGAAACTTCATAGCGCCTGCGCAGTTTTTTAATTTTTATGTAATTCTTACGGTCATTGTGAACGGTCCCATATTATGCTTATGTTTATGTTTATTGTTTATGCTTATGCTTATGTAATTCTTATGCTTACGTCCATTGTGAATGGGCACTTAGGCGTAAATGTTTTAGGCGTAAAGGATTAGGCGTAATTGCGTTAGGCATTAAAGATTTAGGCGTAGTCGGTTTTAGGCATTAAAACGATTAGGCATAAATTCCTTTAGGCGTAAAGGATTAGGCGTATTGACTTAGGCGTAAGTGTGTTAGGCGTAAAAGTTTTAGGCGTAAAGACGTGGATCCTAATACATAAGCAGAACGGACGATACAGAAAGATATTAAAAACAATTGAAAACTATTTTAAAATGACGAATTTTAGCATTTCGAATCGTGGCTTATGCAATATTCTGTGGGAAAACACAAAAATTATTGTTTTCTTCCGTTCTATTAAGGACTAGCTGGCACAGTCGGCCTACTGGCCGCCTTTAGCCATCTAGACCGTGTCGGATGTGGTTGTTCGGCCTTCGGCCTCACTCCAAGGTACTAAAGTAGCCCTTGTTTTTCGTAGAGTTGTAAATAACTTCTACACCAAATTTGGTTAAGATTGGTCAAATAGAAACGTAAAGCATTGTCGATCGTTTGACAGTATTCATTATTGTTTTTAAGTTGATTTTGAGTAGCCTGCCTTCCTTTAAGGAATCTCGATAGGCTACTCAAAATCAACTTTCCTTTGCGAATTTTTGCACTATTTCAATACAAAAACATGCGCAGGGACCTACATAATAACTGTGCCAAATTTGGTTCCGATCGGTCAAACGGTTTAGGAGTCTATAGGGAACATACATACATACACACACACATCCATTTTTATATATATTAAGGATTAAGGATATAGTAAGACAACTTCCAGATTTTTTGCCCTAGAATTGAAGGTTCAGCAACCGTTTGTCCACAAAATCCCCATTTCACCACACTGTGCGGCGTACCTAAATATACGACGATTACGATTGATGACCTTTTTTTTCTGGGGTTGCACTGAAGGAAACAACCATGGGGTTTGGGGCAGCGTCGGGTGGCACCCCCCGGCGGGTGTACAAAAAATAAGTACATTTGTAAGTACTTGGAGAAGTTTTTAAGTACATAGGACATCGTTCTAAAAAAGAGTACTGTCCTACTAAAATAAGTACATATGGTCACCATAATTATAATACACCTGATTTTGTGGATTATTATTGGTTCATAAATTATTGAAAAACTGTTTTTAAAATATCCTCGTACCAGGGAGTGCCTGCAGTGATTTGAATGACCACATTATGAAAAAGAAAAAATTATATCCTTAAAAGGGGTAAAAATTTATCAACTTGAAACAGCAAGGGGCTAAAAATGTAGTCTGATTTTATTCATTTATGGATCACGTTTGCGTCAGACGAATAAGAAAAATATTCTACATCGAGCAGTTTTTGAGCAAAATGCAAAAAAAAAATTTGGCCCTCCAAAATATTGGAACAAATTGAGACCATGTGTACAAACATATTATATTTAAATATTTACAATGAGTTGTAGTTTATATCGTAAATCAAGTGAAACGTGAAATTTGATAGTAAATTTGTAGGCGTATTACAAAGCATAACCAAGACCTATCACGTCACAAACGCTTTGCATATTTTTTTAGTGTGATCAAAGGACAACGTTATTTTCTCAGTTGGGTGCCTCGCTATGCAATTAGGTGCCTAATCTAATGACTCCAATGTCCAATTAACAACTTTTAGGATATCGTAAACAGACGAAAGTAGTAAATTAATTGCATCGTTAATTTATTAATGTGATTTTATAAAAATAACATCATCATCATCAGAATTAATATAATTATTAATACAAATATGACTCTTTCCAAGTAATTCCTTTCATTCTAAATACGATAAATAAAACGCAAATATTTTTAAATACTAATGTAATTAGTAAAATTATTTACTTCTACATTATAAACTATGTACAGGGTGAAACAAATTTAAATCTCAAATAATAATAAATTAAAAGATAATAAACTAAAAGTACAAAATTTCTTCCTCAACTAATTGATGAAAAAAGGCTTATTTTGGGTGTGAGCGAGTGCAATCAAACAACTAATACCGTTAAGCCAACGTTTCGAGCCCTGATGATGATCGAATAAATTGATCGAAACGTTGACTTAACGGTATTAGTTGTTTGATTGCACTCTCTCACACCCAAAATAAGCCTTTTTTCATTAAAGATAATATTTAAATGAAAATTATTTTATGCAATGCTGACACTTAGAAGTTGATTTTATGATGACTTTTGCGAAATGCATGACATTCTTCATTCTTTCATAGAGTTTAGTTTATTTGTTAATTTAATCCCACTGAGGCTCATTTAAGCCCACGGTCTCATAACACCTTGCAGTTGTTGTGTTTTTGTTACGTGTTATGTTACGTTAGAATTATTAATCTTGCTATGTTGGTTTCAATTTCCCACCACTGTGAATTTTGTAGTGCTTTATTTTATGTAGCTGCACTTATGTACTAAGTTTGAATGTGTTTTTAACCGACTTCAAAAAAGGAGGAGGTTATCAATTCGTCTGTATTTTTTTTTTAATGTTTGTTACCTCATAACTCCGTCATTTATTAACCGATTTTCAAAATTGTTTCACAATTCGAAAGGATATAGTTTCAGATTGGTCCCATTTAAATTTCATCAAAATCGGTTGTGTACTTTGGTTTTTATAAATTAAATAAGACGGTCATCTGTAGTTAAACACTTCAGGTCAACGTCGTTGTCATAGTTACGTTGCGATTTTGACACTAAAAGTTTAATTAAATGACATTGACATATAGTCAGTAGCGGCTCGAGAATAGGGGGCACAACTTTGACATAAGAATGTTAACCTTAAAAATGACATTGACATATACTCAGTGGCGTTGCACAATATTTTTAAAATTACCAAAAATCAAGTTACAAAGTGACAAATGAATTAATTTATGACATTAATGTACATTAATTAAATTAACCTATTTACTTTTAATTTAAAGCGCTCAAAATTGGTTATTGCCTTCAATAGTCTTTTCTTATGAATATAAAAAAAGAATTATATTGATACGACGTTTAGTTTTTTAAATTTGTACAAAAGATTAGAGGCTTCTTTCAACATCATTCCCTCTCTCTCTTTCCGCAGCGCACTCTTAAGGAACGCAAGATTCACTAAAAAGCAAGAAATAAAAAAATTTTTTACAAAAAAACAAAAACCGAATTCAAAAAAATGCACTAAAAAAATTGCACTAAAAAGTAAAAAATAATTGCGTTATTTTTAGACTTGAATCTACTCACAAAATATAAATTTTTTATTATAATAAAAAAAATATAAATTGTTATTTTTGGAGTCGGTGCCAGCCAAGCTGTTAAGAAATTTACAAAATGTATTTGAAATCACATTAATACGACAATGTAGCAATACCGATGTATTTGAAATCACATTAATACGACAATGTAGCAATACCGATGTCGTGTATACCTGTTGGTACTCCGCTACTTCGTTAATACACGTTTGTTAACCTTGGCTGGCACCGACTCCAAAAATAACAATTTATATTTTTTTTATTATAATAAAAAATTTATATTTTGTGAGTAGATTCAAGTCTAAAAATAACGCAATTATTTTTTACTTTTTAGTGCAACTTTTTTTAGTGCATTTTTTTGAAGTCGGTTTTTGTTTTTTTGTAAAAATTTTTTAATTTAACTTTGACTAATTTGCTTTAAATTTGTACATCTAATAATTTATATCTTACAATTTTATAAATGTGACTACCCACTATTTGTAATCTTTTATTACATTTTATATACATTTATATTTTTATACATATCTGTCGGCACTTTATTTATTATAATGTTTACTTAGTAATGAATTGCGTCATATGATTGTAACGACTTATTCATATCAGCGCGTAGGTGTTGAATGTCCGCCGGGGCTCTTTTATATGTGCCCTTTATTTTTTAATATTAATTGACCCTACAATTTATTTACTATAATGACACCGATTTTGGTGACATTGAATGTGCCTTGAAGTTACAGCAAAGATTATACACTGCAGAAGATTACATGAACGTAATGAAATCCTGCAGAAGAAGAACTCGCTCATTGTTCATAAGGTGGAAAAAGAGGATTTTTGTAGTACAGCGGATTTAGAAAAATCTATTGTCAATCGAAAAGTAGACATCGATAATAATAAAATAAATTGGCTTAAGTTTAAAGAAATCGAAAGTCGAAAAGAAAATCCTCACAAACTTTTTGTTAAATGCCATTTTGGGGATGAAGCTTAAGAAATCGATATAGAGAAGAACCGTGGTAGGCTGTCAAGAAGACAAGCCAAGAAGAATTTTAGCGAGCTACTTAAAAATCTTTGACCAAATGGTAAGCCCATTCCAGAAAAAAAAACTTGCCGACTTGAAATTCCTATTGAATTTGATTCCAAATGATGCTAAACATTTTTATGAAAATTTATTGGGTGATCCCAATATCGAAGAGGATATAGAAGGGTTTATGGAGAAGTTGATTTTGATATTGAAGAAGAATGATTTAAATCAAAATAACATTTTGCTGTACCTATCATCAGTATTAATTTTTTTAATTTTCAATAAATATTTCACTCATTTATTCATAAAAAAATTAACTAATATTGGTAAATCTAATACTATATTAATTTTGCATAAATTGACTAAGCGACAGTTTTGGTTCATAGTCAACTTATGCGAAATGTATAAAATTGATTGCATGCAAAATTCCTAAGCGCCATTTTTCACTTTAAAATCGAAAGTTTTTCATTTTTTGCTTTAGTTCTTAGATATAATAGTTATTGACACTCTTTTTGACTAATATGCGGAAAATCAGCTCTAATCAACGATAAGCTGATTTATAAGAAGTTTATAAAGTTTATTGCATTTTTCTCAAAAACTCACATTTGGCGCTTGGTCAAGTTATGCATAACGCGATCCAACTCTAAATTAAAGAATTGTTATTCTCAATAATTTTCACTTTGTTGTTTCCACAATTTTCCATCGTAAATCAAATTTATTCACTGATTCAATCCTTTCTTTAATTTCAAGGTAACGGATGGTAGCGAACAAGACGCTCAAGCCAGTCAAACTCCTCCGGAAGACAAAGGGCGTTTACCATTTTATCCCAATCCACATTTTTACAATATTCCCGTAAACACAAATCACAGCGCCGTTCACGTACCGAGTAACGTTTACGACCGATGTAAGTTTTAGTTAAACATTTCCGTATTTAAATTAAGTTAATTCCATTGTATTGCAGCCAAACGGGTTATATCTGGAATAAAATGGTCGGAAGAATTAGACAGCACGTTTAAAAATAATTATAAAGAAGATCCGACCCTTTCGTGGCAGTATTTTGGTAGTTCAACCGGATTTATGCGGCAATTCCCTGGTTGGATAAAAAAAAATTAATTCCATAAATCCGTTGTTTCTTACGCTAACTCTCGTTTCAGCAATGATTTGGTCGCAAGAAGTTACCGAAGTAGATCTCTACGATTGTCGAACGCGATCTTGGTTTATAGAAGCTGCTTCATCTCCAAAAGACATAATCGTGTTGGTCGACAGATCTGGTTCTATGACCGGAATAAGACGAGAAATAGCTCGGCACGTCGTTAATAATATTTTAGACACGTTAGGAAATAACGACTTCGTTAACGTATTCACATTCACGAACACCACAGAACCGCTCGTCGATTGCTTCAATAACATTTTAGTTCAAGCAAATTTGGCCAACGTGCGTGCATTAAAAGAAGCGATGAGTGAGTTTAGAACCGAACAAATAGCAAACTTTTCTTTGGCGTTGACGACGGCTTTTAAATTACTGCAAGATTATCGAGAGAGCAAATTAGGTGGGTAATTTCCCGATGTTTTGTCATCGCTTCGTCAATTAAAAATTTTTTTTAGGTGCTCAGTGTAATCAAGCAATAATGTTGATCACGGATGGTGTGCAATATAATTTTAAAGAAATATTTGAGAAATACAATTGGGAGAATTTACCGTTTATGCCGGTTCGAGTGTTTACCTACGTAATCGGTCGGGAAGTTAGCGATGTACGTGAAGTAAAGTGGATGGCTTGCGCTAATCAAGGTGAGTGGAAAATTTAAAACATTCCGAATATTGATCCGATATTTTCCTTTCAGGCTACTACGTGCATCTGAGTACAATATCGGAGGTTCGTGAACAAGTTCTACAATATATTCCGGTGATGGCTCGACCGATGGTGCTAAATCCCACCGTAAAACCCAATCCAACGTGGAGTCCCGTTTACGCCGATATAACGGATCCCAAACTAACAAACTGGCTTTGGGTTACGCGTGAACAAAACAAACAACGGAATCGGTTCCTCTTATATCAGCACAATAAGACGGTTTTCGTATCAGACGAACAAGACAAACGATTTGTTCGTCGGCACAAACACGTACGTATTTATTTCATGAAGTTTCAAGTGGTAGCTGACTGAACTTGTTACAGAAGCGCCCGGTACCATCTGATGAGTTGCAAGTTTACCGTCTCATGACTTCCGTTTCTCTTCCAGTCTATGATCGTCGTCCAAATGCTGTAAGATTTTTAACCGTTTATTTATTGATAACAAATTTTTTCGTCAAATTTAGCGAGATAAAATTCTTCAGTAATAATTATTTGTGCAGAATATCACCGAACAAATTCAGGTCAACGAAGCTACTTGGATAACTGTCACGCGTGAGGTAACCTTAGGAAACGTCCCGTAAACGTCATACATTTGATTCAGTAGATCTTTTATACTTTTTTAGGCAATTAGCGTCTGTGCTTTCCTACGTGGGAGTTTTTATTACATGTCTAGTTTTAGAATACCTACCACAATACAAATATTTTGCTACTTAGTTCTTGCATATAGGATTTTTTACGAGTGTGTTATTTTAGCGTATAGCTAGATAGGTCAAGATAACAATTTTAGGTACAAATAGGTACTGAAATTTTAGCAGTAGAATAGACATGCTAGATTAGCTAAAAGGTAGTTTAATTGTCTTCTTTCTTTTTTTTATAACGGTTATTTTTATTTTCAGACTCGAGTTGCTAACCTATTGGGCGTCGCTGGAACCGACATCCCAATAGAATATATACAGAAGCTCATGACACCTTATCGGGTACGTATTGAATTTTTACCGTGTGTCATAAAACCCTTTTCCCTGTTTTGTTGTGATAAACCGATAACAATCGCTATTAAATATGAGAATATTTTTAGATATATCAATATTCTGCCGTTCTTAGTTAAAACGTCCTAACAGACAAATTCGTTTTTGCGAGAAAAATTGTTTGATGTAGATTTTATGGTTATATCAAATATCTGTAAAATGAAAATACAAAAATTACATGAAGTAATTTTTCTTTCGAAAACCAATTTGCTAGTTAGGACTTTTTTACTAAGGACACCAGTATTGATACTCGTATATCGACAATTTGACATATACATATTATATTAAATATTCGATATATTGACTTATTTATTTCCAATTTATGTGAAACTTTGACATTTCCTCGCAGTTCCCCCTCCCGCTATCTCTATTGTAGTCTGTTTCTTTATCAAAATTTTCCATTTAAATTTATTTTTGAGCCACCCCACTCTGGGCGCCATATTTAACGTGTACTTTTATACTTAACCCACTTTGACATTTCTCCGCATTCATTGTATAATATTTTATACCCCCTCCCACCATCTCTGTTATCTATTTTCTTGCTAAAATTTTTGACGCTCTCCGTTGGGCGCCATATTTTTCGTGAAGCTTTTCTTCCCCCATTTGACATTTCCTGTGATTTTTCGTGCAATATCAACACCTCCCCACCGCTCTGTTTGTTTCCTTGTTATAATTTGTTCTTCCAATTTATTTTCGAGCCGCCCACCTTTGGGCGCCATATTTGTTATGCATCTTTCGTTCTTATTAAATATTCATTACTATTTAATCGATTTTATTAAGTAATACCTACTTTATTATTTGGGTTCAGATTGAATACCCATTCTCATACTGTTTTTAGTTTTTCCTAAGTATTCTTCTTCTACTTTTTTTAAGGAGTCTTTCTCTTATTGTAGGGCCAAGACGTGATCTTTACTAATTTATGTAATTAGTTCTATGAGCATTTATGATTTCTAACAGTCAGGCCATGACCGTCGTCCTAAGTAAGTCATCTAACTTCTAAACTTCGGGAGGAAAACTAAAGTTGATCTCTTACGCATTGCATAGTATTTGGCAGGCTAAGAAGAAATATTCCTTTTTATAGGTAAATAGCTGTCCTTTCCTAACATGTGAACAAGAAAGTCATCATGGTATTCTTTCGATTGGGTACAAACATGACATTTATTATTTTCAGTTTTGACCTTTGTGCTGTTGACGATTCAAATCGAACTGAATGGGTGCGTTCTGGAATTTTCCTGGACGACTGATCTCTGAATATGTGCTGTGCTTGCACTGTGATTTTGTCGAGCCCGGTGCGTTCAAGCATTAACCGAGGCATCTGTATGGATAACTGGACTCAGGGACGTGTGCTTTGCTTTAGGTGGGATTGTGGGATATTTTGCGAGCGGAGCTCGCCTTATCCCCTTCATTGGGTGCTTGAGAAACTGACTTTGAATGCAATGTAAATTTAATAATTTACGTGTGGGCTTCGAGGAAGATTACAACCTCGGCCGAACTGATATAGTTCAACCAAAAAGGATACAGTAAACCGTGAGGCGATTTACCAAGCAATACTAATTGTTGATGAAGTCAACAATGCGGAGGGTGCGTGAAGCGGCATCTTTCCACCCCCTCCACGGTGTAAAACCTTGAGACGGCTAAGTATTTCATTTTTGGTCACACAGATTGGAAGGTAAGTTACAAAGGCTCCAGTCCCTAAAAAGCGGTCTCCCTCATCTTCCAATCTTAGCAAACCGTTGTGGAAAACAAACGTTTCAACCTCTAACTGTGAATTTGATCTAATTGATGAAACTTAACACCTGGAAAGTTGAGGTTTTTCTCGTCTTCTCATCAGTGCGTTAACATTGTATTCGATTTTACAACCACTTCGGCTCGGAATGCAACAATGCTCATTGTTAAACATAAAATATGGCATCACGATGAAAGGGGGACCTATCTGGCAACGCCAGACAAATTGGCATCTGCCGGTTGACCTGTCCTAAAATTAAAAGATTAAAAATAGAAAAATAAGTTGTATTAGTCTTGACTAGGTGCGATATGTGGCAATCAGATAACAATGGATCTCTTGGGGCGTGGCTTAGCTTTCCAGGCTATGACCCATGTAATAAGTTGTACGTACCGTCTATACAATGGTGTTGAAATGGATGTACAAATCGTTTATGTGGCTGTCTCGGAATGCTTAAAATTTACAAACCCGTTGGATTTGAAAATTTCAACCGAGCCAAATGAATATTTTACGGTGATTCGCAGGTCGAATAGATTAAAATTTAAAATGCTTGGGTACGGCGGAATGATTGTCGATTGTTTGTGGTTTCTAGCTGGCATTGTTTTCGAGTATTTAACCTCGGAATGAAGTTTCGGCCTTAAACAATCAATTAACTATTGCCCCTCTTTTGTTTCCAGAATTTGGGGTTTTTCTCCTGTTCGATCTCAAAGTTTGTATCTTAGAATTTTAACTTTCACTAACCTGTTTGTGCAAGAATGCACCGTGGCCTCCTGTGGTGTGGGAAGTCCTCGACGTTGTACTTCCCCAGCTGGTTCACGAGAGGGTTTCGATGTCCTTACATCTGTCGTGAAGCTTCTCGGTTTGCTTCCTGATGGTGTCCTCCAGGGTGTCGAGCTTGGCATCCGAACGCAGTTTCCGGTTTGTCACGAACCATGAGGCGTTTATATAAATATAAAATGTTTACACCTATATTTTTCCTTTCTCACTTTTCTTTTATTTTCAGTTAGGTGTCAACGGTTACGCGTTCATTGTTACCAACAACGGCTACATTTTAATCCATCCAGATCTTCGCCCCGTTGTAAGTTTCACAACTTTTGCTGCGTTTTGGAAACATTAACATTTTTTTGCAGTTTCAAGGTATACTCAAACCTGCTTATAATCGAGTCGACATGCTAGAAGTTGAAATCATGGACGACGACTCTGAACCGCGCGAGTTTAACGACTCGATTGTAAATTTGCGCACTAACATTGTGTTACAAATGAAGGGGCACGTCATGCTGAAGGTGAAAAGCCACCTCGATGATTTTGTAAGTCCTATCGTTTCTCTAATTTGGCTATCCTGCTTGATCATTAATTTTTAGAGACGAATTACCCTTACCAAAAGACATTACTACTACATGGGTATTAACAACACCCCGTTTAGTGTTGTGGTGGCTTTGCCTGATGGTTACGGATTTGACCGCATTCAGTACGCACTGGATGACGATATCCATCGCATGCGTTCTAATAATATGATCAAAGGGCCTTTAACACAATTTTTTACCGGAAACTGGACCATTCATCCGGATTGGTAAACTCTCTTTGAAAAATAAAATTTTTGCTGTTCTAATCTTCAAAAATTAGGTTTTACTGCAAGTACCCAGATGACAAACATCATTTTGAATCACCTGAAGAAGAACTCCTACATTTTCTGGTTAAAATAGATTTACCACGATGGAAATGGTCACGTGAATGTTAGTACTATACGTTTTTCCAATTTCTAAAATTTGTAAAAAAAAATTTAACTGCTTTAGGTGACGGTAAGCTCATTAAGGCTCTCGTTGCGGACGCTAAAATGACCGATTGGTTCAATCAAAATATTGCAAACTCCCATCCTCAAAAAGACGACGATGAGTAAGTACAAAAATATATTGTTATTATATTATTAATTTTTAATACACGTTTTAATTTTTAATCGTTGCACTAATAACTTCTTAATTTGTCACATAAGTCCAATAGGAATGTTGATGGCTTTGTTACCAAGGTACGGTATATGCACTTAAAAAAAGAAGTTCATTTGTTTACCACACACAAAAATTATTAACAATATAACAAAAAGGATAAAAGTAATTTAAAAGGATCCGAAATAAGAAAACTTATTTTAGCCAGGGAACTGTTAAGAACCGCAACAACATAGAACTTACACAATTGGTTTATGCTGGAGTCTTACTGCAACCGCTTACCGTAACGTTATAAAATTTAACGAATCATTTGGTTCAAAGCAGTTAAATCTGAGTTCAAAGACCCACCCACCCATAAATCAGCTACTTCCGTTGACCGTTGCTTCAGTGAGATTCCAGCCTTAATCACACGCCACGCCATAACATAACGCAAGTCATATTCCACAATTCCGGTTGGCTAAACGGTGTTTGTTTTTCGTGTTGGACGACAAAACACGATGACGACGTGGCTCAACAACAAAATTTGAGTTTATGCACATTACGTAAACTCGGAAATTTTCTGATGTTTTTTATTATATTATCATATTAACTGATGCTTTGCTGTTGGATGTTTTGGGACTTTGTCATGCAGGTTGGGCTAGACCAGAGCGGTCTATCGTTGGGTTGAACGCACACGTCGTAATGTGGCCTAAAACTTTAGACGGAATGAATATTTGGAAAGATCGTCAAATCCATATACGTATTATGGGATCTTTAACATTTGGACTTATTAGGTTAGAAAGAAATATATTGTGGAACGTCGTCGAAGTACCATCAGCTGCCAGAGATTAAATTTGTAATTGATTTAGAAGATGATTATTGGTACTATTGTTTTATTGTCACATCTTCTGATATGTTGCGTTGTGCATAAACTCAAATTTATCGGTACAATCTGGCAATTCCCTGACTAAAATAACTTTAATTCGGGGGCATGGAAACTCTTGAATCGGTTCAACATGCTATTTTTAATTATTTTCATCCTTTTTTCAGCCGGGAATTTGTTGTAAAATCTTTAATCTTGTTTTATTTTTCTTTAAAGGCAGATCGATAAGGAAACCTTTTTGTAGGTGACATTTATTTTATTGTTAATTTTATTCATACGTACATTATATATTTTTCTACACCTGATAATTTTTATTTAGGGTGACTTTGTTTATTTTCAGTTTTCACGTGCCTCCTCCTAGGATCGGAAATATATCTTCTGAATTATTTTTCTATTTACTTAAAATTTAATTTTTTACCCGTTTTATTTATACGCCTATGGAGACTTTCATGATTGCGCTTTTATTATTACTTCATACAAGTTTTTTTATTATTTAACCATTTTATACGCCTATGTTGTTTTTTCTTAATTTTAAACTCTACTTTTTGACTGTTCTATTAGATAGTTTAGTTAAGTTGTCAAAACACAAAATTTTGTTATTACAACAAGACATTTGGACACTCGAAGTCTTTTCCAGTGGAACCAGAACAGATGAGAAGCAAAATTTATATCTAACGATTTTCTCTAGAGACGAACAAAACTCTCTGTGAAAGAATGCAGCTAATCAGTCTTACAATATTAACCTATTTGCATCATTAGGTAATTTGAAAATATTAAAGCAACCAAATTACTTCAGGATCTAATTCGCTACTATGTTTACGTCTTAAATCAAATGCGGAGACAGCCGTTCACCATGACGGTGTCCAAGGTACTCCAGGATACTTTGCACCGATATCATGACCGATATACATATGCGCTACCACGATAATGGCCATACAGGCTAAATAATTTTATTGTTCTTTTTCTTCTTTCCCTGAACTTATGCTTTACATTCACTTTAATTACGTACTACAGGGTGTTTTTTTAGCTGCATGAGATCTTTCAATAGCTACCAAATTGTGAAAATTAATTTTCAAAGTCAGAGTTCCGTTCGCGAAACTTATAGAGCTCTTCGCCCATTTTATGGTCGACATAATCGACCTTCTGAGCAGGCTATTGGTGCGGTGATGGAAAAATTTCGTACCACTTCTTCATTGCATGATGTAAGACCACCAACAAGACAAACAAATGTGCGTACCGAAGAAACTATCGCTTCTGTGAGTGAAAGTGTGCAAGAGAACCCAAACATTTCAATTTGCCATCGTGCTCAACAACTTGGGCTTTGTCCGTCCACTACATGGAAAATTTTACATCAAGATTTTGGTTTACATCCTTACAAGATCCAGTTGGTTCAAGAATTGAAGCCTAATGATCATCGATTGCGTCGTGCGTTCGCATATTGGGCTCACAATCCATTTGGAAGTGGATCCATTTTTTTACTGCCAAGTTTTGTTTAGTGACGAGGCATATTTCTGGTTGAATGGGTATGCGAACAAGCAAAATTGCCGTATATGGACTGAGACCAATCTGGAACATTATCTTGAGACTCCATTGCATCCATTAAAATTGACTGTTTGGTGTGGAATACACGCCAACGGCATCATCGGTCTATATTTCTTTCGAAATGAGGAAGGAACTACCGTTACGGTAAATGGTGTGAAATATCGATACATGCTCAATATATTTTTGTTTCCAAAAATCCAAGAGTTAAACATCGACAGCCTATGGTTCCAACATGATGGTGCTACGTGCCACTCAGCCACCGAAACCATCGATTTATTGAAAGGACAATTTGGTGACATCATTATTTCAAGAAATGGTCCTATCAATTGGCCTCTAAGATCGTGTGATTTGACACCTCCAGATTATTTTCTTAGGGGGTATGTTAAATTCGTGGTTTATGCTAACAAACCAACAACTCTGGAACCATTGGAGGTCAATATTCAGCAAGCCATTTATGAAATAAGGCCAGAAATATTGAAAAAAGTGGTCAAAAATTGGACTGATCGGATGCGCTTCGTAACGATTAATCGTGGTGGTCACATGCCGGAAATCATTTTCAAATCATAAATGGCATTAAATTTACTGTCATAAAAAATAATTAAAAAAACATTCCATCAATTTTTTTAATGTTTTATTTCAATTTGAAGTTCTCATGCAGCTAAAAAACACCCTATGTTCACTACAAATATACTATTTAATAATAAATTCAAATCTTTAATTACAAACTCAAACAAGTCTATACCCTGTTCAGGGCTCAAAAGCGAATAATTACATGTTATTAATAAATTTTGCCGGTCGGCGCAATGCACATTTTCAACCTAATTTCAAATTAAAAATGTTGTCTTGGCTTCCTCCTAGACAACAAAAAACATATTTGTGATGCAAATGGGTTAACAACGAAACAAACACAAACACCTACATTCATAGTAAACCCCCTTTTTAGTTTAGATTTCAAAAACATATATAAACTATTGATTGATTTTAAAAGTTTTAAAGAAAATATTTTTAACAGCAGCTGCATTAGGTATGTGGGTAAGTTAAAACTTGTCAAGTCACATCAATGGTAAACGGAGTTAAAAATTGTGTATCCCAGTTCTGATTACCCTCACTGAGATTAACAAACCTCAAGTTTGATTTTGAAAGGCCTTTGGTAGTAAAAATTAACAGAGAGTTTTGTGACTTTTCACAAGAAGGAAAAACTCGATGGAGTCAAAATACTGTTTTGGATTCTATGATAAATTTGCAATTCGAGTTTAATGAGCAAGAGATTATCGACTATTTTTATATTCATACCAATAGGCACATTATAATATAGGCGATTTCATATTTATAGGAAACATACGCGCAGATCTAATACGCATTTATTTTTACAGGAACGACCTCGTTAAACGCTTTGGCATTACCGTTGCGTTTTTAGCAACTTACAGTGGACTTACGCGTTGGCAAGAGTTTCCACAAAATTTGCCCGATTATAAAGAAACACTGTGAGTATTTTTTTCTAATATTACAAATTACAAATATTCATGTGACTTGAACGGATTCAACTGCTGTTAAATGTTACGCTGTGGGGTTTCACAACATAAAAAGTTATGTAGATTTATTTAAAATTCTTTTGGAAATTCTGTGTCCACAAATTTTTAAGAATATTTACTCCTTAATATCCCCGACAAGTTCTAAACTTTTTTTTTTAATAGCAATATGTTGACTCGGGGTTTCTCTTCAAGCGCCTGGCTCACCAAGACGTACTCGAATACCCGTTAGATACGATTCCTGGGCGAATTGGGCAAACTCCCCAATTCGGTGTTTTTGCTTTGCCTTGTCTTTATGAAACTGTGGAATATCAGGACTTAACCCCATACCTCCTTTTCACCTGAAATGCTGGGAACAAGGGATGTGATTTGTAGGTCATGCCCAGGACGTTTTTCCCTAAAACGATTTAGGTAGCTATGGGGCTTAAGAGCGCGCTGCGGAAAGAGAGAGAGGGAAGCAGTAGATATGATGTTGAAAGAAGCCTCTAATCTTTTGTAGAGATTTAAAAAATTAAAAAAAATTATTTGCGCCATATCTAAGGGAACCCTTGAACCCATTGCGCATTAAGTTGATTTTATATAGTTTAAAACTCCACTAAGGGCACTTTTTGATTTACAAGTTTTGTACAAGTTTTCTATAATTGATGATGAAATCGCTTTAAAATCAGGTTTTGTCCTTGTAATGATCTGCAGAAGGCAATAACGAAGTTTCATTAAGATCGGTTGTCATAAAAATTCAAAATTGACCTTTTTCATAAATTAAATTAACCTATTTACTTTTAATTTAAAGCGCTCAAAATTGGTTATTGCCTTCAATAGTCTTTTCTTATTAATATAAAAAAATAATTACATTGATACGACGTTTAGTTTTTTAAATTTGTACAAAAGATTAGAGGTCTCTTTCAACATCATTCCCTCTCGCTCTTTCCGCAGCGCGCTCTTAAATATCCTAACGGTGCTCTAATATTTGTCGTTAGGAACCAAAGTCAAGCTGTAAGTCCTCTATACTTAAACTTACCACTAAGAAAGAGTGTGGGTTCAAAGAAATCTATAGAAGGAAGTGGCTCAATTATCTGTAAAATAAAGAAACATTTTTTGGGAATAGTTTATTATTATTACATCGTTCCGACCAATCAATGGCAAATGGGCTAGAAATAACCAAGACAAGGTCAACACCTTCTCAAAACATTTTAATAATGTACAGTAAAACCTCGATATAACGGACTAATTGGGGTGAGGGGGTGTCCGTTAAAGCCGAAAGTCCGTTATATAAAAATAGGTTTAAAATATTCCATTCCTGTTTAATTTGATAATGGACGAGATCATCGAGGAGGTCACTTCGTTAAGCCTGGGTTACAGAATAGGTGATGGAGCTATCGACATGTTGTGCTATGCAGACGATGCCACACTTCTGGCGGAAACAGAGGACGACCTGCAGAGATTGCTTTACAAATTTTATCGGGCGACTCAAAAGTACAACATGAACATATCCATTACGAAAACAAAAACTATGACATTTTCAAGAGATCCAAGGAGATGTAAATTAATAGTAGATGATAAGGCGATAGAACAGGTAATGATGTTTAGATACCTCGGCGTAGACATAACAAGCTACCACGATCCAGTAAGAGAATTGACAAGTCAATTGGGTTAGGCGGCTGCTATATCAGGCTGCCTGAGAGATATTGTATGGAACAACAAGTACATGCACACTGAGAGCAAGGTCAGAATATACAAGTCATGTGTAAGACCTGTGATGACTTATACGGTATTGAAACACGAGCAGATACGAACAAGACCAAGAGTATGCTGCGAGTCACGGAGATGAAGACACTCAGATCCATAACAGGCAAATCACTAAGAGACAGAGTGAGGAGTAACGATATACGGCAAGAATGTGGAATATATGACGTTGTCAGGTGGGGAAGACAGAGAAGATGTTTTTGGTATGCGCATGTGGGAAGAATGGGTAATAACAGGCTAGCGTGCATCGCCCTTGAGGGCAAGCCGAGAGGAGGCCAACGTCCACCGGGCAGACCACCTAAAAGATGGAAAGAAAGTTGGCAGTCAACTTCTCAAGAAACCAAGTGATGGGCAGATAAACAGATCAATAGATCTCAAAAAAGTTAAAGAAGAAGAAGAGGTTTAAAATAAATAAAAAAAACTCATGGCCGCTAAAAATTGTTTACATGCGGCGACACTTGAATTTAAGCATCTATAATATTGACAGGACGTTTTCAATTTTTTTACATTTGACCGGATTTTTGGTCCATTATATCCGAAGTCCGTTAAATAGAGGTCCGTTATATCGAGGTTTTACTGTACTGAAACCTTTTACAAGAGAAATCTCTCAGACTGAGGAAGAGTCAAAATGGCAGTCTTCTGACCCTCCATACCAGATGGATACACCTATTGAGCGGTTCAAAGTATCTGAAATAAAAATGTCAGATTGAATAACTTGAATCCTAAGAAAGCTCCTGGCTTCGATCTGATAACGGTTAGTATTCTAAAAGAGTTGCCACTGGAGATTTACAAAATGCTTACCCACATCTTTAATTCCATAATAAGAACTGGTTATTTTCCAACGAAGTAGAAGCTTGCGCAAATCATAGTGATGCCAAAACCCGACAAGGACTCTTCTGAAGTAGCATTTTATCGTCCAATCAGCTTAATATCCATGCTTTGTAAAGTGTTTGAAATGCTTTTCGTACTGGGGTTAAAACCTAGCATAAAAAAATTTAGTACCAAGCTATGAATTTAGGTTTCATCATAAACATTCTGGAGTCAAACAAGTGCATCTTATAGTCAAAAATATAAAACAAAACATTGAAAGTAAGAGATATTGCTCGGCTACATTCCTCGATGTCACGTAGGAGTTCGACAAGGTTCGGCATGAGGGCCTGTATAATATAAAAATAATTTTCCACACCCATTCTGCAAATTACTAAGGTTTTATTTAACAGACAGATACTTCTTAGTCAGGTTTGGCGAATTACAGTTTCTTTGAGTCCCATCTGTTCCGGTGTTCCACACGGCAGCATTCTTGGACCCATATTGTATTTAATATATACAGTTGACTTACCAACAACTAAAAATACAGTCACCCCCACCTTTGCAGATGGCATGTTGGTATCACACCACGACTTCAGGATTGGTCGCTTCTACAAAGGGATGAAATTAAATACGTGGACCTTCATTTGGACATTGGGTTAAACACATATGGTACAAACGTCTACAACTAAGTCTCAACTACCGTAAGATGTATTGACTTATGGGTCGTAATTCTTGCCTAAAAATGGAAAATAAACCCTTCTTGTACAAGGCAATTTTGAAACCCATTTGGACCTTCGGAATTTAACTTTAGCGCTGTACCAGCAATACCAATATGACAAAAACAGCGATTTCAATAAAAAATATTTTGGATCTTCGGAATTCAACTTTAGCGCTGTACCAGCAATACCAATATGACAAGAACAGCGATTTCAATAAAAAATATTGCGGGAAATTTATAACACCATGGTACATTACGAATAATGCCATCCACAACGATCTACAAGTCGATCTACATTGTGCATTTTTGACAACACATGTTTATGTTCAAATTGATTAGATCGAATAAAATTATTAGTAGAAAATTTGAGTTTTTTAAGAATTTGCATGTGAAACGCGTATGTCTTATTTGGTCAATGCGGTGCGATTGATCTAAAGCCGTGGTAATTAAATTCAAAGAGGGAATGATACTGCATCTCAAATTTTCAATTTATTCTCGTGGCTATAGCCTCGAAGGGGTGAATTTTACGAAGAAAATATTGAGACCCTTCTTTATAGAGAATTTTATCTTGAATGATATCGATAATAACTGATTTGGTCGTAAAATCAACGTTTTACGACATATTTGTAAAATCGTCTTCTGGGCGTCGAACGAAGACCTCATAGAAGGGAGAAAACTGAGTATGTTCACTATAGCCCTTGAAATAAAGTAATAAAAATGATTTATATATTTCCTGAAATTATTTACGAATTTGGGATTTTTGAAGCCTTATGAATTCGCTGTGATCAATAATGTAATAAATTATTCTAAATCATTTTCATGGCTATTGCCAGGATGCCATGTCAGAAACTTTTCAGATAATTTTTTTAACATATTCTTACGTCTTTTGTGTTATGATTTTAGGCACTTTCATCAAATTCATAACAAAGCAATCGATGAAGTATGGTACAAAAGAGCAGTTGAACAGCACTATCGAGATCCACATAGTTTTGTTTTTTCCGTTCCTTTCGAAGTCGGTAAGTTACTTTTTATACAGAATGTTTAAAAACTAGCTTGGTAAAATTCAGCTGCATATAAAATTTCCTAAATTACAATATACAATGAAATGTGCAAAATTTCGGCTGTAATAAATGAGCCAAAACATACCTAACCCAAACTGATCAACTGTCTGTACTGAGTGACTGTGTATATTCGCTCTTTACCTGAATCTTCAATAATGGCAACTGTCTCCGTTAGGCTCCCTCTCGCAACGGTATCTTCTTATTTCCGGCGCGAAATATTTAAAATTCAAATTTAAATCATAACATTACAATCTCTCCCGTACTTCTTCTGCATTTCTCATATCTTACTTAATTTAGGTGAGGAAAATAACACCATCGTAACTGCAAGTCATGCCATATTTAAAGAAGATAGAACCGGCAAAGCTCCAGCTGCAGTTGTTGGTTTTCAGTTGCATCACAGTGCACTCTATGCATTTTTTACTAAAATTACCGGCAGTGTAAGTACCTGATTTTTTATAGCGATTTGGAATTAAACACATTAATGTAATGCAGTGTGCTAATTTAACTGGATGTAAACGAACTTGCACGTCTCAAGAGCTCTACTGTCTTGTGCTTGATGATAATGGATATGTGATAGTAAGTTACAATCGCGCCGACACCGGGCAATTTTTTGGACACATCAGACCAGACATCATGAGTCAACTTGTAGACGAAGGTGTTTACCAAGCAAATCGGATGTTCGATTACCAAGGAACTTGTTTCCTGAGTATCGACACTGGAAGTCTTGCGTCCAGATTTTTAACGGTAACTTTTCTTGATATTTTTAACAACACTTTCGATACCTTTCTTGACACTTACAGTTATTTACACACTTACTACAAATTTTACAATGGTTCGTTTCCCTTGTAAACGTTTTTTTGTGGAATTGCACACAAGCGTTTGAATATGCACCAATCAAATCGGAACAAAATAGTTTCAAAATGGAGAAAATGAGAGTTTACGTGTGTGACAAAGATCTGTGGCTTTATTCCCTCACAGAGCACTTACACCAAGACACGTATAACACACCAAAAATGCACATTAAAAATGATAGGTGTGAACGGTACGTTCCTAGCATGCACGTAGAATAGCAAGATAAATCTTCAAAATAATTCTTCTTGGGTTAATTTTTTCGTTATTCCTAGATATCTGTAGATCATAGAAGTAGTACAATATACTTAGGTATCACTAACTAAATATTTTTTAGCCCTTTTATTCTCTATCCCATAAAACACACCAACATGCTATTATTGGTAATTTTTAACGATTGCCTTATCGATTTTTCAATTTTGCCTCCTTATTCTTTGGAGCTATTCAGGGAAATTGAATATTCTCGACACATTGCATGCGTTATGGAAAAACATAATTTAACTCGTTTGAGTAAATTTCAGTGTTATAACTACGAATATATAAACGTAAGACCCATTGACTCTTTAATATTGGTTTGTTTGTTAATGTTGATTTTAGGAAACGATAATCGAAAAATGTGCTACCACAAAACGGTACGAAAGTGCATTTGTAATTTTTATACTCACGTTGTTATTATTAATTGTATGACTTGCACTTACACAATACACTGACACCTATCTACATGTACGTAAACGAATTGAATTTTTCTGCAATTTAAAAATATTAATGTCTTTTTACCTTTGTTACAGCCGTTCAATCACTTACTAGATTGTATGCGCTGGTTAATTGCAACATTTATTTATTTTTCGAACGTAGTTTGGAGCAATGTCGTCGAAGATGTTGGACACACGTACGGCCCAATGAATGAAGAAGACATGGGAGATTCGGATGCGGTTTTAGACGAATCGCATAAACTAAACGGAAAATTTGATCGCAGACTATTGATAAACAAAACTCATCCCGAATCGTGCGATCAGCAAATGTGGCTCTATACTTTGACGCATTTGAACACTACCGCAGCACCTTACAATAAAACTATGAGCGAGGATTGCAGTACACGGCCATTTGCAGTGCAACGCATAGTCAACAGTAACTTAATTTTATTAGTCATAAAAACAAATTGTTTGCAAGCCACACCAATGCAACCCCCTTTAATGCCCGATGGAGAAGAAATTTTCTATAATTTGTCGTTGACCTGCTATAGAGTTAGACACGACAGTTATGCAAGACGAAATTATATGAGCTGCATAAATCGTAATATTCACGTAAGTTAATTAAATTAAAAAAATTTTAAAGTTATATTGTGGATTGTTTGGAAAAAGGAGTAAATTTTAATTATCTTTAACTTTTGAAAAAAATTGATCTTTTGAAACTCACCTCAAACCGCATTCTAATTTCTAAGCTATTATTCTGTCTTAGTAACCCATGATCCGATTCTAATTTTAAACAGTAACATTTCAAGGGTTAAAATTTTTCAAAGTTTTGCTCCAGAATTAATTAATTTCAAGCTACGCGTAACTTCATGCCTATAGTGATTCTAAATTTTATTTAAATTTCAGGAGAGCGAAATCCAATTGTGTGGCGATGGGACCAAATTATCTGTGCCATTTACATTTACACTAGTAATTAGTGTTATAGTTATGGCAAAATTAGTATAAATTAATTATAGATCCATTTAATTAGATTCATCTGTGATATTTAAATGCTCTGTTTCTTCTTGAAAATAAATAGTTAAATTCCAATTGTTTCTATATTAAATCCTGAATTTGAATAACCCACTTATAGGCCAGTCGACAACGCATTCAAAAAGGGCTATTGCGAAGAAATTGTATTCTCTTAAATGACCTCTAAAATGACATACTAAATTTGAGTGCACTTTAGAGCACCGAGATGTAAGCACTCAAAGAATCTTCAAATTCCGACTACAATAAAAATCAGGTAGGTACAACAAACGACCCGGACAGATCCATTTTCTCAAGATGCTCTTTACATTTCTTAAGGGCTCGCCACATAGCCTGTGCTGTGCTATGCTATGCTCTGTGTTATGTCAACACAAACGTTGAACAATGGCATGGTCCATTTTGCGCATGACCATGCCATTGTTCAACGTTTGTGTTGACATAACACAGAGCATAGCATAGCACAGCACAGGCTATGTGGCGAGCCCTTTACGGAACTTACGCTGTAAATATTTATTCTTTATTAAATTATGCAAGTATTGATATTATTAATAAATAAATGAGCGGTGGGATCAACGAAAGACTGAATGGTTTTCCAATTATAAATAAGTAAAAAACTTTTAACTAGTCACATTTTCAACTTCATGCAATACAGATTTTCTAAGAAAGGTGTAATAAAACAGTCATATGGGCACTTTGCACTTTAAATTATCTTTATTAAATTATAAAAAACAAAACCCATCACAAGCGTCCACCAGATGAGGTACGGGAGAGACCGACGGCCGATGCCACTCTTCCTTGTTACATTAGGAAGAGGGAACACGGCAAAAGACATTTTTAAACTTTCAACTATTCTCGACATAAACATCAAGATTGTGAAAGCGCACAGAAAAACAACTGCGAATCAATGCCACGGGTGCCAAGACTTCGGGCACACGCAACGGAACGGGAATGGGACTTTTCGCGCCGCCGATTCGGCGTAGCCAGTTCGGTGCAATATCGTTTCGGTGCGAGGACGTTTCGGCGTGAGGACGATTCGGCGTGAGGACGGTTCGACGTGAGGACGATTCGGCGTGAGGACGATTCGGCGCGAGGACGATTCGGCGTAGCCCATTTAGGCGCTAAGACGATTCAGCGCTAACCTTTTTAATAATTCGAGACGCTTTTCAAGAATTTAAAATATCCTCATTTTAGGTCGAAAGAGACTATAGAAATATTACAAAAATTATATTTTTGTAATTTTTAGAATTTCTGTTAGTAGTATTCGTAAGTTTCACTAAGTCTGTTTATTTTATTTTAATGTTTTGATGTATAGGTCGTCTTTGATTAATTTATCTACTATTGAAAACTTTTACATTTATGTAAGTTTAATAATGTTACTTGTTATGTTTTCATTGGCTAATTTCTGGTTTTCTATCCTACAGCCTCTTTTCGACCGAAGATGAGAATATTTTAAATTCTCTAGACACGTCTCAAATTATTAAAGAAATAAAGGACTCTGGGGAAAAGATTTAATTTATAAATTACATGATCTTGGTTTTCAAACTAATTTTTCATTTTGTTAAGGTTATTTAGGATCCCAAGATTAGAATAATATAAATTTGTAATAAATTTTTGTATTATAGTTGACCTTTATTTGTTAATTTATAATATATTTTTTAAAATTGGATATAGGTCTTTTAATATTAAAAGACTAAAATAATCAATAACAATTGATTAAATTTACATTGTCAATTAATATCATAAAAAGCGCTACAATTTATAGAATTATATTGTAATGATTAATTAATTTTTAGTCTTGAAAATGGACCACGTGTACAGGATCCGAAACGTTGGTTAATATTTAAAATATTAAAAGACCTATACCCAATTAAAAAATATCTTATAAATTAAATTTGTAATGGCTGCATTGTCATAAATTAGTATATTGCAATTAGGGAATTCAAGTAAGATTTCATGTGTAATAGATAAATAGTATCAAGATTTATTGGAATTTATTTATTTATTTACAATGTGAATAAAATAATTACAGTATAAAATAAAAAATATATAAGTAATATTACAGGTTATTACATACAAATTACATAATTATGCACATATTGCATACAAAATACTATGGTTGAATTTCAAAATTATGCTCTAGTCCACGCAGATATTTGATAATATCTCTATTATTAAAATCTCTTATAATTGTAACAATTCGTGCATCTGCATCCCTAAATTTCTTTAATTTAGGAGGTGGAGGGTTTCCAGCCACCAGACATTCATAGAATATGTCGCGATTTTTCTATACTTTTTTTAGACCATCTATAAATCTCTAAATTGTTGGATGTATTCATGTATTACTCCTAACTGGCATTGTATACGTTTATTCGCAGCTTCTGCATGATTATTAGTACGATCCAAATTGTTCAACGTACGATTATATACATTCCATATATCATAGTCGAATAATGCAGGACATCGACCATCACCTCTTCTTATCTTTACGCCCATGTAGTAGGTTTCAAACCAGACCAAAATAGGACTTACCTCTAGTGACAGTTCCGTCTGCAATCTATCGAAAGCAATTTCTAAACGCTCTCGAGGTACAAATGCTAAACACGTTATCATGCGACACTGTAAAGCGAAATCCACATCGTTATTGTAATTGTTTTTTAATCCATTACTTGCTAATTGTTTGTGCATATTTTGATTTAGATGAAAGAAGCACCCATGCACATTAACTTGTGGAAAGCATTCTCTTATTGCTTGAACTGCAGCTAATTCGTAATCACAAGATATGCTTTCTGAATTAGCTGCAGGTTCTAATTCCAAAATCATGCTAAATAAATTAACATACGTGTTTCTTCGTTTATTAGGTAATAATGCGTAGAGGACTGGATGAACACCACCATATCTTTCAGCCATCACTATATATACTTGCTGAAATAATGGTGGAGATATTTTAAATGTTCCGTCTACAAACCAATTTGTAGATTCTTTTAAAATATTCAATCCTTGCTGCCTACCAAAAATTAAAACACGCTCATTTCCAGCTCCTGAGTCCGACAATAAGAAATTTTCGGAAATTCCGTTCACTTTGTAGTTTTTAAAGATATCTGGTAACACTAGATCGTTCAAACTTTGTTGATCTGGTAGAGCTGCAGTTACTATATTGCGTTTTCTTCTAACTGTCTTTTTTAATGCCAATTCATTTGGTAGCAATGCTTGTGAGCCAACTGAAACACCTTGAGTAGATTCGTTGATAACCTGGGAAGTTCCTTCCATGGTATTCATCGCACGTACTCTAATCTGCGTTACAATTTGAGCCACCTCAACATTTGCATCTGATGGAACATGCGTATGTTCTTGAAATCGTTTCACAACATGTCCATTTAGTACATGTATACGCACTTTACATCGATCTTTTTGTTCACACCGATAGAATTTCGTAATTCCGTCTCGACTACAGTTGTCAAAAATGTATATGTACCCATTTTCATGAAATTTTTCTTTCCCTCGTTTACTTGTTATATCTTGAACGTTTTGATTTTGATAGTCCATATTGTATAAATTAAATTGCAGTTTCTTCTATTTGTTTAAATCGGCTCGTTTCAAATATTCTTGGGTGTGCTGCATCTAAAATACGGTAAGGTGTCAGTAAAATTCTACACTGAGAAAATAACTATAAGCAAGCCCGATGAAAAAAACTATTTTGTTTTTTATATTCGTGAAAAGCAATTGCCAAAGTTGAAAATGCGATTTTAATAACTTTTATTTAAATATCCAAATCTAAACATTTATAAATCAGTTTTACCCCATAAAATGGATTAAAAAGAAAAGTATGTAGTGTTAGTTTTTTTTAAACTAACAACTTCGCTATAACTGCGTATATTAAATCTTTTACGTCGAAAAAATGAGTAACTTACAATCATAGACTTACAATCAATTTTTTTTTCTTTAATTGCCAATCTTAAAACATTAATTTCATATAGATACATATTTAAGTTTTTCGTGCAAGATTATTTAATTGTACTCTTTATTTACTAAAATACAAAAAATATATTTTGGCTATAGATGACTTTTGATAAAAAACAATATCCAGGTAGAACTAAATTACTATGCTGAAAACATCAAATGAAAATAATAAAATTACCTAATTTCTGTTTCTAATAGGATTTCTTCTTGCTGTTGATTGATGTTATAAATTCTTATGACGGTTTTCCAACGTATGAAGATATCTTCTTAATTGTACATTTCAGTAATTGTTTGCACTATCTTTCAAAATTTATGTTAATTAATATTAAAAAATGTGGTACGCTTCACGATTATGCGTGTCATCCTTGCGCAGGGACCATGCTAATCTTCTCTGTATCGTTCCAATTTTAGTATATGTACCGCCGAAGCGAGTACGATTAATTTTATTTCCTGCAAACCACTTCGAAACGGAAATACTTAACTTCCGCAAGCAACGATAAATCGCACGACCTCTATCTGAAGGGAGATCGTCATTCAATTATTATTAATGCACGATGGGTTGTACTTTTGTGGTAATTGATTACTTTATTTTTCAAAATTTATGTTAATTAATATTAAAAAATGTGGTACGCTTCACGATTATGCGTGTCATCCTTGCGCAGGGACCATGCTAATCTTCTCTGTATCGTTCCAATTTTAGTATATGTACCGCCGAAGCGAGTACGATTAATTTTATTTCCTGCAAACCACTTCGAAACGGAAATACTTAACTTCCGCAAGCAACGATAAATCGCACGACCTCTATCTGAAGGGAGATCGTCATTCAATTATTATTAATGCACGATGGGTTGTACTTTTGTGGTAATTGATTACTTTATTTTTCAAAATTTATGTTAATTAATATTAAAAAATGTGGTACGCTTCACGATTATGCGTGTCATCCTTGCGCAGGGACCATGCTAATCTTCTCTGTATCGTTCCAATTTTAGTATATGTACCGCCGAAGCGAGTACGATTAATTTTATTTCCTGCAAACCACTTCGAAACGGAAATACTTAACTTCCGCAAGCAACGATAAATCGCACGACCTCTATCTGAAGGGAGATCGTCATTCAATTATTATTAATGCACGATGGGTTGTACTTTTGTGGTAATTGATTACTTTATTTTTCAAAATTTATGTTAATTAATATTAAAAAATGTGGTACGCTTCACGATTATGCGTGTCATCCTTGCGCAGGGACCATGCTAATCTTCTCTGTATCGTTCCAATTTTAGTATATGTACCGCCGAAGCGAGTACGATTAATTTTATTTCCTGCAAACCACTTCGAAACGGAAATACTTAACTTCCGCAAGCAACGATAAATCGCACGACCTCTATCTGAAGGGAGATCGTCATTCAATTATTATTAATGCACGATGGGTTGTACTTTTGTGGTAATTGATTACTTTATTTTTCAAAATTTATGTTAATTAATATTAAAAAATGTGGTACGCTTCACGATTATGCGTGTCATCCTTGCGCAGGGACCATGCTAATCTTCTCTGTATCGTTCCAATTTTAGTATATGTACCGCCGAAGCGAGTACGATTAATTTTATTTCCTGCAAACCACTTCGAAACGGAAATACTTAACTTCCGCAAGCAACGATAAATCGCACGACCTCTATCTGAAGGGAGATCGTCATTCAATTATTATTAATGCACGATGGGTTGTACTTTTGTGGTAATTGATTACTTTATTTTTCAAAATTTATGTTAATTAATATTAAAAAATGTGGTACGCTTCACGATTATGCGTGTCATCCTTGCGCAGGGACCATGCTAATCTTCTCTGTATCGTTCCAATTTTAGTATATGTACCGCCGAAGCGAGTACGATTAATTTTATTTCCTGCAAACCACTTCGAAACGGAAATACTTAACTTCCGCAAGCAACGATAAATCGCACGACCTCTATCTGAAGGGAGATCGTCATTCAATTATTATTAATGCACGATGGGTTGTACTTTTGTGGTAATTGATTACTTTATTTTTCAAAATTTATGTTAATTAATATTAAAAAATGTGGTACGCTTCACGATTATGCGTGTCATCCTTGCGCAGGGACCATGCTAATCTTCTCTGTATCGTTCCAATTTTAGTATATGTACCGCCGAAGCGAGTACGATTAATTTTATTTCCTGCAAACCACTTCGAAACGGAAATACTTAACTTCCGCAAGCAACGATAAATCGCACGACCTCTATCTGAAGGGAGATCGTCATTCAATTATTATTAATGCACGATGGGTTGTACTTTTGTGGTAATTGATTACTTTATTTTTCAAAATTTATGTTAATTAATATTAAAAAATGTGGTACGCTTCACGATTATGCGTGTCATCCTTGCGCAGGGACCATGCTAATCTTCTCTGTATCGTTCCAATTTTAGTATATGTACCGCCGAAGCGAGTACGATTAATTTTATTTCCTGCAAACCACTTCGAAACGGAAATACTTAACTTCCGCAAGCAACGATAAATCGCACGACCTCTATCTGAAGGGAGATCGTCATTCAATTATTATTAATGCACGATGGGTTGTACTTTTGTGGTAATTGATTACTTTATTTTTCAAAATTTATGTTAATTAATATTAAAAAATGTGGTACGCTTCACGATTATGCGTGTCATCCTTGCGCAGGGACCATGCTAATCTTCTCTGTATCGTTCCAATTTTAGTATATGTACCGCCGAAGCGAGTACGATTAATTTTATTTCCTGCAAACCACTTCGAAACGGAAATACTTAACTTCCGCAAGCAACGATAAATCGCACGACCTTTATCTGAAGGGAGATCGTCATTCAATTATTATTAATGCACGATGGGTTGTTTTTGTGGTAATTGATTACTTTATTTTTCAAAATTTATGTTAATTAATATTAAAAAATGTGGTACGCTTCACGATTATGCGTGTCATCCTTGCGCAGGGACCATGCTAATCTTCTCTGTATCGTTCCAATTTTAGTATATGTACCGCCGAAGCGAGTACGATTAATTTTATTTCCTGCAAACCACTTCGAAACGGAAATACTTAACTTCCGCAAGCAACGATAAATCGCACGACCTTTATCTGAAGGGAGATCGTCATTCAATTATTATTAATGCACGATGGGTTGTTTTTGTGGTAATTGATTACTTTATTTTTCAAAATTTATGTTAATTAATATTAAAAAATGTGGTACGCTTCACGATTATGCGTGTCATCCTTGCGCAGGGACCATGCTAATCTTCTCTGTATCGTTCCAATTTTAGTATATGTACCGCCGAAGCGAGTACGATTAATTTTATTTCCTGCAAACCACTTCGAAACGGAAATACTTAACTTCCGCAAGCAACGATAAATCGCACGACCTCTATCTGAAGGGAGATCGTCATTCAATTATTATTAATGCACGATGGGTTGTACTTTTGTGGTAATTGATTACTTTATTTTTCAAAATTTATGTTAATTAATATTAAAAAATGTGGTACGCTTCACGATTATGCGTGTCATCCTTGCGCAGGGACCATGCTAATCTTCTCTGTATCGTTCCAATTTTAGTATATGTACCGCCGAAGCGAGTACGATTAATTTTATTTCCTGCAAACCACTTCGAAACGGAAATACTTAACTTCCGCAAGCAACGATAAATCGCACGACCTCTATCTGAAGGGAGATCGTCATTCAATTATTATTAATGCACGATGGGTTGTACTTTTGTGGTAATTGATTACTTTATTTTTCAAAATTTATGTTAATTAATATTAAAAAATGTGGTACGCTTCACGATTATGCGTGTCATCCTTGCGCAGGGACCATGCTAATCTTCTCTGTATCGTTCCAATTTTAGTATATGTACCGCCGAAGCGAGTACGATTAATTTTATTTCCTGCAAACCACTTCGAAACGGAAATACTTAACTTCCGCAAGCAACGATAAATCGCACGACCTTTATCTGAAGGGAGATCGTCATTCAATTATTATTAATGCACGATGGGTTGTTTTTGTGGTAATTGATTACTTTATTTTTCAAAATTTATGTTAATTAATATTAAAAAATGTGGTACGCTTCACGATTATGCGTGTCATCCTTGCGCAGGGACCATGCTAATCTTCTCTGTATCGTTCCAATTTTAGTATATGTACCGCCGAAGCGAGTACGATTAATTTTATTTCCTGCAAACCACTTCGAAACGGAAATACTTAACTTCCGCAAGCAACGATAAATCGCACGACCTCTATCTGAAGGGAGATCGTCATTCAATTATTATTAATGCACGATGGGTTGTACTTTTGTGGTAATTGATTACTTTATTTTTCAAAATTTATGTTAATTAATATTAAAAAATGTGGTACGCTTCACGATTATGCGTGTCATCCTTGCGCAGGGACCATGCTAATCTTCTCTGTATCGTTCCAATTTTAGTATATGTACCGCCGAAGCGAGTACGATTAATTTTATTTCCTGCAAACCACTTCGAAACGGAAATACTTAACTTCCGCAAGCAACGATAAATCGCACGACCTCTATCTGAAGGGAGATCGTCATTCAATTATTATTAATGCACGATGGGTTGTACTTTTGTGGTAATTGATTACTTTATTTTTCAAAATTTATGTTAATTAATATTAAAAAATGTGGTACGCTTCACGATTATGCGTGTCATCCTTGCGCAGGGACCATGCTAATCTTCTCTGTATCGTTCCAATTTTAGTATATGTACCGCCGAAGCGAGTACGATTAATTTTATTTCCTGCAAACCACTTCGAAACGGAAATACTTAACTTCCGCAAGCAACGATAAATCGCACGACCTTTATCTGAAGGGAGATCGTCATTCAATTATTATTAATGCACGATGGGTTGTTTTTGTGGTAATTGATTACTTTATTTTTCAAAATTTATGTTAATTAATATTAAAAAATGTGGTACGCTTCACGATTATGCGTGTCATCCTTGCGCAGGGACCATGCTAATCTTCTCTGTATCGTTCCAATTTTAGTATATGTACCGCCGAAGCGAGTACGATTAATTTTATTTCCTGCAAACCACTTCGAAACGGAAATACTTAACTTCCGCAAGCAACGATAAATCGCACGACCTTTATCTGAAGGGAGATCGTCATTCAATTATTATTAATGCACGATGGGTTGTTTTTGTGGTAATTGATTACTTTATTTTTCAAAATTTATGTTAATTAATATTAAAAAATGTGGTACGCTTCACGATTATGCGTGTCATCCTTGCGCAGGGACCATGCTAATCTTCTCTGTATCGTTCCAATTTTAGTATATGTACCGCCGAAGCGAGTACGATTAATTTTATTTCCTGCAAACCACTTCGAAACGGAAATACTTAACTTCCGCAAGCAACGATAAATCGCACGACCTTTATCTGAAGGGAGATCGTCATTCAATTATTATTAATGCACGATGGGTTGTTTTTGTGGTAATTGATTACTTTATTTTTCAAAATTTATGTTAATTAATATTAAAAAATGTGGTACGCTTCACGATTATGCGTGTCATCCTTGCGCAGGGACCATGCTAATCTTCTCTGTATCGTTCCAATTTTAGTATATGTACCGCCGAAGCGAGTACGATTAATTTTATTTCCTGCAAACCACTTCGAAACGGAAATACTTAACTTCCGCAAGCAACGATAAATCGCACGACCTTTATCTGAAGGGAGATCGTCATTCAATTATTATTAATGCACGATGGGTTGTTTTTGTGGTAATTGATTACTTTATTTTTCAAAATTTATGTTAATTAATATTAAAAAATGTGGTACGCTTCACGATTATGCGTGTCATCCTTGCGCAGGGACCATGCTAATCTTCTCTGTATCGTTCCAATTTTAGTATATGTACCGCCGAAGCGAGTACGATTAATTTTATTTCCTGCAAACCACTTCGAAACGGAAATACTTAACTTCCGCAAGCAACGATAAATCGCACGACCTTTATCTGAAGGGAGATCGTCATTCAATTATTATTAATGCACGATGGGTTGTTTTTGTGGTAATTGATTACTTTATTTTTCAAAATTTATGTTAATTAATATTAAAAAATGTGGTACGCTTCACGATTATGCGTGTCATCCTTGCGCAGGGACCATGCTAATCTTCTCTGTATCGTTCCAATTTTAGTATATGTACCGCCGAAGCGAGTACGATTAATTTTATTTCCTGCAAACCACTTCGAAACGGAAATACTTAACTTCCGCAAGCAACGATAAATCGCACGACCTCTATCTGAAGGGAGATCGTCATTCAATTATTATTAATGCACGATGGGTTGTACTTTTGTGGTAATTGATTACTTTATTTTTCAAAATTTATGTTAATTAATATTAAAAAATGTGGTACGCTTCACGATTATGCGTGTCATCCTTGCGCAGGGACCATGCTAATCTTCTCTGTATCGTTCCAATTTTAGTATATGTACCGCCGAAGCGAGTACGATTAATTTTATTTCCTGCAAACCACTTCGAAACGGAAATACTTAACTTCCGCAAGCAACGATAAATCGCACGACCTTTATCTGAAGGGAGATCGTCATTCAATTATTATTAATGCACGATGGGTTGTTTTTGTGGTAATTGATTACTTTATTTTTCAAAATTTATGTTAATTAATATTAAAAAATGTGGTACGCTTCACGATTATGCGTGTCATCCTTGCGCAGGGACCATGCTAATCTTCTCTGTATCGTTCCAATTTTAGTATATGTACCGCCGAAGCGAGTACGATTAATTTTATTTCCTGCAAACCACTTCGAAACGGAAATACTTAACTTCCGCAAGCAACGATAAATCGCACGACCTTTATCTGAAGGGAGATCGTCATTCAATTATTATTAATGCACGATGGGTTGTTTTTGTGGTAATTGATTACTTTATTTTTCAAAATTTATGTTAATTAATATTAAAAAATGTGGTACGCTTCACGATTATGCGTGTCATCCTTGCGCAGGGACCATGCTAATCTTCTCTGTATCGTTCCAATTTTAGTATATGTACCGCCGAAGCGAGTACGATTAATTTTATTTCCTGCAAACCACTTCGAAACGGAAATACTTAACTTCCGCAAGCAACGATAAATCGCACGACCTTTATCTGAAGGGAGATCGTCATTCAATTATTATTAATGCACGATGGGTTGTTTTTGTGGTAATTGATTACTTTATTTTTCAAAATTTATGTTAATTAATATTAAAAAATGTGGTACGCTTCACGATTATGCGTGTCATCCTTGCGCAGGGACCATGCTAATCTTCTCTGTATCGTTCCAATTTTAGTATATGTACCGCCGAAGCGAGTACGATTAATTTTATTTCCTGCAAACCACTTCGAAACGGAAATACTTAACTTCCGCAAGCAACGATAAATCGCACGACCTTTATCTGAAGGGAGATCGTCATTCAATTATTATTAATGCACGATGGGTTGTTTTTGTGGTAATTGATTACTTTATTTTTCAAAATTTATGTTAATTAATATTAAAAAATGTGGTACGCTTCACGATTATGCGTGTCATCCTTGCGCAGGGACCATGCTAATCTTCTCTGTATCGTTCCAATTTTAGTATATGTACCGCCGAAGCGAGTACGATTAATTTTATTTCCTGCAAACCACTTCGAAACGGAAATACTTAACTTCCGCAAGCAACGATAAATCGCACGACCTCTATCTGAAGGGAGATCGTCATTCAATTATTATTAATGCACGATGGGTTGTACTTTTGTGGTAATTGATTACTTTATTTTTCAAAATTTATGTTAATTAATATTAAAAAATGTGGTACGCTTCACGATTATGCGTGTCATCCTTGCGCAGGGACCATGCTAATCTTCTCTGTATCGTTCCAATTTTAGTATATGTACCGCCGAAGCGAGTACGATTAATTTTATTTCCTGCAAACCACTTCGAAACGGAAATACTTAACTTCCGCAAGCAACGATAAATCGCACGACCTCTATCTGAAGGGAGATCGTCATTCAATTATTATTAATGCACGATGGGTTGTACTTTTGTGGTAATTGATTACTTTATTTTTCAAAATTTATGTTAATTAATATTAAAAAATGTGGTACGCTTCACGATTATGCGTGTCATCCTTGCGCAGGGACCATGCTAATCTTCTCTGTATCGTTCCAATTTTAGTATATGTACCGCCGAAGCGAGTACGATTAATTTTATTTCCTGCAAACCACTTCGAGACGGAAATACTTAACTTCCGCAAGCAACGATAAATCGCACGACCTCTATCTGAAGGGAGATCGTCATTCAATTATTATTAATGCACGAGGGGTTGTAGTACTTTTGTGGTAATTGATTACATTATCTTTCAAAATTTATGTTAGTTAATATTAAAAAATGTGGTACGCTTCACGATTATGCGTGTCATCCTTGCGCAGGGACCATGCTAATCTTCTCTGTATCGTTCCAATTTTAGTATATGTACCGCCGAAGCGAGTACGATTAATTTTATTTCCTGCAAACCACTTCGAAACGGAAATACTTAACTTCCGCAAGCAACGATAAATCGCACGACCTCTATCTGAAGGGAGATCGTCATTCAATTATTATTAATGCACGATGGGTTGTACTTTTGTGGTAATTGATTACTTTATTTTTCAAAATTTATGTTAATTAATATTAAAAAATGTGGTACGCTTCACGATTATGCGTGTCATCCTTGCGCAGGGACCATGCTAATCTTCTCTGTATCGTTCCAATTTTAGTATATGTACCGCCGAAGCGAGTACGATTAATTTTATTTCCTGCAAACCACTTCGAAACGGAAATACTTAACTTCCGCAAGCAACGATAAATCGCACGACCTCTATCTGAAGGGAGATCGTCATTCAATTATTATTAATGCACGATGGGTTGTACTTTTGTGGTAATTGATTACTTTATTTTTCAAAATTTATGTTAATTAATATTAAAAAATGTGGTACGCTTCACGATTATGCGTGTCATCCTTGCGCAGGGACCATGCTAATCTTCTCTGTATCGTTCCAATTTTAGTATATGTACCGCCGAAGCGAGTACGATTAATTTTATTTCCTGCAAACCACTTCGAAACGGAAATACTTAACTTCCGCAAGCAACGATAAATCGCACGACCTCTATCTGAAGGGAGATCGTCATTCAATTATTATTAATGCACGATGGGTTGTACTTTTGTGGTAATTGATTACTTTATTTTTCAAAATTTATGTTAATTAATATTAAAAAATGTGGTACGCTTCACGATTATGCGTGTCATCCTTGCGCAGGGACCATGCTAATCTTCTCTGTATCGTTCCAATTTTAGTATATGTACCGCCGAAGCGAGTACGATTAATTTTATTTCCTGCAAACCACTTCGAAACGGAAATACTTAACTTCCGCAAGCAACGATAAATCGCACGACCTCTATCTGAAGGGAGATCGTCATTCAATTATTATTAATGCACGATGGGTTGTACTTTTGTGGTAATTGATTACTTTATTTTTCAAAATTTATGTTAATTAATATTAAAAAATGTGGTACGCTTCACGATTATGCGTGTCATCCTTGCGCAGGGACCATGCTAATCTTCTCTGTATCGTTCCAATTTTAGTATATGTACCGCCGAAGCGAGTACGATTAATTTTATTTCCTGCAAACCACTTCGAAACGGAAATACTTAACTTCCGCAAGCAACGATAAATCGCACGACCTCTATCTGAAGGGAGATCGTCATTCAATTATTATTAATGCACGATGGGTTGTACTTTTGTGGTAATTGATTACTTTATTTTTCAAAATTTATGTTAATTAATATTAAAAAATGTGGTACGCTTCACGATTATGCGTGTCATCCTTGCGCAGGGACCATGCTAATCTTCTCTGTATCGTTCCAATTTTAGTATATGTACCGCCGAAGCGAGTACGATTAATTTTATTTCCTGCAAACCACTTCGAAACGGAAATACTTAACTTCCGCAAGCAACGATAAATCGCACGACCTCTATCTGAAGGGAGATCGTCATTCAATTATTATTAATGCACGATGGGTTGTACTTTTGTGGTAATTGATTACTTTATTTTTCAAAATTTATGTTAATTAATATTAAAAAATGTGGTACGCTTCACGATTATGCGTGTCATCCTTGCGCAGGGACCATGCTAATCTTCTCTGTATCGTTCCAATTTTAGTATATGTACCGCCGAAGCGAGTACGATTAATTTTATTTCCTGCAAACCACTTCGAAACGGAAATACTTAACTTCCGCAAGCAACGATAAATCGCACGACCTCTATCTGAAGGGAGATCGTCATTCAATTATTATTAATGCACGATGGGTTGTACTTTTGTGGTAATTGATTACTTTATTTTTCAAAATTTATGTTAATTAATATTAAAAAATGTGGTACGCTTCACGATTATGCGTGTCATCCTTGCGCAGGGACCATGCTAATCTTCTCTGTATCGTTCCAATTTTAGTATATGTACCGCCGAAGCGAGTACGATTAATTTTATTTCCTGCAAACCACTTCGAAACGGAAATACTTAACTTCCGCAAGCAACGATAAATCGCACGACCTCTATCTGAAGGGAGATCGTCATTCAATTATTATTAATGCACGATGGGTTGTACTTTTGTGGTAATTGATTACTTTATTTTTCAAAATTTATGTTAATTAATATTAAAAAATGTGGTACGCTTCACGATTATGCGTGTCATCCTTGCGCAGGGACCATGCTAATCTTCTCTGTATCGTTCCAATTTTAGTATATGTACCGCCGAAGCGAGTACGATTAATTTTATTTCCTGCAAACCACTTCGAGACGGAAATACTTAACTTCCGCAAGCAACGATAAATCGCACGACCTCTATCTGAAGGGAGATCGTCATTCAATTATTATTAATGCACGATGGGTTGTACTTTTGTGGTAATTGATTACTTTATTTTTCAAAATTTATGTTAATTAATATTAAAAAATGTGGTACGCTTCACGATTATGCGTGTCATCCTTGCGCAGGGACCATGCTAATCTTCTCTGTATCGTTCCAATTTTAGTATATGTACCGCCGAAGCGAGTACGATTAATTTTATTTCCTGCAAACCACTTCGAAACGGAAATACTTAACTTCCGCAAGCAACGATAAATCGCACGACCTCTATCTGAAGGGAGATCGTCATTCAATTATTATTAATGCACGATGGGTTGTACTTTTGTGGTAATTGATTACTTTATTTTTCAAAATTTATGTTAATTAATATTAAAAAATGTGGTACGCTTCACGATTATGCGTGTCATCCTTGCGCAGGGACCATGCTAATCTTCTCTGTATCGTTCCAATTTTAGTATATGTACCGCCGAAGCGAGTACGATTAATTTTATTTCCTGCAAACCACTTCGAAACGGAAATACTTAACTTCCGCAAGCAACGATAAATCGCACGACCTCTATCTGAAGGGAGATCGTCATTCAATTATTATTAATGCACGATGGGTTGTACTTTTGTGGTAATTGATTACTTTATTTTTCAAAATTTATGTTAATTAATATTAAAAAATGTGGTACGCTTCACGATTATGCGTGTCATCCTTGCGCAGGGACCATGCTAATCTTCTCTGTATCGTTCCAATTTTAGTATATGTACCGCCGAAGCGAGTACGATTAATTTTATTTCCTGCAAACCACTTCGAGACGGAAATACTTAACTTCCGCAAGCAACGATAAATCGCACGACCTCTATCTGAAGGGAGATCGTCATTCAATTATTATTAATGCACGAGGGGTTGTAGTACTTTTGTGGTAATTGATTACATTATCTTTCAAAATTTATGTTAGTTAATATTAAAAAATGTGGTACGCTTCACGATTATGCGTGTCATCCTTGCGCAGGGACCATGCTAATCTTCTCTGTATCGTTCCAATTTTAGTATATGTACCGCCGAAGCGAGTACGATTAATTTTATTTCCTGCAAACCACTTCGAAACGGAAATACTTAACTTCCGCAAGCAACGATAAATCGCACGACCTCTATCTGAAGGGAGATCGTCATTCAATTATTATTAATGCACGATGGGTTGTACTTTTGTGGTAATTGATTACTTTATTTTTCAAAATTTATGTTAATTAATATTAAAAAATGTGGTACGCTTCACGATTATGCGTGTCATCCTTGCGCAGGGACCATGCTAATCTTCTCTGTATCGTTCCAATTTTAGTATATGTACCGCCGAAGCGAGTACGATTAATTTTATTTCCTGCAAACCACTTCGAAACGGAAATACTTAACTTCCGCAAGCAACGATAAATCGCACGACCTCTATCTGAAGGGAGATCGTCATTCAATTATTATTAATGCACGATGGGTTGTACTTTTGTGGTAATTGATTACTTTATTTTTCAAAATTTATGTTAATTAATATTAAAAAATGTGGTACGCTTCACGATTATGCGTGTCATCCTTGCGCAGGGACCATGCTAATCTTCTCTGTATCGTTCCAATTTTAGTATATGTACCGCCGAAGCGAGTACGATTAATTTTATTTCCTGCAAACCACTTCGAGACGGAAATACTTAACTTCCGCAAGCAACGATAAATCGCACGACCTCTATCTGAAGGGAGATCGTCATTCAATTATTATTAATGCACGAGGGGTTGTAGTACTTTTGTGGTAATTGATTACATTATCTTTCAAAATTTATGTTAGTTAATATTAAAAAATGTGGTACGCTTCACGATTATGCGTGTCATCCTTGCGCAGGGACCATGCTAATCTTCTCTGTATCGTTCCAATTTTAGTATATGTACCGCCGAAGCGAGTACGATTAATTTTATTTCCTGCAAACCACTTCGAAACGGAAATACTTAACTTCCGCAAGCAACGATAAATCGCACGACCTCTATCTGAAGGGAGATCGTCATTCAATTATTATTAATGCACGATGGGTTGTTTTTGTGGTAATTGATTACTTTATTTTTCAAAATTTATGTTAATTAATATTAAAAAATGTGGTACGCTTCACGATTATGCGTGTCATCCTTGCGCAGGGACCATGCTAATCTTCTCTGTATCGTTCCAATTTTAGTATATGTACCGCCGAAGCGAGTACGATTAATTTTATTTCCTGCAAACCACTTCGAAACGGAAATACTTAACTTCCGCAAGCAACGATAAATCGCACGACCTTTATCTGAAGGGAGATCGTCATTCAATTATTATTAATGCACGATGGGTTGTTTTTGTGGTAATTGATTACTTTATTTTTCAAAATTTATGTTAATTAATATTAAAAAATGTGGTACGCTTCACGATTATGCGTGTCATCCTTGCGCAGGGACCATGCTAATCTTCTCTGTATCGTTCCAATTTTAGTATATGTACCGCCGAAGCGAGTACGATTAATTTTATTTCCTGCAAACCACTTCGAAACGGAAATACTTAACTTCCGCAAGCAACGATAAATCGCACGACCTCTATCTGAAGGGAGATCGTCATTCAATTATTATTAATGCACGATGGGTTGTACTTTTGTGGTAATTGATTACTTTATTTTTCAAAATTTATGTTAATTAATATTAAAAAATGTGGTACGCTTCACGATTATGCGTGTCATCCTTGCGCAGGGACCATGCTAATCTTCTCTGTATCGTTCCAATTTTAGTATATGTACCGCCGAAGCGAGTACGATTAATTTTATTTCCTGCAAACCACTTCGAAACGGAAATACTTAACTTCCGCAAGCAACGATAAATCGCACGACCTCTATCTGAAGGGAGATCGTCATTCAATTATTATTAATGCACGATGGGTTGTACTTTTGTGGTAATTGATTACTTTATTTTTCAAAATTTATGTTAATTAATATTAAAAAATGTGGTACGCTTCACGATTATGCGTGTCATCCTTGCGCAGGGACCATGCTAATCTTCTCTGTATCGTTCCAATTTTAGTATATGTACCGCCGAAGCGAGTACGATTAATTTTATTTCCTGCAAACCACTTCGAAACGGAAATACTTAACTTCCGCAAGCAACGATAAATCGCACGACCTCTATCTGAAGGGAGATCGTCATTCAATTATTATTAATGCACGATGGGTTGTACTTTTGTGGTAATTGATTACTTTATTTTTCAAAATTTATGTTAATTAATATTAAAAAATGTGGTACGCTTCACGATTATGCGTGTCATCCTTGCGCAGGGACCATGCTAATCTTCTCTGTATCGTTCCAATTTTAGTATATGTACCGCCGAAGCGAGTACGATTAATTTTATTTCCTGCAAACCACTTCGAAACGGAAATACTTAACTTCCGCAAGCAACGATAAATCGCACGACCTCTATCTGAAGGGAGATCGTCATTCAATTATTATTAATGCACGATGGGTTGTACTTTTGTGGTAATTGATTACTTTATTTTTCAAAATTTATGTTAATTAATATTAAAAAATGTGGTACGCTTCACGATTATGCGTGTCATCCTTGCGCAGGGACCATGCTAATCTTCTCTGTATCGTTCCAATTTTAGTATATGTACCGCCGAAGCGAGTACGATTAATTTTATTTCCTGCAAACCACTTCGAAACGGAAATACTTAACTTCCGCAAGCAACGATAAATCGCACGACCTCTATCTGAAGGGAGATCGTCATTCAATTATTATTAATGCACGATGGGTTGTACTTTTGTGGTAATTGATTACTTTATTTTTCAAAATTTATGTTAATTAATATTAAAAAATGTGGTACGCTTCACGATTATGCGTGTCATCCTTGCGCAGGGACCATGCTAATCTTCTCTGTATCGTTCCAATTTTAGTATATGTACCGCCGAAGCGAGTACGATTAATTTTATTTCCTGCAAACCACTTCGAAACGGAAATACTTAACTTCCGCAAGCAACGATAAATCGCACGACCTTTATCTGAAGGGAGATCGTCATTCAATTATTATTAATGCACGATGGGTTGTTTTTGTGGTAATTGATTACTTTATTTTTCAAAATTTATGTTAATTAATATTAAAAAATGTGGTACGCTTCACGATTATGCGTGTCATCCTTGCGCAGGGACCATGCTAATCTTCTCTGTATCGTTCCAATTTTAGTATATGTACCGCCGAAGCGAGTACGATTAATTTTATTTCCTGCAAACCACTTCGAAACGGAAATACTTAACTTCCGCAAGCAACGATAAATCGCACGACCTCTATCTGAAGGGAGATCGTCATTCAATTATTATTAATGCACGATGGGTTGTACTTTTGTGGTAATTGATTACTTTATTTTTCAAAATTTATGTTAATTAATATTAAAAAATGTGGTACGCTTCACGATTATGCGTGTCATCCTTGCGCAGGGACCATGCTAATCTTCTCTGTATCGTTCCAATTTTAGTATATGTACCGCCGAAGCGAGTACGATTAATTTTATTTCCTGCAAACCACTTCGAAACGGAAATACTTAACTTCCGCAAGCAACGATAAATCGCACGACCTTTATCTGAAGGGAGATCGTCATTCAATTATTATTAATGCACGATGGGTTGTTTTTGTGGTAATTGATTACTTTATTTTTCAAAATTTATGTTAATTAATATTAAAAAATGTGGTACGCTTCACGATTATGCGTGTCATCCTTGCGCAGGGACCATGCTAATCTTCTCTGTATCGTTCCAATTTTAGTATATGTACCGCCGAAGCGAGTACGATTAATTTTATTTCCTGCAAACCACTTCGAAACGGAAATACTTAACTTCCGCAAGCAACGATAAATCGCACGACCTTTATCTGAAGGGAGATCGTCATTCAATTATTATTAATGCACGATGGGTTGTTTTTGTGGTAATTGATTACTTTATTTTTCAAAATTTATGTTAATTAATATTAAAAAATGTGGTACGCTTCACGATTATGCGTGTCATCCTTGCGCAGGGACCATGCTAATCTTCTCTGTATCGTTCCAATTTTAGTATATGTACCGCCGAAGCGAGTACGATTAATTTTATTTCCTGCAAACCACTTCGAAACGGAAATACTTAACTTCCGCAAGCAACGATAAATCGCACGACCTCTATCTGAAGGGAGATCGTCATTCAATTATTATTAATGCACGATGGGTTGTACTTTTGTGGTAATTGATTACTTTATTTTTCAAAATTTATGTTAATTAATATTAAAAAATGTGGTACGCTTCACGATTATGCGTGTCATCCTTGCGCAGGGACCATGCTAATCTTCTCTGTATCGTTCCAATTTTAGTATATGTACCGCCGAAGCGAGTACGATTAATTTTATTTCCTGCAAACCACTTCGAAACGGAAATACTTAACTTCCGCAAGCAACGATAAATCGCACGACCTCTATCTGAAGGGAGATCGTCATTCAATTATTATTAATGCACGATGGGTTGTACTTTTGTGGTAATTGATTACTTTATTTTTCAAAATTTATGTTAATTAATATTAAAAAATGTGGTACGCTTCACGATTATGCGTGTCATCCTTGCGCAGGGACCATGCTAATCTTCTCTGTATCGTTCCAATTTTAGTATATGTACCGCCGAAGCGAGTACGATTAATTTTATTTCCTGCAAACCACTTCGAAACGGAAATACTTAACTTCCGCAAGCAACGATAAATCGCACGACCTCTATCTGAAGGGAGATCGTCATTCAATTATTATTAATGCACGATGGGTTGTACTTTTGTGGTAATTGATTACTTTATTTTTCAAAATTTATGTTAATTAATATTAAAAAATGTGGTACGCTTCACGATTATGCGTGTCATCCTTGCGCAGGGACCATGCTAATCTTCTCTGTATCGTTCCAATTTTAGTATATGTACCGCCGAAGCGAGTACGATTAATTTTATTTCCTGCAAACCACTTCGAGACGGAAATACTTAACTTCCGCAAGCAACGATAAATCGCACGACCTCTATCTGAAGGGAGATCGTCATTCAATTATTATTAATGCACGAGGGGTTGTAGTACTTTTGTGGTAATTGATTACATTATCTTTCAAAATTTATGTTAGTTAATATTAAAAAATGTGGTACGCTTCACGATTATGCGTGTCATCCTTGCGCAGGGACCATGCTAATCTTCTCTGTATCGTTCCAATTTTAGTATATGTACCGCCGAAGCGAGTACGATTAATTTTATTTCCTGCAAACCACTTCGAAACGGAAATACTTAACTTCCGCAAGCAACGATAAATCGCACGACCTCTATCTGAAGGGAGATCGTCATTCAATTATTATTAATGCACGATGGGTTGTACTTTTGTGGTAATTGATTACTTTATTTTTCAAAATTTATGTTAATTAATATTAAAAAATGTGGTACGCTTCACGATTATGCGTGTCATCCTTGCGCAGGGACCATGCTAATCTTCTCTGTATCGTTCCAATTTTAGTATATGTACCGCCGAAGCGAGTACGATTAATTTTATTTCCTGCAAACCACTTCGAAACGGAAATACTTAACTTCCGCAAGCAACGATAAATCGCACGACCTCTATCTGAAGGGAGATCGTCATTCAATTATTATTAATGCACGATGGGTTGTACTTTTGTGGTAATTGATTACTTTATTTTTCAAAATTTATGTTAATTAATATTAAAAAATGTGGTACGCTTCACGATTATGCGTGTCATCCTTGCGCAGGGACCATGCTAATCTTCTCTGTATCGTTCCAATTTTAGTATATGTACCGCCGAAGCGAGTACGATTAATTTTATTTCCTGCAAACCACTTCGAAACGGAAATACTTAACTTCCGCAAGCAACGATAAATCGCACGACCTCTATCTGAAGGGAGATCGTCATTCAATTATTATTAATGCACGATGGGTTGTACTTTTGTGGTAATTGATTACTTTATTTTTCAAAATTTATGTTAATTAATATTAAAAAATGTGGTACGCTTCACGATTATGCGTGTCATCCTTGCGCAGGGACCATGCTAATCTTCTCTGTATCGTTCCAATTTTAGTATATGTACCGCCGAAGCGAGTACGATTAATTTTATTTCCTGCAAACCACTTCGAAACGGAAATACTTAACTTCCGCAAGCAACGATAAATCGCACGACCTCTATCTGAAGGGAGATCGTCATTCAATTATTATTAATGCACGATGGGTTGTACTTTTGTGGTAATTGATTACTTTATTTTTCAAAATTTATGTTAATTAATATTAAAAAATGTGGTACGCTTCACGATTATGCGTGTCATCCTTGCGCAGGGACCATGCTAATCTTCTCTGTATCGTTCCAATTTTAGTATATGTACCGCCGAAGCGAGTACGATTAATTTTATTTCCTGCAAACCACTTCGAAACGGAAATACTTAACTTCCGCAAGCAACGATAAATCGCACGACCTCTATCTGAAGGGAGATCGTCATTCAATTATTATTAATGCACGATGGGTTGTTTTTGTGGTAATTGATTACTTTATTTTTCAAAATTTATGTTAATTAATATTAAAAAATGTGGTACGCTTCACGATTATGCGTGTCATCCTTGCGCAGGGACCATGCTAATCTTCTCTGTATCGTTCCAATTTTAGTATATGTACCGCCGAAGCGAGTACGATTAATTTTATTTCCTGCAAACCACTTCGAAACGGAAATACTTAACTTCCGCAAGCAACGATAAATCGCACGACCTTTATCTGAAGGGAGATCGTCATTCAATTATTATTAATGCACGATGGGTTGTTTTTGTGGTAATTGATTACTTTATTTTTCAAAATTTATGTTAATTAATATTAAAAAATGTGGTACGCTTCACGATTATGCGTGTCATCCTTGCGCAGGGACCATGCTAATCTTCTCTGTATCGTTCCAATTTTAGTATATGTACCGCCGAAGCGAGTACGATTAATTTTATTTCCTGCAAACCACTTCGAAACGGAAATACTTAACTTCCGCAAGCAACGATAAATCGCACGACCTCTATCTGAAGGGAGATCGTCATTCAATTATTATTAATGCACGATGGGTTGTACTTTTGTGGTAATTGATTACTTTATTTTTCAAAATTTATGTTAATTAATATTAAAAAATGTGGTACGCTTCACGATTATGCGTGTCATCCTTGCGCAGGGACCATGCTAATCTTCTCTGTATCGTTCCAATTTTAGTATATGTACCGCCGAAGCGAGTACGATTAATTTTATTTCCTGCAAACCACTTCGAAACGGAAATACTTAACTTCCGCAAGCAACGATAAATCGCACGACCTTTATCTGAAGGGAGATCGTCATTCAATTATTATTAATGCACGATGGGTTGTTTTTGTGGTAATTGATTACTTTATTTTTCAAAATTTATGTTAATTAATATTAAAAAATGTGGTACGCTTCACGATTATGCGTGTCATCCTTGCGCAGGGACCATGCTAATCTTCTCTGTATCGTTCCAATTTTAGTATATGTACCGCCGAAGCGAGTACGATTAATTTTATTTCCTGCAAACCACTTCGAAACGGAAATACTTAACTTCCGCAAGCAACGATAAATCGCACGACCTTTATCTGAAGGGAGATCGTCATTCAATTATTATTAATGCACGATGGGTTGTTTTTGTGGTAATTGATTACTTTATTTTTCAAAATTTATGTTAATTAATATTAAAAAATGTGGTACGCTTCACGATTATGCGTGTCATCCTTGCGCAGGGACCATGCTAATCTTCTCTGTATCGTTCCAATTTTAGTATATGTACCGCCGAAGCGAGTACGATTAATTTTATTTCCTGCAAACCACTTCGAAACGGAAATACTTAACTTCCGCAAGCAACGATAAATCGCACGACCTCTATCTGAAGGGAGATCGTCATTCAATTATTATTAATGCACGATGGGTTGTACTTTTGTGGTAATTGATTACTTTATTTTTCAAAATTTATGTTAATTAATATTAAAAAATGTGGTACGCTTCACGATTATGCGTGTCATCCTTGCGCAGGGACCATGCTAATCTTCTCTGTATCGTTCCAATTTTAGTATATGTACCGCCGAAGCGAGTACGATTAATTTTATTTCCTGCAAACCACTTCGAAACGGAAATACTTAACTTCCGCAAGCAACGATAAATCGCACGACCTCTATCTGAAGGGAGATCGTCATTCAATTATTATTAATGCACGATGGGTTGTACTTTTGTGGTAATTGATTACTTTATTTTTCAAAATTTATGTTAATTAATATTAAAAAATGTGGTACGCTTCACGATTATGCGTGTCATCCTTGCGCAGGGACCATGCTAATCTTCTCTGTATCGTTCCAATTTTAGTATATGTACCGCCGAAGCGAGTACGATTAATTTTATTTCCTGCAAACCACTTCGAAACGGAAATACTTAACTTCCGCAAGCAACGATAAATCGCACGACCTCTATCTGAAGGGAGATCGTCATTCAATTATTATTAATGCACGATGGGTTGTACTTTTGTGGTAATTGATTACTTTATTTTTCAAAATTTATGTTAATTAATATTAAAAAATGTGGTACGCTTCACGATTATGCGTGTCATCCTTGCGCAGGGACCATGCTAATCTTCTCTGTATCGTTCCAATTTTAGTATATGTACCGCCGAAGCGAGTACGATTAATTTTATTTCCTGCAAACCACTTCGAGACGGAAATACTTAACTTCCGCAAGCAACGATAAATCGCACGACCTCTATCTGAAGGGAGATCGTCATTCAATTATTATTAATGCACGAGGGGTTGTAGTACTTTTGTGGTAATTGATTACATTATCTTTCAAAATTTATGTTAGTTAATATTAAAAAATGTGGTACGCTTCACGATTATGCGTGTCATCCTTGCGCAGGGACCATGCTAATCTTCTCTGTATCGTTCCAATTTTAGTATATGTACCGCCGAAGCGAGTACGATTAATTTTATTTCCTGCAAACCACTTCGAAACGGAAATACTTAACTTCCGCAAGCAACGATAAATCGCACGACCTCTATCTGAAGGGAGATCGTCATTCAATTATTATTAATGCACGATGGGTTGTACTTTTGTGGTAATTGATTACTTTATTTTTCAAAATTTATGTTAATTAATATTAAAAAATGTGGTACGCTTCACGATTATGCGTGTCATCCTTGCGCAGGGACCATGCTAATCTTCTCTGTATCGTTCCAATTTTAGTATATGTACCGCCGAAGCGAGTACGATTAATTTTATTTCCTGCAAACCACTTCGAAACGGAAATACTTAACTTCCGCAAGCAACGATAAATCGCACGACCTTTATCTGAAGGGAGATCGTCATTCAATTATTATTAATGCACGATGGGTTGTTTTTGTGGTAATTGATTACTTTATTTTTCAAAATTTATGTTAATTAATATTAAAAAATGTGGTACGCTTCACGATTATGCGTGTCATCCTTGCGCAGGGACCATGCTAATCTTCTCTGTATCGTTCCAATTTTAGTATATGTACCGCCGAAGCGAGTACGATTAATTTTATTTCCTGCAAACCACTTCGAAACGGAAATACTTAACTTCCGCAAGCAACGATAAATCGCACGACCTTTATCTGAAGGGAGATCGTCATTCAATTATTATTAATGCACGATGGGTTGTTTTTGTGGTAATTGATTACTTTATTTTTCAAAATTTATGTTAATTAATATTAAAAAATGTGGTACGCTTCACGATTATGCGTGTCATCCTTGCGCAGGGACCATGCTAATCTTCTCTGTATCGTTCCAATTTTAGTATATGTACCGCCGAAGCGAGTACGATTAATTTTATTTCCTGCAAACCACTTCGAAACGGAAATACTTAACTTCCGCAAGCAACGATAAATCGCACGACCTTTATCTGAAGGGAGATCGTCATTCAATTATTATTAATGCACGATGGGTTGTTTTTGTGGTAATTGATTACTTTATTTTTCAAAATTTATGTTAATTAATATTAAAAAATGTGGTACGCTTCACGATTATGCGTGTCATCCTTGCGCAGGGACCATGCTAATCTTCTCTGTATCGTTCCAATTTTAGTATATGTACCGCCGAAGCGAGTACGATTAATTTTATTTCCTGCAAACCACTTCGAAACGGAAATACTTAACTTCCGCAAGCAACGATAAATCGCACGACCTTTATCTGAAGGGAGATCGTCATTCAATTATTATTAATGCACGATGGGTTGTTTTTGTGGTAATTGATTACTTTATTTTTCAAAATTTATGTTAATTAATATTAAAAAATGTGGTACGCTTCACGATTATGCGTGTCATCCTTGCGCAGGGACCATGCTAATCTTCTCTGTATCGTTCCAATTTTAGTATATGTACCGCCGAAGCGAGTACGATTAATTTTATTTCCTGCAAACCACTTCGAAACGGAAATACTTAACTTCCGCAAGCAACGATAAATCGCACGACCTTTATCTGAAGGGAGATCGTCATTCAATTATTATTAATGCACGAGGGGTTGTAGTACTTTTGTGGTAATTGATTACATTATCTTTCAAAATTTATGTTAGTTAATATTAAAAAATGTGGTACGCTTCACGATTATGCGTGTCATCCTTGCGCAGGGACCATGCTAATCTTCTCTGTATCGTTCCAATTTTAGTATATGTACCGCCGAAGCGAGTACGATTAATTTTATTTCCTGCAAACCACTTCGAAACGGAAATACTTAACTTCCGCAAGCAACGATAAATCGCACGACCTCTATCTGAAGGGAGATCGTCATTCAATTATTATTAATGCACGATGGGTTGTACTTTTGTGGTAATTGATTACTTTATTTTTCAAAATTTATGTTAATTAATATTAAAAAATGTGGTACGCTTCACGATTATGCGTGTCATCCTTGCGCAGGGACCATGCTAATCTTCTCTGTATCGTTCCAATTTTAGTATATGTACCGCCGAAGCGAGTACGATTAATTTTATTTCCTGCAAACCACTTCGAAACGGAAATACTTAACTTCCGCAAGCAACGATAAATCGCACGACCTCTATCTGAAGGGAGATCGTCATTCAATTATTATTAATGCACGAGGGGTTGTAGTACTTTTGTGGTAATTGATTACATTATCTTTCAAAATTTATGTTAGTTAATATTAAAAAATGTGGTACGCTTCACGATTATGCGTGTCATCCTTGCGCAGGGACCATGCTAATCTTCTCTGTATCGTTCCAATTTTAGTATATGTACCGCCGAAGCGAGTACGATTAATTTTATTTCCTGCAAACCACTTCGAAACGGAAATACTTAACTTCCGCAAGCAACGATAAATCGCACGACCTTTATCTGAAGGGAGATCGTCATTCAATTATTATTAATGCACGATGGGTTGTTTTTGTGGTAATTGATTACTTTATTTTTCAAAATTTATGTTAATTAATATTAAAAAATGTGGTACGCTTCACGATTATGCGTGTCATCCTTGCGCAGGGACCATGCTAATCTTCTCTGTATCGTTCCAATTTTAGTATATGTACCGCCGAAGCGAGTACGATTAATTTTATTTCCTGCAAACCACTTCGAAACGGAAATACTTAACTTCCGCAAGCAACGATAAATCGCACGACCTTTATCTGAAGGGAGATCGTCATTCAATTATTATTAATGCACGATGGGTTGTTTTTGTGGTAATTGATTACTTTATTTTTCAAAATTTATGTTAATTAATATTAAAAAATGTGGTACGCTTCACGATTATGCGTGTCATCCTTGCGCAGGGACCATGCTAATCTTCTCTGTATCGTTCCAATTTTAGTATATGTACCGCCGAAGCGAGTACGATTAATTTTATTTCCTGCAAACCACTTCGAAACGGAAATACTTAACTTCCGCAAGCAACGATAAATCGCACGACCTTTATCTGAAGGGAGATCGTCATTCAATTATTATTAATGCACGATGGGTTGTTTTTGTGGTAATTGATTACTTTATTTTTCAAAATTTATGTTAATTAATATTAAAAAATGTGGTACGCTTCACGATTATGCGTGTCATCCTTGCGCAGGGACCATGCTAATCTTCTCTGTATCGTTCCAATTTTAGTATATGTACCGCCGAAGCGAGTACGATTAATTTTATTTCCTGCAAACCACTTCGAAACGGAAATACTTAACTTCCGCAAGCAACGATAAATCGCACGACCTTTATCTGAAGGGAGATCGTCATTCAATTATTATTAATGCACGATGGGTTGTTTTTGTGGTAATTGATTACTTTATTTTTCAAAATTTATGTTAATTAATATTAAAAAATGTGGTACGCTTCACGATTATGCGTGTCATCCTTGCGCAGGGACCATGCTAATCTTCTCTGTATCGTTCCAATTTTAGTATATGTACCGCCGAAGCGAGTACGATTAATTTTATTTCCTGCAAACCACTTCGAAACGGAAATACTTAACTTCCGCAAGCAACGATAAATCGCACGACCTCTATCTGAAGGGAGATCGTCATTCAATTATTATTAATGCACGATGGGTTGTACTTTTGTGGTAATTGATTACTTTATTTTTCAAAATTTATGTTAATTAATATTAAAAAATGTGGTACGCTTCACGATTATGCGTGTCATCCTTGCGCAGGGACCATGCTAATCTTCTCTGTATCGTTCCAATTTTAGTATATGTACCGCCGAAGCGAGTACGATTAATTTTATTTCCTGCAAACCACTTCGAAACGGAAATACTTAACTTCCGCAAGCAACGATAAATCGCACGACCTTTATCTGAAGGGAGATCGTCATTCAATTATTATTAATGCACGATGGGTTGTTTTTGTGGTAATTGATTACTTTATTTTTCAAAATTTATGTTAATTAATATTAAAAAATGTGGTACGCTTCACGATTATGCGTGTCATCCTTGCGCAGGGACCATGCTAATCTTCTCTGTATCGTTCCAATTTTAGTATATGTACCGCCGAAGCGAGTACGATTAATTTTATTTCCTGCAAACCACTTCGAAACGGAAATACTTAACTTCCGCAAGCAACGATAAATCGCACGACCTTTATCTGAAGGGAGATCGTCATTCAATTATTATTAATGCACGATGGGTTGTTTTTGTGGTAATTGATTACTTTATTTTTCAAAATTTATGTTAATTAATATTAAAAAATGTGGTACGCTTCACGATTATGCGTGTCATCCTTGCGCAGGGACCATGCTAATCTTCTCTGTATCGTTCCAATTTTAGTATATGTACCGCCGAAGCGAGTACGATTAATTTTATTTCCTGCAAACCACTTCGAAACGGAAATACTTAACTTCCGCAAGCAACGATAAATCGCACGACCTTTATCTGAAGGGAGATCGTCATTCAATTATTATTAATGCACGATGGGTTGTTTTTGTGGTAATTGATTACTTTATTTTTCAAAATTTATGTTAATTAATATTAAAAAATGTGGTACGCTTCACGATTATGCGTGTCATCCTTGCGCAGGGACCATGCTAATCTTCTCTGTATCGTTCCAATTTTAGTATATGTACCGCCGAAGCGAGTACGATTAATTTTATTTCCTGCAAACCACTTCGAAACGGAAATACTTAACTTCCGCAAGCAACGATAAATCGCACGACCTCTATCTGAAGGGAGATCGTCATTCAATTATTATTAATGCACGATGGGTTGTACTTTTGTGGTAATTGATTACTTTATTTTTCAAAATTTATGTTAATTAATATTAAAAAATGTGGTACGCTTCACGATTATGCGTGTCATCCTTGCGCAGGGACCATGCTAATCTTCTCTGTATCGTTCCAATTTTAGTATATGTACCGCCGAAGCGAGTACGATTAATTTTATTTCCTGCAAACCACTTCGAAACGGAAATACTTAACTTCCGCAAGCAACGATAAATCGCACGACCTTTATCTGAAGGGAGATCGTCATTCAATTATTATTAATGCACGATGGGTTGTTTTTGTGGTAATTGATTACTTTATTTTTCAAAATTTATGTTAATTAATATTAAAAAATGTGGTACGCTTCACGATTATGCGTGTCATCCTTGCGCAGGGACCATGCTAATCTTCTCTGTATCGTTCCAATTTTAGTATATGTACCGCCGAAGCGAGTACGATTAATTTTATTTCCTGCAAACCACTTCGAAACGGAAATACTTAACTTCCGCAAGCAACGATAAATCGCACGACCTCTATCTGAAGGGAGATCGTCATTCAATTATTATTAATGCACGATGGGTTGTACTTTTGTGGTAATTGATTACTTTATTTTTCAAAATTTATGTTAATTAATATTAAAAAATGTGGTACGCTTCACGATTATGCGTGTCATCCTTGCGCAGGGACCATGCTAATCTTCTCTGTATCGTTCCAATTTTAGTATATGTACCGCCGAAGCGAGTACGACTAATTTTATTTCCTGCAACCCACTTCGAGACGGAAATACTTAACTTCCGCAAGCAACGATAAATCGCACGACCTCTATCTGAAGGGAGATCGTCATTCAATTATTATTAATGCACGATGGGTTGTAGTACTTTTGTGGTAATTGATTACATTATCTTTCAAAATTTATGTTAATTAATATTAAAAAATGTGGTACGCTTTTAGATAATAAAAGCCTAGTATCTAGTCTCTTATTATAAAAGGCCAAGTCTTTCTTTCTTTCTGTCTGTCCCACGGAAATACCCGAAGCAAACCGAACCGAACCGAACGCACAACGTATCATCGGATCAACGTATCATCGGATCAACGTATCATCGTATCATCGGATCAACGTATCATCGTATCATTTTGTCTATATAGGACAGCTATTTCCAAAAAAGCATTGTGTGAACTTCCATAATGGATAATGAAAATTTTGAAAATCCTGCTGTAAAGCGACGGCGATTGAATCGTGAGAGAAAAGCACGTACAAGAGCTAATAACACAGAAGAACAGCTTCGATCACAGCGACAAGCTGACGCTCGGTCTCATGCGATACGTCGACAACGTGAAACTTTGGAACAAACTCAAGCGCGGCAAGCTGCTGACGCTCGGTCCCATGCGATACGTCAACAACGTGAAACTTTAGAAGAAACTCAAGCGCGGCAAGCTGCTGACGCTCGGTCCCATGCGATACATCGACAGAAAGAAAATCGATACCAAAGTCAAGCAATTCAACTCCAAATAAGAGCATTGAGATTTGATGAATCTCACGTTACTCGACACGATTGTGGAGAAATGAATTCCATCTGTCAGTTCTGCGGCTCCAAGAATTTCGCCAAGGAGCGTCCAGTTGATAAACAATTTAACAACTGCTGTCATAAAGGTAAAGTAAAGATTCCGCAACCGCTCGATCAACATGGGAATCTATTGTTATATCCCGAATTTCTTCGCTCTATGCTTTCAGATTCAGATAATCCTTACTACAAGAACTTTCGTCAGCACATCCGCTCTTACAATTCCTCGGTTTCTTTCGCTTCAATGGGAGCAGAGATTGTTTCAATGCCGGGTAACGGACCATACGTTTTCAAAATTCATGGACAGACGTACCACAGAACCACAAACCTGTATCCACCTGAAGGACAAACAAGAAAGTTTGCACAACTGTATTTAATGGACACGACAGAAGCGGTCAATGAACGAGTAAATCTGCCTGAGAATAGAGGTTGTCTACCTGAAGTGATTGAGAAAATCGATCGTTTCTTCCGCGTCAACAATCGTATCGCAGCTTCATATTGCCTAATGAAAGAAATTGAGCAACAAGAGCGTGTACGAGCCGAAGAAGAAGGACAACCAGTTCCGGTCGTCAATATGGTGATGCGGCGCGATCGGCAGTCTGATCAAAGACGTTACAATGCTCCAACATCCAATGAAATTGCAATGGTGTTCGTAAATGATGACGGCGAACCTCCATTTGAACGTGATATCCGTATCTATCCTCGAAATCCCGTCGACAATGCACAACAATTCATTCGTATCAATATTCTCAGTCCAAATCTTGACCCTATGACTTATGGCATTCTTTATCCGTTTGGCGAACCGGGGTGGCAACCCAATTGGAGTTGCGAAGGATATCGGCAATCCCGTAATAAAATCAGCATGTAACAATTTAAAGTTGCGCAAACAGCAATTAGAAACGATTTCAATCCGATCATGAGTGCGGGAAAACTTACGCAACAGTGGATTGTCGACTCATATTTGCAAGTGGAAGCCAATAATTTGAACTACATACGATATCAACAAAGTAAATTGCGTACTGAATTGTATCAAGGTCTATCCGATCATATTCAAAACTTGATGATACCCCGTCCGAGGACGGGCAGCTAGAAGGACGGGCAGCTACCCAAGGTAACTTAAGTTGAATGAAGATTAAGGAAAGCTCTCAGTGCAATCCAAAAGCCATATGACCTTGGCTGCCTGCCCGTCCTTCTAGCTGCCCGTCCTCGGACGGGGTATCATCTAGTTTCTAAATAATTACCTGCTTTGTAATAAAGCTCTGAACCACTAATACTATAAAACCAATAGTTCTGGTACTAAAGTCATTGGAAGGCAAAAATTTTATTAAAACAAAGCTACTTTTGTTTTTAATGCCAATATGTATACCTATAATTAAATTATGTACATGTTGGCATTATAAATAAAATAAAATCGTTTATTTAATTGTTAATGCTAACATGTAGATAATTTAATTATTTACATATTGGCATTAAAAATAAAAAGAAGCTTTGTTTTGACATAACGGGTTTTGCCTTACTACCACAGATTTACAATAAAGAACTTTAAAATCTTATTAGTGCAATATGCAAAAATTTTAGAGAAGAGTTGCAATTTTTTGTTAATAGTAACTTACCCTTCTACATGAAATCTGCATACAAAATTAATACTTGTATTTAACTGTTAGGTTGATTAGTTAGAACAGTTAAAGGATGTATTTAGAAAAACTCCAAAAATTAAAAATAATTTTTTATACCTAATTTAAAAATTTCAACATAAATATTATTATATACATAATTCTTAAAATTTAAAGTTAATCTTGACGCTTCTTAAACGAGTCATTCAAACGATCAAGTGTTTGGTTAAAATTTGTGGCAATTCTATTTTCGCTCTCCAATAATTTTTTATATTGCTTTTCATAAATCGTATTTAATGCACAGATGCTTTTTTCTAGTCCTTTGATAAGGTTTGCCAATGTTTCAATTTGTTCTTTGTATTCTCTTTGCTGTTTAACCAGATCCTTTTCTTCATTTTCAATCTCTTTGGAATATTCTTGAATATTTTGTTCAATGTAATTCTTTGTGGTTTTGCGTTTCAAATTTGCCATTTGTGCAACCTCCTTATTTGCATTTGCACTTTCGTTTAGTTTGAAATTTTCTTCATTAATGGTTTTAAGTAATTCTGAATTTTCATTGATGTTCTTACGAAGTGTTTCAATTTGTAAGCTTTCATCTGTAACGGTATGCTGAATTGTTTTTAATTCTCCACCCAGTTTTATTAAATTGTTAAGAGTGCTTTGGACGGTTTCAAATTGGTCGATTTCAGGTCTTTTATATTGTACAGCATCCGTCAAAGCTTGAGAAGTACTTTCTAACTCGGCACAATTTTTCTCAATGTTTTCTTTCAAGTCGACAAGACTCTTGTAGTTATCTAATACGACAATCTGTTCGTTCAAACATTGTGTCTTAGATTTGATGTTGCTAAGTAAGCACTGCTTAGTACTACATGTATCGACCAGAGATTTCAGTTCCAGTTTCAACTTGTTAATATGACAGTCGTCGTTTTCTTTTTGCTTCTGTAGTTCTTGGTAACGTGCGTTCGCCTTTTCGTGTTTTAGGTTCAAATTGTTGCGCAGAGTTTGATAACTTCCCAATTCCTCGGCACACTTTAAGTTGTCCTTCATTAACTGATCTATCGTAGCTCGTTTTGAATTTTTCTGTTCCACTAATTGGAGAGTATTACTGATGGTTTCCTTCAATATTTCATGCTGATCCTCGTAATACATTAAAAAGATTAACAGCACTTTAAATCTAATGACTGTACGTTTAGAGGTTGGATCATATAAATCGGTGATGACCAATTTGCAATCCGAGTAATTACCTTGTTTGGTTAACAACGTCATGTACTTGTTAATGAAACGCATCACATCGAAAAGAGTTTCGTTTTTCTTAGGCACAACATTTACGCGTTTACTACCGCAAATTTTTTCGTTGAGTTCTTCTAAAGTTTGTCGAAAACGTTGATAAAATGAAACCACAAAATCCGACGATGGATTTTCCAATTGCTGAGCCGAAATTTGAAAATCTGGCCAACGACCTTTCGCATAATTAATAACATCAGTTATTGTTGCCATATTTAAATTGGTATCGTTTAATTTCACAAATTTGTATCTCTCAACTGCAAGTGTCACTTTTTCAAACAAACTTTCAAAGTTAGCAACAGACACCAAACGCGGGCGCGCCACCTAGTGCCCAGCAAATAAATTATAATATAAAGGAGAAGCTACATTATAAAATTAGATTTTATTATTCAAAGGAAACAAAGTTGGCTTTTATTTACAATAGGGAACATGCATGAATCAAAAAATTTAGTTAAAACAGTATTTTCCGATTAATCCTATAGGTATATTAAATATCAAATCAGCAAAAATAACTATGAATCATGTGACCTTAATCGCAACGCCATTGGTTTGACGTCACAAGGCATAACCCCGATAAGCGCGGTCGTTTCCTTCAATTCAAATTGACGAATTTTTAAATATTTTTTTTTTATAATCAAAACGAAAATAAATAAATTAAATAGCATTAATTAGTATATTTAGTTATTTTGGATCCAGCTACGCTATAAAAGAAATTTATGCATCTTCCCCATTCGAGTAGTTCTACGGGCACACAATATTATTTTTACTTTTTTTTCTCAACATTTTCAAGCCACTTTTATTTTCAACTAGCTGACCCGACAGACGCTGTCCTACCCGTGGAGTGCCGGTTCAATTTCAAGAGACTCCAATCAAACTTTGCACAATTCCGTTCAATTTCATTTGCAGCATTGCAAGTTCTGTGACCTAAAGTGCTCCGTCTTATTTGCGGCATTCTGTTCTTTGTAATTATTTGTATTATTTTGAGCGTTGAAATTACTAAATTCTTTTGGTTTTTTACTCCATGCAATGAATAAATTGGCAGGCGTAATATATTACTTTATTCGTGGTTTTCATTTGTTGAATTAAAGCCGTCATCTGTTGATCATTTATTTAACTAAAATGTAGTTTTACCCGAATTTTTCCAATTTTCTGTTACGTAGGAACCATCTTCGGACTATTGCGAACATTAAAAAAAAAGAGTAACAAAATCGGTCCAGTCGTTATCAAGTGATGGCGTGACAAAGTTTTCAGATTCATTTTTATATATAGAGAAGATTCGAACAGTGCTACGGGCACAAGATATTATTTTTACTTTTTTTTCTCAAATATACGAATACCATTTTCAAGCCACTTTTATTTTCAATAATACACGACCATTTTCAAGTGTTAAAACTTATTAAAAGTAATGGATTCAGGATTCCCACTGAATTTTTTATAGTAAATTCCCAGACTTGAATTTAAAATTTCCTAGACTTTTTCAATAAATCGTAAAATAAAAATTTACTCCCAACTGGATCCACTACATTTAATTCTTTTAATCTTTCAAATAATGTATCGCAAGGTAGGGGGTGCTATTCAAAATTGTAAAGTAAGGGTAGCTCGTTGTAAGGGGGTTAAACTTAAAATTCAAACAATATTAATAAGTTTTAAATTTCCTTGTCGTTATATAAATTTAATCAAGAGCACGTTATTGAGACTTGCTACTGTTGAATTGAAAATCCTGAATTTATTACAACAGAATTAATAATATATTATTTTCCGCGGCTCGTTAGGGCTTTTTAGCGTAGCGTAGCCATAAATAAATATGTAGTTCATTTATGCGTTCTATTTTTATCTTTAAAATTGCAGAATAAGACCAGGAAAGTGATAAGCATATAAAAACGAAGGATATATTTACGAATAATGCAAGATGATTACAATACAACATACTTTCGCTTTTAAATAACCAATGTAGTTATTGAAATTAACTTTAATTAAAGATATATTTAAAAACTAAGTCCTTGTCATAAACACGAACTTTTTTAATATTTAGGAAAGCAAATAAGAAAAAGACCAGATAGCAGTGGAAAAAGAGACTACTCGGGAAGAAAACCATGGTCCACAGAGGAAAAAGAAATCATTTTGAAAGAATTTCGAAACTTCATAAAATCCAAAAGCCTTCCTGGCAAAGACAAATGCTGTGGCATTATTGACAAGAATCCTGGCATCTTCATTGGAAGAAAATGGTCGGATCTTAAATATTATATAAAAAATTATTTATCAAAGATTAATAAAACAACTTCACATGCCGAATGAATGAATGAATTTTTTTTCACTTGTTTTTTTTTAATTTACTTTAATTAAGTTAATTTACTATTTACTTTTTAATTTACTAGGTTAAAACTTTAAAAAAAAATTTTTTTTTATAATTTTTATTTAATAATAATGTTTAAAAATGTATTATAGTTAAATAAAATTTAATAATAAACTTTTATTCAGTTGGTAAAATTAATCTTGAGATGTTGGAAATCGCAATAAAAACTATAATATTATGATTATCAGTGACGTTTCGGTTATATTAACTACATAATATACCATCTTCGAGACTACAAAATGAAGATTTAATACAATCGATAAAATATTATTAGTCTCACACTTACCTAACAATACATGATAAAATATGTTTTGCGAAAAAAAATTTAGGAGGAGAAAACTATAGCACCACATTGTAAAACATAATTTTATTAAGTTGTTAAAATCTATTCGAAATTTGAAGAAAAATCAAATTCATATTTTGCAATGATATGAATTTAAAAACAAAATTGCATTAAAATATTTGGTATAATAATTAGGTTTTTATAACTTGTAAAAATTATTTTAAAAGATTTTTTAATTTGAATTAATAAAAATAAAGCAAGCTATAATAGTACTAACTTAGACAATCATCAATTTTAAATATTGCAATTTGGAATAAAAGCCCTGTCACACTATAAAATTTTGTATAAAATTGTTTTATAAAAATTTGTATACAAATTTTTATAAAACAATTTTATCCAAATTTTTTAAGCCCTGTCACACTATAAAATATTTGGTGCAAAGTTTTTATAAAAACAAGATCAAGGTAAGTTGTGTTTATCGTTTGTTGTATTATTTGACATGCAATGGAAAGATTATTAACAAATCGCTTATTATTGGCCTGCATAACAAATTTGGTAGGATATGCGGTTATTATAAAGCGAAAAAAGAATAATAAACGTAGATGGTGGGTTAGGCCCTGGTTTTATAAAATAAGTCTTAAAAATAAGTCTTATAAATAAGTTTTAAAAAAATTTGTATACAAACGATGTGACGTCTTGTCTCACTATAAAATATTTGATGCAAAGTTTTTATAAAAACAAGATCAGCTGTGAAAAGTAATTTTGAGTTAGGTTTATCGTTTGTATTATTTGATATACTACAATGGAAAGAAATAATCATAATTTAGTTACAAAATTTAATCAATAATCACAATTTACTAAATTTGATGCAGTTTTTAGAAAAACACGATCAGCTGTTGGCATCCATTAGTACACCGAATGTCTATTTACAAGTTGGGTGGGGGTCAACAGCCAATGGGATGCCTGCTTTTATAAAAATTATAGAAACAGTTCTAAAATCAAAAGTTTTTATAAAAACGTTTTTGTGACGTCTGAAAATACAAATACCATAAAAATATTTTGACGTTTGTCATTTTTATAAACCTACTGCGCTATCACACTATCAAAATCGTTTGCTTGCAAACTTTTATAAAAATTTGGATGAAATTTTTATAGTCAGACATGGGCTTTAGATGCTTTATAGAAGATTTGTTAATTTTAAATTTAATAATTAAGGTAATTTTAAATTGTATAATAAAATGTAGCAATAAATTAACTATTATATAGTATAATTTTTCGAAAATTAAACATCTCGTTATTAATTTTTAAAATTTGATCAATTTAAACGTTTTTACGTTCATACGTACCTACCGAGAAACAACATTATAATGCAATGTTATATACCTACCCAATTAATACTCAAATACCTTATAAATCCGTAACTTTTGTCTAAAAATGTTTTAAAGAAAACCAAAGAAAACCAAAGGTTATGCAACCAACCTTCCTCGGCAAAACGAAAGTTTTTATAAAAACGTTTTTGTGACGTCATGAAAATAGAAGCACCATAAAATATTTTGACGTTTCGTCATTTTTATAAAACTAGTGCGCTGTCACACTATCAAAATCGTTTGTATGCAAATTTTTATAAAAATATGGATGAAAATTTTATAATGAGACACGGGCTTTTTATGCGTAGCGCTAGGATAATATTGATATTATTCAGTCACGGAGTAGTACAAATAAAAAAGCGTGTGTAACATAGGGGGCGCCAGTACTCAACGATGTCACAATTGGGTCTAAAAGTTATAGGTTTTAAAACCAAATTGTGACACACTATACACAACTCGAAAAATGCTATATACCGTGATTGGTTCATTTTATGTGGAAAGGAACCTCCCAAAAGCGCGGAAAATTTAAAAATGAACTATAAAATTGTCTGAATTACGAAGTAACTATACGTTTTGCTGTGACATCGCGGTGTATGATGCCACAAATCAAAAAGATGTCACAGTTCAGCTTTATGTTCACACCTGATGCCACAACAAATGCAATACATAAACACACATACATACAGACATCCTTCCAAAAATGATAAAAATGGATTCAGGGGACCTCAAAACGTGAACATCTGTCAAAAAATTGGGGGGTAAAATTTTGACTGATAACAATACTTTCCTTACCTAGGGGTTCGGAAAGTAAAAAGTCAACCAAAAAATAAAATTCGGATCCTCTAGAATGCGCCGAATACCTGCAGCTTGCCTGCAAGTCAATGAGTTAGACTCTTCTTCTAACTGTTCCATGCATTCAATAATGGAGAGCCTATGTTCGTATACAACGTTAACTGTACGAATATTGAAATTCCAGTGCGTAGGAACAGACCGAGGCACATTTCGTCCCACAAATTTGTCCAACACTGCTACCCGTTGGGGGGAATGGCTAAAAAATCCGGGAATTTCGTGTAAATCTCCAAAAAAAATTCGCACCTGAGAATTTATAGAACATGCTCTCGCCATTACCAAATTTAGTTGATATGCATAGCAATGCACAAAATGAGCATTTTTATATTTTTGTTTAATTCGCGCTTGAACTCCACCACGTTCTCCGCTCATTACCGCGGCACCGTCGTAACTTTGAGCAATAAGTTTATTACTGTCATTTTTTACTATCGGATCTATAACACTTAAAATAGTTTCAGACAACGTTTCGGCATCATGTTTCATCGGAAGCAAAAAATTCCAGAACCGTTCAACTGGATCGCCATCTTTTGTTACATATCGAAGAATAGTTACCATTTGAAATTTCGCGGAAACGTCTGTGGTTTCGTCGGCCATTACTGCTAAAAATGGCGTTTCATTTATTTCCCTAAGGATTTCTTCATGACAGACTTCTAGCATACAATCTAAAATGTCATTTTGAATAATTTTTGACGTTCCTTTAAAAACGGTTGCATGTTTTAAATGTTCGTTAAGGGTTTTGTCAAGTTCTGACGAAAAATTAACTAAACCACGAAAAATACCAGGATTTTCAGATGTTTCGGATTCATCATGTCCACGAAGCGCAAGTTCAAATGACCCACACAGAACTTGATACAGTTTATTATTTTAGATAAAATGTATCTAATATTTTTTGTCACTTCATCATTATGTTTCTGTATGTTTATCAGGTAAGCGGAATCAAGTTGGGCCTGCACGTTAATTTTGCCAAATAAAGAAAATTTAATGACATTATTAATATGATTTTTGCAGTTATCATGTTTTTTAATTTTCTCACTTAAATGCACCAAATCTCTCACCCCTGTTTCCGTCCAATGTTTGTCACCACTATCGTTAGAAAACAACACACAAGGAAAACAGAACAACGCGTTCTTCCTATTACAGCCACAAATCCATTTGTTACGTAAATATAGTATATTCGAATTAAATTGTCTTTTATATATTTTACCTCGACTTGTACCCTCAATTTCAATGTTCAAATTTGCAGGTGTAGGCCGACCTTGCTTTTTTATCTCTAATTGTTCATTATAACTAAGTTTGGAAAATTTAGTTTCACTCAATTTAAAAATTACATCCATTTTTAAAACACTATTTGACTCCACGAATTGGAATTAAAACGCTCTTCTTCGTAAGAGATTAAGAAACGACTAAATAAAATGCGTTGGTTAGCTTATCAAGTCATAATAATTTTGCATATTTGTTATTTTAAAAATAGAACTCACTACTTTGTAATTTAAACAGCCCTTTGTGTTCGGTTCGAAATAAAACAAGCGACGCAAACATTTTTGTAACAATAAGTTTTATTTAAGCGCATAAAAAGTTTTGTAATGTTAACTAATTTTCGAAAAAATCCTATTTTTACGGGTTATGAGAGAAGCTGAGTTAATAAATAATATGAATAATGTACCATTTCGTAATGTGAATGCAGAAAAAACCAAAGTCCAAATTTCTTGATCTACATTTTATTACAGAAAATTATAGTTTGAGAATTGTTTTACAATGCAGAAAAATCTCAAGTCCAAAATTATTATAAAATTTTATTAGGAATATTAGTAAATTCATAAGCATTCATTTTATCTAGTAGGTATAAAGGACATTATATCCATAATTTCAATTAAAGTTTAAAATACAAGATCTTTCTTTAAAATATAATTGCATGAAATGCTAGCACCGGTAGCTGCGTTTCAATGCAGCCACAGTACATTCGACTGTCAGTACCTACATTCGATGCGTGTACGTATCACCAGCTTTAAGAATTATTATTGTATAAAAATACATAAATTTTAATTTTATGCATTCATAATTTTATTTAAAGTTGCAAAATCTGTCAAAAAATAATTTAACTACTGTTTGGCTATAAATATGTGCAAGAAACTTGGTGTAATTAAAAGTTTTTAAAAAATGTATTGCTTATGCCCTAATTTCACTGCAATTTGTTTAACAATTGATGAACTAATATTAAAATTAGTTTTTCTTTTCAAAATTCGAATTGTAAACTACCTCGAAACAAAATCATAAAATATATACCACGTAAAATATACCAATTGCTATAGCATTGTAGTCTGCGTTTAATTACAGCTCGGCTTCGTACAAGTGTATAGCGTTCAAGTTAAACAAACATTTTGATAGCGGACTGGACGTGTATTTATTATTAGATTATTACACTGTTTATGTGACTAGCTGTTAAATTATATATCAGTTACTGATATGCTAGCGAAAATAAGAAACACGCTTTCAAAGCTAAGCTGATAATGCACCGTTCTTTATAATAATTTAAATCTGATTAAGGTGTAAGATGCAACTTTTGAATTTGAACTTCGCGCCAACGTCCTCTCCAGAAATCCGCCATCTCTTGAGAACTAACAAAGTTCAAATCTAAAATCACACTTCTTCGACGACACGGAAAATAACCTGGACCACCACGTTGTGAAAAATACCTACGATCGCCATCTAGTAACCAAACTCTTTCTTCCGGTGTACAAAACATAATGTCAAAAACAACTGTAACAAAACAAATGATTGCTCCGAAAGAGAGACAACCTTTAACTTCCAACACAAATAAAACAACCAAATCTGGGCAATGTCAATTCTTTTATTATCGTTAATATTCTTGTTTGAGGAATTTAACCTGAAGCAATGATTTACCTAACTCGTGATCTAATAAATCTGTAGATTTAATTACCCTGAAAGTCGATTTGTTTTAAATCGCTTTAATGATTTCGATAACTTTTAAATTACTTGTTTAGATTCAATCCTTTGGATTGTTTATAATCTTTTCTTCATGTACTTAGTACATTCTTTGAAGATTGAGGGAAGCTATGTGTTTTATTTAAACACTAGCTGTTAATGGAAAAATACCTTTATTAATCTACCTTTAAATAACCACCCTTGAATTATAATTTACTACCTAATTCAAACAAGTTCAACCCTCCTGTATTTGAATACATAAGATACCTAATTACCAATATTAAAACCCCGATCTAAGTAGCCTGCCTTCCTTTAAGGAATCTCGTTAATCCATTCATGCGCGTCACTGTAAGTTATGATAACTTAATTAACAACAAATCTTTGGGAACAGTTCAATGTAATTTGCTTTATGGTTTGCATTTAAGCATATGTAGTACTGTGTAATTTATCTTCCAGTCTACCACGGGATTTGGGCCATTCATACAGAGTCGTCGGAAAGTCAAATGTACACGTAACGAAACCAAAACCATTGTTTTAAATAAGTCAATCATTTACAACTATATAAAGATTTGTAAACTCATCGTACATCTTTACGCAGCCTTGTAACTCTTACTTAGTAACGCTTACTTGGGGCTTAGTAATAGATTGAATTCATTTATCAAATCTCTTTAACTGCAAACAATTATCAATAACTTTAACAATCACCCTGTATATTAATATAATTATTTTAATAACAGATTACCTATTTTAAATAATGAAACTTCTTAATTTATAAATCTAAACCCATTTGAAATTAAAACATCCTGTATATAATTAATTTTAGCATACTTTGTATTAATAAAACAAGTTACCAATAGAAAGTTGACCTTGCAGTTTAAAATATCCCTTTATGAATTCACCCAACACGTGGCCTTTATAACCTTGTAACAAATATTTTACATAAGTGAAGCATTTCTAACGTTGATAATAAAAACTTTAAAATTGCATTTAGAAAACCGAATTGAAAGATAATGTTAAATCTTTTAAAACCACCTTTTAAATTTCTATTACGATAGTTGACACAATGAAAACACGTGACACGCGAAACAAAAAGAATTAACATAAGAGTATTTTGCCCTTTTCAATAATAAATATTATAAACTATAATTAAAAGATTTATACCTGTACAATATATCACCACACTAAAATAAAGTTAACACTTCAAAAATGATCTGTATTGAAAATTAAAATTGTCGAACCTTCTAAGTTCAATGGCACACACCTAAGTGACGCTTGTTACCGAAACCACCAGACACGTGTACCTCTGCAAAATTTTACCCTTAAGAAACCCAGAACCAATAGATGTCGCTTACATTGTGAATATACAGGACGTTTAAAAAATTATATTAAACAAAACAAGCGGTAAATTTAAAAATATAAATTAATTTCAAAAAGTCAATATTACAAAGGTTATAATTATATAATTAATTATGCAAGTATTGGTATTTTTATTGTTATTTTTGGTGGTTCTGCAGCTCTGCAGCTCCTATGGTAGAACCGCCACTGTCAGGAATATAGACATAAGTATAGTTTGTTTCAGAATAATTGAAATTAAAAAGTGATAGCATCAAATTATGTTGATATAAAAACGTAAAAATTATAAACGAAACATAATATATAGAGATAAGGTTAATTATTTTAATCTCGCGCCAGCCTTTAGCAATGCATATGCTTGGTCGACAGCATATCTTATCACATAGTTCGTACGCTTTTATATCAATGTAATAATTTGATTCTATGACTTTTTTTAATATCAATTATTCTGAAACAAACTATACAAATGGAAGGAATTTATGCATTTTTTATACTATTGAAAAATAATTTTCTTCAAATTTTTGAATGCCAATTGTAGCCATTGAAATTTTATAATTGTTAGTTAAATTTAAACAACTAAATTTTAAATAAAGTCATTGCCATGAAAGAAGACGTCTCGTCATAGATTGACTGAATATAGCAACGACGTATTGCTTATGAGCATTACCAGTCATTTTGTATTGATATGACAAAGCACGAAAATATATTGCACGTGTTTCCAGTAACGACATACGCTGTTGCGTTTGTTAGACGATAGTAAAAGACAGATATATTCATAGCATGTCGTAACTAGTACCGGAAAAAGAATTTGATTCGCGTAGTAATTTATATAAAATTTCTGTCACTTTTAGTATTTTTGAAGTTTGGAGTTTTCGTGGTTTAAGTTTTCGGTTTGTGGATTTAAGCTTGTCAAAATTAGTCAAAATACAAAATTAGTTCTTTTCAGAACTCTCGAAATGTCTAGTTCTGTACGTGGAAGAACATTAAAATCTCAATCGCAACAGTTGATTTTAAATTTATTAAATTATTTTGAACCCAAAAAGGGTGATTCGAAGAACGGACGTATAAATTACGGGTTCCGTGTAAAAGTTAATAATCTAATGATCCGAATTCGGTGGTAGATATCTGAAAAGTGTTAAAAGGTTAATTTATGAATAAAACACGTGTGTTGGTAAAAAGTCATTACGGAGTATAAAAAGTGTTTTGTAATTTGCAGGAGTATTTTGCATTTCTCGCTAAAAATGGTGAGAACCAAATTTGTAGAGAATTAAATTCTCCACCTTTTTTATACGAGAAATTTTGTTGTAAAATTATTATTTATTGCTAATTAGCTAATTAATATGTACAATTTTTATGTCCAAAACATTAATTATTTTTGTTTGATAATTAATAAATAATTAAATTAGAGCGATTCTTTTTTTTATTGTTGAAATAATTAAGACGTTGTTTAATCTTAATCATCCTACGACTTCCGAAATTCGATCATGGTCAGCGCTACGTATTCCCAAATTGAGTGTTCATCGTAAAGCTCAGGTTTCAGGTAAAGTAACCAAAAATTTTCGATGTGGTGGCAGTTAATCCGAAAAATTTCAATTAATTCAACTCTTTAACGCCGTGGGGTGTTACACAATTTTGTTTTTCTTCAGGTCTGTGTGAAAAGGCAAAACAATGTAATTGCCAAAAGTTAGTTTTGAGTAAAGCTCTGAACAGATTGACAAAGAAATTATCAACGCAACGGTACAAAAATCTCAAAATCGCAATTTTTGCCATTCATTGTTTTGCTTTTGCATTGCACAGGTGCTGTATACCTATACTTATGCTGTGTCTTATTTTGAATTTGTTCATAACTATTGCTTAATAAATAAATAAATTTGGTAAGCGACAATAAAAACATAAAAGTTTCCTTTCAGCATAACCTATATTTGGTTTGACAGGTGACCAGTTCAAATTTGTTAAACTAAAAGGAAAGTGAGAAAGAAAATTAAAAAAAAAAGATAACCAATATATTCTTATTTTAAAATACACTTCATTTGACTAGGGAGTATTGGCTTAGTTCAGACGATTATGCTTTTATGACGAGATGTCAACTTTCGTGGCAATGACTATAACACCGGTATTATACGAAATCGTATTAAGAAAAAAGTTTAAAAACGCTCCCCTGAAAAAAGTGCTTTTTTGAGTTGTGCCGTTGTTCTTGACAGCCAGCGATATGTAACAACCCGCGTTAAGCTCATATTATTTAAATACCGACCACGAAATTGTAACACGTAAAATTGAATTATCAATGAAATTAAATAAAATTAAATGTTAACCCATGTTAGGTATAAATTATTTAGTTTATAATTATTGAAACATATTAGTTTATAACAATTAAGCCAGTGTACAAATTGTTTGAGAAGCACTGAAATTTTCGAGTTAATATTGTAAATTTAACAACCCTCTTTTTAGGAAGTTGTAACAATGAATTAGAAACTTTAATATTTTGCAACGAGAATTTCAGGACTAGTAAAAAGTTTTCAACAAAGATTTATAAATTGTGAGAAGTCATAAAGTTGTAGAATATCAAGCAAAAATCCATATAGTTTATGGTATGCACGTGGACACAACCCCTTTAAAAAAAACAAGTTTCTCTTTTTATGAATGGGCAAACGATTTCTAATTTTTAGAAATCGCTTGAAGCCGTTAGATTTTCAGAACTAAATCGGGTAATAAAGCAACCCTTAAAAAACTTTCGAATAATCTCTACGCAGGGACTAAAATCAAGAAGCCACGTACGATTTTTTTACCACTTCCACGGGAGGAACTGATTCAATAAATACGGGCCGGAACCCCAAAATCAGTTAGTTGTCAATCACCACGCGAAAGTCCGTTGTCAGTTATCAAACACCACGCGAAGGGCCGTTGCCAATTAGTTGCTAGTCAGTTTTCAATCACTACGCGAATTAAATCAAGTATTAACTTACGATAGTTAAAATAGTCAAGTTAACGGTAGAAATTTCAGTATCATTTTAATAAAACGACAAATTAGTGAACATATAAAAATTACGCGAGTATCAAACTTAACGAAATAAATTCAATTAAAATCAATCGCCGCGAGTTGCATCTAAACCAATGATTATCCGAGAGACGGAAGGATTGTGTTCACGGACAAAAGTCAGGTATACCATTTATTTCAAGTTACATCTTTTACAATCTGTTACATTTGGCTGGCATATATAATTACCTAAAATAAGATTAACTGTAAACCATCATACCTTAGACATTTAACTTTCTAGATCTGTTTTATTGTTAAAATTTTTCAATTAGAGTTTAATAAATTTGTTAATTAAATGAGTCTTATTTTGTTGTGATCTTCTATAAGTAATTATTCATCTGTCTTAAATATTTTTCCTGCGTTCTCTGAAGAACGGTTCACCTACCTAAATAATTAATTAAGAAGTAAGTAAGTATTTAAATTGTTATTCACGAGTTAGAGTCCAGACTCGTACACTAATTAATAAAAAGGACTCTGGTGGCAGCGAATCAAATTAATCAATTAGAAATATCAATTTAAGAATTAAAGTGTTCAGTTTTGTCATAAAAGATCAATTTTGTAAGAATAAAGCAATCAGCTTTGTTAGAGATATATAAAAAGGGTTCACTTTGCCCCATTTTTTCGACACTTTGCAAGCACATTTTTAATGAATTTTTTTGTGTTCCTGAATCCCTGGGATGTTCCTAGCAAGAAACTATTATTAAACAGACCAAATGAAGTACTTTAAAAATCACCATTTGTCCGCCTCCACCACACTGTGCGGCGTTCCCTCAAATGAGGATTTTAGCCCCCTAAGTGCGGTATTTCGCCTATAGCTCACGTATTTTTACTTTTACGAAAAATTACCATTTAACAAAGTTTAATTTGCCTATTACAGTATGTATTGTGGTACTACTTACTGCAGCGCCATAAGTTATAGAAATTTTATGTTCTTCAACTTTGCTTAATGGTAATTTTTCGTAAAAGTAAAAATACGTGAGCTATAGGCGAAACACCGCACTTAGGGGGCTAAAATCCTCATTTGAGGGAACGCCGGCTTGAGATTTTTATGAAACATTTTGGGGGTTTATTAGAACACTTCAATATACATCTTTGCCAAATTTCAGCTTGCCCGGACCTTCTGTAAGCTCAAACCAAAATTTCGGCTTCGGTACTTGGAAGATACTATATGTTCAGAATCATGAACGTTTTGGTTTGTTTTTGTTTTGTTAATACCGCTCAATGTTTTTTGTAACGTGGACAACAGTAGAATATACGTCAAGTTTTCATCAATACGAAACGTAAAAAATAGTACCAGCATAGTGTACATTTTTATGTTCTCAATTCAAAGTGTAACTAATCCAAGTTCAATACAAAATCTACCATCTACCAAAAAGTGTTTTATTTAATCACCAATCTAGGGGGTTAAGTAAGCAATACAAAGAATACAGTCCACTACAACCGAAAACAACAAGGATTCTTCGCCTTGCTAGCTTGGCAGCGCAAAACAAACTGTGCCATCAACACTATAACTTTGGCAAATTTTGAAAAAATTTATTTTTTTCTTCATTTTCCAACCTTGGCCACAATTTCAATTAATTTATTATTAAAAGCATTTCCCGTGCCCGAAAACATTTCTCTCCCTGCAACAAATTAATATTGTGCCATTTTAAGGGTGGGTTGTGTTTTTGGTCAATAATTTAAGTATTAGTGTGCCATGGAAAAATATGATAAAAAACTATTTTATAGAGAATTTTATGCTCTTCAATTATGGTCTGATCATAATTTTTCATACAAGCATAAATAAGCGAGTTATCGGCAAGAAATCGCGTTGGGGGAGCTAAAACCCCCGATTGTGGAGGACGCCGGCGTGGGATTTTATGGGACTTTTGGGGGGTTCATTAGAACACTCCAATGTACCTACATCTCTGCCAAAATTCAGCTTGCCCGGAAACCTTCCTTGCTTGGACTATTAATAATATAATTAAATTGCTGCAATTCCAAATTTTTAGAAAAATATACATTTTTTATAATAAAGTGATTAAATTTAACTGACGTTAACAAATAATAATTAGATACTATAACAACAAATCACATATCAGTTTATAATAGATATCTTATACCAAAACAAGCAACATGAATTAAACGTTTGAAACTAAGACTGGTTAGGTCCAAATTCCAGCCCCTGTATCAAAACATTTTTAAATGTCCACCAAGAATTGGATACTTGTAAATAAAATATTTGCAAAATTCTACAAACCACTTTTATTAAATTTTAAATAATTATTATCGATGTTATACTTTTCTTTCAAGTACAATTTATAAATTTACTAAATAAATCCCATTTAATATAAACATGCAACTGTTGACTTGTTATAAACTTTGGTTCTGTTTTTGCTTTTTGTTTATGAATTGCGCATAACAAAAACAAAATCTTCCACTTTGTGGTATAACAATTTATAATAAAACATATTAGAATATATAAAAATAAAAATCACATGAGGCTGCACTGATTTAAATCTGGATTTCCTTGAGCATTAAGTGGAATTTGGCTATTGCTAAGATCGCCGACTAATTCTGCGGGAGGTTGCCCAAAATCTTGCATCTAAAATTAATAAACCAAGCTTAACAATTATGCAATAATAAATTTTCGTGCCACTTACCTTTTGCATTAAATCCAACACAGTTTCATATTGCTTCTTCCTTTGATCTGGGGTATCGTCCTCTTTCTCGTTTTCAAATTGTGTGCAGATATCCTTCATTAGAAGGTATTGTTGTTCATATTTCTGGCTTTCCTCGGGTGTTAACGATTCACGATTGCTTTCCAACCATCCTGGATATTTTGACGAAATGTCCTGAAACAAAAATTAAAACGTTCTAAATATTTACTAAATAAAACAACTGCAAGAACAAATGGAGAATGGAATATGGGGGGCTAACCCTCCCCTTAAAACGGATTTAGAAATCCTAGAAATAGGATAAGCAATATTCAATGTTAACGTCAAGCTGTAAATAAAAATAAAATATAAAAATTACCTTAAGACTGGGGTACAAAACTTCTTTAGATAAAAGACTTTGCATCATACCCTGCATGAAAGGCAAAAAACTATTTTCTTGTCCTTGATTTTGACCAAACATGTTCATGATGTTTTCCTCGTTAAACGCAGAAGGAAGACCTTCGGCACCTTCCGTGAGTCCACGTAAAGCTTGACTTATAGAATTCGCAAAATCGGTATCACCAGTTTCTTCAACATCCGTATTTGCACCAACTTGAGAGGCAGCTTCTAAACAGACAAAATATTTCAAGTTTGATCAAGAATCCTATAATTAAAAAACCTAACCTGCCATTTGTTGGAAACTCCGTTGAAGCTCTTCGGTGCTTAAATCGGGCATCCCACTGTCTTTCAAAATAGTCGATATGCTGCTTTCGAATTTTTCGACTGCTTGTCGTATAAAATCTTCACTCCATTCGCTTTCGGGCAATCCGTCGGTACTTTCTTCGGTCTTCTTTTCATCGTCTTTCTTTGTTTCCTTTGATTTCTCGGTGGTAAGTTTCTTTGTGCCATCGCCGAAATCTTCCAGCGCACCTATTAATAATTAATGTTAAAATTCATAATATAAAGTAAATGATGGTGCCTACTTACTGTCCAGCAGTTCTGACAATTCCTTGTCATCGTCGGCCGATGAAATCGGCTTTTCACTTTTATTTTTATCTTCACTCATCTCTATAAAATGTTCTTGAAAAGTAATCGAAACTAACGAAAATGATGTAACAATTTTATGAACGAGGTTATGTTGGTGATGTTGGTATATTGGTTATCAAATACAGAGTGGATCACAAAATTACGATATCTTTTACAAATTTAAACAACACATACCTATTCAGGCCCGGCTCAAGGAGTTGGATCACTTGGATAGGATGTTTTTCAGGGGTAATTCACAAACTTCAAATAAGTAAATTTTATGTAAAAGAGTAGGTAATGTTGTTAAAAATAAGAAATTCGCTTTTGTTACATTTTTAAATGGTAATTTGTTTACCCGAGTAATTGTAATTCCTTGATCGACTTGCATCACGGTTGAAAATCGTACCGGAGTATCCCTTTGCTAAATGGCACCACGAGCAACCCGAGAAGGTATCCATAAGCCAACAACTACTATAGTGGATGGACCCCCCTCAATGGAATTTTTAACTTCTTTTGTACCAAATGTTTGCTAAGGTTTGGTAGTCCAATGAAAAGCTTAGGTAGTCCATTGTTTATCCATAATTAACAAATCAAAGTTTAATGTCAAGTTTGCACCACCCCCCTTCATACGATTTTTCAACTCTTTTTAGCTCATTTGATTCACTATGATGTGTAGAGGTTTGGTAGTCCAATAAAAAGTTTTGGTAGTTCCTTGTTTAGTCGTAATTAATTAATTAATGGATTTGAAGTTTAACTTATGCGCATGTGCAATACACCACGTGGATGCATTAATGATTTTATTGTTATTTATACTTTTATTCGGCTCATTTGTTCGGTTAACAAGTGTAGAGGTTTGGTAGTCTAATTAAAAGTTTTGGTAGTTCCTTATTTAGCCGTAATTAATTAATGAAGTTGAAGTTTAACTTATGCGCATTACCGTGCTATACACCACGTAGATGCAATAATGATTTTATTGCTTTTTAAACTTTTGTTCGGCTCATTTGTTCGGTTAACAAGTGTAGAGGTTTGGTAGTCTAATTAAAAGTTTTGGTAGTTCCTTGTTTAGTCGTAATTAATTAATTAATGGATTTGAAGTTTAACTTATGCGCATGTGCAATACACCACGTGGATGCATTAATGATTTTATTGTTATTTATACTTTTATTCGGCTCATTTGTTCGGTTAACAAGTGTAGAGGTTTGGTAGTCTAATTAAAAGTTTTGGTAGTTCCTTATTTAGCCGTAATTAATTAATGAAGTTGAAGTTTAACTTATGCGCATTACCGTGCTATACACCACGTAGATGCAATAATGATTTTATTGCTTTTTAAACTTTTGTTCGGCTCATTTGTTAGGTTAACAAGTGTAGAGGTTTGGTAGTCTAATTAAAAGTTTTGGTAGTTCCTTGTTTAGTCGTAATTAATTAATTAATGGATTTGAAGTTTAACTTATGCGCATGTGCAATACACCACGTGGATGCAATAATGATTTTATTGTTATTTATACTTTTGTTCGGCTCATTTGTTCGGTTAACAAGTGTAGAGGTTTTTGGTAGTCCAATAAAAAGTTTTGGTAGTTCCTTGTTTAGTCGTAATTAATTAATGAAATTGAAGTTTAACTTATGCGCATGTGCTATACACCACGTAGATGCAATAATGATTTTATTGCTTTTTAAACTTTTGTTCTGCTCATTTATTCGGTTAACAAGTGTAGAGGTTTGGTAGTCTAATTAAAAGTTTTGGTAGTTCCTTGTTTAGTCGTAATTAATTAATGAAGTTGAAGTTTAACTTAAGCGCATGTGCTATTTTAGCATTAAGCAAGAGGACATAAAGAAGGACTTGTCCAAACAAGGCATCCTGACCACAGACGTTGCAAGAATGCATAGGGGAGAGGAAGGGGTAAATTTCCCTCCCCCTCGTCATGGTAACCCTACCTAAAGACGAAAATTCAAAGAAGATATTCCAAATAGGAAAGATCCTCGTTCCTCGATATCCCGGTGGACCTGGAACCCCCCCCCCATAAGAAGAACAAGATAAGCCAGTGCCACAGATGCCAGGCATTTGGCCACGCTCAGAGATGCTGCCGTAGCGACCCAAGATGTTTAAGTGCGCAGGCAGGCACTTAACTGCAGAATGCACCATCCCAAGTACAGAAAAGGCAACGTGCATCAACTGCGGAGGACAGCACCCTGCAAGCTACCAAGGCTGCCCCAGGTACCCGAAACCTCGCGCAACAAACAGAAGATGGCGGTACCAAGAACCGCCTCCAAGCCAGCCGCGATTCCAACCGCATCGAACCACCCCGGGATAGACCTATGCAAATAGGACTACCGGGGAAACCTGCCGTGAAGAAGAACGCGAAAAGCAAGCGCTCCTACCCCCTCAACCGAGAGGGCAACAGAGAGACGAATACGCGTGCCCACCCCCCCAACCGAGAGGTCAACCGACAGGTGCCAACGAAGAGCGGGAGGACCAAAAGGCAGTCGTGACGCCAAAAGCCCTGGCCTTCATCCTGGCGGCCCTGACCAAGAACGGGTTAGACGAAACCCTGATCGAAGAGACCTTGAAGAACCTCAGGGTGATTGCCCCAGCGCAATAAACGCCCGAAGCCAACATCCAGCGAGAATTCTCAACCGCAAATGCCAATACAGGTAACAAGGAAAGTACCATCTCTCCTGAGGACGGCCTACTGGAATGCGAACGGACTGACGGCACCAAAAAGGCTCGAGTTGATAGACTTCATCTCCAAGCACGATTTGGATATCGTCTTTGTCTGTGAAACATTCTGGGGACCGTCCACAAGAGCGAAGATACCAAACTTTAACTTGTATAGGTGCGACCGAGATGCGCAGCGTGGTGGAACGGCAATATACGTCAAGAGGACGTTGCGACACCACGAACTACCCATCACAGGGAACATACAAACCCCCCCGCCTCCCACTACCCAACGAAGAAATTGAAGAAATTTTCAACGGAAACGGGCCGAAGATAACCGCGGGTGACTTGAACGCGAAACACCCAGACTGGCATTCAAGGAAGGACAACCCTGCCGGCAAAGCGCTAAGAAGACTAGCCGACCGACTCGACTTTGTGGTAGACGACGTCCTGGACATTGTCCTCCTAAAGGACGTGCCCATCACACACCACCTATCCCAAGTAACACAATATACATAGTTTATTTATCGTTTATATCCAGCGGCGGTTCTAGGGCGGAGCGACCGGCGCGGTTGCGCCGGGCGCCGTTGTAAGGGGGGCGCCAAATTGAGAAAATATGCTGAAAAAATTTTTTTTAAAATATTTTGAAAAAATATTTTGACCGCGCCGGGCGTCGTTGGAAAGGGGCCAAATTGAGAAAATATTTTGAAAAAATATTATTTAAAAACACAATTCATTCAGTAAACAATGTAACTATATTTAAAATAATAGAGTTGCCAATATAATAAAAAATTTTTTTTTTGTTGGTAGACAATCTGTCCGCCATACCCCCATACCTCTATTTATAATAGGAATGGATAAGCAAAGGTGTCAAAAGAAAATTTACCATTACCAGTGCATTATTTTAAAAATATCCTCACCACGCTGCCGTAGAAATTTTATTAACAATGTCCCCACCTGCAAAAAAACTATCCGGCGCTCAAAACTTGAAAAGAAAACGAAAAAAGCAAGACGAAAGTGAAAAGGCTGCAAAATTGATGGCAACTTTTTTTAGAGTTGAGAAGTCATCTGAATCGGCATCATCAGAACCAGTTCAAAACGCGACGGAAGAAGACCTATATAATAGAAGTTCTTCAGATGAAGCCCATGAAGATGAAGAGCAGTATGCACAAAATAATCTAACTATTTCTGGAATTTCCTCTGAAGTTCAAAATATTACAGAGAGTACACCAGACATACCATCTCTGTCACCTCTTCAAAATCAAAATACTAATTGTGAAATTGATGATATTTCGAAATGGTCATTCGTTAACTCTAGAACCATAGATGAAATAATTATTCGTGGTCCTGTTAGTAACGAAATGAGCAACGACAAGTATCCAAAAAAAACTGACGGACGTCATTTTTCGAATACGCATTTTCAAAGGGTGATGCCAAATGGAGAAACTTATAAAAGAAGATGGCTCGTTTACTCTAAATCTGAAAATAAAGTATATTGTTTTTGTTGCCGTTTATTCAACAGAATGTCCCACTCTAATTTACAGGGCTAGGAATGAGTAACTTTTATTACTAAAAGTTACTTTTTTTCAAAAACGGTTACTTTTTGTTACTTTTTTTTAATAATCAGCGTTCATTAATCGTAAATAGACTTCGCGGCTTTTCAAAACATGTGATATTCTGCAAATTTATAAATAAAATTTAACGTTTGCTTTGCATAACGGAACTAACACCGCGAAATTCTTAGTAGGGTATTCCCCGTATGATGTAATATTTGTACATATTATGGTTTTTCTTACAAGATTACTACTTTTATGCAGGCCTTCCCCTAGTTATTATTTTTATAAGTTATTGCAATATTTTAATTATGTCTCAGTCTGTTTTTAATTGTACTACCGTAACGGTAAAAAGACCTAACGTAACGTTGTATGGAGAATAATATACTATTATCATGGGAAAAGTATCGTTCAATTCACAGTGGTTGGTCATGAAAGATAAAAATGGTCATCGAATATCGTCATGGGGAAAGCAAGTGGACGAGTTTAATATGTGTTGCATCATTTACAATAAAAATTTTCAAGTAACCAAAGGTATGCAAAGTATCGATCAACATGTACATACAATGAAGCATTTGGACAATACGAAACTGAAGTTAGATCCCCTACAATTGAAATTAGTTGGAGTACCTAAAGATGTTGAAAATAGAAATGGCAGCAAAGATGATTGCGATAGAAGTACAATTCAAATTGGTTTAAATTCAGTGCGAGAGAAGATAACGAAAGCAGAAATGTTGTGGTGTATAAAAAATGTTATATCCTACATGTCTGCAAATAGTTGCTCAAATATTGGTTCGTTGTTTGACGCGATGTTTGAATGTGAAGTTTCAAAACAATTTTCATTAAGTCCTAAAAAAGCAAGTTACATTATCACCGATGCATTGGCACCTTACTTTCGTAATAAAATGTTAAGCTATTTAGGAAATTCGCCTTATTCCATATTGTATGATGAAACCACCAATGTAGAATCCGAAAAAGAACTGGAAGTGATGGTACGATTTTGGTCTAATAACTATGATAAGGTTATTACTAGTCATTTAGAAACTTTTTATTGGGAGTGCAAAAGCTACCGATCTTATTCATTATATTAAATTAGCTATTAAAAATGCAAACTTATCGCTTGATAAGTTGTTGACACTAAGTAGCGATGGTCCAAACGTCAACAAAAAAGTATTTAGGGTACTTAATAGCGAATTAAATCAATCTTTGATTGTGGAACATGTAATTTGCACACTGTTCACAATTCTTTTAAGCATGGTTTAGATGCTTTTGGCAGTGACGTGTCAAATCTTTTGCTAGCAATTTTTTATTTTTTTGATGGTTGGCCACTTCGAAAACACGATTTTCAAGATAAAAACAAACTTCCACGTCATCACTTTTTAAAGTATGTGCCAAGCAGGTGGCTTTCTATTGAACCCTGCATCTCCAGAGTTTTAGAACAATGGAACGCTATATGTGAGTATTTTCTAGACTAATACATTCCCAAAAAACAATTCCAATTGCAAAAGGCCAATCATTATAAGCAAATAGTATCTGTATTAAAACAAAATGACTTTAAAGCTCAGTGTACTTTTCTACAACACAGTGCTTCGTTATTTATCAAATTTTCATTACTTTTTCAAAAGAATGAGCCAATGCTTCATGTATTGTATGATGAGCTAAAGTCTCTTTCCTTGTCAATACTTTCAAGAATTTTAACAAAGGAAGCTATTTCAAAATATAATTCAAATAAGATCGAAGTGGAGGAATTATTTAACATAGAAAATTTATTAGCTCACAATAATATTTCGTGTGGAGAGGCTACTAAAACAATAATTCTTTCTATACAGAACGAAAGAGAACGTTTGGAATTTTTGAACAATGTGCGAAAGCATTATATTGCCGCTATGCAACATTTTTTTAAATCTTCTGCTTTTAAACCCAATTGCATTTTAAAATATTTTCGTGTCTTTAATCCCGTTAATATTAAGAATGATGATAGCATTTCTGATGTCATGAAAATTGCCAAGAAATTGTCTAAATTTATTAATGCAGATCAATTAATTGACGAATTTAAAATGTTACAATTATTACTAGAAACAATCGATACTTCTAATAATAATGTAACCAGAATTGATACATTTTGGAGCAAAAATATTTTCAATATTCAGAACTCCAATAACTCTCAAAAATATGGTGAAATTTCAAGACTTGGCTAAATTTGTTTTTCGTTACCACATAGTAATGCAGATGTGGAAAGAAATTTTTCAAGGTCAGGGCATTTGTTAACGAAGGAGAAGGCGTCGATGGGTGTTAGGATGCTAAATTCAAGACTCTGCATTGCTGATAGCGTGAAACAACTTCACAACAATCGTCCAGAACTTATATTTTTTGATCAAACTTTTTTGCAACTAGGCCAAAACGCATCGAAAGCGTACACCACATATTTAGAAAACAAGAAAAAAGAAGAAGAACAGGCTTTACAAGTGCAAAAGGAAATGGAAGACCAGAAGAGAATCCAAAAAGAAAACGAAGAATATGCATCCCAACAAAATAATATTTTAAACGATATGGAAGGTGAATTAAAACAATTGACAATTAATTTAAACGAAAAGAAGAAATTAACTGATTCATTATTTAGTGAAGCTACTACCAGATTGAATAAAGCCATAAAAAAGAAAAATATAGAAGAAATTACTATTGCTAATGCATTAATGGATGCAGCTCAGAAAGCTAGAGAAACTGAACGCAGTGAAAGCAAGAAAGTGGACGATATGAAAAATAAATTAAATAGAAAAAGAAAACGATTAATTGAGGTATCGTTGATTCCAGATCATGAAGCCAAAAGGAAGAAATAGTTTTTTGTATTTAAATTATTTATTAAAATTATAATATAAACTTTTTCTTAAAATAATAAAACAATATCGTAATGACATTTTTCGAGTTTGAGTTACTTTTAGTTACTTAGTAGTTACTTTTTCCAACGCAAAAGTTACTTTTTTTTACTTTTTTTGATAAAATTTTCATTCCTAGCCCTGAATTTAGGAAAAGATGGATTTGACGACTGGTCGCACTTATCAGTGCGTCTCAAAACTCACGAAACTTCCTCACATCACCAGCACGCCATGAACAGTTGGATAGAAGCGTCGAGTCGATTAAAGAATTTTAGTGGAATTGACAAGCATTTGCAAAAACAGATTAAAGACGAGAAATCACGGTGGGTTGCTATCCTCGAACGAATGATGTCCATATTATTCTTTTTAGCAAGTAATAATTTGCCTTTCAGAGGATCTGGATCTGAGGCACTATATACTCCTAATAATGGTAACTTTCTGGGTTTAGTGCAACTGATGGGAAAATTTGACCCTGTGATAATGGAGCACCTCCGCCGTATTGTTAATAAGGAGACTAATGTTCACTATTTTAGCAAACATATTCAAAACGAGTTGATCGGCTTACTTGGAAGTGAAGTTCGAAATACAATTTTGAGTATGGTAAAATCATCGAAATACTTCTCCATCATACTGGATTGCACTCCTGATGTCAGTCACATTGAACAATTATCTTTAACATTGCGTTTTGTTGACACTAATGAAGATGAAGTCCAAGTGCGCGAGTGTTTCATTGCTTACAAGCCGGTAAGTGACTCTTCGGGAGCTGGACTTACTGGCCTCTTTCTTGATGATATTGTGCAAGAGTTTGATTTAGATATGAATGATTGTCGCGGTCAAGGATACGATAATGGATCTAATATGGTAGGAGTAAACAAAGGTGTCCAAAGCAGAGTTTTGAAGCAATATCCACGAGCATTTTTTAATCCATGTGGTTGTCATAGCTTAAATTTGGTAATAGCAGATGCCGCCAAAACATCTGTTAAATCGGTTTCTTTGTTCGGATTTCTTCAAAAACTGTTTGTTCTATTCTCTGGATCAACAAAGCGATGGGAAGTGATATCCAAGCATGTAGAAGCACTATCGCTGAAAAAAGTTTGTGAAACTCGTTGGAGAGTAGAGTTTCTAGTCTCGCTGCAGTTCGTTATCAATACTCTTCAGTTTGTGACGCCCTTCTGGAACTTCACGAAGAAACAAATGACTCAGTTGCAGCATCAGAGGCCTTGTCCCTGATTCAGAATATGGAGCAATTTGAGTTCATAATAACAATGGTGGCTTGGTATGATATATTGTTTCAAGTAAACATTGTAAGTAAGGCTATGCAGTCTAAAACAATGGATATACCAAACGCTTCACGATTGCTGAAGAACTGCTCGGAATTTGTAAAAGAGTACAGGGATTATTCGACTGCTCTGATAACAGCTACGGAAATTGCTTCTCAGGCTGGGATAGATATTATTTTTAAGCCAGTCCGCATCCGAAGAAAAAAGAAACTATTTGAATACGAAGCCGCTGATGAGACACCAACGGATCCCGAAAAGTTGTTTAAAATAAGCGTCTTTTACCCCATGATCGATACAATTGAAAATGCGTTGGTTAATAGATTTTTACAACTATCGAAATTTAATGATGTATGGTCATTTTTGTACAATATCAAAGAAATTCCTGAAAAGACAAAATTGGACAAAGCATGTGAGAATTTAGAGATAAGTTTAACCGATGGGGAAAAATATGACATATCTGGTTGTGAATTGGTTGAGGAACTTTTACACCTGAATCCACTGTTGAAAGACATTGAATCAGCAGAACCAATAAAAGTTCTTCAACTTATTAAAACAAATGGTTGGCAGGATATATTTCCGAATGTGTGGACAGCACTTCGGATTCTGTTAACCATACCTGTAACGGTCGCCAATGGAGAACGAAGCTTCAGTAAATTAAAGCTGATTAAAACTTATTTACGTTCGACTATGTGTCAGGAGCGACTTTCAGATTTAGCAATTTTGTCCATAGAAAATAATATTGGCAAGGACTTAGATTATTCCGAACTAATAAAAAAATTTGCAGGTGCAAAAGCGAGCAAAGTGGCTTTGTAGTTAATTTTTTTATTTCTTAATTTGATTAAATAAATCTTTTTAAACACATATTATCGTATCTTTAGTCTAAAAACTCTCTGCTGCCAAAGTTAAGTTATTTACCCAAAAAGACTTTAAAAAAATTTCAATTTGAGTCTTAACAATTTATTTGAGTACTTGCAGCGATTTTAGCATACAGAATAATACTGACTTACAATACAATTATTACAACTTATATTTAGTAAAAAAATGCTTATGTTAGTAAACAGATCTTATTTTATTAAACTATGGAAAGTTCAAGCGAGTTTCTTCCCCTGGTTTCAGGTGAAGTCCTGGGAACATTTTATGTGTGTGAACTTGGTTTCACATAACACCTCCCTGCCGAAGATCAAAATTACGGTTCGTTAATTTTGTAAGCCGACCTGATCGATTGAACTGATTGGTGAACCCCTTTTCTGAGCCGAAGGCTGACCCTTTTTCCATTTGTAACTAAATTTGGCTAGAACATAATACAATATAAAAATTATTATTAATACATATATTATAATTGTCCATCCACTTGTTCGGTGAAAATAAATTGCACTTGTCTTTGTTTCGCCAATTTTTTCTTTAATTTGGTGTAACTTGATATCTGCTAATTTCAATTCATCCAAATTAATTGTTTCCAATTGAATTGGTCGAAGCTGAATTTCTTCTGTTTTTCGGTTGTATTCCATTGATAAATTTGGGACCTCAATGACATTTGTAATTTGCTTTGTCTCAAAACTCTGGATAAATTTTGAGTTGATTTTCATGTTACATTTGCCTAACATTGAAATAAGGTATGTTCCATTTAGTGAAATTGATTTAGTTTTAGAGTCGCATTCTTGTCGTACAATTTCTTCTCCTTTGGTAATAACAAGCCATTGGGTTTTTGATATAGGTTGAATCTTAGTGTCTTTGATATCCAAATATTCGTATTGGCAATTTTTGTAATTTTGAGTAAATTGTGTTAGGTGAACTTCGCAAGGTGAGTCTTCTTTAATTTGATTGGTCTCAAATTCGCACATGTATTTATTTACTTCTATCTCGGTGCACTCTTGGTTATTTAATGCATAGCTTTGCTCATTAATTAAGAGGAATTTTGCATGAGGAATTATTATTGAATAACTGGAATTTTTTTAGGATTGGACATGAGTATAAATGGAAATAATTATATTCGATAAGTTCGACAGTTGGAATTTCTAAGATTAAATGTATTTTAGAATTTTGGATGAATATCTTTATGTGGGTCAATTTTTGAAATTCTGGATAATTTTCATTCTTCAAAGGTATTGGAAATTTCGTATTTGTGAAGGTGGCTGATATTTCTATTAATTCTTTAATTAATTCGTCTGGTGTTAAAATTGATGGGTGCATTATTTTCATTACGCCAAAGGTTATTACTTCTTCTAATTCTTCCAAAACGTCTTTTATAGTATTGACTGCTGTTATGAGTTGTAGGTAAATTGAGGTGATCATTAATTTGTTTTCGATTTTAGTTTTATAAACGTTGGTAGCGTTGACGATGTATTCAATTTGGTAAATTCGTTCTTGTAAAAGCCCTTGGTTACTTGTCAGTTGACCAACTCGTTTCTCAAAATTTTCGATTGCGGTAGTGGTTAATTTTATTTGTTCCTTCATTAATAATTTTAATCCTTTTTGGTTATCTGATAAGTTTTTTATCGCTTCGTTATATTTTCTTGCATCTTCACTGTCTAAATTTCCGGTTATCGATTTAATAATAGAGCCTAATCCGTTAATCAGACCTCTTCGATGTCTTTTCAGTGGCGTTGGATCCAATGTATCGAATTTTTCTTTAGTTTGTTTTATAATGTGTTCCAAAAGTTTATGGAAGTTTTCCATTTCTCGCTTGTAATCTTTTCCGTTCTCATGCTTAACATAAGCTGAAGTCAATATTTTAAAATTATCTACTAGGTTATCATATTCTACTCTAATTTTTTCTAATTCTATTATCTTAATTAAGGTCCAAAAACTATTCTTATTACTAGCTGTTCCCAATTGAATTGGTATAATTCCGGGATTTTCCTTTAATTCCTTGATGTCGATGGTTGCGGTACATCTTCCTGTTAGTGTATTTAAGTAGTTTCATATATAAAATTTGAAGTTTAGAAATTTTGAAAAGTTTAGAATTATTTAAGTTTTATTTTAATTATTTAAAATTGCATATTGTGGAATTACGTGAAAAAGAAAATTTGCTGTTTTGGTTTTTGGAGGTACCAAAAGTGAATACTGATCAATATAGTGATTATTTGATTTTTTCCTTTTCCGGTTGTCGATCTTTAAAATTTGAATTGATTTATTTATGAATGATTTGAACTTTCTAAAATGTTCTCTTTCATTATTATTAGTCAAAAATTTGTTTACGTATTTAGGATTTTTTGCTAGACCTTGTTTTTCGAAATTTATTAATTTTAAATAAAATGGTTTAGTTATTTCTGATGACTTTAAATTTTGATTTCCCGATTGAATTATTGATTGTGGGTTTTCTGAAATTGTTCTTTTCGGCATTATTAATTTTTTATAATTTTGATTAAGAAATTTTGAATTATTTAATTTCAACAATAAATTATTTGTATTAACGTCATTAAATTTTAATTTTGAATGATCAGCATGACTGATATTAATATTTTTATTTGAATCGTCAATTTCTAATTTTGTTGAATCTAAATTTTGTCTTATTATTTGCTTGGTTTTTGAAACTTGGAATTTTAAATTTTTTTGTTTTTGGTTATTGCAATTTAGAATTTGCTGTGATTTGTTTATAAATAATTTGAAATCTTTAAAATGATTTTCTCTATTGTTATTAATCAAAATTTTATTTAAGTATTTGAGTTTTTTAACTAGATTTCGTTTTTTGAAAATTTGTTGGAATTTATTTGAAGATAATTTGAATTTCCTAAAATGTTTCTTTTTGTAATTATTTGTCGAAATATTGTTTATGTATTTGAAATTTCTAACCGGTTTTTGTTTTTGGAAATTTGTCGGTTCTAAATGGTATGAATTTATTAATTCAAGTGGTTTCAAAATCTGATCTTCTGATTGAACAGGTAATTCTTGTTCTTTTAATTGACTTCTTAATTTTTGATTTTCTGAAATTGTTTTTTGTAGTAAAATTAATTTTTTATGATTTTGGTTCATCAAAATTTCGTAATGTTTTTTATCAATTTCCGATTTTGCTGTTTCTAAATTTTGTTTAACTAATTGATGTTCTTTATATAATTTTGAAATTTGATTCCGTAACGTTTGCATTTTTTGTTCAAAATTTTCGGATGATTCAGAATTTGGGTAGTATTGATTTTCATAATTTTGTTTAATATAGTTATCAAAATTTTTCGAGTTCACATTTTCGTGATATGATATTTGCAAGTTATTTTGCATCGTTTTGCTGATTGTAATTTTATTATTATGAACTTCCGTAGGTGTCAAATTAAAAGTCGATGTTCTTGTTAGATCTTTCATTTGGAAAATTGAATTATTATTTTGAAAATATGTGTTTGAATTATGAAAGTTTGATGTACTATTTTGGAAATTTGGTCGTACAGATTGAAAAGGGTTAATGAAATTTTGATTTGGTGTTTGAAAATCATTATGTCTAAAATTTTGGAGATGTTGTGGTTGTTGAAAATTATTAGGTTTAAAATTTAATTTTGGTATTTCTATGTAAGCTAATTTTGACTGTTCCATTAAATTAATGTTAATTTTTGTCACATTGTTTAAGTTTGATTGTTGCTGATGGAAACTTCGCGAAAATTTTGGTTATCGGCCTCTGGATTTTCAAATTCATCAACAGGAACTTGATCGATTTCATTTTCCTGAAATTCATAGTTTTCACAATCTTGATTTTGGTCATATGATTCGAAATAGTCGTAATTTGTATTATTATGAATTTGACTTTCATCAAAATTATTATAATTTTCTTCAATATTTTGGTGGAATAATTCTTCTGAGGTCCAATTGCGTGTAGGTTGATTTGATCTTCTCGTATGTGCTGACGATGTATCCATTGGTTCAACTGCCTGGTAAGGTCGTTGAGAATGTTGTCGGAAATTAGAGCTTGTTTGATAAGCATTTACTCGTTGACTAGTTGTAGGTCGGTTAAAAGTAGGTTGAAAATTACGTTGACCTGTTAAGTTCGTTGCTTGGTTATTAAATTGTTGAAACGTACGGACGTTTTGTTGAGGTGGCGTAAAATTTCTATTTGGATTAAAGGTGGCTGGTTTAATAAATTGAGGTCTTTGGAAATTTTGAAAATTAGGTTTATGTTGATTTGGAAAATTTTGACCTGAATAATTATTTTTGAACATCATTTGATTCCTTACCGGTTTGTGTGTAATTGCCGGTTGTTTAATTTCAATCGGATTGTAATAACGTTGACCGTTGTTAAATAGGTTGGTTTTTGACTGGGCGTACATAAAATTTTCCTCGGAAATCAAATGTCCTAAAGCTTCTTCTAACGTTCCTGGGTTTTTAAGCCTTACTACTAAGCCAAGTTGTCCGTTTAACCCTTGCAAAAAGGTTTGTAATGCTAAATCATCGTACAATTTTGTTTTAATAACCTTAACGTTTTGGTCGGTTTCCTTTAATTGTAACCTGGTTAATAATAAACAACGTACATCTTGACATCGCATCCCAAATTGGTATGATGACTCATTTTTAAATGGTTTTAGACTCATCAAATCCCTAAGTAGACAATTTTCATCTCTTTGATCCCCGAAATGTTGTATTAATAAATCTTTAATATTACCCCAAGTAGTAGCATTTTGTCTAGAGGCAATTAAGGTTAATGCACGACCTTCTAACTTGCTAAGAATTATTTGAATAAGTTGTGTGTTTACATCTGATGGTGTCGGAGTACTACACATGGATAATAAATGCTCACATGCGTTTGTAAAAATTGACAAGGTTGCTGCATTTCCATCATATTTAGGTACTGCGTCGATGTGGAATTTCTCTAATTTTGCCATTGTATTAGTATCAATTTGGAGATGTTGATTTAAAGCTTGACGTTGTTCTTCTACTACTTCGTTAGTTATGGATAATTGTGATAATAGGTCTGTGAGCTCGGATTCGGACATGGGAAATTTTAAATAACTTTGAGCAAAAACTTACGCAATGAATACCAAGAGCGTTGTGAATCTCTTCATCACCGGGTAGTTTTCCTCGTGGTTGATTGAATTTTCTTCTTAATTTCTTTCTTCCTCCTTGGTTTGGTAGGTTTTTCTTTTATGCACTTTAAATTATATTTGATTTTTATTCACTGAACGGCGTTCCCGTTTATTTTAATTTTTAATTATTTATTTTCACTTATACACTAACTTATCACTAAGTTCTGTCAGTAAATCGTTGAAACGAAAAAGGTTTAGAAATTTTATCTAATGCCTTTCTGACATCCGTCCCGACTGCGCCAGTTAAGTTATTTACCCAAAAAGACTTTAAAAAAATTTCAATTTGAGTCTTAACAATTTATTTGAGTACTTGCAGCGATTTTAGCATACAGAATAATACTGACTTACAATACAATTATTACAACTTATATTTAGTAAAAAAATGCTTATGTTAGTAAACAGATCTTATTTTATTAAACTATGGAAAGTTCAAGCGAGTTTCTTCCCCTGGTTTCAGGTGAAGTCCTGGGAACATTTTATGTGTGTGAACTTGGTTTCACATAACACCAATAAATAAAATTTAAAATTTCTTTTTATATTTTTTTTTTTTAAATTTTTTTTTGAAAAAATTTCATCAAATTAAAAAAAAAATGGGGGGGGGGGCAGTGGGGGAGGGGGCGCCAAAATAAGATCTCGCACCACCTGAAAATCTTGCTAGGACCGCCCCTGTTTATATCTGGTATAAATCGTCTATTTATGGTAGAATATTAGGTTTTTTTGCGTCTATTTTTGGTTTGTGTTACTAGGGTAGAAGTTGGTGAGCCACTAGATTCAGACCATTACCCTGTCTTATTCTTCTTCGGAAACTCACAGGGAAATAACGATGCGGATGATCGCGAATACGTCCAAAGAACTGCATGGCCGGTATTTCACGACCACGCACTTCGTAATCTGGGCAAAATTCCGATCATCAACTCGGAAGTCGAACTGGAAGAGTACGCCCAAAAGTTTGATGACAAAATAAATGAGTCCATCAACCACGCGACCACCCAAGTTCAAAAAAGGAATTTCAACGAGTGCCTACCCCCGGATATCAAAGACTTGATAAGGGAGAAAAGAAGGGCACAAAGAAGATACAGGACGACCTGGCACCCGGACGACAAACGGTATTTTAACCAATTAAGAAATAGGTTAACCCAGGAGCTGAAAGATCTTCGCAACGAAAGGTGGGACAGGAAACTGGACTCCCTCTCCTGCGAAGACAATTCAGTCTGGAAAATGGCAAGAGCCCTCCGAAATACCCGGTCCACAATCCCAGCGATAAACAGTGACAACGGCCTAGCAGTCACCGATCAAGGAAAAGCTGAAGCTTTCGCCGACGCATTCAAAGAGCAATGCACCCCCAATTACGACAACGCAGACGGGGTCCACATCGGCAACGTCGACACGGAAGTCGCGAGAAGACTACAGGAAGTTGACCCGGATCCAATAAACCGAACTAAAAAAGTGTCATGGCCACCTAACAACAGCTGTTTACAACAACTTGAATTAAACAAAATTTCGAATTGCCTTATCGTTTCGATCAATCTGCATCATTCATTGCAAATACCAAACAAGTTAACTACTTCACAAAATATCAATTTATAATTTTAATGCAGCTTTTTAGGATAGATAGGTTATATTTTTTACGCTATCACGCTCATGCGCAGATACAATCATTTAAGAAGTTGACCAATATTTCCTTAAATTAAATTACGGCGCCTTAAATGTAGCATGAACGCTTATAGGTGGTTACGTACATTTAACTTTCTTAAATTAAAATACAATAAATTAAATTACGTTGAATGTTTTCCATGAACGCACCTTAAGGAATTCAGGAAACTCAGAGTTAGGAAATGTAAAAAATTCAAAGTTTCATTTTTTCACCTTATATCTTCTTGGCGATACGTTTAAAACAAATAAAAGTTACTTTTTAGGCTTCTATACAAAGTATAACAAGAAGCCTTATGATCTGGCTCCGTGTCTGTCCTTCCGTCCGCATAATTCAAATCTAATCAGAACCCTCGAAATTGTGATTGTAAACATATCGTATGTATAATAAAATAAATAGCGGCAGTTCTTAGGCTTCTATACAGCTACCTTTCTGGTGTGAAAAGTTGTTGTTAGCTAGTTATTTTTGGTCGCCATATAATGTAATATCAGATAATCTGCACTAATTAAATTTTTTCACTTGGCGTTTATCATTTACTATATAATTAATAATAATCAAACTTTTTCATTTCATTCAGAACTTTACTTCTCTGTAATGTACGGTACATTTATTATGGTGGATCAATCTTTTCCTTTCTCTTTTATTTACAACTTAACTTCACCAATCACATCAAGCCACAGCAATTTTCCATTTGATTCGAAATATAACCATTTACTTCTCTGCAAGTACGATCTATTTTTCGAGGTGGAACAAACTAAAAGTTCCGCGATGTAACTCAACCAGCGATTAGATCAAGCCTCTGCTGTGATTGAAATGAAAATAATGAAACGAATTAATTAACAATTTGATTGGCTTTGAATTATGCGGGTAGACGGACACGGAGCCAGATCATAAGGTTTCTTTCTATACTTTGTATAGAACCCTAATACAGATAACCTATATAAAGAACACAATAAGATTCATTCCAAAGATTCGGCATGGCCAACTAAGGATAAAGAAGGAGACGACGAATAAATGTTTCTGTAGTAATTGTTAATAAGACACTTTAAAAATAACACTTTTTTGACACATTTTCATTTGTGTTTTTCATTCCATGCAGAAGGATGTCATAATTCATGCACATGTAAAATTTGACAGCTGAACTAATTGACAAAACAAACATCACATTTATTCTACACTCAAGGGCTGTATGATACGATACTTATTTTAATCTTTAATGTTATGCGTAAAGTTATGTTATGTGCAAAGTTATGCGATTGTTCTAATAAATTCCTCGGCAAATGTTTGAAGACACCATGTAGCGAAAACCGTTCTATTTCCGCCAAGTGCCTCTTTGCTTGCCTGTAGATGGGAAGTACACGGCGGCCTAACTCGTAGGTATTAACCACTGTCGAAGGGCTGGATTGTTTTTCAACTATCGTAGTTTCGCTTATACAAGTTGAGACTGCCTTACTGTTAATAACCGTATCCTTGGGCGCCAGATATGAAATGAAACTTTCAGAGTTAACTTAATCCTTTTATTTCGTAACAAAATTAAAAACATAAACAAAATAAATTCTTGAGTACACACTAAGATCGAAAAACACAATGACGTGACAAAATTCTCATTTATTATGAACAATATGAAAAACCTTAAATATAATAATAGATAAAATGTTTGAACAGGTTGAAAATAAACTGATGGTGGTAGTATAGACTCCACGTGTTTCGATACTGGTATCTAAGATCCTTATTAAATTTTATTACTAAGTCGTGGTTAGTTATTTGACACAAAATGGTTATTTCAAATCTCATATAAATAGTAAGGAATCTTCAATTACTTACAATTTGTGTAGCTGTGACGTAGACTTCTAACTGTTCGATCGATCGGACGAGCACAAGCCAAGATAGGTCGGAAATAATCTGCATTCCTCGAAAATGATATACTAAAAAATAATTGAAAGAAACACACTTATACGAGGTTGAAAACCAAAATAAAATATCTCAAAAGATTGACATGCATAATAATTAATAAAAAATCTCAGATATCACCAGCTCGCTTTGTTGAACTTCGTGAAAAATTTTTGCACTGATAAATTGCACACATGTGATCGATAAATAATCTTGGGATTACAGTGGGCGTACTATTCTCGCTCCTGCTTATAGCGGACGATTGATTGGTATTATTGCGGCCTATACTTTTAAATACCATAGATCCTTGATGATACAAATGGCAAAATTATAGGAACCTGGTTCGGATACACATATCGTAATTAAATTTTGATCAATTGATTCAAATATTAGAATTAAATATCAAGATACGAAAAATAGAAATAAATTGTTTTGTTACACAAAACCATACGAAATATGATTAAAATCCTGAAAAGAAAAACCTTAACCAAAATACAGTAATTAACAACCGTTACAGGCAAACGAAATCATATCTTCCTAATGAACTAAGAAAAATAGAAAGTCCTATTTTTCTAAACTTATTTAAAAGAAAGAGAAATTTCCCGGCGCTGTAACAGAAAACTGTTACAACCAGGCCTGTACACAATGCCTGTACACAATGCCTGTGTATGTCATCCAGTTCAGTAGTACAAATAGATGATTCGGAAAATGATTGAAATCATTGGACTGGGTGGACCGAAGTACAGGCGCGGTAGCACCCAAAATTTAAAAATGTGTATGATCCGATTTTCGAATTTGCTGCTCTCTACTATACACACTTTCCATCTTTTATTGGGTCTTAAAGTTTTTGCCTCTGTGTTAAGGACTTCAGTGCATTATTAATCTTAAGTCGAGGGCAAAGTCTCACACGAAGGATTAACATCCACTTAAGTCCTGAGGTATACATTATTTTATGCATTTCCGGGACTTAAACTGCAATTAATGTTTATGTATATAATGCTTTAAGAATTTCAACATAACCTTCTCAAAATAAATGACAGTGTAACATCCCGCGTACATAAATTCTTAATTATATATTTACCGAAACCGGAAATTGTAATTAGTAAATATGAAATACTGAATTTGTATGTTAAATCATGTTATTTAGAAATTAAGTTATAATCCTTAATCACAAAAAGGATTAATTTATCTATATTCATTAACTATTAATTAAAATAGTAATATGAAATTACATTTAATTAAGATTTAAATTAAATAAATAGTTTAAATCTTAATATGAAAATGTTGATACGCCTATGTTCACAAGGCGTAATAAATTAAAATGATAGACAGATAACGTAGAAAAATATAATTCCCACAGTTTGGGTAAAATGTTACGTAAATATCCACTTAAGATTAGACCCTTAAATTTGTTTAGACGAGACAGTAAAATGATAATAGAAACATAACTTAACATTTAAGTCTAGCCAAAAACGATTAGTAAACTTTATCACACAGGACATATGTGAAAGAAGTCAAGATAATATTAAAAATCAACAATTTCTAAAATTAAGACCATATTAAAATTGACAAATATTACAATTTATAACTTCCCGTACATGAAAATTAAAAGCTTTGGAATCTACAAGGGCAAGATAACATGCACACGATAACTTAATACTTAAGTTATCTAAAAGCCTTTTCACACAGCTTAAACTATTAATTAGTCCAATTCACAATCTCAAAATAGCAGTATTTTTCTATGTATTTCAATATTCAAACCCCACCACAAAAGGGAAATAATTCACTCTAATAAATAGGGAAGATGATTAAAAATTCGGGTTAGTCTTCGTCTAGTCGTGAACAAGTCGTGAGTGAGTCCTCAAGTATGAGGTTTGTCAAAATCTTCAATTAGTTTTTACCTTACCTAAAGGGGACGGCCCAGCCGTTTTCCTGGTAATGGCGTTCATAAATTCGGTCAACTATTAAATTAAATAAATTCAATCAAGTTTCAAATCAAATAAATAAGTTATAAATTCAGTGTTAATTTCGAGTTAATTAATAAAATCAACTCATTTTGTTTTATTGAAGTGCTCAAAATTTTTATAAGTTTTATTAAATTAAATCAGTTTTACACCGGATTAAATAAATTATTCGTGAGTTCATAAATGTTATTAAAATAATTACAAGTTCCAATAAATGTTCTATCATTAAATAATCTTCGAAACACCCAGGGCCAATACAGCCGTTTCAAATAAGGTCTCAAGGAATATAAATCAAGGTATATGTAGTAAATTTTATCTACTCGTAAACTTGTAAAAAAGGATTATATTTTATCCTACTGTCTCTCGTCAAATATAACTTTCAATTACTCAATTAAAATTAGTATATTTTATGAATATTATATATATCTGTGGAACCAATTATGTTGTTCTGTTTTTCATCTTTGTTTTAATTATTGTTTACTATTATTAAATAAATCATTAATTATTAAAAATGAAATCTTTTCTTATAAACAAATACGTTTATATTTAGTGTAGTTAAGTGCTTGTCATTAATATCCTGCGTTCTCTGGAGAAAGTCATCCGCAATTCACACGTTTACCAATGAGAAAGTAACCCTTTGAGGAAGTAAGTATTCGAGCTTTGGATTATCGGCTCTCTATCAATTACATCAGATAGAAAAGATAACCTGGTGGCAGCGTTAGCTATAAGAAGGGGTTAATTCAAATTAACCTATATTAAGTAAAGTACATTTGGGCTCAGCGGTGGAATAAAATATTAATTCACCGGCTTGAGAGTTGTACAACTGGCAGTCAGCGGTGGGATTTTCAATTTTTAATAGATCAATTTTGTACAACTGGTGGCAATGCGGTGGAATATTCGGTAATGAAAACAGTTTTTTCACGAACTGAAATGACAAGCAATCAATACGCACAAAATATAAACATAATAATTAATGAAAATATTAATTTTTTTCTCTTGGGTTGTAACTTTCAAAATTTTTAATTGAGACAGATAATAAGGAGGATAAAAAATAATCTTGACTTACGTTAACAAACATATTGATAATAATTAGTAGTAGAAACTAACCACTTTCAGGAAATTATACAACGAAGATTTTTTTTTATTATTATAAACGTGTCAAGGTATAATGTCGGGTGAACGTCGTTCATAAACGATCTAATGAAACAAAAATTATGTTAAATGTATTATTTATAACTTCGCCAACTAACTGTTAATAGCATTAATTCATTTGAAAAAGAAAAGTCAAAGAAAAAAAAAATTAATATTAAAAATGTCGAGTCAAAATCATTTTATTGTAAACGAATCAGAGAGATTTTTTAGTGCAGAAAATTTTACACAATGGCCTTATATGACAATAGGGATGTTTGCTAGTACAATAGAAAAATACACTAGTAAAGCGGACCCAAGCGGCTACTTTGAAAAAATTGAACAAATAGCTCGTACGCAAAAATGGGATGAAAATACAACACTTAATGTAATAAAGTACAGATTAGATGAAGACGCTCGTGACTTTCTTAGTATAAATCCAGATTCCGATTCTTGGAGTTATGAACAACTTAAACAAAAATTTATTAATCAATTCTCTAAACGGCAATCTCATGTAGAAACTCCACATAAATTAAATCAGTATGTTCAGGATCAACCAAGTAATCATTATAATGTAACGCTAGACTCACATTTCAACAATTATCAAAACAATACGCGTGCTAACGAACAAAATTTTCCTAATAAAACTTTTAACCAAGGCTATGATCAAAATCGAGGTAATAAATGTAATTTAAATCAGTATGGTAACAATTTTAAATCACGTAAATTCAATAAATATAATAATCAAAGGCATACGTCTAACAGTAATTATCAAGATAACTATTTTATAAATAATAACTCAAATCAATTTAACTCTTATCGCGAGAACGGAAATAATTATTATCGGTACACAAATAAATCTAATTTGGAACATAATCAACAAAATTTTAATCATTACGATTTGGAAAATGAACAAGAAAGTAATCAATTCGATTCGCGATATGAACACAACCAATTAAATATTAATCACCACTTTCGGGAAGATGAATTAGAAATTAACGAATTCGATTCGAGATATGAATATAATCAATTAAATGATAATCATTACTTTCGGGAAAATGAACAAGAAATTAACGAATTCGATTCGCGAGATAAACATAATCAATTAAATTTTAATCATTATTATCGGGAAAACAAACAAGAAAATATTAAACCTGAAACTATTATGCGTACTCAAATAATAAAAATACCTAAAGTAACAAATGATAATGACGATAGATGGATAGGTACTAACACCGAAATAAACAATAAAAATGCAACAATAATGAACGGTAAATTAAACCAAATAATTAATAAAAATTTTATAAACGAAAGCGAAAGTAATCAATTAAAAACGACAGACTTGGCTAATGAAATTGGAACGGTTACGGTAATCGGAAGGAAACAAAACGAAAAAATTTATAAAGACACGGCTCGGATAACTAATACGCGAAATAATGATTACGATAAAAATGTTAATGATGAATGGGTTAGACCGCTAATAAACGCGAGGGACGTTAGATTTAGGGATGATAAAATCGAGAGAGAAATACCAAAGGAATCGGAGACAATGGTAGAAATATTAGATATCGAAATTGATGATGCAAGTGAAGATTGTAGATTTTTAGGGCTTAAAATTGATAATGAAGAAAAGGGAGATTTAAGATTGTTAATTGACGCTATAAAAGCAAAGAGTAATGGTGGTAATAAAAAATTAAACGAAAATAATGGTTACACGAAATGCGAATTAAATTTGTCAGATAGGGAAGGAAAATGTAAGTTAAAGGATAATGATAAAACTCTCGTAACAGGAAAAGTACGTAATAATTTTGAATCAATTGTAGGTAAGGAAATTAGAAAATTAGAATTAATTGACTATGATGAAATCAAGGTAGTAATTGAACATGGATCGTTATCAGATCATGAGGAAGATATTATCGTACCATTTCGCTCTGGTTTCGAAAATATTGATAAATCAATCGTAGATAAGGAACATGAATATTCATTACAGGGTTGTAAGGGCGTACAGCTATCAGCTGGACGAAAAGTTAGAAAATTAGAATTAATTGAATATGATGAAACCAAGGCAGTAATTAAACACGGACGATTATCGAATGATGAAGAGAATATTGACACTCCATTTCGCTCTGGATGCAAAAATAATTCAATCTTAGGTAATAGACGTGAATATTCCGTACCTGATCTAAATGGTTTGGGCCGCATAGCCAGCCAACGTGAGACGTCATGTTGTCAGTTATACCTCCGCTCACAGCATGTGGGAACTTTTAAAGATCAAGTAGGTAAAAGTAAATGTACGAGGTTTGTTCACGACAATTATTTCAATGAACTTGAACGTAACGAAATTATTAATAAAAATTTGTATGAGAGAATAAAATTTGTTAATGAGGTAGAGAAATTAATTAAGGGGTATGATTTAGATTTGATATTAAGTAGAGAAAGGGGTGAACAGAAAAACTTGGGTGGAGCAGCACACACTCAGACTGTACCAATTAAAGTAAATGAAGGTAAAGAAGAATTAACACAAATCAGAGATTTTGATAATGAAATTAAAGAATTAGGTGAAGCATTACACACCCAAATTAAAACAATTAAAATAAATGAAGGTCAAGGAAAATTAAGGAAAGTTAGTGATAGGTTTGAAATTAAAAATTTAGACGAAGCATTACGTGTCTTAAATGAAAGAAATACATTAAATAACTTAAAGGGAAAGCAGCACCCAAAATTTTTTAATAATCAAATATTGAATTCTATAGACATTGATGAGATCGAATTAAATAAAGTAAATTATAAATGTGAGCAGAGCCTAGGAATAATCAACAATGAAATTAAAATAATATTAACAGAACGGTATTCAGATAAATCTGGCGAACCTGATTTAAATTTAATAGCTAAAAGAATTAAATTTCACGATAAAGATGCAATAATTAGTAAAAATAAAGTAGGGATTATAAAAGTTATAATTGGTAATAAAACTAGTTATACGGGTGAAACGAAAAACGCCGATGATGAAACAAACGGTCTAAGTAAATTAAAGAGTCATCAGTACTCACAAGATAATACGAACGGGTATAATGAAATAAAGATAAAACGGGAACTAATTGCGAATAATAAAAACATAGTAATTATGAATAAATTATTAATCTATCTATTAATCTATTTATCTATTGGTAAAACTAAGAATAAATTTAGTAAAAAAATTAACGATAAATCAACGTGTAACGATAAAAAAATTGAAACTCGGAACATAAACCAAAATTATGATAAACTTAAACTTACGGAAAGGATAATAACGACAACGGATGAAAGGATAATAACCATTAAAAATTTAATGTTAGTGATTAATAGATTAATTATCATATTTAAAATTCAAACACATAAACACAAAATAATAACTAAGGTTAATGAAGGGATTAGGAAAATTTTATTCGTAGCGGTGATAACCGATAAGGGAGTAATAGTAATAATTATATACCCCAAAAGCAAACAACGCTTTAAGTTTAAATTTAAACAAAAAGTAATTCCCTATTAATTAAAAGTAAATTAAACCTACTTAGTGTGTAAATAATTCAATTTATCAAGTTTAATTTTTTTTTATTATCATTTCTCATAAGTTTTTTTTCATAAACCACGTACTTCAAGTTGTATACGTTGAACTTATACACTAATTTATTAAAAAACACTTAAAATTTCTTTATTTGATTTTTTTTTTAACTTTTAATTTCCACAAAATGATTTCTTGAATTTCAATTACAAAACTAGCATAGTTACACCTTAAACTTAGCTTATACAATAATCATTTAAAGTTACATTATGACGACTTAAACAATACTAACTGAATTTTTATTAACATTGATTTTTATGTATTTCTCAAAATGGTTTATTTAGCGGAATTTCTATTCTAGAACATTCTAGACTTCCTTTTGCTAAATTGACAAATGAATAAACAATTACAATATTAGTATTTCCTGTTACATCATCTATCGGAAAATTACCAGGATTATATAATTATTTTATTAGTTATTGGAATATATAACTTCTCCCCCCTTTAGATGAAAAATTTGGAACTTTATGGTGACTAATTTTTCAGCAGTGTCCATTTCGATGATGTTTCGACGTTGTAATTTGATTTCCAAGTTGATAATGTCTATACCTTTTTACATAAATGAAGATTTTATAATTAACAATAAACAATGAATAAAAATGATAAAATAGAATAACAAAATAATTTAAAATCGTTCAAACACCTTAAATTGTATCACTGTAAAATAAAAAATTTTTTTTTTTCGAATCCTTTCACTTTAAATTTTGTTTAGTTCTCTTAAATCGACTGTGGACAGTTCAGAGAGTTCACTTCTAAATTAACACTACAAGTTCCTTTGTCAAATACTTCGAAGAATTTTAGGTTTTAAATTTTTGTTTCGAATTTTGTAACTTGATGTCCTTTAATTTTAACTCGCGGAATTTAGTTAATTCGATCACATATGTTCCCTTAAAAAAAATGTTTACTTTTGATTTTTTCACTTTTGAATGTCCAATCATCGGTTTCGTTGATATCACTATCCATTTTTCCATTCTCGAATTTTGATGTTGTTTAATTTAATGGTTTATTTTGACATATTTTTCGAAGTTGGAGTAATTTTGCTCATAAGGAAATTTGAATTTGAAGGATCATTTTAAATTATTTTTGGAACTAGGAATTGGTAAAAGATAATTTGAAGATAGTCATATTTTTCAATTTCAATAATTGGAAAATCGAATAAAAATGTGTTTTGATTTAATTTTGAATAAATTTTAATATTAATAAAAATTTTTCAAATAGTAAGATAATTTCTAAATTTGGTTCAAATAGTAATTAATTGTTTACAAGTTTCATTTATTTTAAAAGGTTCATAAGTGTGATTATTTAATTATGAAAAACATCAATTTTTGCAAAATTAATTGTTATTTCCAAATTATTTAACAAGTCATTGATTATTCGAAAGTTATTTATTAAATTTAGAATTGTTGACATCAAAAAGAAATTGTTGATAAGTTAAAATTTTGATTTCGATTGATTTTATAAATTTTTGTTTATATTGATTTTTGACAAGGATGTTATTAAATGTAAGGTTTATGAAGTTATATTGTTTTCTAAAGGGTAAAATTGGTTTATAAAAAGATTGCATATTAAAAATTTGGATAAACATCCAAGATGAGAATTTTGATTTATGCATTTCCTAAATTGTCCAATATTTTGATAATGCCAGGTATAGGATATTTGCCACTTAATGTAATTTTGTTCATTTGCTGATGCTCGCATTTTAGAAATCTGAATTGAAATGAATGATTTTGAATTTATTATTTTTGGCTGTTTTGAATTTACTTTTGCGTCAGTTTGGTAAATGTATAATCATTAAATATGTTCGTTAGTGTAATCGAATAGATTCATATGTAAAATTTGAAAATTTGGGATTTTGAAAAATTTGGAATTATTTAAGTTTTATTTTAATTATTTGAAATTGTGTATTGTGGAATTGCGTGAAAAAGAAAATTTGTTGTTTTGGTTTTTGGAGGTACCAAAAGTGAATATTGGTCAATATAGTGGTTATTAAAATTTTTCTTTTTCCGGTTGCCATTTTTGAAAATTTGTTGTGCTTTATTTATAAATGATTTGAACTTTCTAAAATGTTCTCTTTCATTATTATTAGTCAAAAATTCGTTTACGTATTTAGGATTTCCAGCTAGACCTCGTCTTTCGAAATTTATTAATTTTAAATAAAATGGTTTAGTTATTTCAGATGACCTTAAATTTCGAAATTTTGATTGAATTATCGATGATTGATTTTGGTAATGGTTATTTAATTTTTTTCTTTTTCGGTTATTGATCTTTAAAATTTGTTTTGATTTGTTTATAAATAATTTGAAATTTTTAAAATGTCTTTTGTATTCAAGAGTTTTAATTAGATTTTGTCTTTTGAAATTTAACAATTTTAAGTTTTGAATTTCTGATAGGTTTATTGATTGTTGGTTTTTGTAATGGTTATTTAAAATTTTCCGTTTTCGGTTATTGTAATTTTGAATTTGCTGTGATTTGTTTATAAATAATTTGAAATTTTTAAAATGATTTCCCCTATTGTTATTAATCAAAATTTTATTTAAGTATTTGAGTTTTTTAACTAGATTTCGTTTTTTGAAATTTTGTTGGAATTTATTTGAAGATAGTTTGAATTTTCTAAAATTTTTTCTTTTGTAATTATTTGTTGAAATTTTGTTTATGTACTTGAAATTTCTAACCGGTTTTTGTTTTTGTAAATTTGTCGGTTCTAAATGATAATGTGACCTTTGGAGATTCGTTCTACCGCTGTCTACTTCCATTGGGGTAGGTTTAAATGAAGTTCTGTTGGAGTTCGGTTTAAATACAAAGGGTTTGTTAAAATTTTGAAAATTAGAATTTTTAAAATTCGGTTCAAGTCGAAATGAGTTATCGAAATTTTGATTGGGTGTTTGTTGATAGTTGTTTGTTCTAAAATTTTGTTCTTCTAATGGAATTGGTGATTCTTGTTCCCTTAATTGACTTAATTTTTTATTTTCTGAAATTGTTTTTTGCAGTAAAGTTAATTTTTCATGATTTTTGTTCATCAAAATTTCGTAATGCTTTTTATCAATTTCCGATTTTGCTGTTTCTAAATTTTGTTTAACTAATTGATATTCTTTATATAATTTTAAAATTTGGTTTCCTAATTCGATAACATTGTTGTTTATTAGGGGTTTACATTTTTTGACCGGTTCTTGAATTTTAAATTGATTTTGACTAAAATTTTGGTTAATTGGAAAGTTTGTGACATGTGCGTTCATAAGATCAGTAGTTGAATTAATTTTTTGAAAAATTTTGTTTCCTCTAAAATTTGTGGATTCTAAAGAATTGATAGGTTTACGTGGACGTGATAAATGATAATTTTCGATTGTGTTTAAATTTTTTACGTTAGAGGTTTTCATGAACAAAGTATGAAAAAATGGTATTTTTGCTTGGGGTGTTTCTAAAATGCTGTCTCCAAATTTAAGTATTGCTTTTAGTTGACGTAAGAAATTTCGTCCTATTAAACCGTCATAATTTTCTGAGAACTTAGAAATGTAAAATTTGCATATTTCGTTACTTTTGAAGATTTTAGGTAACGGGGTATATAAAATTTGGTTATGTCGTGACAATCCACTTGAGTTTTGAATTTGAAAATTCTCGGTCTGTATGTAATTTTTAAAATATTTTAAAGCCAAATCTGAACTTATCAGACTATATTCACTGGATGTTTCGATTAAAAATTTTGCTTGAATCTCCGGAATGCATATAAATGTCAAATTACGTTCTGTAGTGTCGTAATCGTCGTCTACATAAATGATTAAACTTTTGGGTCTAAAATTTTGGAAATTTGACATTTTTATTTAAATTTTATTTTTAAATTTATAAAATTGTAATATCGAGTTATTTAGCGTTTATACTTTCTTTGTTATTTCCGGGTGTCGTTTACAATGATAACTTGCAGAAATGCTAGTTCATTTAACTTAGGTGTAAAAAATAGAATTAATCTTATTATTGTGTGATGTAATTACTTTAATTATTAAAATGTAAATTTTGCTTATTTAAATTTTTCGCGCATATGACTAATTCAAATTTAATTATTTTAATTAATTAGGTTTTAATATTAGGATAAGGAATTTTTAAATTTGAGCTTTTACTCACGTTTAATAATTTTCTTCATATGTCTTCTTAAAATTAGTCGGTCAACGGTCAGCTTGCTTTTGTAGCGATTTTTGTCTACGTTGCTTGCAGGTCGTTGGTCCTTTTCTTAAAATTAGGGTTGATTCCAAAATGTTTACGACGATTTTTGTTCGCTTTCAATTTGAAATCTTGTTTTTTCTTAAACTAAGGTTTGATTCCAAATGTTCACAACGATTCTTGTTTGCTTTCCATTTGAAATCTTGCAGTTTTCGTGGTTTTTGGAATTCTTGGACGATTTTTGTTCCAATTTTCCCAAAAATTTCGATCCGTTTAACGACTGCGCCAGTTGTATACGTTGAACTTATACACTAATTTATTAAAAAACACTTAAAATTTCTTTATTTGATTTTTTTTTTAACTTTTAATTTCCACAAAATGATTTCTTGAATTTCAATTACAAAACTAGCATAGTTACACCTTAAACTTAGCTTATACAATAATCATTTAAAGTTACATTATGACGACTTAAACAATACTAACTGAATTTTTATTAACATTGATTTTTATGTATTTCTCAAAATGGTTTATTTAGCGGAATTTCTATTCTAGAACATTCTAGACTTCCTTTTGCTAAATTGACAAATGAATAAACAATTACAATATTAGTATTTCCTGTTACATCATCTATCGGAAAATTACCAGGATTATATAATTATTTTATTAGTTATTGGAATATATAACTCTTCATACGACAACTGATTATTAGAAAGAATGATATTTTTTTTTAACTTCATATTTTCATGTTAATTATATAGTAATGTCTAGAAACTCATTTTATTTTTTTGAATTTTGAAATTCCATAAAGAATTAGAGTAATTGGTGGATTTCATAAGTCCAGTTTTAATTAATCCCCCCCCCCCCTGTACCGCCCTGGGAATGGCGTTAAACTTCACCACATTAGATTAATTCAGTAGATTAACATTAGAAACTAATAATTAAAAAAAAAAAAATTAATTAAAATTTTCGTAGGTAGATAGAATAAGCTCTTAGATCCTCCATTTAAAATTAGAATAAATAAAATTTTATCTATCCATGAAAATCACTCATGGATAATTGAAAAGAAATTATTAGCATGATGCATGTAAAGTATGGAAAAATGGTAACTATTAAAAATTCGAATGGTTTAGTAAGCCTCACTTTAACGTAACACCCATAATTCTGTATCCAAAACTTTACCTACTCTTAACGTAAGAGTTTGTTAAAAAGTAAACGAGATACGCAAATAATGGATTAATAGATCTTTTAACTGATGGATAAAAGCACCAAAATTATTAATCTTCACCTAATTCAATTAATATTAAAATCATAGTCTAGCTATCTTGAAAGCAAGTAGACTTAGCACTAGATGATTTTAAAATAGTATAATACTAATAAAAGTTTTTTTTAATTGACACTCATTTCATATTTAAGCGGAAGTTCTGCACAAAATTAAATAAAATTAAATCACTACCCTATATTTTTTAACAATGGAAAAGGACACAAACTTACGACATTAAGAAAATCTACATAAGTTGCTTAATACAAAACAGGCTAATTAACTACATGTACAATCATTAAACAATTTTTCAAATTTTTTTTTTCTATGTATGCAAATTAATTATGTAAAAAGAGTAACATTAAGAAATCTAACCGAGTAAGAGTAATATTAAAGCCTACAACCCTTTCTTAGAATTGTTTTTATATTGAATAGTAAACTACCCCGCTAATTAATTAAAAAGGTAGATAATAAACCACTTTTAGAAATTTACTGTGTTGTAAGAAATCACCCCTTGGAAGAATTAAAAAGTAAGTCTATGTGTACGAAATATATAAGTCAATAGAACAGTTAGCATCTATAAAAGAATGTCTTTTGTTAAAGAATGAAAGGAAAAGTTACTGTTAGCCTAGAATGAAAAGAATTTAGGGCGAGGTTAAAAATTTATGAGGGTACAAATATTTGGTTAAAAAGGGAAAGTTAAGAAGGAACCGTAGCAACGAAAATTAGACGGCATGATTTTTTTTTCACTTTAAATTTAAATTAGTAAGTAAATTGTATCCGCGCACGGACGGGTAAGAATATTCGGGCAGGTCCTACAACCTTGTCGTAAAAGGCGACAAAAAGCGTAAATTTTTAATTAAGCCTATTTGTAAGATAATAATTAATAATTAAAATAAGAATCAACCATTAAATAAATAGTTTACCTGTGTCAATGGACAGGTTCATTTTAGTATATCATGATCATAAAATACACTCATCATAAGTAGTGATTAAGAGCTTAATTATAGATATAAAAATCTTATTGAGAAAAAAGTTTTGAAAAAAAAATATAGAAAAATTTTCACGCTAAAAATGTATCGACACACGGATTAAATCAAGGAAAAAATTTAAATAAGAATAATAAAGCGGTCTAATGAAAATCAAAGAATCGCCCGAGGAAAAAATCGACGAATCCCTAGGGATCGCTGATAAAATAACCTCGCAGCGAGAATGGATAATTAAAAATTCAGGTAAGAACGTATGAACGATGTGTGAACGAGGGTGTGTCGACATCTGGCGAGCGCGGTGTAAACTCTCCCAGATGCAACGAAAAGAAAACGGTTCACTAAATTTCAAAAGGACGACTAGAATGAACATGCATAATGGGTTGCCTATGTATGCGGCTCATTAGGCATGATTCCAATACATAATTAAATACGTAACCATTTGATCACCTTAGTGATGTATCAAATAGTTGCGCTATTACCAAAAATTTTATATAACGTATTTAATTAAGATTTTTTTTTATTTTATAGAATTTTACCGTATTAATTAGATTTTTTTTTATTTTTTTATAATGATTTGGTTTTGTTTGTATGGTTAATTTTTTTTTTTAAATTGTTAACTATATGATTTGATTTTTTTTTATTATTATTAATGCACAAGTAATTAATCATCTGACATTAGGCAGTTCAGATTAATTAAAGGAAACAACTGATCACCCAATGGGCGTGAATCAAAGTGCAACAATATTACAATTTTTATAGTTAATTTAACAAAAATTTATAGTTTTTAATAGAATTTTTTTTTCTCGGATGTTATTCCTAAACTTAAGGATATACTTTGATATTATTTTAATTAAAAACGATGTGGATTCACATCTTATTTCTAATGGTGTATGTTAGTTAAGCAATTTTTTTTTTTAATGTTATTTTATGATATTCGTTTTATGTTTTACCAATAATTTTAATGTCAACGTGGTGTTTGATGAACTTATCAAATAAATTGACTATTAAAAGATGAACTTAAGGTACGAAGTGCGACGCTTATAGTGCGACAAACAATTTAACGCAATATCGCGACGTAATCGGGACGCGAGTGTACCCTACGCATTGCAAAGTGCAATGTCAACCCTTATTGCGCTAATGAATAAGGTCAGGCAAAACAAGTGGAATTCACACACATTTCGAGTGTGATCCTTACTATTGAGGGAAGGCATCACGGGTTTTCCAAAATCCAACAGTTCAATGGGTTGGATTAAGAACGTCAAAGTTCATAATTATGTTGCTAATATGTAGCATACATATAATTAGGACATAACAAAAGTCAAAGTTATGCCTTTCTACTGTTAAATCTCGAGAGCCATGCAAGGGCATCGATAAATTTTTAAAGCAAATTAAAAGTATGGAAATCACAAATTATCGTGTAGAATATGGGTTCCACGAGTTATTTCTACTTCCTCCTACCACATTTCAATATGGAAGGAAGCAGTATCCACCATTTCGCACTGAAGGCAACACATCAACCTGACCCCAAACCTAAGCGTAATATATCATTTGCCAGTGCGGGACACCAGAAACATTAGTGCTTCGTGTAAATACCGCGAGCCAATTAAGAGGACATAAAATAAACAGTAGTGATGCGCAAAGACTGATAAAGTGCGGAAGAGTTACTGAAGTGAGAAGTTTAATTTCAAATTGTCATAGGACTTATTTTAATACTTATGTTTATTGTGTATACTGTACCTGTATCTGTACCGATACCAGCTAAACAAAATAGCTCAACCATTAATCAATGTATAGATAGTATAAGACTAAGTTACTACATTACAATTTCTGAACGCGGATTTTTATTTTTTTTCTCTACAAAAGGATCCGTCTTGCATTTCATACCCGACTGATCTTTTTAAAAACGGGGGGTACTGTAACATCCCGCGTACATAAATTCTTAATTATATATTTACCGAAACCGGAAATTGTAATTAGTAAATATGAAATACTGAATTTGTATGTTAAATCATGTTATTTAGAAATTAAGTTATAATCCTTAATCACAAAAAGGATTAATTTATCTATATTCATTAACTATTAATTAAAATAGTAATATGAAATTACATTTAATTAAGATTTAAATTAAATAAATAGTTTAAATCTTAATATGAAAATGTTGATACGCCTATGTTCACAAGGCGTAATAAATTAAAATGATAGACAGATAACGTAGAAAAATATAATTCCCACAGTTTGGGTAAAATGTTACGTAAATATCCACTTAAGATTAGACCCTTAAATTTGTTTAGACGAGACAGTAAAATGATAATAGAAACACAACTTAACATTTAAGTCTAGCCAAAAACGATTAGTAAACTTTATCACACAGGACATATGTGAAAGAAGTCAAGATAATATTAAAAATCAACAATTTCTAAAATTAAGACCATATTAAAATTGACAAATATTACAATTTATAACTTCCCGTACATGAAAATTAAAAGCTTTGGAATCTACAAGGGCAAGATAACATGCACACGATAACTTAATACTTAAGTTATCTAAAAGCCTTTTCACACAGCTTAAACTATTAATTAGTCCAATTCACAATCTCAAAATAGCAGTATTTTTCTATGTATTTCAATATTCAAACCCCACCACAAAAGGGAAATAATTCACTCTAATAAATAGGGAAGATGATTAAAAATTCGGGTTAGTCTTCGTCTAGTCGTGAACAAGTCGTGAGTGAGTCCTCAAGTATGAGGTTTGTCAAAATCTTCAATTAGTTTTTACCTTACCTAAAGGGGACGGCCCAGCCGTTTTCCTGGTAATGGCGTTCATAAATTCGGTCAACTATTAAATTAAATAAATTCAATCAAGTTTCAAATCAAATAAATAAGTTATAAATTCAGTGTTAATTTCGAGTTAATTAATAAAATCAACTCATTTTGTTTTATTGAAGTGCTCAAAATTTTTATAAGTTTTATTAAATTAAATCAGTTTTACACCGGATTAAATAAATTATTCGTGAGTTCATAAATGTTATTAAAATAATTACAAGTTCCAATAAATGTTCTATCATTAAATAATCTTCGAAACACCCAGGGCCAATACAGCCGTTTCAAATAAGGTCTCAAGGAATATAAATCAAGGTATATGTAGTAAATTTTATCTACTCGTAAACTTGTAAAAAAGGATTATATTTTATCCTACTGTCTCTCGTCAAATATAACTTTCAATTACTCAATTAAAATTAGTATATTTTATGAATATTATATATATCTGTGGAACAAGACACTTATTGTTCAACAGTTTGACGTTTCTTAAAAATCAAGTTGCTCCGGTCGCCATGGCAAAAAGCTTTTTTTTTACTTAAGTACCTAGGGATTTAAATTCACTTTAAATCTCTTACATAGATTGGGCGCTAGCGCGCACTGAGAGAAAAATTGCAGTAGGAATTCGTCTCGAAACAATTTGAAATAAATATTACTTGAATTGTCGTCAAATTTACCACATTTGTTGTAAAATTCAATTCAATTCAATTTGAAGTAAAAAATACTTAACATCAAAAGATTTTATTTCTCTGTGCGCTAATACTTCGGACTACCCGACACAGCGCGTTGAATCATTTGCCGAGTCATCTATTTTCGCTACTGGACTGCATTGTGTACATCTTCACGCATTTGCCAAGGAATTTATTACGACAATCAGGCACGAAGTTAGTAGCTCCGGTTCCTTCTGACCATATAATCGATGATCGGTTTATGTTATCCGTTGATCTGTTGATACGTTGATCCGTTGATCTGTTGATACGTTGATACGTTCATACGTTGATACGTTCATACGTTGATACGTTGATACGTTCATACGTTGATTCGTTGATAAGTTGATACGTTGATACGTTGATACGTTGATACGTTGATACGTTGATACGTTGATACGTTGATACGTTGATAAGTTGATACGTTGATACGTTGATACGTTGATACGTTCATACGTTGATACGTTGATGCGTTGATGCGTTGATACGTTGATACGTTTATTTGATCCGATGATACGATAGAAATCTCTATATACATAGGTTAAAGATATTGGGTTAAATATTATATTTGGTCTAGCAATTTTCGAGCAAGTTTTAAGTTTCAGCAAGTATATCTATTGATCTACCATGAATTCTTCTATCGATAACGACAACATTGAGGAATGTTCCATATGTATTGAAGAAATTGGGCAAGAGATGGGATGTCCTAGCAATTGCACCCATAAGTTTTGCCTCGATTGCATAGAAAATTGGGCAAGAGAACAAAAAACTTGCCCCATTTGCAGGCGAGAATTTGGACACATTATCATTTATAATGAACGAGCAAACCGAATTGCAAATTTAGCATCGCCAGTTGATACTCCAGCACTTATTGACTCTCGTAACGATGAAGTGCAGCACGATAGTACCGATAATGATAATGCACCCGATCAAGTGTTCGAAGCCAATAATTATGATGCTCATAATGGTTATTCTGTCCAAGGTACTACCTATTATATGCCATACGGCATTAACGATTATTGTAATTATTATGATCCAAACAATCAGTATTATACCAACGTGCAATATAATAATAATGATTTTCAGAATAATAATTATTATAACCCAAACATTCGCTATAGCGATACTCAATATAATAATAATCATCATTATGACCACAATGGTCACCATTAATTAATAATAATAAATTACCATACCTATATATTTGAACCTTATTTATTAACATGGAACATGTTTTTACGGTCGTTACCTCGCAAAAATCGAAAAAAATTCTGTAGGTCAGGCGCAACTATTCGTGCATAAATGGAGAAGAAATTCCCGCGGGGAGCAAAGTTATTCGCGTTTTTCGATTTTTTATTGATACACTGTATACTTTACCCTTAGGTTAAGTACCCAGTTACCTGGGTACTTATCCCAGTTAACAAACCCTTACTTACTTTGTTACAACACGTTTAGCACGTGACCGTCCACTGGACCGACTTTCAACCGACCGACTCAGCTTGAACCGACCGACTTTCAACCGACCGACTTTCAACCGATCGACTTTTAACGGACCGACTATTTTTTCGACCGACTTTCAACGGACCGACTTTCAACCGACCGACTTTCAACCGACCGACTTTTAACGGACCGACTTTTAACGGACCGACTATTTTTTCGACCGACTATCGATACTACCCGAAGGTGATCACTACAAGAATGATTTCCAATTCGATTATTTGTCACATCATATAGTTTCATTTTACAGCCATGACAACTGTGAGGTGTCTAGGAATCCTTCGGGAAACCTGGCCTCAATCGTTTATCTTTCTTATTAAGCAATATCGTGAGTTTTTGGTTAAAGCGTCGTTGGGGGGGGGGGGAGTTCTGACCTTGGCAGATCCATAACTCTGTTGGTTTGGTTGCCGTGGAAATAATAGGGAGGGAACGATTGAGGCCAGGTTTCCCAAAGGATTCCTAGATACCTGTCGCTATGGCATCTCCACGAAAACCAAACCAACAGAGTTATGGATCTGTCAAGGTCAGAACCCCCCCCCCCCAACGATGCTTTAACCAAAAACTCACGATATTGCTTAATAAGAAAGATAAACGATTGAGGCCAGGTTTCCCCAAGGATTCCTAGACACCTCACAGTTGTCATGGCTGTAAAATGAAACTATATGATGTGACAAATAATCGAATTGGAAATCATTCTTGCAGTGATCACCTTCGGGTAGGATCGATAGTCGGTCGAAAAAATAGTCGGTCCGTTAAAAGTCGGTCGGTTGAAAGTCGGTCCGTTGAAAGTCGGTCGAAAAAATAGTCGGTCCGTTAAAAGTCGGTCCGTTAAAAGTCGGTTGGTTGAAAGTCGGTCGGTTGAAAGTCGGTCCGTTGAAAGTCGGTCGGTTGAAAGTCGGTCGGTTCAAGCTGAGTCGGTCCGGTTGAAAGTCGGTCCAGTGGACGGGAACCGTTTAGCATCCACGACACCTTTCCAACAGGTAATAAAAGGTTGACTAGCTCAAAGTCGCGAAGGGGTGGGTTGGTGAAAGGAATAAAAGGGTCGTGTGACGGCACGTCGCAAAGCGTGTGTTTCCTATCGACGACCGGGCAATCCTCGATCGCGATTCTAAAAATTGTCAAAATCGGTGTGAATAATTTACACAGGGGGGGAGTTAAGTCAAAATCGATGGGGTTAATATACACGAGGGAGTTCAAATGGGCGCCACGCATACGAAGAAATGAATCTTTTTGAAGGGGACTGGTTATCACACCTTCCAAGCTGGTACGCGACAACTTGATGATCTTACGGCGAATTCTCACTCCGGAAAAGCCTCGCTCAATGACCTTACCTTTACAGGAGGCGAACTTTCCGTTGGTGAAAATAGCTAAATAAACATTAACACAATAACAATAAAACACAAAGTTGGGAAATAACAAAAATGTAATGAATAAAATAATATCAGGGGGGAGTTGACAAAATTTACACAAGATACTATCAAATTTACATGTATCGTATAAAAATAAATATGTACAGTTGACGGAACCTTTCAGTGTGGTTTCCGTTGCGAAATTAATATTCGTAAAACGATTACTCTTACAAAAATACAAACTGTTAATTTGCAAAGTATGATCCAGAAAGTTCATACGTAAAAGGGGGGGGCGTATTGAATACAGCACTCCACCCAAAATAATAGTTACTTAAGTGCAACTCGATAACATCTAAAACTATGATTCATAAAATTGATCATGAAAATTAAACAATGCAATTGATTACCAAAAATTCCCAACAACGGGAAAAACAAACTTTAGCTACAATGCTAAACTTGAAATATTACGTTAAATTACTGGTTCAAATATGAACGCTCGAATGGCGTGTAAACGTTACGTTAATAATAGACACTAATATTAATTTACATAAAAGATGTACAAAATGGTTGCGATATCGTCTTCCAGGGTAGAACTGAACGTTCTTAAACAATACTGGTGGCCAAGGTGACCAATTAACATCACAATCTTAAAAATATAAAAAGGTTTCTTACTTAATTTGGGTGGTTGGTGTTCGACCTCTAGGTAAAGTCGATGGCGGGTCCTCCAGGAGTGAGATTCGTCCTCGGAATACAGAATAGAGCTGAATACGATGTCTCAAACCATACCAGAAGGGCAGCGCAATAACCAGCTTCCAAAACCTCTTCAAATCGGAAGGTGGTGAAATGACAGGGTGATTCACGCACTGTGTTTCGCGATAAAATAGGGGTCTCCGTACGAAATAATTCACTAGGGTAATTATCCGTGAAGTTACAATTAGTTAAAGCCGGCACTGTATAAATAAGAAACGTCAATGTGGTGTTCGATAAGAAAAACTAATGGAATGCACACATGTGTTCGTAGCGCAACACCTGTTTTATACCATACCGATAAAAGAAATGCTACGTAATTGCCTCTAAGCGGCAAGTATTGCGAGACTACGGCTCGATACTTCAATTGCAATAACTCGACGTTATTAAACGTGATAAACAGATGGTATAAAATGTTCGATAATTTGTTAAACGTTAGCAACAATTGACGGTATTAAATGTTCGATAATTTATTAAACGTTAGCAACAATTGACGAGATTAAATGTTCGATAATTTATTAAACGTTAGCAACAATTGACGAGATTAAATGTTCGATAATTTGTTAAACGTTAGCAACAATTGACGGTATTAAATGTTCGATGATTTATTAAGCGTTAGCAACAATTGACGAGATTAAATGTTCGATAATTTATTAAACGTTAGCAACAATTGACGGTATTAAATGTTCGATGATTTATTAAGCGTTAGCAACAATTGACGAGATTAAATGTTCGATGATTTATTAAGCGTTAGCAACAATTGACGAGATTAAATGTTCGAAAATTTGTTAAACGTTAGCAACAATTGACGGTATTAAATGTTCGATAATTTATTAAACGTTAGCAACAATTGACGGTATTAAATGTTCGATAATTTGTTAAACGTTAGCAACAATTGACGGTATTAAATGTTCGATGATTTATTAAACGTTAGCAACAATTGACGGTATTAAATGTTCGATAATTTACCTGTAGCTGACGCACAATAATTTTAGCACAACTGAATATTATTGATTTAAAAATCTCGAATGAATGCGAGATCTTGGTATTTTAATTCCGCTTTGGAAGCGTTACGATACGAGAAGGCGGTATCGGATTCTATTAAGATCACTCAGAATCTTTGGTGAATCTCTCGAAAATGCAACTTGCAGTCCTTTTTATGCGTTTTCCCTTCCTAGAACTAGGATTATTCCCACTTAACGATTGATTTGGGCCCTTATAATTGGGTCCCATTAATTTAGAAAGAAGGGATATGCATTTTAATTGGACGTTCCCTAAAGTGTGAAAGCACGCTTTCGTCTTTCTTCCAAACGAAAGTGTGGGGATATCTATCAGCACATGAGCCCAGAATAACAATTTTTTGCCTGTCTGGACTTGAACAAAATAGGTTTTTGTCTAGTTTTTATTTGTCCTCGATAATTTTAATTCCCTATACCTTCCATGCTAACTGCCAGCACATGTGGCCGCTCGTCGGCACACGTTTCAGATAAGAGAACAACGGGCATTGTTTCACACGATTTGAAAGACCGCACGTGGGTTGATATTCAACATGAGTTTATAGATCGCATAAAAGTGTCTCTCAGTCCTCTATAAAATTATAGCAAAGCATATTGCGGTATCGAGATACCACGTCAATGGAAGTACGTCATTTAAGTTTCAGTAAAATTTTGTTAATGAATAAAAGCATGTAACTTATCAAAGTAATCAGAAAAACTTCATCCGATACCAAGAAGTTAACTTAAAGTCATATGATTCGTTGAAAACGGGACATAAAACAGGTTTGAATAAAATAAATTTGAAATGCATCATTTAATAATTTGTCTTTGTTAAAAATGTTAATTTATAGTAAATGAAAAATTGTTAGCAATAAGAAAGGTATTTTAAAAGTCAGAAATTTGTTAATTAATTGATAAATGTAAAAATCCATGTTAGCGTTAAATTTAAAATAAGTTTGTTAAAATTATTACGTGAGTTCGGCATATCACAACTTAATGAACTGCGTATGGAAATTTCATGTCCATCATCTTTAATTGTCCAACCACGAAGCAATATCAAGAAGTCGATCCAATCTGAAAATATAAAAATTTTACTTATAAAATTTCAACGAACCACAATGGGCTTAGTCCATACCTGTACTGTGAAACTTCAAGTAATATTGATTTTTCGATCGACCAATAAAATACGTCTATGAAAAGATCAGGATAGCGAGGAACTTCGAAAATTAATTAATAAAACAATGAAAAAAGGTTGGTGTTGATATTCACACGTGCAAAGTGGCGAATTTAGAATCGTCCTAATAAAATTGATAATTATAGTAAAAATAAATAGTGAAATTACAAAATACGAGTGCATAATTCAACAAAATAGTTACTTACCTACGGAAAACCAATAATAAGGTGAAAATCGTAACGGATTGCAAATATTTTGGAAGAAAAAAAAACTTCAACACAAAACGAGGTCAACAAACTGCATCTGGAAGTTTCCGATGGTAAATGAACCCTTTGAGTGTCTTTGACGCGCAATTGTACCATCTCCATTTCAAGTAAAAGAAATATTCCTGGATTTAATAAGGTACCGTGTACATTGCAATAAAATCTTTATAAACTTAAGTGAAATCTCCGGACTTCGTACGACACGTGTTTTGCATCATTTTACGTTCAGAATTTTTATAAAATAGATTTAATAATAGAACTTTTTGATATAACCAAATATTTATTTTCATTTGTGTGCTTAATAAAAACATTAATAACTTTGTAACGAAGGATAATTATTTAGACCTGTTCCGCACCATAATTTCATTTACAGCATTGGTAACGGAACGAATCCACCCTGTACAAGGTAAGATACATGCACTACGAAAGAGCTAAGCTGAGGCACCTTATTTCATTAAATTGTGTTTACAAAATTTCACATACTTTTCCATTGACGGGGTACAATTACGTACACCCATATAAAACATTAACAAAAAGAACCTTTAACCCTATTAGCGAGGGGGTATACAGCAATATGTATGGGTTGACGTTTGGTTTGCAATGCTATCGAATGGAGACTTTCTTGCTGACGATGCGAATCAGTGATGGGTGCTACGTCAACATTATTAAAACTACATTATCTACCGCATGGTTTATTAGACGTGTATTAAATTCTTTTGAGAAAACTTTCTTTCCCATCAAATATTACAAATACTACTCGATCGTAAAACATAAATTTGTCCGTTTAAGTTACCGCTTCAATCTTTTCGATATATCCACTGACCTAAAAATGTCTTCCCACGGAATATTTGACTTTAAATTTTTGCCGGATCTATTCGAAATTTTCGTTATAAGTATAATACCTCATCCTAACAAGATTTTAAAAAAATGTGACCGATGCGCGCAGTCAGGTGACAACTTACAGGGCCGGGCTGGCCTGAACGTTCCTACACCCTTGGACCGATCTCAACCAAATTTTGCACAGTTATTCTGTAGGTCCAGGTGCAACTATTCGTGCATAAATGGAGAAAAAATTTGCGCGGGGAACAAAGTTATTCGCGTTTTTCGATTTTTTTTACACACCCTATACAGATACCCTTACTTTACCTGGCCATTCTTGCTCACACCGCTTTCGCTAGATGGTGCATTTAATCTATCATATAAGTGTACTGATTGGTGGCCAAAAATCTAAATATATTTTTTAAAATCGATCAGTTATCCCACCCTGTATGTACGGAAAGTGGTTGGTTGGTTGGTATCATACTATATACAGTCGACTCTCGATAATTTGAACACTCGTTAATTTGAATCTCTCGATAATTTGGTAATAATTAATGGGAATTTAAAAATTTTCTCTAGTCCTTCTCTGGTCCCTTGAGTTTCAATTTATCGAGAGTCGACTGTATACAATACTAAATAGTATATAAGGAACGAACTACGAGTTAATATAATAACAAATTTATACAAATAATATAATTTTGCTAATATAATAACAAATTATACAAATATATAATTTACACAAAAATATACAAATTTGCTAAAAATGCCACCTAAGAAGCGCCCTTCGTATGGATCCAATGCAGCGGCTAAGTGAATGCGATTGAATAGAGCGAATGAATCTGAAGATGAACGCAATCAAAGACTTAATGCGCAAGCTGTAAGAGATGCTACTCGAAGAGCGAATGAAACTGAAGATGAACGCGATCAAAGACTTCAAACGCAGTCTGGAAGGCAGTTTACTATGAGGCAACAAGAGACAGAAATTGGTAAGTATTATTCAAATGTTTAACCTACGCATAACAGTGCTTGCTTTTTTAGAACGCGATCAAAGACTTCGGGCCGACAGAACAAGACGAGTTGAAACTCGAACAGTAGCCTTAAGAGTGGGTTGGAATTTAAGTGCTTTCAACTATAATCCACAAATTCCTTATGCGTCCGATAAGTTAGTTACAATTGGATCTATGTCTAAAATATGTGCCAAGTGTGATGCTAAAAAGTGGGATAGAGAATCCCCAGGAATGTGTTGCAGTAATGGGAAAGTTCAATGGGAAAATGCCAAATTTGTGACGAGTTAAAAATTTCAAAAAAAGTTTAAAGATGACGTACCCAGTGGATTTTTCTTTGCGATGTAAAGGAAAATTGGAATTTATTTCAGACAGAAAATTTCGAACTATATTTATTAATTATTAATAAACTAAGAACGAAAATGTCTTCAGGTTTTCACTAAATTACTTCTCTATATTCAAAATAACTTCAATTAGTTTTTTATGAAAATCTGACGTCCAGTTTCTAGTTTATAATGAAGTATTCGAGTTTTTATTGCCCAATGCAAATATTTGCATTTTTAGAAGCAAATATTTCGGCTCACAAGAAGGCAATCGCCATAAAAATTTAACTGTATGTCCCCAATAACTTGTAGAATAAATTATTTTAATTTCGTGAAAATCTGACAATTTTCGTGTTTATGATAGTACTACCTTAAACGCGATCTTAGTTGAAAACATATTTAAAAGAGAAAACACGAATAACGTAAAAACTTGAAAATCTTTACTCAATTTATTTCATTCGTAATCCGACGGCTCTTGCCAGATTGGGCTCGCGATCGACCAAAATTGGCTTGGCGAACGACCAGTCATTTTTCTTCTTTTTAAATTTTCTTCGTCTTGAATAAAAACCTATAGTTATTTACAAGAACTTATTTATCAACCAAAACCAATTAAATGATAATAATTATCACTTAATCTGTGTTAGCCCGTAAAGTTTCGTATACACCTAGATTACCTGCTATTTTTCGAAGTATGTATAATCCAGGACCAATGTCGTGCTATGTACAGAAAGGCGACCGTATCAGGCGGACCATAAGGGAGTGACATAAGCAGTGGAAGCAAAATATAATTTGAACCATTTTACTAACTTGAGATGTTAAAATTTTTAGTAGCACGTGTTGCCTTGACCATGGTCAAACTTTGACTATTTAAATTAAACCATAGATAAGAAAAGACTTATAGACACATCGTGACGTTTTCAAACGCGTTTGAAGCTAACATGATAATCTGCGCATAATAGCAATAAATTTTGTTTTGGAAGCATGAACAAAAAATCATATTTCATTTACTTTTCTAGCCTAAAATTAATATTAATAAATATTGTGGCGGGTAATATATAACTTATGGCACAACAATATAATTATTAACAAATTTTATTTATTTCATATAAATAATAAATTTTATAAAATACAAGACTTGTTCAAAATAATATTAAAGCAATTTCTGGTAGTCTCATTGGGGGTCGTTCATAAATTACGTCACGCAATTTTCAACAGTTTTATACCCCCCCCCATCGTAACGCTTCGTCACACTAACTTAGACCCCTCCAAGTATTACATCACGCACCATTGCATCCCCCCCCCATATTTTATTATTTTCCATTTTTTTATCAGGAAATGATTCCAAATTTTGAATATAAGCTTTTTCCTGCCATAGGAGGACACCACATGAAAATAAATTAAATCGCATAAAGGTAAGGGGGGGTTTACCTGAAGCTATTATGACATTATGCATCATAACTTCGAAACGAAATTAAATATGTAAAAATAGTAAGGACCAAAAATTACCGTTATAGAATTTCCAACAATTTTGTCATATGAGTTTTTCTCTAAAATTCTAAAATATACAGGGTGTTCCAAAATTTTTCGTAAATTGTTCTAAAAGTAATTTTGATGCAAAAAAAAAATCGTTCTACAGTAACGTTTGGAATGTAATTCTACAGTGTTTTGTGAAATAAAAAATGTAAAAAAGCGAAAAAAATGTTTTTCAAACACGTGGGTTGGACATCATATAAAACACGTCAACAAAATTAGTAATTTTGATGCAAAAAAAATCGTTGTACAGTATTGTTTGAAATGTAATAAATTGTACAGGGATTGGTAAACTAAAAAAGTGAAAAAAAGCGAAAAAAATGCTGTTCCAATTTTCATCGTAACTTGTAATAAAACTCGCGCAGGGCTGTACTCGGTGACAAAACGGTGAATCGAATGACATTTTTCTTAATTTTCGTGTGTTTTCAATGATTTTTTGTCTTCTTACTTCTTACTAAGCCAAGAATTACAAAAAAGAAGCCAAAAATATTTTTTTTTCGTAAATTTAAAAAATGTATCGCAAAAATATCGGAAATTATGGCAAAAAATGAGTAATTTTGATGCAAAAAAATCGTTCTACAGTAACGTTTGGAATGTAATTCTACAGTGTTTTGTGAAATAAAAAATGTAAAAAAGCGAAAAAAATGTTTTTCAAACACGTGGGTTGGACATCATATAAAACACGTCAACAAAATTAGTAATTTTGATGCAAAAAAAATCGTTGTACAGTATTGTTTGAAATGTAATAAATTGTACAGGGATTGGTAAAATAAAAAAGTGAAAAAAAGCGAAAAAAATGCTGTTCCAATTTTCATCGCAACTTGTTATAATTGCCTGAAAACATCGCTCGTGGGTACTTGTTTGCATTTCAAAGTGTAACGCATGTTGCTCGGAGCATAAATACGTAAAAAAGACATGTTTTTCGTTACAGTAAAAAATTATCCCAAAAAAATTGAAATTATCGCAAAAAAATTTTAATTATCGTAAAAAATGCGAAAAAAAGCGCAAAATTAAATCTTTTAACATTTCAAAGTGCAACTCATGTTGCTCGGAGCTAAATTGCGTAAAAAAAGTCACAAAATATCACATGGATATCACATCTGTATCACGCGGATATCACAGTGTGATATCACATCTCTGACACAAATGGGATATCACAGCAATATCACTTTGGTGATAAATCAGCAACAAACACAAATATGTCACAAAATATCACAGGGATATCACATGGGTATCACGTGGATATCACAGTGTGATATCACATCTCTCACACAAATGAGATATCACAGCGATATCACTTTGGAGATAAATCAACAAGAATCACAAGTAAGTCACAAAATATCACATGGATATCACGTGGGTATCACGTGGATATCACAGTGTGATATCACATCTCTGACACAAATCAGATATCACAGCGATATCACTTTGGTGATAAATCAACAAGAATCACAAGTAAGTCACAAAATATCACATGTGTATCACATGGGTATCACGTGGATATCACATTGTGATATCACACCTGTGACACAAATGAGGTATCACAGCGATATAACTGTGATACCTGCGTCTACTGGGCAATTTAAACTTTTTTTTAAATTAGCTTCTATCCCAAAATAATAGAAACTACCTGAATCTGGTAATGATGAGATCACATTTAAATATTTTCTAGGCGTTTTAAGAACTGTTCTAGCACTTAATGGTAGTTCTGGGTGATATGGCTTTATGATATTTAATAATTTATCTAATTGTAAATGATTGATTTTTGTTTCAATTGCCCAATTTTTTAGTGACACTTCTAAAGAATTATTTGAATATGATTCAGATTCGTTATTTACATCATTATCCCTACCACTTTCTATCGAATCGCGAAAACTACTATCATTGTACGCTTCTTCCAACTCGTCGATATTGTGTAATTCATCATTATTACTGCCATTGTTTATCGAAGGGAACATCTCTTCTTCCAACTCGTCGACATTGTATAAACTATCATCACTAGGATTAATTACATTAGCAAGCATAGATTCGCTACAACTATTATCATCAATGTTGAACTAACATTGGCTGAAGTTCAGCAGTCAATATTCGCTATCAATATTGGTTCAATATTGCACCAAGCAACAACAGATATTGGTGCAATATTGATTACCTATATTGGCGCAATATTTGAAATCAATATTGAACCAATATTGGTTGAAGCTCGGCAGTTAATATTGGCTATCAATATTGGTTCAATATTGCACCAAGAATCAGCCAATATTGGCGCAATATTGGTTTCCTATATTGGCGCAATATTTGAAATCAATATTGAACCAATATTGGTTGAAGCTCGGCAGTTAATATTGGCTATCAATATTGGTTCAATATTGCACCAAGAATCAGCCAATATTGGCGCAATATTGGTTTCCTATATTGGCGCAATATTTGAAATCAATATTGAACCAATATTGGTTGAAGCTCGGCAGTTAATATTGGCTATCAATATTGGTTCAATATTGCACCAAGCATCAGCCAATATCGGCGCAATATTGATTTCCTATATTGGCGCAATATTTGAAATCAATATTGAACCAATATTGGTTGAAGCTCGGCAGTTAATATTGGCTATCAATATTGGTTCAATATTGCACCAAGCATCAGCCAATATTGGTGCAATATTGATTTCCTATATTGGCGCAATATTTGAAATCAATATTGAACCATTATTGGTAGAAGCTCGGCAGTTAATATTGGCTATCAATATTGGTTCAATATTGCACCAAGCATCAGCCAATATCGGCGCAATATTGATTTCTTATATTGGCGCAATATTTGAAATAAATATTGAACCAATATTGGTTGAAGCTCGGCAGTTAATATTGGCTATCAATATTGGTTCAATATTGCACCAAGCATCAGCCAATATTGGCGCAATATTGGTTTGCTATATTGGCGCAATATTGGAAATCAATATTGAACCAATATTGGCTAAAGCTTGCAATATTGGGCCAAGATTCAATATTGAGCCAATATTTGTCCAATATTGCGCCAACATTGTGTGCTACATGGGCCGGAACCGTTGAAAAGTTTACTTACAGGAACGACACGTGATTCGGAAAATTTCTTGAACAACATTCGTGCATACAATTCGACAATTCAAATGACCTCCTTTGGAGGTAACGTCATTACCGAAAGTGGATTCATGCCTACATTCAAAGTCCAGGGTCAAATATACCACAGGATTGGTTCCTTGCGTCCATTGCCTAACGAACAACCAAGGTTTCTGCAATTGTACTTCATTGGAGATTGGCAACATCAAGCAGAACAAAGAAACAATCTGTGCCCGGCAACCGAATTAGAATTAATTAACCGACTTCAAGGCATGCTGTATACGTCCAATCGTTACGTTCAAAGTTTTAAATATGCTCTCGAAAACATCCCTACTACCGAATACAAAATTGTTATCAATGCTGACAAGAGACCTTCCGCAGAACATGCCAGACGATTTAATCTTCCCGAATGCAATGAAGTTGCTGTATTAATTACCGGTGAAGAACACGGCAAAAGAGACCTTCAAACTAGAGCGAATACTCTCCAATTTATAAATGAAACCCATAGATCTTATGATGCTTTACAATATACGCTGTTGTTTGTCTATGGAGAAGATGGATACCACTTTCAAATATCCCAAACGGGTGCACGTTCGAACAAAACTGTTTCCTGTATGGACTTCTATGCGTACAGATTTATGGTTCGCAGTAATTCCTTAAGTTATCTTTTGCTTTCTAGACATCTTTTTCACCAGTTTGTTGTAGATATGTTTGCAAAAATAGAAGCCGAAAGATTATGTTACATAAGAACTCACCAGAAGGAATTAAGATGCGACTCATACATTCATTTACGAGATGCCGTTAACAATGATAGAACTGGAGGCGATATTGGACAAAGCATCCTTCCGTCGTCGTTTACTGGCAGCCCCCGTTACATGCATGAAAGAACCCAGGACGCAATGACATATGTTCGCACTTATGGTCGTCCTGACCTCTTCATCACCTTTACGTGTAATTCGCAATGGCAAGAACTTAAAGATGAGTTACTACCTGGACAAAAACATATTCACAGACATGACCTTATAGCTAGAGTGTTTCGATTAAAATTATTAAAGTTGATGGATCTGATAACGAAATCCAACATTTTTGGTCCAGTTCGATGCTACATGTACACTATTGAATGGCAAAAGAGGGGATTGCCTCATGCGCATATTTTGATTTGGTTGGTCGATAAAATTCGGGCAGATCAAATTGATTCCATTATTTCTGCTGAACTTCCCGATCCTAACGTAGACAAGGGCCTCTTCGACATAGTTAAAAAACATATGGTTCATGGTCCATGTGGTCGTCTTAATTTCAATTCGCCATGTATGAAAGAAAATAAATGTTCGAAACGTTATCCGAAATCATTTTTAAAAGAAACCCAAACTGGAGAAGATGGTTATCCTTCCTACCGTCGAAGAAAACGTGATGATGGAGGTTTTACCACCGAAATAGGGCGACATCAAATTGATAACAGATGGATAGTTCCGTATTGTCCCCTTTTGAGTAAAACTTTTAATGCCCATATTAATGTGGAATTTTGTAATTCGGTTAAATCAATCAAATATGTCTGCAAGTACGTTAACAAGGGTTCCGATGCGGCAATGTTTGGTTTAGAAAAACAAAATTCCCATAATGAAGTTACCCAGTATCAACAAGGTCGTTACATAAGCAGCAATGAAGCTATTTGGAGAATTTTCGGTTTCTCCATACACGAGAGATATCCTACGGTACAGCAACTAGCGGTGCATTTAGAAAACGGACAAAGGGTTTATTTTCCTAACGAAACGGCTGCCCAACGAGCCGCTGGCGCTGCTCCCAGAGATACCACTCTGACTGCTTTTTTTAAATTGTGCCAGGATGATGAGTTTGCGCAAACTTTGTTGTACCACCAATTGCCCTTTTATTACACTTGGAACAATAACAGATGGTCTAGAAGAAAAAGAGGAAGCGAAGTTGAAGGTCATCCCGGTGTGAAATTTGACTGTGCTATTGGTAGGTTATTATTTTTTTGTGTGTAAATATCCAATCTAACATATTGTGATTTTAATTTAGGTCGAGTATACAGTGTTCATCCCACTCAGCAGGAGTGTTTCTTTTTAAGGATGTTGCTACACGGGGTTAAAGGGCCTACATGTTTCGAAGACATTAAATCAATTGATGGTGTTATTTGTGAGACATTTAGAGAAGCATGCCACAAACTTGGATTGTTGGAGGACGATAATCAGTGGGACGCCACTTTGGAAGATGCAGCCACGTACAAATTTCCAAAGTAACTTAGGAATTTATTTGCAATATTACTTAACAGCTGTAATGTTGGAAATTCCTCTGATTTATGGCATAAATACAAAGATGATTTGACACAAGATTACAGGCATCGAGAACAACTTCGCCACCCCCACATTGATGTCGTTTACAATGAAAGAATGTACAATGAAGCCTTAATTGACATTGAAGATAAAATAGCGTCCATGGGTGGACCGAGTTTAGCTTCCTTTGGACTACCGCAAACTGACAGGACGCTAATTAGCAATTTATCTACGGAGGCGATTAGAGAAACTTCGTATGATGTGAACGTTTTGACCGAATTCGTAAATGATAACGAAAATATGTTGCTACCTGAACAAAAAACTGGCTATTCTACGATACTAAATAGTATCTCTACGCAGAATGGAGGTATTTATTTTTTGGATGCTCCTGGTGGAACTGGAAAAACGTTTGTTTCGAAATTGTTATTGGCCAGTGTTCGAAGCCAAAATAAAATTGCTGTAGCAGTAGCTTCCTCTGGTATAGCTGCTACATTACTGCCTGGTGGTCGTACAGCTCATTCTGCATTTAAACTTCCGTTCGATTTAGCCAACATCGATGACCCTGTTTGTAAAATCACGAAAAATTCTGGAATGGGAGAGGTTCTCCAAAGATGTGAATTGATAATTTGGGATGAATGTACCATGGCGCATAAAAAGGCATTGGAGGCACTTAATAACAGTTTACAAGATTTAAGAAGCCGGAAAGTACTGATGGGTGGTATAACATTTGTGTTGTCGTGAGATTTTCGTCAAACTCTTCCCGTAATACCTAAAGGAACCAAGGCTGACGAAATTCGAGCATGTCTTAAATCTTCCTCTTTGTGGCGTGATGTGAAATCTTTTAAACTTACCACGAAAATGCGAGCAAGAAATTCTGGGGATCACGATTCGGGATCGTTTGCTCAGAACTTAATTAAACTCGGCGAATGAAGACTCTCTGTGGACTCCGAAAAGAAGGTCTTTATATCTACAATCAGTATAGTAGTTCAAAGTATTGATGAATTAACGCAAAAAGTATTTCCAAACCTAGATTCCAATTACAAAGATTGCACTTGGTTGTGTGAAAGAGCAATATTAGCACCGAAAAATGTTATGGTTGATTGTATCAATCGACAATTACTTGATAAAATTCCGGTGGATTCTCATATATACAAATCAGTGGATACAGTTACTGATCTCGACGAAGTTGTCCACTATCCGATTGAGTTTCTGCATTCGTTACAAGTTCCAGGGCTGCCTCCTGACTTATTACGTTTAAAAATTGGAGCTCCGATAATGCTTTTACGCAATTTAGATCAGCCCAAGCTTTGCAATGGTACGCGATTGATAATAAAAGCCTTGCACCCTCATGTTATTGAAGCCGAAATACAAACTGGTTGTGGCAAGGGCGAAGTCACGTTTATTCCGAGGATACCTTTAATAACATCAGATGTGCCAATCCAGTTTAAGCGCTTGCAATTTCCAATAAAGCTAAGTTTTGCAAAGGAACAAACGTTGCAAGTTGTAGGTCTACAATTAGAAGAAGATTGTTTTGCTCATGGTCAACTGTATGTGGGATGCTCCAGATTAGGGACACCCAACAAACTATTTGTATACGCTCCTTCTAGAAAAACAAGAAATGTGGTTTATTCTGAAGTTTTGTAATGAATGTTGATGGATCGATTTATGTTATCCGGGGGAGGTTTTAGTGAGTAAAAATCTCACACTACCACCTCATTCTGAGGTGGTGTCTTTTGAATATTTCCTCCTCCCTTTTGGTTTTTTTTGTAAGAGTTCATTTTTGGTTGGTGATTTATTTAGTAAGGTACGGTTGATCCACGGCATGTCGATGCCCACCGTACGGTCGAGTTAGAGAATTCCGCGAATTTTCACTCTGCACTGCAACGAGAGGTCGCGTCAACCTTGCCGTGGATTCTGAACTTTTATTAAATATAACTCCTTAATAAATAACTCCTTCTGGAAAACCAAGAAATTTGGTTTATTCAGACGTTTTTTTTATTTTTAAATAAAGAGTACTTACATTACAACTGTTTTTTACATCACTTATCCCACCCTGTATGTACGGATTATCAGATTATCCCTTTTTTTTAATTGGTGACAAGCTTTTACTATATAAGCAAACTTCTTCTAATTTCATTTACAATTAAGTCCGATATTTGTTGACTTTAACTTTTTCATATATTTTATGATTTTTATTGCTAGCTAAGTTGTGGTTGGTGATTTATTTGTTGATCCATGGTGACGGATCTATTATGGTCCGCCCTGTGAGGCCGAAGGCCGAACAACTATGGCCTTCGCGGATCTATTATGGTCCTCCCTCTGTGAGGCTGAACAACTACGGCCTTATTCACGGATCTATTATGGTCCGCCCTGTGAGGCCGAAAGCCGAACAACTATGGCCTTCACCGATCTATCGTTTTGTGTTTTATTTTTAAATAAAGAGTTCTTACATTACAACTGTTTTTAGGCTTCTATACAAAGTATAACAAGAAGCCTTATGATCTAGCTCCGTGTCTGTCTGTCTGTCCGCATAATTCAAAATCATACAGAGCGTTTCAAATCGTGTTGGAAATACTCTGTGTGTATAGAGGTCTAAGAACTGGGTAGTCAGTGCGCTATTTTTTAGGCTTCTATACAAAGTATATCAAGAAGCCTTATGATCTGGCCCCGTGTCCGTCTGTCCGTCCGTCCGCATAATTCAAAATCGTACAGAGCGTTTCAAATCGTGTTGGAAATACTCTGTGTGTATAGAGGTCTAAGAACTGGGTAGCCAGTGCGCTACTTTTAGGCTTCTATACAAGGTATATTTATGATTAGGGCCAATTTATTTGTCAAATCGTCTTGACGTTTCTTCGGCGAATTGCCCATGAAAGCTGCGGGTCTCGCGGAAGGAGGAACAAGCGGTAAAACCGTCACGATCATCCACTCGGGTCGTGAGTATTTCGGATCCATTCCCAGAGCGCTGCAATCTGCGTCGCTAATTTGTCTAAAGATATGCAGCACTTCTTCCGCCAACAAATACTTTTTTTCTTGTGGAACATTTCCGTCGGATTCCTTCCATTCGGCCGTCAAATCGAGACCCGATTTTCTAATTACAGGTTGATGATTTCCATATCCACCATCCGCGTGACATATTGTTTGTTCTTTGCACAAACCGTACACTAGTTCTAAGCGTTTCTTGGAATCGTCTGCAGTTATCTTCTGAGCGTGTTCGAAGTGGTTTTGTTTTTTTGGGTTCACCAACAATTTACTGCAATTAAAGCAGATGCAGCGTAAAACTTTCATGACATCTTTAATCATGCCAACGTGAAAGATCGGTTTGGCCAATTCGATGTGACCAAAGTAACCGGGGCAAGTGTTCCGGTCGCCTTCGCATGTTTGACATGGTAAAGTGCTGTCAAACGCTCCCATCCTCGGATCCATCAGGCCGCCCACTTTTGGAAGACTTCCTTCCATAATTTCTACATGATTTATACCTTCTGGGACGACAGACATGCTACGAATATCTTCCGGACTAAAAATGCCAAATTGCACATTCTTTACAGTTTTGAAAGCAGATTTGTTTTCGATTAATGCCATTGTTAATAATTTACTTTTACTTAACGCGCGAAAAATTAGCCAAACTGTTACACCTACTATACTCATAGGGCGATGTCCTATATAAGCAAATTGATCCGATGATACGTTGATCCGTTGATACGATGATCCGTTGATACGATGATCCGTTGATACGATGATACGATGATACGATGATACGATGATACGATGATACGATGATACGATGATACGATGATACGATGATCCGTTGATACGATGATCCGTTGATACGATGATCCGTTGATACCATTATACCATGATACGATTGTCCGTTGATCCAATTATTCTTTGATACGTGGCTTACTGGTCTAACTGCCGCAGGGATTAACGGCCAGAATAAAGTGAAGATAAGCTATTGATCCAAGGATATGATTTACTAGGATATTGGATATCAGGGGACGTGTTAAAGAAAGACTACGTTTTGAATCGACTAGTTGCGACCCTCTATCGGGGTCATTTTCAAGACTGTAATAAAGAAAAATGTACATAAACAAGCGAAAAAATACAAATCGAATGTAAAATATGTCACCTCTCAAAACAGATGTAAAATGTTTTCTTGTGTAACACATTGTAGTAAACATACAATGAATATGGTCAGAATAAAGTTATAAAGTAATAAACATGGCCAGAATAAAGTTTTACTGAGCCCGGAGTGTAACCAGGCATTCAGCATTAGCAGCAACGCACTTAACCGTTATAGCTGACGATCGATGTGAAAAATCTAAGCCCTCGTGAATAACTTGATCCAGTACGCCCCTGACTTATTGTATGACAGCTGTTTTCAGATAACAAAAATTAAACAAGGTGGAACTCGCTTTAGCGGCAGTTCTTAGGCTTCTATTCGCAATTTACATTAAGCAAACGCCACCATGCGGGAGAATTTTAGATTAGTAAGTGACGTATTAAATGAAAATAAAAATTCGTTCTTCAGGCTCAAGACATAACAAAATCAACTAATTAACAAAACATATATTATAATAAATTTAATACCATACTGAAATGTTGCAAATTTTCACTAGAATATGATTTTAAATTTCGAAATATACGTCTAAACACGGCCATATTGTTGTTGCTGGTGGCGCTACCAACGGTAATGTAAATTGCCGATACAGCTACCTTTCTGGTGTGGAAAGTTGTTATTATCTGGTTATTTTTGGTGGCCATATAATGTAAAATCACATAATCAGATAATCTGCACTAATTATTTATTATTTTATTTGAGGTCGATCCATCCTCTTCCTTCTCTTTTATTTACAACTTAACTTCACTATCCACATCAAGCCACTGCTGTGGTTTAAATAAAATAATAAATAATTAATGCAGATTATCTGATTATGTGATGTTACATTAGTATATGGCCACCTAAAATAATCAGATAATAACAACTTTTTTGAATTTGATATATTTTTTTGTCAGTCGCCAGTACTATCGAAATGCTGGCGAATGCTGTAAATTTTTTTGGAAATGCTGGGCCCGTTGAATTTTTATTGAGAAGTAAAGATTTCTGGTCAAGGAGAGGCCAACTTTTTGGCCCCTCAGTATTAAAATTATGGCGACCAAAAATAACAACTTTTCACACCAGAAAAGCAGTTGTATAGAAGCCTAAGAACCGCTGCTATTTACATTTACTTTACTTTAGGTCGCAGAACTCGCCGGAATTGTGCAAGAAGACTAAGAAATGTTACGTTGAATCATCGAACTGCTTTCCCGGAAAGTCCGATATTTGTTGACTTTACTTTTTCATATATTTTATGATTTTTATTGCTAAGTTGTGGTTTACTACGTGAACGCGAATTATTTAAAAGGAAAGCTCTCTCTTTATGATCAAATATTTTTATTGTTAAAAAAAAAATTCACAAACATTCTAACTCTGCACTACTGGTCAACGGTTATAAGGGCAGAAATTGAATATATAGCATTTAAATTTTCAATGTTAAAGGTGAACCCAGGACCGCAAGATATAATTTATAAAAAAATAAGTATGGATGTAACGTCACAAGGAAGCATGCCCCGCATGTCACACTTTGTCACGAGTGGATGACCCCCCCCCCCAAGTGTGACTTCATTTATGGACAGCCCCAAAGGATGTTTTTTTAAATTTGAAGACAATAATAGATTCACGTTTCCATTGGATTTTTTCACATTTTGAACTTTTACAAACTTCTTCGAACCTCCTTTCTATTAGGCTTTAAAGCTTCGAAAAAGATTCTCATCTTTTCGTCCAGGCTTTACGACGAATACGATAGCAAAATTACTGTGTGATTAGCTTTAACCCGGCATCGGCATAATATAAACACAACGTTTCAAAATGGCGGTTCGCCTATGTTTACTTTTGATTGAAAACTTTAAAATTGATCCTTTTGGCCGTTTTTTCCTTCATTTAAGGCGACAAATTTCCTTATGGATTCTTTGCCAAGCTTATAAAGGCACTTTGTGACAAACAACTTGGAAAGGAGTCTGTATTTAACTGAAAAAGGAAGTTAGTTTGTAAGATTATAATACTATGAATTTCATTTTGCATATTATGTAGCCCGATGGCAATTCTAGATACCACCGTACGAACCTTTTACCACATCGCTGTGCTAGTTCAATAGTAACACATCTCAAAATTTGATTTTTTTTTTAGATGTGTTAGTATTGAACTAGCACAGCGACATGTTGTTGTCTACTTCCAATGGATTAAGACAAAAAAATTTATGGTGCGAATGTATTTTGATACTTTGTTACATAATTTCACATCGGAGGAGAGAAAATATATCTTAAACTCGACCACGCAGAAAGTGTTTTGTGGCACATTTACTCGATCCATAAATTTTGCTAACTGCAATGTTGTCCAATCAGTGATTGAGCAGCAGCTGTAATTTTGGGATCTGAAAGTTTCGTAAAAAAACATGGTTTAGAAGCGAGAGCCGTCGAAATTGTAGGAATAGAAATGGTAACCGATTTACTTGCAACATTTGGTGAACGTAGCTGCATAAAAATAGTAAATTGCTTCTAAAAATGAAAATAAATAGTTTAGTAATTTATTTGTAGGTTGGATATGATATGACGAACACTGCTACTAATAATTTGTATTGCAAAACTTTTTTTTTTTTTTTTTTTTAGCTCAACGCAGGGAGGAGAAATCTCGTGCGAGACACCCACTTAATCGAAGTGGATAGTGTCAGACTTCACTGACTAAAACTCCCCCCTACCAAGCACCCGGGTTTCGCCGTCAGGCATTTCTTCCGGGATGCTCGGTCCGAGATGTCGGAATCTTCGACATCTCCCGCCCTGGATGTTCGGGCAGATGCGTTGGGTCTGCAGTATCGTGTGCAGACCCGCCTTTTTCGTTTGGGCCTCCAAGTTCCTCTCATGAATGGCTTCCTGGTTGCTCAGTCAGGTAGGGGGCATTGCGATGGAATTCGATGAAACGTGTGCTCTTTCGCAAGCCTCTCTTCTACCTGTCCGAGTTCTTTTTTCCTTTTTTCCTTCTCTTCCCTTTCCCTTCCTTTTCCTTTCCTTTCCTCCTCGTTGGTTGGCCTCCTGGTTTGACGGTCGGGTAGGGGGCATTGCGATGGAATTCGATGTTACGTGTGCTCTTTCGCATGCCACTCTTCCACCCGACCGCGATTGGCCTCGGGTCACTGATCTTCAGTGTCGGAATCCTCCCCCGCATGGGCAGCAGCAGCGGCGGCCCGTTGTTCGGCTCTTCCTGCTGCCTCCTTACACCTCAGGATGTTTGAGATGAGGGTGTTTATCCGCTGCCACTGGGCCTCGTCGACGAGTATTGCTTCGACCAGGTCTTCGGGAGTCATTGTGTACCCCAGTGTAAGCGAGACCATTGTTCGCTCGCGCTCCCATCTCCAGCACTGGAAGAGGGAGTGTTCCGCGGTATCGATTTCCTCGCAGAACCTGCACTTGGGGCTTCCCAATATGCCAAATCGGTGCAGGTAGTACGCAAAGCAGCCGTGCCCTGACAGCATTTGTGTGAGGTGGTAGCTCACCTGTCCATGCCGCCTCTCGACCCATCTCTTGATGTTGGGGATGAGTCTGCGGGTCCACAAGCCGCAAGTTGCCTCCTCCCACCTGGCCTGCCAACTTTCGGCCACCTCGCATCCGGCACCCCCCACTCCGTCGTAGATTCTGCTCCTTGCTAGTGCGAGGAGGTCGATGGGGGGCATCGACGCCAGAACGAGGGCCGCGTCGAGCGAGACCGTCCTGTAAGCGCAGGAAACGCGCAGCGCCATTCTGCGCTGGACGCTCAGCAGTCTCTGCGCGTTCCTTTTAACCCTCAGCGCCTCGTGCCATACAGGTGCCGCATACAGTATGATCGACTGCGTCACGAGGGCTAGGGTTCTTCTCTTTGCCTGCTTAGGGCCTCCCATGTTGGGCAAAAGGCGGGCAAGCGATGTCGTCACTGCTCCCGCCTTTGCGGACGCGTCCCTGATGTGCTCGGCGAAGTTCAGGTATTTGTCGATCTTGACGCCGAGAACGGTTACGGAGTCCTTAGATGGAATTGGAACTCCGTTCAGTCGGAGGGAAACCTTGGAGACGTTCCTTCTTCCGCTGAGAAGTACTCCCTCCGACTTTTCAGGGACTAGGGTGAGTCCTCTTTCGCTCACCCAGGCGGAGATGGTGTCAAGCGCCTCTGTCGCCGATGTCTCGATCTCCGCCACGTCCTTGCCCACGACCACTACGTTGAGGTCGTCCGCGAAGCCCACGGTGGTGCATCCGTCTGGGAGCTTCAGACGCAGCACTCCGTCGTACATGAGGTTCCAGAGCGTCGGTCCAAGAACCGAGCCCTGGAGGACTCCGCTTGTGACCTCCATTTCTTCCTGCTCCCCATCGCCTATTAATAGGCGTCTGTCCTCGAGGTAACTGGCGACGAGATTAAAGGTATCGTTTTCGATCGTCGCCAGGCTGTTTAGTGCCCCCAGGATGTGCCTCCACCCCGCATTATTGAATGCATTCCTGACGTCCAAGGTGACGAGTAGGCAAAGCCTTCTGGTACGCCGGTGTATTGCAAAACTAACATTAGTCCAAAGAACGTACAGGTAGTAGAATTACATGATCGTTTTTCTACTAACGAATTAATAATATATGAAGCTTTGGGATTGTGTCTCATTGGTAAAGCTGGTCGATCAGGGTGACAATACATATGGTGGAAAATACGTTGTTGCAAGTACGAATTGCAACATAACATTGCACTAGGAGGTGCCGTTGTTGTTGCTTTGTACACTTTGGCTTTTCCTTCTCACAATAACCGTACAATTGGAACTAAAAGAGTGTCTGCTCTATCCATTAGTGAAGATGGTTTCAAAGTTTCTCCGTATTTGAAAATTTTACAACAACTTATGATATTAGACGAAGATAATTTAGTCGAGAAATTCCGTGGGATTTATGGTTTTAAAGTTAAGAAAGCTAATGGTGAAGAAGGATTTTGGCTTATTAATACCAAAGTTGGAAAGGTAACTGTTGAATTCAACAATACATCGGGTAAGTTTTTTAAGTTTCTAATTTTTTAAATTTTGTATTAATTTTTTTTGTAGTTAAACCTGATGTAACTCTTATTATTAATGATGAGAGTGTTGTGGAATTATTATCTGGGAAATTGAACCCACAAAAGGCCTTCTTCCAAGGCAAAGTTAAAATTCAAGGCAATATGGGATTAGCATTAAAGCTCACCGAACTTCAAAGAGTTGCTTTAAAGAAGGTCGATGTACTACAAATTTTATGGTGGGTTTGCGTTATATATTTTCTTATATTTTTATATGTGTATTTTGGATATTTCAAAGGAGTAGATAATTAACTTTTACATCAATAAAAACTTATACATTTGTTAATTACACTTTTATTATCGTTCCTTGTTATATAAAAATAGGGTACAAATCAAATTTGGGACTTACCTTTTTCATCTCAAAAGGAGATTTTCATCACAAAAACTTGTTACTGTAAAAAATATTTTTGTAGGGTGCTAATCTTTTTAATTGTACAATTTGCTTCTGAAAATGAATAGAACATTTAGAACAACGAATGGTACTTTTATTAAAATACAAAAATTACATTGAAAATAGATTATACATTAAACTGACAATAGATTATACATTAAACTGAAATAAAAACTGAATATTGATTAGGGTCTTCGAAAACAAATTTGATAAATATTCCATTTCACAGAAGTATTGAAATCTGGAACAATGTACACTTGCCACGTTAAATTCCAAGTTAGGCCAGGTTGAGCAGTGTACACCCCACGAGCGACAATTGGTACTGCGTAAATATGACCAAACAGCGAAGGCGATGAGAATTTGTTTGCTAGACTAATCTTTGTGGTATTATTAACTGCCTCATATGCGGCGATCTGAAGTACCGCCTTTTCTACATGGCTTGGGTTGTCGTAAAATATGTAAGCATACTTCTTATCTCCTTCCGAAACAATTTGTACGTGTTTCATATTCTCAAATATTTTCAACTCTTCACGTATTATAATATCGCTTACGTTAATATCTATATTACTTATAAATAAGTAGCTGCACAGTTTTAGTTTGTCGAATGATTAAGGTTGTATGATAACTTTGTCGAACGATTCAGGTTGTACTTTCTGTACGTTCTTTCGTACTTTCTTTCTGTACGTTCTTTCTGTACTTTCGTACTTTCTGTACGTTGTACTTTCTTTCTATCGTACAACCTGATAGTAGGTTGTTCGATAGTAGGTTGTTAATCGTTCGACAAAGTTCGATAGCTTCGTCGAACGATTCAGGTTGTACGATATCTTTGTCGAACGATTCAGGTTGTACGATAACTTTGTCGAACGATTCAGGTTGTACTATCGTACAACCTGATAGTAGGTTGTTCGATAGTAGGTTGTTAATCGTTCGACAAAGTTCGATAGCTTCGTCGAACGATTCAGGTTGTACGATATCTTTGTCGAACGATTCAGGTTGTACGATAACTTTGTCGAACGATTCAGGTTGTATGATATCTTTGTCGAAAGATTCAGGTTGTACGATATCTTTGTCGGGAGCTTCGAGTCGCGATACACTTAAATAATGACCATTCACTTCAAGGTTGTTTAACGAATCCAAAAGGCCCTCAATGTCGCAGTTTCTGAAGTGCACTTGAGCGGATGCTAACGCGGTATCTTTTTCGTCCATGTCCAAAAAGCAACACAATATAACACCAAAAGACGCGCACAGCGCTTGTAATCCTTCATTATCAATATCTTGAGTTAAATTCTTAATTAAAATTGTTTGAATAGGATATTTATTGAAATCCGATATCCATGTTAATGTGACTGGTTTTCTAAATATAAGCTTATCACTTAATATTTTAAATGCATTTTGGGCATCGATCACATTAAAATATTGAATAAAACCAACTCCATTTTGTGATAGTACTTGGAAGTGGGAAATGGTTCCAAGTTTAACGAAAACTTGAAGTAATTCGTTTTCCTTTACACCCGGATCTAATCCGCAAACTTTAAAAGCTCGTGAAGCCATTTCTTAAATATATCACGATACACTATATTCACGATTCACGATGGAATATATTATAAAGTTTAGTTAAACAAATGATTCACTTGATAGCAAACTTGATCGACCAACGTCTACAGAACGCGCCAATAAAGTGAACGTTAATCAACGGTATTGTTTTAGAACGCGCGCATGACGAACTAAGCTTGACTAAACTAACCCATTAATGGTTTCCAGAAATATTTATTTTAAACTTCAATTTACATTGCAATTTTTTTTTAATTTACGTATTAACTACGTTACCCTCCATTCCTTTTATTTTTGCACTACGCGTGTGCAATTCGCAAATTCAGCGCTTTCGGTTGGCTGATACGTGGTTCTTTGCTTGCAATTTAGGAAATGTGTCCCAAACTGGACGTTCTCGAAAAGTTTCTAAAATCTTCTGAGTGTAAGTTGCGCGCACTTGTTTTTATAAAACAACTCACGTATGAATTTAGTATCACATTTTTAAATTTAAATTTTTAGATACAATTGATATTTCCGACTTGTTTTAACAAAAACAAATCTCGTCTATTCGGAACATACTCCAGACTTGTTAAAATTGAATAATATTGAAGAATTTATTTGTTATTTATTTGAACTATGAATTTATTGACCATTAAAATTTTTTTTAATTGAAGATATATGTAGAGTAGATATACAATGAAAGAAAACCAAAAATTATTGAACGCAGTGTTTTTTTTGAGGTGCTATGAAAATTGGTTTTTGAGAAATTTGGACTTTAAAGTTTATACACTATTGATGAGTTCAGAAAACAAATTCAAAACTAAATAAGAGTATAGGTCAGTGGTAAAGCTAAAGGCACATAAATTTTTTTTAACAATACTTTTTTAAGTATTGTCAAAAAAATGTTTATTAGTAACGAAATTGCTATTAAATTTGTATTAAGAAATTACAAAATATTTAAATTAACAATAAGTAAAAGAACCACTTCTTTAAATTAAGATAAAATAAAAAAAAATTTTTACAATGGGATTCGAACTCCTGATATACGTGCAACATAGATTTACCATTGACCTATACTCTTATTTAGTTTTTAGTTTGTTTTCTGAACTCATCAATAGTGTATAAACTTTAAAGTCCAAATTTCTCAAAAGCCAATTTTCATAGCACCTCAAAAAAAAACACCGCGTTCAATAATTTTTGGTTTTCTTTCATTGTATATCAACTATATATTAAAACTAGCGTCACAGTTCAAAGGTTCCCCTCGTAAGTTGATCTCACTCATTACTTTTTTTTTGTTTTGGGAAGGAGATGCGGGGGAAAAAAATCTTACATAAGACACCCAAGATGTTATGGGTAGTGTCGGATTCTTACCGACTAAAAAAACCTACATCTCCTAGAGCGTCACGCTTCACACCGGAAACCGCGTTAGCATTACTTCAGTGTGGGCGCATTGTCTGGTGATCGAGATCAGACGGTCTCTCTCGCTTCGCTTTCCTTTACATCTATAATGTGGCGGACAACTTTATAGGACTGTTCCTACTCTTCCTCGGACGCGATCAGGCTTAGCATCATGTTTTCGGCGTCGAATTGTCTGCCAGTGTTTTGTTTATAAACACATCTAGGTTCATCCCAGTTTTTGCATTGAAAAAGAGTGTGCTCAACATCATCTACCTCGTTGCAGTACGGACATCGGTCACTAGCAGCTCTCTTTCTGTCGAAAAGATATTTTCGGAAGCAGCCATGCCCCGAAAGGGCCTGGGTGAGATAGTAATCGACCTCCCCGTGTTCACGCCCTGTCCATTTTTCCAAGCTTGGTATAAGCAGATAAGTCCACCTTCCGTACGTGCCCGCTTCCCACTCCTCTTGCCATTTTGCCATTAGGTTTTTCTGACCTCCTGTTTTTTCATCCCTCCGTAGGTCTTGAGCCTTTCTTCCGCCAGCAGATATATGGGTGATATTCCAGCTATCACCCTTGCTCCTTCAACCGAGATAGTGCGATACGCGCTGCAGACTCTAATCGCCACAAGCCTTTGGACTTTCACAAGTTTTTGCCGTAGCTTTTTTACCCGCATTGCGGGATACCAAACAGGAGCAGCATAAAGCAGCTGAGAGTGCACCACGCTTACCAGAATTTTTCTTTTGGAAGATCTAGGTCCACCTATGTTTGGCATAAGGCTTTCCAAGGCCGTCATTGTTTTTTCTGCTCTCTGAACGGTCCTGTTAAGGTGTTCCGAAAATGTGCATTTTGTATCTAGCCATACTCCCAGCTGCTTCAATGCTATGGAAGGACTAATTGTAGTCCCCAGTATGTCGAAGTTAATTTCTTTAATTTTCCGCTTCGTGGTTAGGAGAGCCGCTTCTGTCTTCTGAGGCGCCAGTTCTAGACCCCTCTCTCTGATCCAATTTGCAACTTTTAGGATGGTAGCGTTTGCAGTATTCATCAGTATTTCTTCTGTCTGTGCTACTACTACAGCAGCGACGTCATCAGCAAAGCCAACTAGCTCCACTCCCATCGGCATTTCTAGCTCCAGTAAGTCGTTGTATTGGATATTCCATAGTGTAGATCCTAGCACGGATCCTTGTGGGACTCCGCTGGTCACTTTTATGGCTTTAGAGATAACTTCCGCTTGTATTATTACTTCTCTTTCGGAGAGATAAGATGCGATTATGCTAATAAGGCTCTCGTCTATGCCACGACGCCTCAAGGCCTCTAAGATAACTTGCCATGACGTACTGTTAAAGGCGTTCTTTACGTCAATTGTTATAACGACGCACAGTCGTCGGCACTGCTTCGAATAAGCGGCTGCTTTTTCTGCAATTTTCAACACGTGCTTGATGGCATCCACTGTTTGTCTGCCCTCTCTGAAGCCATACTGGTTATCTGCAAGACCACCAGTGTGCTCTATTTCTTGTTTGAGCCTTATCAGAATTAGCTGTTCAAACAGCTTTCCTTCAACGTCTTGCAGGCATATAGGTCTGTATGAACTGGGGCAACCCACCGGCTTATCCCCCTTCTTTAACAGAACAAGCTTTGCCCTCTTCCAGAATCTTGGAAAGTCGCCGCTGGTCGCCAAGTCGTTAAACATTTCCAACACAAGATCTGGCTTTTTCGAAACTACGTATTTAATTACCTCCGTAGGTATATTTCCTGGACCCGGAGCTTTATTGTTCTTTAACTTCGCACATGCCATTTTTAGCTCTTCTTCGCAAAAGTTGACGAAAGGGACTTCTCCTAAGCGAACAAATGACACCTCTCTGTGTGTAGGGAAAAGACATTCCGTTATGCCCTCTATAGCCCTCAGCGACAGCTGAGGTCTAGGTGGATATCCGATTAGTCGTTTTTGTACTATACCGTATCCCCTACTCCAAACATCTGTATCAATCTCTTCACAAACTTCTTTCCAGCCTTTCTTTTTTGAATCCTTGATACATTTTTTGAGCTTATTCTTTGCAAGTTTAAGTTCTATCCAAAGAGCTTGTTTTAGTGACGGCAAATTCTTTTTTGAAATTCGTACAAGGTTTCTTCTTATTTTAAGGCACGTCTTCCTAATTTCAGCGATCTCCTCAGTCCACCAATATTTGGGCGGGCCCCTTCTGTTGGTTGTGACTTTGGGCATGCATTTGTTGCATATCTTCGTTAGTGCATCCGAGAAGTCCCTTGCAGACAGTATGGCTTGTTCTACTGCCAGTTCCTCCACAGCTTGTTGCATTTTTTGTTTGTCCAGCCTCTTGGTGTTCCATCCTTTATGAGTATTTTGTTTTCCGGCAGATCTCACCACATCCTCATCTACGTCGAAAACTATATAATTGTGGTCACTCCGGATTTCCTTATCACTGACTTCCCAGTTGACAATTTTTCTTCCGACATTTTCTGTCGCGAGAGTCAAGTCTAATATGGACCCGTAACCAACACGTTCAAATGTCGGTTTATCACCCACGTTTTTAACCCCCAATAAACATTTTAGCCTGCGAATAGCCTGACAATAGCCTGACAGTGACAACTCGGGCAGGTACCTATCCCTGCGGCAGGCTCATATCGACCCTGACACCGGTACGAAATAGCTAAAGTGGCGCAAAAATTAGCCTGCGTCATACTTGATCGCCGGCAAAAAATAGCCTGCATTAGCTAACCGCAGGCTGAGAATTGTGACTAACCGCAGGCTTGCGGTTAGCTAACCGCAAGCTATTTTTTTGCCGGCGATCAAGTATGATACAGGCTATTTCTTGCGCCACTTATAGCTATTTCGTACCTGTGTCCGGGTGGATATGAGTCTGCCGCAGGCTGAGAATTGTGACTAACCGCAGGCTTACGGTTAGCTAACCGCAAGCTATTTTTTTGTTCATTCATTTGAACAAAATTCAATTGAATTTCGTTTAATGAATTTTTAAATTTATTAATCAATTTTGAAAATCAAAATAAAAAAATTAATTTTTTTGAATTATCCATTTATTTTTTATTTCTTTCAGGTGTTTTCTTTTCTAATTATTTACAACTTTTCTAATTGTTTTATTGACTTCCATACACATAATTTTTTATTTTACCCATTTCTCATATTTGTAGAACTTGTTGGTGGTGATTACTCTTCATGATTCGTCTTTACTTTGTTTCTTGGAGTCTGCAATTAAATTTTGAAAATTTGAAATAAAATCTTACCTTGTGCCAGGATCGAACCAGTGACCTTTCCCTTCATTGTCCGTAAGCGTTAACCTCTCTGCCACAGAGGTTGTTATTTTAGTTGTGAAATTGCTTTATGACTACAAAAATTTAATTTATAAGAAAAAAGAGGACTAAACGGATTTAATTTCCTAATTACATTTGCGGCGGATTATCAGATAATTGTAATACCAAACAAAAATGAAATTTATATATAAAAGATTTCGACAGTTAGTCAACTTGAATAAATATATATACTGGTATTAAAAAATTCAAATGGTTGTTCATAAAAAATTTGTAGTTTTATATATTTTTTCACTATTACACCTACTTATTATTTGTCACAATTATTAATTAATTTGAATAATAATTAATTTATTTAAATACTTTTAAACACAAATAAGCATATAATTATTAGTTTTCTTTTCTACAGTATTTTTGTTTTCGACATACCACGTGGTTGTTCATAAAAATTTGTATTTTTATATCTTATTTCACTATTACACCTTCTTATTATTTTTCATAATTAATTAATTTTAATTTTAACAATAATTAATTTAATTTAAATACTTTTAATCACAAATAAGCGTAATATATATTTATAATAACATGTAACCAATGAGTAACAAGCGTTATGTTAACGGTGAAATTTTTCTTAATTCTGATTGGTTAAAACTGTTAAAAATCGGAATTAAAATTCATTGCTATTTAATTATTTATTTTTGTAATATATACTTTAATGTTAAATATTTTTCACATTTCAATATTAATGAAACATCACATTATATATTTTATTATGTACTTATTAAACCTGTCTTAGTATTAACTTAAGTATATACCTATAGAGGCCTCTGTTAATTAGCTAAAAGAAAACATAAAATATTTAAAATACACGTTTCCATTCGCTAGTTAACTCAAGGGCTCTTTAAATACGTTGATAATATCGGGCGTAAGAGATTAAAAACTACCCCCCCCCCCAAATTATAAATATGACCGCTCCTTCTGACTCCAATAATATCTCATATAATAATTATTGTAATATAAAATGCGTATAATAATTCGTATAATCAATGAGAAACAAGAGTTTATTTGCTAGCGGTGAAATTTTTCTTCGTTCTGATTGGTTAAAACTATTTACCACGTGGTTGTTCATAAAAATTTGTATTTTTATATCTTATTTCACTATTACACCTTCTTATTATTTTTCATAATTAATTAATTTTAATTTTAACAATAATTAATTTAATTTAAATACTTTTAATCACAAATAAGCGTAATATATATTTATAATAACATGTAACCAATGAGTAACAAGCGTTATGTTAACGGTGAAATTTTTCTTAATTCTGATTGGTTAAAACTGTTAAAAATCGGAATTAAAATTCATTGCTATTTAATTATTTATTTTTGTAATATATACTTTAATGTTAAATATTTTTCACATTTCAATATTAATGAAACATCACATTATATATTTTATTATGTACTTATTAAACCTGTCTTAGTATTAACTTAAGTATATACCTATAGAGGCCTCTGTTAATTAGCTAAAAGAAAACATAAAATATTTAAAATACACGTTTCCATTCGCTAGTTAACTCAAGGGCTCTTTAAATACGTTGATAATATCGGGCGTAAGAGATTAAAAACTACCCCCCCCCCAAATTATAAATATGACCGCTCCTTCTGACTCCAATAATATCTCATATAATAATTATTGTAATATAAAATGCGTATAATAATTCGTATAATCAATGAGAAACAAGAGTTTATTTGCTAGCGGTGAAATTTTTCTTCGTTCTGATTGGTTAAAACTATTTACCACGTGGGTGTCTATAAAAAATTTGTATTTTTATATCTTATTTCACTATTACACCTTCTTATTATTTTTCATAATTAATTAATTTTAATTTTAACAATAATTAATTTAATTTAAATACTTTTAATCACAAATAAGCGTAATATATATTTATAATAACATGTAACCAATGAGTAACAAGCGTTATGTTAACGGTGAAATTTTTCTTAATTCTGATTGGTTAAAACTGTTAAAAATCGGAATTAAAATTCATTGCTATTTAATTATTTATTTTTGTAATATATACTTTAATGTTAAATATTTTTCACATTTCAATATTAATGAAACATCACATTATATATTTTATTATGTACTTATTAAACCTGTCATAGTATTACCTTAAGTATATATAGAGGCCTCTGTTAATTAGCTAAAAGAAAACATAAAATATTTAAAATACACGTTTCCATTCGCTAGTTAACTCATTTAATTGTTATGTTATTGTTTATTATATTATTATGTATCCCATTGCATAAATATACTCTCTCTCTAGGTGGTTAACCTAGGGAGGAAACAGGAAAAAAAAAACTCAAGGGCTCTTTAAATACGTTGATAATATCGGGCGTAAGAGATTAAAAACTACCCCCCCCCCAAATTATAAATATGGCCGCTCCTTCTGACTCCAATAATATCTCATATAATAATTATTGTCATATAAAATGCGTATAATAATTCGTATAATCAATGAGAAACAAGAGTTTATTTGCTAGCGGTGAAATTTTTCTTCGTTCTGATTGGTTAAAACTATTTACCACGTGGGTGTCTATAAAAAATTTGTATTTTTATATCTTATTTCACTATTACACCTTCTTATTATTTTTCATAATTAATTAATTTTAATTTTAACAATAATTAATTTAATTTAAATACTTTTAATCACAAATAAGCGTAATATATATTTATAATAACATGTAACCAATGAGTAACAAGCGTTATGTTAATATAAATAAGCTAACGGCAGAGGCCGACGCAGGTTAAATTATTAGCTAATAGCAGGCACAAATAAATAACCTAACGGCAGAGCTGACGCAGGCTTCATTATTAGCCAATAGCAGGCACAGATAAATAAGCTAACGGCAGGGCCTGACGCAGGCTAAATTATTAGCTAATCGCAGGCACAGATAAATAACCTAACCGCAGGGCCTGACGCAGGCTAAATTATTAGCTAATCGCAGGCACAGATAAATAACCAAACCGCAGGGCCTGACGCAGGCTAAATTATTAGCTAATCGCAGGCACAGATAAATAAGCAAACCGCAGGGCCTGACGCAGGCTAAATTATTAGCTAATCGCAGGCACAGATAAATAACCAAACCGCAGGGCCTGACGCAGGCTAAATTATTAGCTAATCGCAGGCACAGATAAATAACCTAACCGCAGGGCCTGACGCAGGCTAAATTATTAGCTAATCGCAGGCACAGAAAAATAACCTAACCGCAGGCCTGACGCAGGCTAAATTATCAACGAATTGCAGGAACAGATAAATTTATCTAAACGGCAGGCCTGACGCAGGCCTGCGTCAGGTACAGGCTATTTACAGGCTATTTGCAGACTAAAAATGTTTATTGGGCCAGTAGGTCATGTTCAGCCAACCATTCAGTGACAGTTTCACCCCTGCGGTCAGTTCTTTGCATTCCCCATTGATGAGATTTAGCGTTGAAGTCTCCTACAACAATTGCTTCTTCTCTTCTGGTTCTGATTTTGTCGCCAATCTCTTGAAGATATTCTTCGAGTTCTTCGATGTCTTTGTTTGGTGATGCGTAACATCCATAAATTGTGAAGGACGGCGTCGCTATGTAACAAAACCCATTTCCAATGCCCTGATCCTCAACGACGATATTTCTATCCAATATTTTGATGGCTGTATCCATACCATTGTCAAACACCCAGTCTTTTCTACCTATTATAGCTCTTTTGTTTGGTTCGCTAAGAACCAGTATCCCTGCTTTCATTTCTGTGGCAACCGCCAAAGACATGTCAAAAGCAGGGTAACTCCTGTTGCAGTTGATTTGAAGAATCCTAATTCTCATCAGCGTTCATTTTTCGTTCCTCCGAAACGCTACTGCTAGTCTTATTATGCCTTCCTTTGTCGCTAGACTGGTGCCCTGTTACTCCACAATGTAGGCAGAAGGGCTTGTTTTTACACTCTGTTGCCTTGTGTCCGCTCTCCGTACATTTCAGGCAGAGTTTCTCTCTGTCGGGACCTGTGCACTGTGATTTGACATGTCCAGGTTCCCAACATCTAAAACAGCTGGTCTCTTGCAGCCTCTCCATGAGTCTACAACTTGTCCATCCGATCTTGATCCTTTCGATATGGCTCATCAGATCGGCGCTAGGTCCTCGCACTATCACCGTCGCGTTTTGTATATTTCCATAGGCCGGCCGAAGTGCTCTCACTTCAAAATCTTCCGGTTTTATTCCAAAGGATTCGGTAACTGCTTCTTGTATTTCTTCTGCCGTTGTTATTTCGTCCATGTCTTTGATATGGAAGATTTTCTTTACGGCGCGAAGAGAAGTTACTGCCTCAGGGACTTTTTCCTTTAGTTTTGTTTTAAGCAACTCTGCTTTTGTCGTTCCATTGCGAACAGATAGTAGAAGTTCCCCTTTTTGAGATTTTCTGATATTTCCAACGTCAACCCCTAACTCTGCAGGGTTGATGACCTGTTTCACCATTTTCAGGATCTCGGTATATGTTTTGCCTTGCATTTTTACAATGAGAGCATCTTGTTTAAGTTTACTTTTTGCTTTTCCTTCGGTTGTGTTTATTTCTTGTTTTTTCCTTTTTTCTGTGGGTTTCAATTCAGGTTTTCCCTTAATGGGTTTATATGTCAGTAATTGCACTGGTGTATCAGCAAGCAGATATCTGAAAATTCGCATAGTCGCTACCCCCTCAACGTTATCCGTGTCAAGAACAGCAACCTTTGTTTTCCCACTTACAATAATGCGGTTCTTTGTTTCAACTAGCGATTGAAACAGAGTTTTATCTCCGCTTCCGTTTCCTGTTTTATATTCTTCGGTAATTGGATAATAGATCCATCTTGTTTTTTGAGTGATTTTTCCATCTTTATCGGGGAATCCAAGCGAGTACGACATGACCTTTTTCCTTTTTTGTTCTTTCAGCTCTTTTCTGCCTCCAAATTTGTCAATAGTTTTGGCTATTTCTTTGTCGACTGACTTGATGTTTTCATTGCAGGGGAGAACGAGGCCGCAGTCCGCTGATTCCCACAGATTCCCATCGTTGCTGATGGGATTTGGGAACACCTCAGTCGCCCAATCTTCTTCTGTCACCGCTTGGAAGTTTTCAAAGTCTTCCACTCTCTTCAATTCCATCCTACGTAACCGTAGCCGCTGTTCTTTCAGACATTTGTCGCATTTTGCGCTGTCGAGTGACTGTTCTACTTCTTGTCTTGTTTCTCGTTCAGCTTCTAATTTCCAAACTTGCCTAGCAAGTTTCTCGTTTTCCATTAGTAAGTTTTCCAATGATTCTAGATTTTCCTCACTATTTATCAGGTTTTTCAGCCAGCGTGTCATATCTGGGGAGCGTAGTCTTTCCGTTTGGAAGGAAAGACCACTGCTAATCTCGCAGAACTCCTTCTTGGTCTTGTACGCTGTCGAGACGACTTTTTGAAACGATCCGACCTGAGCAGTTATTTTTTCAATTACATCAAGTAGGACTGTAGCTTGGCTTATGTCTTCTCTTTGCAGCTTTTCGGGGTCGCTGTTACTTCTCTTTCTCTTACTTTTTCGCTTACTACTCGGTCGGTTATCAACTATACTTTGTTGTGCCAGCTTTTCTTCGGGAAATGAGTAAGTTCTGGTTCTTGGTGGAGACCTTAGAGTAGACGAGCTCCTAGCAAACGGATTTTCATCCTCTATTCCAGTAGTATTTATACTACCTCTAGCCTGAGATGCCACTAAAGGGGTACAGCAGTCGCTGGTTGACGGTCCAATGAGGCCTGCTTCAACACCTCTAACCTGGACCGGCACAGGGGATCCGACCCCCTGCACCGTAACTTCTTCTGCTTTCGTACTTATTGCATAATATTAATTCCTAAATTAAATCAAAGTTAATATTTCAAATAATATAGCAGTTCTTCACGTTTATTAATCGATATCGCGTTTGAACGATTACTGCTATCGTAGATATTGCTGTGAAGTTCCCTTCATAAACTGCACCACCCTGGTTTGTGTTGAGCGCCAGCTTTTTGAATAAAAGCAAATTTATAAAAATTGAAAAATGAAATTTCCAAGGGTGCAATTTCTCAAGAAATTCACGATCCTTGTCCCTCTTATATAGCTCAGTCGTGGAGATTCAACTCAAGGTGTGGTGGATTCATGTTAAACTCAATTAAGGGATGCTGATTTGAATTTGAATAAATTTTTGTAGATTAAAATTGTTGATGTTTTGATATTGGAGATAAACTAATTCGCTTTCGTTGTGATAATCTTTAAACCTTGAAATGCTTACTGTTACTAAATAGAATCGATGAATAAAAGATTGTTTTGAATCGAAAAATGGTTTTATATTTATCAAAATAATTAAATCGCATGCGAACACACTTCAGATAAATCTTTATCTGAGAGAAATGACAATATTTAATACCAAATAAATCAAAATGAGTACATCAAAAAAATATCTTCTTAAGGCGTCGAAATGTTACAATAACAAAATATAAAATTTAATAAAATGTTTAAAATACCTTTTTAAATTTGAATAATAATATCTGGTCAAAAGACATGCGCACTAAACATTTCACTAATGCACATTCGAAGAACTACACAGATCAGCTGTTAATTGTCGTTGTGAAGGTTGCTTCTGTTTCGTGAATACACGGCGTTGATACATCAAATCAAATTGTTGATCATATTGGGTTGATCAATTGGAATGCTGGTAAGTTGCTTCATGATTATTTGCATCCATGATTTTTATTGTGACTCGAATTTAAATTACATTTTGTTTGTAGGCGTCTTCATTGACTCGGTAGCCATTTTTATTATTTAACATCAAACTTCACAACAAATATTCGGAGTCTTGGATATTTGGATGTTTTTGAATTAAACTGTTCATTCTGGAAGTACACGTCTTGTAGTTTCAAGAGCTCAAATAAGACTGTTCGATTTTTCTGCGCCGAGTTCCAAAATCGTCCAAATTTGCTTATCAGTAAGTCGAGTTCGTTACCTTTTTAAATTTTATGATCACCAATTGTTTTTATATTTACAGGAGCGCTTCCATATTTGATGACTCAATCAATTGTGTGGTTCCCAGACGTCTCGTGAATACAGAAGCAGATTGTAGGCAAGATTTAGTCGAGTTCTTCACCTTTTTCTTATCATGAAGCTCTTTATCAATTTTGAAGCGAAAATGACCTTTATTTACACTTTTGGAGATTTACAGTAGCAAATTACGACCATTAGAAAGAGTAGATTATTTAACAAATTTTTATATAATCGGTTTCACACAATATTTGTTATTCATGGAATAAATTCCATTTTTGTAACTCACAGAGTTAGGTTATGTAGTTTGTGATAACAATTCACAGTAAATTTACCATTTTTGACCTAAACAATCTTTTTTATCAAATTTTGAGGTGGCAAAAACCTTTATGAATTTATTTTACAGCTATATGTATCATTTACCAATGCTTAAAGATCTTTGTCTGTTCATAATATTCAGAAATTGCGAAATTTGTTTATCTTTCTTATCAGTAATGTTTTAATGAGGTCAAATTTTATGTGAAATTTAAATATGAGTAAGAAATTCAGTAATTTGCATTGACCTGGTAGCTTGAGACACAGCAATATGTATACAATAATTTATGCTCGCACTAGATTATCATTCTTTAACTTCACCTAGCAAACCCGTTATTATAAAAACTAATTGTTTTTTCACTAGATCACTACAACGCTTTCACAAACTGGTCAATTCAACCTCGCACTCTACCTATCATCCCGTCTTCGCACATGTGTTCTCACTCATTACTGAAGCTACTGATAAGCACATGCATCTACTTCAAACTGTAACGAGATAATATTGTATATTCGGTTATGAACGTCTTGCGACATTTTCCCGATACCTCCCTGTCTCTGCTCGTTGCGTGTTGAAAATGTGTGACGAGCACAGAGGACCTACAGCTTAACGTGGATTCCGAACCACGGGAATAGACGATTTTTACACCGCCTACTCCGTTCAGGGAAGTTTTTTAGCCATAAATAATGTTATCTGGGGCCAGCAGATAGACATTTGGTGAGCGAAAATTTCTTCTATAGATAGCACCTCACAGGATTTGAACCCGTGAATCTTGGCTTGAAAGCGAACACGCTAGCATTTCAGCCATTCGCTCACTGTAACGAGATAATACGCGATTTAAAACAATTGGGGTCTTCGGTGACCCCACTGTACCAGTTAAGGGTTAAATAATATTAAAAGTTAAATTTTTTAATTTGAATTTTTTTTGCGTGTCGTATACAGTATACTATCTTTTTATGTCGGGAATTCAATTTCTGGTTCTATTTTCTCGATAAAAGAAAACCAAATTTGTTGCTTTTCACCCAGAGTCACTCAAACTTTCAGGATGCAACGTTTCACAGGTATCCAACGCTTCTTTAGAACTGCATCGATTGGACATTAAGATTTATATAAAATACTAGCTGACCCGGCAAACGTTGTTTTGCCCGAAATTAATTTTTATGCCACTCAAAGAATTGTCCCGTGAACCCGTGAAACCCGCATGGGCGTGTTCTCTATGGAAGCTGTGCTTCTCTTATTTGCCTTGCCAAATTAAAAACAAAAATTACTTATTTACATAATTTAAAATTTATGATTTTTAAATTTTTTATCAATTTAAATTCCTTTCTTTATTTGAATAAAAATTTGAAATTTACTGAATATGTAGATATTTAAAAAAAATAGTTACTAGTCACGACACGCCACTACGTGAAAGGTTGAAATATTTCCCATCTTTCCACTATGTGATTATTGAATAACATCTTCGCATTCACAATAATGAATTTTCGGCCGCCCTTAGCCATCTAGATCTAGACCCATAATAGATCCGTGAAGGCCATAGTTGTTCGGCCTTCGGCCTCACAGAGGGAGAACCAAAATAGATCCGTGAAGGCCATAGTTGTTCGGCCTTCGGCCTCACAGGGAGGCCGAGATTCAGTTCATATAGGGTTTTACCAAATAAATCACCAACCAAAAATGAACTCTTACAAAAAAAACCAAAAGGGAGGAGGAAATCTTCAAAAGACACCACCTCAGAATGAGGTGGTACTGTGAGATTTGTACTTACTAAAACCTCCCCCGGATAACATAAATCGATCCATCAACATTCACTACAAAACTTCAGAATAAACCACATTTCTTGTTTTCCAGAAGGAGCGTATACAAATAGTTTGTTGGGTGTCCCTACTGTGCAGCATCCCACATACAGTTGAACCCGTTTTGAAGTGATGGAATTACCAAAGAACAGCATTTCATTTTTATTTATATCGAAGATTGTTCGGTCTTCGGCATCACCCAGGGAAATCGTGTAGAAGATATGGTGGTTGTTCGGACTCACTCAGTATGGTTGCGATTGCCCTGAGTGACGCCGAAGACCGAACAACCATATCTAAATAATTTTTATTACTACCTACTATGTATTTAATGGCAAATGTCATTAGCGGTACTCGACGCGCGTTATTACGCGCAAGAAAAAAACGCATGTATTAAATTTAATTCTTTTATTTTATTGCAATGCTAAAATACACAATATTTTTGGTAGTTTCATTCGGTGAATAAATGTACAAATTTTTTGGTGTGCCAACTCGGGAGCAAGCAACATACAATTGGCCATGTGAAAAACACGAATTCTCCAAATTCAAGCCAGCAATAATTAATGATTGCCCTTGTGCTTTGTTGATTGTAATCACGGGTAAGATCTAGTTTAGGGGAAAAGCGTGCTAGCTGCTTCATATTTTGTGCCAAGATGTGTTATTGTATCATGATCATTAAATGCTTATAAAACTTTTGGGGCAAATGTATAATTTGCTTGTAATTAATTATTTAAGAGGGACGTGTTGCATCGACTATAGAGCCCACCCACCTCGCCATGAATCGAAACTTTACTTATATAATGAAAATTTATCCCACCACGGTTACAGTTTTTGACGCATGCGGATTTTTATAACCTCCCGCATTTATATACCGCAACTATACTTTTTAATGCTATATCGAGGGTCTCTCACATTCCGGTTGCATTTATCCCGGTTTTCTTGATCTGTCGCGCTTCAAGTATGTTTAGCCTAGTAACCAGAGTCAAATCCGCCCTGGAGGGGTGCAGAGCGGAGCGGAGCGCAGCGGCGCCCCGTAAGGGTAGGATTTGACGATGGATTACCCTCCTTTTCGAATGCACACCCCTAAAATTGGAAGGCAAAAAAAAATTAATTTTTTCACTTTTTTGGCAATACACGAGTTACTAATCACACCCCCATCTATCCGAATTTCAAAGAAAAATTCAAATCGGAGCGAAAAAATTTCACTCCATTTCAAGGGACCGTAACCCGATCTATGTGGCAGACCCCGAGGTCGACCGCATACATGAATTTACTTTTCCCTTCTTTTCAAATCGATTTTTCTCAAAATTTTGACTATACTTTCTCGGGCGAAATTTTTACAGGACACTCTAATAAGGTTCCTTTTGCTAAAAAAAACATTTTGGGAAAATTTGGGGTGATAGGTAATTATTCCCGAATTAATTTTTTTAAATAGCTGTAACTTCTAAACGGCGCGGCGCTAGATATCGAAAAACTGAGCAAAAAAAATCCCCCCCTTCACTCATTCTCCCCACTGGTGAATTGTCGGTAGGAAGGCGTGTGCAAAAATTCAGGTCGATCGCGCGCAAAAAAAAATTTTTTTAGGTTACTTTGTTGAAACTTTCGAAACGTTATATCTCCGTAAGTACGCGTTTGCCCCAAGAAATTTTTGCGTTTTACGGGTATATTATGACCCCCCTCACCCCTCCCCCCCCTTTTTTTGTTTTGAGGATTTTCCCCTAAACTAGAATCTTACCATCCGTGGAATCAGCACATCTTCTCCTTTGAATTTACCACTGATGATTGTTGCCTCGATCAAATTAGGTGTCAATTTTTTTATGGTCAGTCTGGTTCCGTTGCACAGTTTTGGCGCGTTCAAGTTTCGAATGAGTATTACCGGTGACCCTACTTTCAATGTCAATATGTGTGGTGGCATTCCAGGTGGCTCTAGTGAATTTAGAAATTCGGTTGGGTAATTGACTGCTTGTTCTTGCTCCATCACTGTGTCTATTGATTTGTATTTGATTGATTTTCCGGGCAATTTCAATTGAATTTGTTCATTTAACTTGTTGGCATCATCATTTTTGGGGGCTAAAATTGCACGTTCGCACAGCCAATCTGGATTTTTGTAGTTGCTGGTTAAATTTTGGAATACCTCGTTTACAACGGCTTGAATATTCGGCTGCATTTTACAAAAATTGGGCGGAAACGAAATCTCATTTGTTGTGCGATCAATTGGAATTTTGCCATTTCCGATGTCCAAAAGTAGCTTTGAAAATGTTTGGGCAGACGCATCTTGCACTAAATGCACACGCATGTTTGTTGAGAGGGTAATAACCAATAACCTTAAACTAAAAAGCTGTCAAACGCTTTAAAATTTTTTCAACTGCAACGTTGTCAAATACATCAGAAAATTGTTCGGCAAAACGCGTGTGACGTCAGAGGGGCCGTCGGCAAACCGAACGTATTTTGAATTTTAAATTCGATTTTCACGTTCAAAGACACTTTTTAAAAAATTTTTGTTTCTTGTTATAAGTTTATCTTTCTATGTTTTACAAGGAATAATAAGCGTCATCGCTAAATTCGATATCATGCAACAACCCTATTGCGCAACGCTGTTCAACTTCTCTTTCTTCATTTCCAGTGAAATATATTTGGAGAAACTTTGGATCTTGTTGTGGTACTGGAAGAAACGAACCGATTTGGTGATATATTTGGCCTTGCACTTTGAAGGTGGGCATGTAACCGGCGTTGTAGACAATATTTGTTGCTCCAAATGAAGTCATTTGAAAGCATGAGTTGTACTTGCGAATGTTTTGCAGGAAGTGTTTTGAAATTGGAGTGGTCCCAGTAAGGTAACTTAGAAGCGGCTCAGGTGGATCAATCAGCGGTGGCAAAACAACTTTTCCGTTCGAACAACACATTCCTGGTGATTCCTTAGCGAACTTCAAAACACAACAATGCAGGCAAACTTTGTTCATTGGTCCTATTACTACATCCTCGTGATTTCTGTAATCGTAGTCTTTGTCGTAATTAAATGCTTCCAAGGTTAAATCCAATCTTTGTCTTGATCGAACCAATCGTAAGCGATTGGCATCAAGTCGTCCGATACGTTGTTGGGGAATTTCAGCAGCTCTAGATGCTGAAGCTCTGTCGCGGTTTTGTTCAAGCCGATATTCACGTTCTTCCTCTGTTTCAGCAGCTCTAAAAGTTGAAACCCTGTTGCGGTTTTGTGAAAGCCGAGCTTCACGTTCTTCCTCCGTTTCAGCAGCTCTAAAAGTTGAAATCCTGTTGCGGTTTTGTGAAAGCCGAGCTTCACGTTCTTCCTCCGTTTCAGCACCTCTAGACGTTGAAGCTCTATCGCGGTTTTGTGCAAGCCGAGCTTTACCTTCTTCCTCCGTTTCAGCAGCTCTTTTTTCCCTAATTTTCTTAGCCTTTGATGTTTTATTTCCAATGGATGCTTTTTTAGGTGGCATTGTATGTATGTAAGAAGATCGAAAATAATCGCACTTTCGATGAAATATGATCGCAGGTTAATTCGGTAAATGTTACTAAAAGTAACGTAACGTCGTTTTAATTCTTTATGTCAGGTTTAATTCGAGTGGTCGTGGTGGTTTTGGTTTCTATCTTGGTTGTATTCCTGGTTCCATAACGTTGTTTTACTTATATAGTGGTTTTGGTTCTAGTTGGTACTCCTAAATCCAAATAATCTCTTTGTCAGGGCGGATTAGTGTCATTAATGGTTTTCTGCTTCTAACATGTATATTATGTACACGCATTCCTGAGCGTGACGGACAGATAAATTAAGGCTACTAAATACTGCTCAATTGTTTCGTTTGCTCGATTTAATGCCTGTCGAGCAGCGTTTCTCTGCGAAGCCGATTAAGCTTCTCCTGGCTTTGGCGTGCTCGCGATCTTTGTTGCCGTTCTCTGGCTAATCGACGTTTTTTTGCTGCCGGCTCTGTCGATTCATCCATATTGAGAGCTAAAGAATTAAAGTTTTAAGTTCTTATATCAAGTTACCCACTTTTTCTTAATAAGTTTCATCCTAGATCAACGGATACGTTGATCTTTTGATCCGTTGATCCAGATTAAAGATCGTTTTACACTGAGGAGCGTCACACACAGATCTGCGTAAATCTTATTATTATTATTATGTTTTTAAGTTGATTTTGAGTGGCCTGACTTTAAGCTTTCGAAGTCCTTGACCCCGTTTATCTCCAATTTCAACCATTCTCTGAAATCGAATTCGCTTAGCATATTATGATGTATATCTAGAATACGAAGGACGCATCTTGGCAAAGGTAGGTCCCTACCTTTAACAAAGGTAGGTCCCTGCGCAGGGACCTACAAAATAACTGTGCCAAATTTGGTTCCGATCGGTCAAACGGTTTAGGAGTCTATAGGGAACATACATACATATTACATCCATTTTATATATATTGTTGTGTCCATCAATATTTGGCTGTTGCGGTATTAAATTGTTTGTCGTGCAGTCAGAGAAAATATGGCATGAAAAAAATTTATAAAAAGATGTTTTAAATGTTAGATTAAGTTTGTTAGATTAAGTTTTGTGAGTAAAGAAAAATCAAATGGATAAGCAACACAAAACACTGGAAAATGTGAGATAAAAATCAAATAGGAATAAAAAAGGAAGATTGGTTGCCAGGGAGAGATATAAACAGAGGTTGAATTAAATGAAGCGACAAAATTAGCCGCATATAAAAGAGTTCCATTAAAAGAAGCGACCGATAGTGGTATATAACAAGAGAAAATTGAATACCGGTATCCCAGAGGGAGCAGGTGTTAGAGTTCGTCTCCTTAAAAGGAATAATTTTAAAAATCCAAGAGTGGGAAGAGGATTCCCCACTGAATTGAAAAGGAACAATTAAAGTGCATATGAAATTGGAAATTACAATTAAAGTATTGGAGCACAAAAAGTGGATCCAAAATAAAGAATAGAGGCGAGATTATAAGTCCGGACGAGGAAAAACGTCAGTGCACGCGGGAGTTCGCGTAGTTAAAACTAGCTATATAAAAGGTAACATTAAAATTTCATTATTGTTAAATTTTGTCGAATCTTGTATTATTGCTGTTAATTGTTTATGTTAATTTTGTGTTTATTTGTTCATTATATGTTAATAAAGATTAGATTTGCGTATTTTCTTTGACTGTGTGATTAAACTAATTCCACCGTAAAAGTCCAAAGAACCTGCCGCATCCTGAGATTAAGAGTAAGCCGTGTCAACCGGAATCTGTGAGTAGCGATCATAGATCGAGAAGTTCAGGTGGACATAGCAATTTGACAGCACAACGTGAAGCTAAGGTCATAACAATATAATATATAGATTTAATAGCGTTACATTCCTTAAGGAATAAAGCCCTTCAACCGCAGAGTGAATTTGTTCGTCGTAGCAGTAAAGTCACAAGATATTTGAAGTAAAACATAACCAAACAAATACCTACATACGAGTACTACGTTAGTCAAATTCATAGTTTTTGTCTGTAAGACATGTTATTATTTTGCATCTTTGTCCCTCTTACGTTAAACGATATAAGGAAAATATAATGTCATGTCATTTCTAAGTTCATAAAATAATCACGTGGGACTTTTCTTTCGTGGTTCATCAGATAATACTATTATTTATATTTTTCGTTTTTATTTAAATTTTTTGCCTTACCATTAAAGGAAGTCATTAATCAATAACACTAATAAACTACGATCGTCTCCCATGTGGTCATCAGTCAGCCTTTTCTTTCATGGAAAAAAAGGATTATTACAACATGGGCGTTCAAATGGGTCAACCTGTCACATACAAAAAAATTTAAAAAAAATTATACAAAAGAACGGTGCCCGTTTTACCCGGCACCACACAAGTTTTAAATTATTTACATACTTGATTATGCTTTCAATAGATGGCAGTACTGTAACCAGTACCTAGTCAACTTATAGTAACACCACTGCTCAAAAGCGAAAAAAATGAAAAAAAAATCAAGATCATACTTCACAGGATCATTTCTGTAGTATATCTTCACATACTCAGTATTCAAATATTGAGTAGTAGCAACCACGATGAAGAGTTGTAACTCTACATTCTGAGCGTGAGACGGATCGAAGATGCTCAAATGTTTGAGCATCTGAGATCACCGATGATCGTTAGTCTTTCAGCATGTCTGAAAGATTTAAATGTGGAGTAATCTGAGCGGTTTTTTTTTAATTTTAATAAACAAAAGTAATAAATTATGTCTTGGAAACCATAGGGCCGCGCAACTATTTTTTGTTAATTTAATGATTAATAAAATACTCGATATTTTTTGTACTTTGAAAATTTAATTTCTTTGCATTTAGCGAAGGTGGCGGCGCACCCATAGATAAGGGCACACCATAACAACGCATATAAAATCAGTTATAGAAAGATATGTACCTGGTGTGAAGTCGGTAAGGAACACCTTATGGTGGGTTCATGATATTTAAGGTAATTTAATTTAAGGAACTGGTTCGATTCATGCTAGATATTTAAGAATTCTTAAGGATGTCGAAGAGATAAAGAGCCACATCTCAGTAAGACATGCAACGAAGTAGAGACTCACTCGATCAAAAATGAGACTGGGGATATATTCCGGAAAATATGCATGATTGCTCAAAAATTCAAGCCCAAGACGAAAAAGAGGCCGAGCAATAGTTACCTTTGATGGGGTTTTGGAGAGATGGAAACAATACTAAGTTATTCCAGGATTTCAGGAACTTCCATCAAAGTCGATCAAAAGTTTCTTGGTGTTAGGGAACAGGTTGTTCTGTCGAAAAGCGGGTTTGTACCAAGAAATTTGCGCTACCTTTATGTACATCTCCGGATGTTACACATGATTGATCCACATAAATAGGTGAGCCTTTTTTCCGTTTGGGAAATTTTACTGTTGCAGAAAGCTTTAGCAACCCTGCATAGCGATGGTTTGGGTGGATCTTCGATATTCCAGACGTTAATTACGCTCAATCTGTAAACTGGGATAAGCTTCCACATTGGAATCAATCGTAATGAGTAAATAATTTTTATTTTATGCCACTTTAACCCTCTAATGCATACATTTTTTTCTTTGTTAATAAATTAAGAATGAGGTCAATTTGCACAAAATTTGTGAGGAATATCTATTTAATATGTTAGAAAACTTCTTTTGGCCTGGCATACCTGCTATCAAAAAAATTACTCTCTGCCATTAGGCGGACCTATACAGGAACAACATAGACTAAACGTAAAATATAAATTTATTGAAAACGTATACATACAAGTAAAAAGTTATCGTTTGTTGTGGAATTCATAAAAGTTTTTCTCTGTCTGGGTAAATTCTATGATACAGAATATATTATGAATTCGCTATTGCGACGTCAAGAAGATGGAAAAATATCCGATTAGTCTATTTCCTGGTTTTCATTCGGATATTGGGAATTTACATCACTGATGAGGGCGCTAACGTCGCGTCATAATGGCTGTTCTAATTAGTATAGCACGATATTGCACATAAGTTATTAATGCGTATTGTACTAATATAGCTAGTCGACTGCGTTGTAATAGTGGTAAAATTCAAATTCTAACACACAATTAATTAACAAATACACGTATAAAATTTTGGGTATACTAAACGGAGTAGTTAATATTATGGACGCGTAGTGGCGCATGGTTAATGTAAATTCCCAATGATAACGTCCCGATTGTAGCAACCACCCTGTATATCTCAGACAAAATCTATGTTTACACTTTAACCTTAATTAGTTTAGTTGTGCATCTGGGAATTTTAACCACTCGAACTGTCACAAAATATTACTTAAAATTTTTCTTATCTTTATGGGAATCATGCGATTCTCGCCTTAATGAATCTTAAAAGACAATCAAATAATTAAAAACATTAGCAAATAATTAATTATTAATATATTTCGAATCAATAAATTAACAAATAAAAATTAATAACCAATGTAATTGCACGAATTAACGCAAATTAAGGAGGCCAATCACAGAAATATTCAATTAAAATAGACCAATTTTTATCTTCAAGTAAATGCATTAGGACAAGCGATGACAGATGTATTAGTCTTAAGATGTTATTTTTTAGTGCACAAATTGATTTTCTTACTTAAAATGGAATTAACCTGATGAACAAATCTGAGTTCGGGTTAAAATTATGACCCCAGTACCCTTTTTCACACGAAATTATTCCACACCCCGGGGTGGAAATCTTATAAATACTGCCTCAGATTTGGTTCACCAGGCAGTTTTTTCTCAATTTTAGCTCGGCTACATAGTCACGGCCAATTAAATTAAAAAAAAAAATATTGCAATGTTGGGGAACCACGTCAATAGAAATACGTTTATTTAAGGTTCAGAGAATTTGTTAATAACAAAAAGCATGGACTTGTCTGAACAAACAGATAAACTTTCGTCCGACACCAAGAATTTGAGTTCAGTATCATTTAATTTGAAAAGCGAGGCTTGAAACGGGTTAATAAAAATAATTTATAATGTAGCGCTTAATTAATTCCGTTGACATAAAATGTTTATTAATAATACAAAATCAAAATTGTTTAGTCATAAGAAAGGTAATTCAAAAGTCAAAATATTGTTAATTGATTAATTAATAAAAAATTTGTGTTAGCATTAAAATTTAAATAAGTGATATAAAAATATTACGCAACGTTCGGAGTGTTTCGATTTAGTGCACCAAAAAACGGATAATGCAGGTCCATAAATTTCATGAAACCAATCACGAGGCAGCGAGGAAGATTTATCCAATCTAAAAATTAAAAAAAATTATTTTATTAAAATTGTAACAAGTCACGATGAATCTTAGAAGGTCAAAATGGTATTGATTTTTGCATCGACCAATAATAAATAATGACGAAAAATCAAGAGGCTATGATTTTCGAGGCGATGAAAAAAAGAAACAATTGAGATGGCTCGATGTTTGATTAACGAAAAATGGCGTTGTGTTTTATGACCACTGCGAGTAAAAATAATTAAAAAAGTAGTGAATATTAATACAAAAAGTGTACTTACGTGGTAATAAATTATTTTCCAACCGAAATTATAAAGGATTTAGAATATTTTTACAAAAAACGAATTTCAACTACACGTGGTTTGTACAAGGCACCAAGAAAGTGATCCGTTGATATCAAGATAAGAAATAACCATCGGCGTGTTGAAGTTTAACAATCTCATGGTCAAACATCTTATGCATAAGAAAAACCCTAGAGCTCAATTAAAGGTAAATTCCCATTAAACTTTATTTTCGTAATAAAACTCAGTGAAAATTTCGGACAACATAAACGCGTGTTTTTCTTCGTTAATGTTAAGAATTTTTATTAATAGGATTAATATTAAGGACTTTTTTACTTGATAAACCATTTATTTACTTTATTTTGTGTAATAAAAATATAATTGTCTTTGCAACGGAAGATATTTTTTTTGATCTGTTCCGAGCACCCAAACAAGTTGATTTAGCATTACAGTTATTGGTCCCGGAACGAACCCACACTGAGAGAGGTAAGTCCATGCACTCCGAGACATTAAAGCCGAGGTATTATTATCACATTATTTGTAAATTGTATAAAAGTTAAATATTTCTATAAACGGGGTACATTTTACGTGAACCCGCAGCAAAGCATTTACAATTAAAACGTGTGGTCCTATTAGCAAGGGACATATCATAGCAATATAAATAAAATAATGTATTCTTGTGTCATTTTGAAAATATTAATGGGGGGGGGGGGGATTGGATTACTCTCAGTATATCAAGAATGCCATTCTGATCACCATGTGCTGAGGGATGTTCCAGGGCCCCCGGTCTCACACAGCAAGCATGACTCGCGGAGCGGAGCATTTGGAGGCGAAGCCTCCCTTCGATCTCCTCCATCTCATTTAGAAAAAACGCGCGTTGTTCAATTTTAAAAGAGTGTTGAGAACTCGGTGACGGCATTGAAACCAAAATCATCATTTTGTTTTGCGGTTTTGGGTGTTTGGGAAGGAGGAGGATTTGGTGGGTGGGTTTTGGGATGTTTATAAGTTCCCTGAAGGGGAAAAGAGAATCGAGCTGCTCTTAATTGGGTGGTGGCCAGATTACTGACCAGGCCACCCGATTTGAGCTAGGAACTAAACTTTACTTTTGAATTTAGAAAAGAATCTTCATGTTTGATGATTAGCTAGATTAAAATTTTATAAAAATAAAATAAAACAAGGTGGAACTCGCTTTAGCAGCACTTCCTACGCTTCTATACAGCCACCTTTCTGGTGTGAAAAGTTGTGGTTGCTAGTTACTTCTGGTCGACATAATATTTATAATGTAATATCTTCTTTACTTCTCTGTAATGCATTATGGTCCATTTTTGAAGTGGATCAATCCTCTTTTTATTAAAATCATTTTCTTAATTCACTCCCAGGGTGAAAATCCAACTAAATACTTTTCATCAAACTAAATACTTTTCATCAAACTAAATACTTTTCGTCGAACTAAATACTTTTCGTCAATCTCATTACCAACATAAAACAATAAATAAAAAACTTTTTAAAAATTTTAAAAAAATGCAATTCCAAAAATTTTATTGTAATAATTGCAATACACACAAAAATTTCATACGTGAGGTTTACAAAACTATAATTATAGATTTTAAATGTTAATCCGATGTGTAAAGATATCATGCAGTTTTTCAAAAATTGCTTGATTGGTAGTATATATTAATATTTCAACTTCAAACTGCAGGTTGCAAAAATTCAAATTGTACTGCGACTAAGACGTAGGTCAACACCGTAGACAACATCTACAAGCAAAGAGAAATTTAATACTGCATAACTTAAGTTTTAAATCAAAAATATCAAGGTGCTTACTTACACTTGGAAATAATTGAATATCCAATGATATTATTTCCGATGCTTCTAATTTTGTTCGGTATTTTTTAACGACAAAGAGAAAGGATTCAAACTGAAAAAATTATTTTATAATACGCAATCTATAGTCCATCTGGTTTTGGATTGCAGTAGAGGTCGCCTTGAACGGCAAGTCAGATTTACACAGGGAAACGTCAAGTAATTTAAGTGTATGAGCGACAAAATACAATTGTCACTTATTTGATACTTGAAAAAATCGAGTCAAAAGTATTTTTTGCCATTCCGGGGGTAAAGTACCCACTTTTTACCCCGATTTGCGGGGTAAAAGGGGCACTTTTTTACCCTGAGAGAGTAAAGTTAAAAATTAGGGGGAGGGCGGGAGAAAAATTACTTTTTTTTTCTTAGGGCAATAAAAAAGTCACCAAATGACTGATAAAAAAGTCACTAGATGCTTTTTTTTTAATGTCGCCACGTGGTAAGATGTTAGGACGCGCGATTTTTTCGCCACATAGCTGTAACGTCCACCAATAAAGTCACTGTCAATTAATTAAATAAAACCACTGTCAATTAAATAAATAAAACTACTGTCACTTAAACAAATTGTCGTGTTAATTATTAATGTAGAATAGTTTAATTAGTTAATAATAAATTAAGCCCGTTGACAAATTGTTTGAGAAGCACTGAAATTCTCGAGTTAATATTATAAACTTAACAACCTTCTTTTTAAGAAAAATATAACAATGAATCAAAAACTTTCATATTTTGTAACGAGAATTTCAGAGCTAGTAAAAAGCTTACAACAAAGATTTGGAAATTGTAAAAAGTCATAAAGTTAACAGAGTATCAAGCAAAAGCTACGCAGTTTATGACTCACAGGTGGATACAACCCGGGTGAAATGTGAAGTTTCTCTTTTTATCAATAGATTCAACGATTTCTAATTTTTAGAAATCGCTTGAAGCCGTTAGATTTTCAGAACCGAGATAATACAGGGTAATAATAAAACAACCCTTAAAGAACTTTCTAATCCTAGCCTCGACGCGGGAACCAAATCAAGAATTCACGTACGATATCTTTCCACTCCCCTGAGAGGAAGTAATACAATAAATAAGGGCCGGAACCCCAAAAATCAGTCAGTCATCGACTCGTCCACTGATTAATCAAATCAGTAATCAAAACGGACTCTGGTGGCAGCGATCAAGTTAATTAGAAATTCAGTTTAGTGTCAATTTAAGATTTAAAGAGTCAGCTTTATTAGACTGGTGGCAGCGACAAAATCAGCGTTCCACACCAATCTAATTTAATTACATCATAAAGTATTCAGATTTGTTAGATAGCCTTCGTTTTTCTGCTTCATAAAAGCGGATAACTTGTGGAATTTGCCGATATCAATGTTTTTTTCTAGTTTAGTCACGGCTTTGATCATGGTATAGTGCGACCACATGGTCGACGACTTCAACGTTTTAGCCTTTTCGTAAAATAATGTCAGAAACACGTCTTCAGTAAAATAATCTGTCAATTCTTTGTTCTTGCACCACTGCACAAAAGAGTCGTAGTGCTTTTGGTAAAGTTTTCTAGATTTTGTCGGCAACAGTTCCACCAACGCCATCTTCGCTGCTTCGGCAATTTCTACGTTCTCGCTCATGGTACGTCTTGCTCTTTCTAAAGCACAAATGTAAATGAAATAAATCATTGGTAGATTACTACTTTTTGGTAGTAGTTGGTAATATTACTAGTGCTACTTTGTGACACTGTCGACCACGTGCAGTATTAAAAATATGCGTTAAATTTTTGCTTTAAGTTTCTAAATTGGCGAAGTTCCTACTTTACCTCCCGGAATTGCAAAAAACAGTATATGCACGACGGGAGTAAAGTGACTTTTGGCCCATGGGTAATTGTTTCACTCGGCTGGCGCCTCGTGTAAACAATCCTTTACCCTCGGGCCAAAAAAAAAATCACTTTGCTCCCTTGGTGCATAAAATACTATTTTTATCAAATAGCAATTTATCTTGTACAAATTTTTTAATTTTCCAAAAACTTTTAGAAAAAAATATTCGTTTTTTTTGCGATATCAATCGCAAATAACATTTCGGCAGTGTAAATGTGTAGAAATTTTATCCAATCACGCTCAAAGGTCACAGTTTTAGTACAATTTAGTTCTGCATTCTTAAAACGGATAGACTATAGCTCATAAAATGAATATCTTTGTGATCCCCTTCTTGTTCAAGATTTTATGCTATTGTTTGGTTTTGTTTTATTTTTTCTCACCTTACGCAATCCTTATATTCATCCTAACTTAAATACTAGAATTTACCTGAAGATTTTCAGCAGAATTTAATGTAGTTAATGGAAACTTTTGCAATTCCGTTAGGATTACTTGGTTCTGAAACATATAAATTATGTTGATTAATTTTTACCAATTAATTTTATGTAATTTAAGGAGTTAAGGAATAAATTTACAATTATTTATCACTACTTTCTTTTTTTATTCGGTATTATGTGAAGTCGTCTCTTATCAAGGATCCGTTCAAAATGTGTTAAAAATTAGTGGTGGTTCGTGACTTTTTCAATGAAATGCCCGAACATTACAGAAGAAGGAAAACTATGAAATTGCTGTATTTTTATTGATTTAAAATTAAAAGCTACTACTTTATCATTATTAATTTATAGATTTAAAATGTAAACAATTGAATTAATAGCAATAATTTTATGTATAATTCATAATTCCACAATTAGAGATTTTAGTCCCGCTAGTGCGATGATTGTCGGTCATGGTCTGAATGTTAGCGAGTTCAACTGCTAACGCAAGGCACCCCGGTTCGACTCCAGGTACAGTCTAAAAATTTCTTGACCGTCTTCCGTGCTTCGAAGGGCACTTAAAGCAGACAGTCCCCCCCGTGTTAATGATTTGCTACCATAACAAATAAACAGGCTTCAAGCATATCGAAAGGCAAGCCTAACAAGCTACCTGAGATGTAATAACCTGTTTGGAGCTACTTTTAGATTTTGTAGTATTTGAGGACCGTTTATTTATGACTCCGCGTACTCCTCCACTTCTAAATTTTCTTCCATTTCTGAAGCGTCCATATCTCCAATTTTTGCATATTAATCTTTTTTCTACATTACGCTTATGATTTTTATTTTCTATTATCCCAATTGCTTTTATACACTTGAATCCTTCTTTATTGAATTTTGTTATGATTTCATCACTACTCTTTCTTTCTTTCTTTCATTTCTTTTTCAAACATGGTTATACACCTTTCTTCTATAGATCTAGTTGCTTTGAATCACTATTGTCTTATCATGTGACTGCAGTTTTGCTGTTACCCTGTATAATCGGGATTCAGCTCCTCAAACATACATCGACAAAAAATATATCAATTTCGAATTACAAACCTACTTTTGTGTTCACATTTCAAGGTTCCAAATGCTTTTGGTTCAACATTCTTTAATGCTCTCATTAAATCTATGTCCTTCTATGCGTTAATTTTGCTATTCCATTTTATTTCGGCCACACTTGTTTTGAATTTTTGAATTTCATTTTTTTCATACTTTTTTGTATTGAATGAATTTCAAACAAACAATGAATTTAACATACCCCCAAAGAAAATAATCTGGAGGCGTCAAATCACACGATCTTGGAGGCCAATTGATAGGACCATTTTTTGAAATAATGTTGTCGCCAAATTATCCTTTCAATAAATCGATGGTTTCGGTGGCTGTATGGCACGGAGCACCATCCTGTTGGAACCATAAGTTGTGGATGTTTAACTCTTGGATTTTTAGAAACAAAAATGTATTGAGCGTGTGTCGATATCTCACACCATTAACGTAACGGTAGCTCCTTCCTCATTTCGAAAGAAATATGGACCGATGATGCCGTTGGCGTGTATTCCACACCAAATAGTCAATTTTAATGGATGCAATGGAGTTTCAAGATAAGGTTCCGGATTGGTCTCAGTCCATATACGGCAATTTTGCTTGTTCACATACCCATTCAACCAGAAATGTACATCGTCACTGAACAAAATTTGGTGGTAAAAAAATGGATCCACTTCCAATTGGTTGCGAGCCCAATCTGCGAACGCACGACGCAATCGATGATCATTAGGCTTCAATTCTTAAACCAACTGGATATTATAAGGATGTAAACCAAGATCTTGATGTAAAATTTTCCATGTAGTGGACGGACAAAGCCAAAGTTGTTGAGCACGATGGCGAATTGAAATGTTTAGGCTCTCTTGCACACTTTCACTCACAGAAGCGATAGTTTCTTCGGTACGCACATTTCTTTGTCTTGTTGGTGGTATTACATCATACAATGAAGAAGTGGTACTAAATTTATTCATCACCGCACCAATAGACTGCTCAGAAGGTCGATTATGCCGACCATAAAATGGGCGAAGAGCTCTATAAGTTTCGCGAACGGAACTCTAACTTTGAAAATATATTTCCACAATTTGGTACCGTTGTCAAGTGTTAATTTATTCATGATTAAATGACAACCTTTCTGAGCACAAATTTCAAAGAACTGTCACTTTGACAAACTTCATTCAAAAGTTATCTCTATTGAAAGATCTCATGCAGCAGAAAAAAACACCCTATACTTTTAAAGAGTTATTTGCTTTGTTCACAAAGTTCGAATAATACAACAAAATCATAACCCAAATTTGTGGATATTATCACAAAATGCAGTACATCCATCTTCGCGGTGTCCTTCAGAGTAAATTAAAAGCAATTGAGATCATGTATAACGATTTTTTGAATCGTTACTTTTTCTACTTTGCATTTGACAACTTTAGCAACGCTTTGTATGGTGGATTCATGCATTAATTCTAATGTTAGCGGTATTGCTGTGTTTTCGATAACGGGGGTCGCGATAGCGACTCGAAAAGGGAGAATAGTTTTGGGAAGTGCCGAGGAAGGTTGAGTTTTGGGGGAGCTGGTCCATTACTGTTTGTGATGGAGCGATAGCCATGGATGTGGTTCAAGTGGCTGTGGCGAGGATTCGTTTTTTGGCTTGCGCAATTCTCGTTAGAAGATTTTTTAGTTCGCGTAGGTGAGTGCGATATTTTTGCTATTCCTTTGATTTCCCGTTCTGGTTCGTCGTCTCTTGACCAAATTTGGGCATATGGCTTTGTCTTTATTTGTATTGCTTCCGCAATTACGCAACTTGTGCGTGATTGTTATTTTTTTACTCCTTGGTACCCAAAATTATTTTTCCTTGTGCGTGTAAATACAAGTTTGTTCTGTGTAGTAATTGTTGCCTCATACTGTATGTTTTTTTGATCTAAACGGTTTGGTTAGAGCCATTTTTTTGTGTAGTTTTAATACTGCAATTTTGATTAAGGCAAAATTTATTTGAATGGGAACGTCGATAGCGCAAGATACGACCGCTTCGCCTGCCAGATAACAGCGTTGTCGCTCGCATTGACAATTCGATTACTTTTCCATGTTAAATATTTTAAGTAATTTTAAATATTTAAGCATTGTATTTTCTTATTTAGCTTTATTAATATTGTGTGTATTTAAATACGATTACCATCTAGGGGTTGGCATGAGTGTGATGATTATGGATTTTATATTTGCTATTAGCAAATCACATTTGACGTCGCATTACCTGCTCGCTTCTAAAAGGAGTTCTAATCGGTTGTTGGTGGTTGGTTTTCTTTGTGTTTTCTGGTAGCGGTCGATCTTGCTATTTTAACACAGATGAGGTGGTGTCGTTCGACAAGTCGTTATATATTTTTCCGGTCACGGGGGCATCCTCGGACCTTTGGTTATCTATTTTCGGAAGCACAAATTGTAATTTTTGTGTTTCTAAGTTCTCTCTTTATACGGGGTGAAAATAATTACATGGCGCCCAGACCAACACCTTTTTTCGCTACATTTATGTATTCTAAGCGTCATCCCGTATAATTGTGTAACATCAACCGAGGGAAGTGGGGTTCCGTTTTCTTCATGCTCCGTGCTTGAGCTAGCACTTTGTGGCATTTTCTATCTTTGTCCGGCGATCCCCTGAGTTATCAACAAAGATCGTCGGGGCAGTTTTTGTCATTCCTTGGAGTGGCAAAAATTGTTACAATCAAAACTGTAACTTCAACTCACAGTTAAACCACAATGTGAAGAAGTTACAATTTTGATCACATTGAAATATTTACAATAGAAATGCTAAATAAATATAGTACATAGTCCAATATAATAATATATAATTTCTTTTTACTTACAATTAAGTTAGATTTAGCAAATCGTGCTAACACATAACCTCCCCCGAATGTAGCAATTTGCAGTCCCATTTCGGCAGACAAAATTCGAAAACTGATTGGAATATCCTTTACTACAATAAGTACTATCAAAAAATTAGAAACAATAAGGAATATTAAACCAAATACGATTATTATTAAAAACATTGGATTGCAGCTGTCGCAAAATGTTTTTAATATCTTGGCAAATGAAATATACGTGTCTGTATAGGCTTTCAGCAAATTTTGTATATTTTCTCGTGGAAACGAAACAGAGCAATTATTTCCGCTTGTAAAAGTGCACGTTTTGAGATTTTCTAAATCTACTCTTAGAAAGTTATTGTATTTATCATGACTGTAATATAAAAGCCTCAGAAATACCAATATAAGTATGATGGGGAAGATTAACGCATGCAACATAATGCACATTCCGACTTTTTCAATTATATTCCACTTAGGTTCAATTTCAAAACAAAATACCGCTATACAAATAACAGAAAACCCAATACAGCAACCTGTTAATCCTACATAACATATTGTTCGAAAGAAAATAATATCATTAGCCGACAACAAATGATGCGACGTAATTGCATGAAAATTTCTTAATACGGAGTCAAAATGTTGCAGAATGCCATCTATTCTTGGATATTTCAATAAACAGTGAATAATTGCAAAAAATCCAGCTTGATAACAGATTAAATCAGAAGTTATGAGCAACATATCCTGTAGCACATCATTGTTCTTGATTGCAGTATAGGTTCTAGATACGGCATAGTACTGAGAAAGAGAAATTACAACCAGAGAAAAAATTGCAGGAAGTGCCTTCAATTTACAAATAATTGGTGTTTTTATTGCAACTACCGCGTTGTTTGCATGATTACAAGCGAAAATTATTTTTGATATTCCCGTAAAGGCCGAAAAATTCAATAGCACACCAACAGCACAATGTACACAATTTTGGATTTCCTGACGAGCCATTTTTATTAAACAACGGGAATAATACAACCCAACGTGAAAACCGAATTTCAATAAGTTTATATTTTTGTAGGTATTATAAGTATTTACTTTTGATATCAGAAATAATAAAATTCAATCAACATAATTTTTTATTGGATTGATAATAATTTATTTTAAGTATGTCCACGGCAACTACGTAGAAAGGTTATAATATCGGATGGTAATCATAAAAATCAATTTATTGATTGTACGTACGAAATAAAATTAACAAAAAAACAAAATTATATTATTATAACTAGCCAGTTGACAAAAGTTTTATTGCGTTAAAAACGACGGCTACGCTAAAATGAATTTTATTATCTTTGCCAGGACCTCTAAATACAAACCGAATTTCGCCACCATGTGCCAAGGCGACTCAGGTCGACCCCCCCTCATATTATTGTTAACATTGTGTAACAGTTAACTGTCACAGCTGCTGGAAATCTTGCCCGCCTCTGTCGTTAACAGAGTGGGAAGTGCTCCACTGGCCAGTGACGACATTTAAATAAGGTGTTCTGGGATTATTTAGATCTCCAGGTTTTATGTTAATTATTTGAGAAGGTATACCGCTTCCACTGGTGAAAAAATATTCGCTAAAATAATAATCTTAAAAAATTCCAATGTAACTCAAAAATAAATGCATAATTTTAAATACTAAAGGTACGATTCCTAGCGCCTAATACGTAGGCAGCTGCTACAGCATGCAAGGACTCGCCGCGTTGACCGCTATTAAATAAAAAAAATCAAAGTATCATTGACGGTAGGTTGGCAACGAGGTTGTTTTAGAACAAGCGAGAAGTACAAGTACACAAATATTTCACGTCTTATAAAAACCAATTAATTAAATACAAGTTTGACGCTACGAACCCTATTACAAGGGAGGTTAGTGATTCGTGCAAGTGGTGCAACGATTATAAAAGTATTCGATCGAAGAATAAAAAATTAGCGGCCGTAGCCAAATTAATGCGGTTCAGCCATTTTGGTGGACGCGATCCACAAAGATTAAATTGAAGTTGCATCAATCGGTTCGACAAAGGTCGAAGATTGTGGGTCAAACGAAGGAATATAGTCATGCGTAGTTTGGGTGCATTATTCTGAACGAGATAACTACCTTGGGTGGATTATTTGGTCACGAGCCAAGAATAAGGATCGTGAAAATACGATAGGCTGGCTGGTTCGCCATTGCGAATTTCCACTTTAAACGGATGTGTGTGACAACGGAAAAACTATTAGAACAAAATGTTCGACGAAACCAACGACAAAATACGGTGATATCATTGATTAATTATTTATGTTCAATCAGATTTGCGAGACGAATAATCGCCAGTAAAGTCATTGCCATGAAAGAAGACGTCTCGTCATAGATTGACTGAATATAGCAACGACGTATTGCTTATGAGCATTACCAGTCATTTTGTATTGATATGACAAAGCACGAAAATATATTGCACGTGTTATGTTAAAGTAAAACCATGCATTAATATAATAATTAAAAATTTCAAATATGTTACGATAGCCTGACTCACATCCGATTCAGCAGTCTATCGCATTCCTTTTAAAGTTCAATAACTGTAAAATTAGTAATAAGCAATATTTTTATTATAAATAGTCACAATTGTAATTATAGATTATTATTATGCTGTATGTCTAAAATCGATGTCAGTCGTAATTTTCAATAAATTTATTTAAGTAATTTTGATTTTTTTTTAAATAATTTTGTTAAGTGAAATTAACTGGCGCAGTCGGTAGGATACTCAGAAGGGCTTTAGATCAAATTCTCTAAAATAACCCTTTTTGTGTTAACAATCAACTGAGAACCAACATTAAATTTTAAGTGATAAGAAGAAACAAATAAAAAGTGCAACAAGAAGAAACAAATAGAAGACAATCAATCAATCCAATAAGAGGGAAGAAGTTTCGAAAGATTTATAACCAAGGGATGAAGAAATTCACAACGTTCTTCATTTGCTTAGCGTAAGTTTTTGCTCATTATTATATTTCCTTTATTCCTTCCTGAATGTCAGAAGCAGAAATAACCGAATTATTCAATAATTTAACCCTATCATCGGAATCAATTTTACAAAGTATTCCAAATATTCTATCAAACGATCCCCCTAGTAATAATTACGAAATGGCACAACTAGATAGATTTAACTGCGAATTAGTACCAAAATATGATGGCAATCCAGCGACTTTATCGATATTTATTAATGCATGTGAACATTTATTGAGAAGATTTGGTACAACAAATTCAGATGATGTTGTCAACGGACAACTTATACAAGTTATACTGGGTAAATTCGAAGGACGAGCACTCACATTAATTGCTAGTCGAGAAAATTCAAATACCTGGGGTAACATAAAAAAATTATTATTACAACATTTTGGAGATCAACGCGACGAAAATTGTCTACTACGTGATCTGATGAGCCTCAAACCATACAAAAACGAATCCTCATATCAATTCGGAATGAGATGTCAGGATGTACGAAGCTTACTTTTAACCCATCTACAATTACATGAATCGGACCCAAACGTCAAGTTGGTAAAAACGAAAATTTACGATGATTTATCACTCCAAACATTCCTTCAGGGTTTGAACGGTCAAATTGGCCTAGTTGTAAGATTAAAACAGCCACCCAATCTAGAAGCGGCAATGGCGTACGTAACAGAAGAAGAAAATTTCATGTACGCCCAAAATAAAACAAACATCTTAAATTTCCAACGGCAATATCAACCGATAGAAAAGAAACAACCATTTCATCCAACTCCAATGCCGAGTGTCAACCCACCTATGTTAACCAATTTTGGGCAGCAGCCACTACAAACCCAAAATATACTTCGACCACCCGTATTCAAACAAGCTAGTACAACAAGGACACCAAATCCATTTGCCTCACAACCTCGAACTTTCGGAAGATTTTCAGGCCCACCAACGCAATCAAGAATGGTCCCACAGCAAACAAATAATTACAGTTACAAGAGAAACTATCAACAACCTAATTATAACGGACCACAATGGAACACATTTAAACCTCCACAACAACGCTACGAACCAGCACCAATGGACATTTCATCTGGGAATACCCGTCGATCAGGAATCCCACAACAAGAAACACAAGTAGTGTACTATCAAGATATAGAACAAGGAGATTATGAAGATACACCCACATATGAACTAGCAGAAAATTGTGATGAAGTTTATGAAACAAAAGTTAGCCAACCATTGGAAAATTCCAACGAACATGAGTACGTCGAAAATTTCCACCTGGAAGCCTACAGTACCAGCACGACAAATAATACAATAAACCTTAATATAACGACTCTTTCCAAATTGCCATATATTAAAATTCCAGAATTAAAGTTAAAATTTTTAATAGATACAGGATCAACAAAATCTTTAATAAATCAAGAAATCGCACATAAATATTTCCCTAACCAAATTAATTACGAATCGTTCAAAATTCTGACAGCTCATCAAGTAAGTCAACATGATGAAGTAGCATACATAAGGTTACCCGATTCAATCGATTCTACAATCAAGCACAAGTTCTACCTTTTTAATTTTAACAATAAATACGACGGTTCAATAGGTGTAGATTTATTAAAATTTTTAGAAGCCGAAATTAATTTCAAGGATAAGGTACTAAAAACGAAAAACAAAACGATACCGATCTATTTAGGAGACGACGACGATGACGACATCTCGATGGCAGTCAATCTAGACGAATCCGAAAACGACCTCAGAATAATCGATTTGGATACAGAGAAAGAATGGGCAGGAACACCCATGCCTACCATAAGCGAAATCAACGGGTTACTGAACAATTCAAATGAACCGGCAGCGAAAGGCCAAGATGATGGAACTATTCATTCCAACATAAACGACGAACGAGTAACAGCAACCCACATCATTAAAGAAGCTATAGATGATAAAAAACACCAATTCATAATTAGGACAACCCACCAGGGAGAGTTGAAGGTACAAACAAAAAACCAAAAATTTCTGACACTAATCGACAGTTTGGGAAAAATCGGACAAGCAGTTCCAATAACAAGTAGAAATATTACTGAACTTGCGAATGCCTTAATCACACATTTTTCATACTACGGAGTTCCAGAATCAATAACAAAGGATAACGGGACGGAGATAAAACACGATATCGTACGAGAATTGTTAAACTTACACAAGGTAAAGGTTCATTTTACTACACCAAGAAATTCACAATCAAATAGGATGATCGAAAGGATGATTTCAACCCCAATCGAACACCTACGAATTATGAGGGTAGATGGCAAGAAAACTAGTAACATAAGAAGAAAAACTAAGAAAAAATTTTACGGACCTTTTATCATTACAAAATTATTTAACGATAACACGGCGGAAATCCGGAATAAAAATAATCGAATACAGGAGATACATGTTAGATTACTAAGAAGACCTACTCTTGTTACAGATGCTGCTACGCAACCGTCGACATCCAAGACTTGAAGAACAACCCCGGAATGTTACCACTTAGATTAGGAATAGTTAATAATCAAATTAGTTACTGGACGCTTATTAGAGTAATAGATATAGCACCACTTAGAAGGGAATTAGATGAATTAAATAGTAGTTTTAACAATTTAACCTTAATATACAGTAAACATGAAAACGGGAAAACACATCGATGGAATAATCAAAATCTACATAGCCTTTTGGAACATACCATAACCGAAACTAATACAAAATTCGAACAAATTAATCTTTACGAAAATCATAGAAGAAAAAGAGGTTTCATTAATGGATTGGGCGGACTAATTAAAACCATTACAGGAAATTTGGATAATGAAGATGCAGAAAAATATAACTATGCAATAAACCAATTGACCAACGATCAAAATAAAGTAAAGTTGCTATTTAAGGAACAAATTAAATTAACAACTTCAGCAATGGAAAACTTCAACAACAGCATTATTAAAATAGCAAGAAATCAAGCACTTTTACTAGAAAAATTAACCTTCATGGAACTTAATATAAATGCAACTAATTTTTACAAAACTAAAGTAGATGAAAAATTAACGATGACGACAATTTATCTAGAATTAATAACAGCCGCAGCAACAATACGAGATATTTTAGAAACACTCGAAGAAGCGATCACCTTTGCATCAGCAAACATTATGCATCCATCAATATTAAAAGCCAAAGACCTTAATCACGAATTGTTACAGATACAGCTATTATTAACAAATTCTAAATTGCCTATAAACCCAAATTTGGAAAATATTCACGAATTTCATAAAATCATAAATATTAAAGCCTTTATCCAAAATACCAAAATACATTTCATATTAGAAATCCCAGTCGTCGAAAAAATCGACTATAATTATTTTCATCTATTTTCCTGTCCAATATTTAATAATCCTTTATACTCAATAATCATTCCCAAAGCCAAATTCCTTGTAATAAACGAGCAAAACTTCGCATTAAGTAACCAAAGATGTAAAGATATAAATTTTAACAAATTTTTGTGCAAATTGGAAATTAACCAAATCGAAGAAAAGTCACCTTGCGAAGTTCATCTTATTCAACACACAAAGAAATACCAAAATTGTCAGCAAGAAAGTTTAAGTTTGGCCCACACGAAAGTCCAACAGGTCTCTAGTAATCAATGGATGGTAATAACAAAGGGAGAAGACGTAATCAAGAAAGAATGCGATGCAACAACAGAAACTATTTCGTTAAATGGAACATACTTAATATCACTAAATGGTAAATGCAGGATCAAAATACAAACAAAATTACTAACGACACAAGAGAAACGACTTAAAAATAACTTAGTGGAAATCCCGAAGTTAAAATTCGAATACACTAGCAACAGACACAATAATGTCAACATTACCTTCAGGCCAATCGAATTGGAACCGATAAATTTGGACGAAATTAAAGCAACAGAAATCAAATTGCATCAAATCGAGGAAAACATTGAAGAAACATCCCAAGCTCCTGTGTACTTCCATCAAGCAAGTGGATGGACCATCATGTTATATATGTTAATTTTCATTATTTTAATCACATATGTTTTAGTTAGAGTTTTTAAGAAGAAAACACCATCCGGAACAATCAAAGAGAAACCAATCGAACAGAAACCAATCGAACAGATCGGACTTCAAAATTTAAGGATACCCTAATTTTGGTCCTAGAGGGGAGGTGTTATGTTAAAGTAAAACCATGCATTAATATAATAATTAAAAATTTCAAATATGTTACGATAGCCTGACTCACATCCGATTCAGCAGTCTATCGCATTCCTTTTAAAGTTCAATAACTGTAAAATTAGTAATAAGCAATATTTTTATTATAAATAGTCACAATTGTAATTATAGATTATTATTATGCTGTATGTCTAAAATCGATGTCAGTCGTAATTTTCAATAAATTTATTTAAGTAATTTTGATTTTTTTTTAAATAATTTTGTTAAGTGAAATTAACTCACGTGTTTCCAGTAACGACATACGCTGTTGCGTTTGTTAGACGATAGTAAAAGACAGATATACTCATAGCATGTCGTAACTAGTACCGGAAAAAGAATTTGATTCGCGTAGTAATTTATATAAAATTTCTGTCACTTTTAGTATTTTTGAAGTTTGGAGTTTTCGTGGTTTAAGTTTTCGGTTTGTGGATTTAAGCTTGTCAAAATTAGTCAAAATACAAAATTAGTTCTTTTCAGAACTCTCGAAATGTCTAGTTCTGTACGTGGAAGAACATTAAAATCTCAATCGCAACAGTTGATTTTAAATTTATTAAATTATTTTGAACTTGAAAAACAGCACGGGGGCAGTTTAATTCCATTACAGTGTGTTCAAGAGGTGAATATAAAAAGATTACTTTACATTAATTTTATATTTATAAAATATTTTATAAATTGCAGCGTGTTGCCAATGCTTTAGGAATCAGTGTATCTTCTGTTGCCCGGATTAGAAACCGTAGTTCACTAAATCCAGAATTATCAAGTCCCGGTAAAAACCGAAAACGTAGGAAAGTTAAAACTAGCGATTTACCAGAATCATCGAAAATGAACATTAGAAACACAATTTATAACATGTACAGTCAAAGTAAGTTTCGTTGTCATTTATAATTAACACAAAATGTAATTTGTGTATTTTTTGCAGAAAGACATTTAACCGTTGCTTTGTTAAACAAGGAGATTGAACAGCTGCATATTTTACTAAGCAACAGGAGCTTAAATCGTGTTTTGCACGAAATTGGTTTTAAATTTGCTAAAGAAAATAATCGAAGAGCATTGGTCGAAAAAAGCAGTATTGCAATAGATCGAATTCATTTTTTTCAGAATTATAGAAATAATTTAAATTCTCAGTTTCAACGTGATGTCGTGTTTTTAGATGAAACATGGATTTTTTCTAAAGGTAATCCTGGAATGTCGTGGCAAGATGGCTCTACAAAAAGCGTTAGGAAACCAGAAGGTTATGATGGAAAACGTTTCATTGTACTTCACGCTGGGTCAAAATCTGGATTTATTAATAATACCTCATTAGTGTTTGCTTCAAAATCGCAAAAAGAGGATTACCACGGTGAAATGAATGGTGAACTGTTTAAAAAATGGGTTGCTGAAAAATTAATATGCAATTTAGAAGAACCATCTCTCATAATTATGGACAACGCATCGTATCATTCTACTGTAGTAGAAAAAATGCCTACTTCGGCATGGACAAAACCAAATATTGCAGCATGGTTAACTGCAAACAATATTGAATTTGAACCGTCCTGCTTTAAACCAGAATTGCTAGCTCTAGCTAAACTACATAAAAAAGAAAAACGCTACGAAGTGGACGAATTATTAAGAAGCCACGGACATGAAGTTTTACGGTTACCACCATACCATTGTGAATTCAATGCAATTGAATTAGTATGGGCTCATTGTAAAACTTACTACAACAAGCACATTGGAAGAGATGGTTATGGTAATGAAAACGTAATTGATATGTGGAATGAAGCATTAGAAAATTGTTCTCCTGAAGTATGGAAAAACTGTGTTTGTCACACCGAAAAGGTAATACAAGATTGGTATGAGCGAGAAAAGGCTTTAGATATAACGGTCGATGAACTTATCATCCATGCTAATGGCTCCAGTGATTCTGAAGAAAGTGATTACGACTGATTGTTTCCGGAATTTTGGATTTTTGTTTTTATTTTTGTTTTGTAATTTGCAGGAGTATTTTGCATTTCTCGCTAAAAATGGTGAGAACCAAATTTGTAGAGAATTAAATTCTCCACCTTTTTTATACGAGAAATTTTGTTGTAAAATTATTATTTATTGCTAATTAATGCTAATTAATATGTACAATTTTTATGTCCAAAACATTAATTATTTTTGTTTGATAATTAATAAATAATTAAATTAGAGCGATTCTTTTTTTTATTGTTGAAATAATTAAGACGTTGTTTAATCTTAATCATCCTACGACTTCCGAAATTCGATCATGGTCAGCGCTACGTATTCCCAAATTGAGTGTTCATCGTAAAGCTCAGGTTTCAGGTAAAGTAACCAAAAATTTTCGATGTGGTGGCAGTTAATCCGAAAAATTTCAATTAATTCAACTCTTTAACGCCGTGGGGTGTTACACAATTTTGTTTTTCTTCAGGTCTGTGTGAAAAGGCAAAACAATGTAATTGCCAAAAGTTAGTTTTGAGTAAAGCTCTGAACAGATTGACAAAGAAATTATCAACGCAACGGTACAAAAATCTCAAAATCGCAATTTTTGCCATTCATTGTTTTGCTTTTGCATTGCACAGGTGCTGTATACCTATACTTATGCTGTGTCTTATTTTGAATTTGTTCATAACTATTGCTTAATAAATAAATAAATTTGGTAAGCGACAATAAAAACATAAAAGTTTCCTTTCAGCATAACCTATATTTGGTTTGACAGGTGACCAGTTCAAATTTGTTAAACTAAAAGGAAAGTGAGAAAGAAAATTAAAAAAAAAAGATAACCAATATATTCTTATTTTAAAATACACTTCATTTGACTAGGGAGTATTGGCTTAGTTCAGACGATTATGCTTTTATGACGAGATGTCAACTTTCGTGGCAATGACTATAATTATTTATGTTCGATCAAATTTGCGGAGCAAATCCCCTCAGCTTTCACCCTCATATAAGTGTGTCTTTTTCGATTGTTTTAGGTCATCATCCCAAGGAGGAATAACCATTTTCCATTCCGTCCCGAAGGTCGATCGATCGCACCCAAAAGGAAATACAACATTCACCACAGAGTAAGTAATCGAAACAGATTCATTACTTACTATATGAGAGTGAAAATACCAGGTCATAAATTATTTAATTACTTAATACTGTCAAATTCTCGTAATCATAACTACCAGGTCACTACGACCTCAATCAGACATTTTAAAACCGAACATAGAACTACCATAATAATCAAAAACCTAAACAGCTTGGTGTTGGGCATCCACGACCGACTTCGTCGAGCGATCCTACCAGGTTCAAGAAATCATATTTCAGTTCAGACGTTAGAATCGTGGTACCAGTTGATTCCGGTTTACCACCACGGTCAACCTTTGATATCATTAGTGAAGTCGAACCTCATTAAAATTAACCCCGTCAAGTCTTGTCAAAGACACGACGAGACCCGCAATCGTAGCAATAAGTTTTTGTGTTGGTTAAATATTTGTAGTTAATGGTAATAATTGTTCTCATTGAATTATACATATTTTAAATTTCTTTTGTTCATTGTTCATGGTTATAATTGTTTTGCTTGAAATATTAATGTTTAATAATCTAATGTCAGCTGTTCATGATAATTGTTTTAATTGAAGTGTTAGTTATTATATTAAAAGATAATTTTGCCCAACAATTGTATTATTGTCCCTTTTAGTGTATACTCGAAATAGTTTTATTCAAGTTTTAATTTTGTTGAGAGGACCAAGTATCCGGGTCTACTCCCGATATCTTGTTCTCACAGCTGGCGCCCCGGTTTTGTTACGAAGGTAAGGATAAGTCACGAGAAGTATAAGCGATCCCACGAAGGTTTAAAAAAAAACAATCTGAACCCCCCTGCTCTTCGACGCATGACTGAACCCTATGAGCTAGCCGTCTCGTACAGTCAATCAAGGCGATTGTGGCCACAATTGTCCATATAAATTAATAAAATTAAGAATGTAAAAATTAAAATGTGTAAAGATTAATACTAGATTTAAAATTATCAAATCCCATGTCTTTTATGCGAGAGTAAAGAATCCAAGCCGGACCGATTTTATAGTTAAACCCGACTTGTGGCAACGGACCTTTACTATCGCATAAGGGAAATAACAAATGCCGACATATCAAGTAACAACCATTTAGAATTGTAAAGAAGTCATAAAGTCTAACAAATATAATAGCCTAATTTACCCAGAAGAGCCCTCTTAAAATAAGTTGAGCGGAAGTTTAAAGTTACATACGCGATTAGCGCCTTTTGCACAAAAGGGAACTTGAAAACTTACGAGAATTAGTGGGAGGATCTCGAAGTTAAACTAAAGAGCATCCTGGCCGCTCTCGAATTCAGTTCAAAGAGCATCCTGGCCGCCCGTGGAGCAGCGGCGAGTTTACATATCGTGCGACTTTTTCTTTTTAAAATTAAGGGATGGTCTAAACAATCAAATTCGCACGTTTCAGACCAGCTGCGACCCATTAGATGTTTCGTCAGTAAAGCCTCTAACACAAGTTGACTTCATGCAAAAATACACACACGTCTTGATACATGAAACCACCCCCGCCAGTAGGAAGAAAAATAATAAATAAGGTTGTAAAACCTAAATTCAGTCAGTTATTCAAGAGAGACGCGAAAAGTCAGTTATCACAAAATTACGCGAGCAGTTCATATCACGCTTAACTGGAACAAGAAGCAGTCTACGGGGGCTGTGTTCCTGGATGTCGCCAAGGCATTCGATAAAGTATGGCACCAGGGCCTGCTTTTCAAAATGCTGGAAGCTGGCATTTAAGCGGAAATAGTGATACTGATGGAGTCGTTCCTGAGGGACCGGAAGTTTAGAGTTAAACTCGAGGGCACCCGCTCCACTTTAAAGTGCATCACAGCGGGGGTCCCCCAAGGGAACATCCTCTCTCCCAGGCTCTTCTCCATCTTTATACACGACCTTCCATGTGCGAATAGGGGGGGCGACAGTAGGGTCTAAATAGCACTTTACGCGGACAATACGGCGGTGTATTCAAGCGCGCGAAAACCCTCTCTCATCATAAACCGTCTTCAAAACCACTTAGATACTCTGGAAAAATGGTTCAGTACTTGGCGCATAGGGGTAAACCCTAGCAAGAGCACTGCAACCTTTTTTACCGGATATCAAAAGCGAAAAATACCTTCCAAAGAATCAAGACTTCCTACTTCCTGCCTCCGGATGTATGACACCGAAATCCCTTGGAGCGACACCTCCAAATATTTGGGGGTGAAACTCGACATGGGGCTACGGGAGGGCCAACATATAACGGCGGTAAGAAACAAAGCGAGAGGAGCTCTAAGAGAGCTTCATCCATTTTTACAAGGCAAGAGCAAGTGTTCTCTTAAATCAGAGATCCATCTTTATAAGGCGTGCGTCAGACCCGTAATGACGTACGTGTGCGAGGCTTGGGGCTACGCGGCCGATTCTCACCTGAGAAAACTCCGCGGAACCCAAAGTATAGCACTGAGACGAATTTTGAAGGCTCCAAAAATGGTCTCAAACGCTAGAATTCAGGACAAAGGCGTGGAATCGATCGACGACTTTATCCGTCACCTGACTGGTAATTTTTACGATCGCTTGGCCACCTCCGAAAACCCACTAATCAACGGACTTGGTAACTACCAACTCGACGATTACCTGAGGTATAAGAGGCCCAAGGCGATTCTCGCGCCGAAGCGATCCGTGCTCTAGCGTTGCCAAGATAAAGCACTTCTCGGATCTCGCGACCCCAGGGTCCGCGATATGCGGGAACTGCAATACCGCAGGCCATACGGGGGTTCTTAGCTCGCTAAGAACCTCTTACTGGTTTCTTTTCAGGATGTCTGCCTTACCAGCTTCAAGGGCGTAAATTGTGCTTGAAGCGCGGTATACCAGACTATCATTGGCGGTTTTTGCACACCTCAACTTGGGTGGACTCTTGGGGGGTAATTGATTAACGACTGGTCTTGCGAGTGGTTGGGATGAAATGTAGGGCGGATGTATACGGGGGCTATCTTGTTAATCTCTGATTAACTTTATAAATCCGGCGTTTCCGGGTAACTCGAGCACGCAGGCTCGGGCTCCACCAAAGGCGGGGAGGGGAAACTCCCCCCTCTGGTTGGAAACAGTCTGGCCAGGTCACATGACGTAATCGGAGACGGCTTAGCCAGGTACACCACAAATTAATTCATGATTCGGATTCGGTCTCAGCAGCTGCCAGTTTTTTTATAACAAAATTTGCAATATCGACTTGTGACATTTTTCAATAGAAGGACACAAACTGTACGGAAAAGGGAAAGATTTTCTTGATATGTGGAGACTTATGGGAAGAGGCCGAGCTGATGGCCAAGGTGAACAATGCGATCGACCTTGTCTGCGAGTGGGTGAGGTCAAGGCATCTGGAGCTGGTTCCTGAAAACTCCGAAGCCGTTTCCGAAAAGATGAAAATACTTCCGATGATCTTCACGGTAAATGGCAAGACCATCGAACCAAAGGTCCAACCCAAGGTCTGTAACAATTTTTGCCACTCCAAGGAACGACAAAAACTGCCCCGACGATCTTTGTTGATAACTCAGGGGATCGCCGGACAAAGATAGACAATGCCACGAAGTGCTAGCTCAAGCACGGACCATGAAGAAAACGGAACCCCCCTTCCCTCGGTTGATGTTACACAATTATACGGGATGACGCTAAGAATACACAAACGTAGCGAAAAAAGGCGTTAGTCTGGGCGCCATGTAATTATATTCAACCCGTATAAAGAGAGAACTTAGAAACACAAAAATTACAATTTGTGCTTCCGACAATAGATAACCAAAGGTTGGAGGATGCCCCCGTGACCGGAAAAATATATAACGACTCGTCGAACGACATCACCTCATCTGTGTTAAAATAGCAAGATCGACCGCTACCAGAAAACACAAAAAAACCAACCACCAACAATCGATTAGAACTCCTGAAGAAGCGAGCATGAAATGCGACGTCAAGCGTGATTTGCTAAAAGCAAATATAATTCCAAAATCATCACACCAATGCCAACCCCTAGATGGTAATCGTATTTAAATACAATAAGAAAATACAATGCTAAATATTTAAAATTACTTAAAATATTTAACATGGGAAAGTAATCGAATTGGCAATGCGAACGACAACGTTGTTATCTGGCAGGCCAAGCGGCCGTATCTTGTGCTATCAGCGTTCCCATTCCCGAGGGGTGGCAAGAAGTACCCCTTCTAACTTATGTGGTTTGAGTAACACTCAAATTGTAGGTTTAAATGATACTGATTTTATTAAGTTTACATACACTATTTATAAGTACAAAACTTAATTGCTAAATTATCACATTGTAATTCTATATTTTAAATTAAAGTTATTGACCTGATGATGACTATGATTTTAATTTTACCTACTTAATATTTTAAAGTTAATTGACCTGATGAGTAAATGTTTTGAACTATGATATGCTTACAGTACGGAAATGAATTAAATTGACCTACTAAAAGTGCGATGAAGGCATTTTTGCTTTATTAGCACTTCTTTAAGTAGGTTGATACAATTATGCGTTTTTTGCTTAATTTACTTATATACAGGGTGGTTGGAAACGACAACCCAACCAACCAACAAAAAAACCTGTTTAATTTTAAATTAAACAGCACTCGTTGAAATTCCTTTTTTGAACTTGGGTGGTCGCGTGGTTGATGGACACATTTATCTTATCCTCAAACTTTTGGACGTACTCTTCCAGTTCCATATGTGTTGTTATGGTGTGCCCATATAATAAGTGCGTCGCGTCGCACTAAAAGCACAACATACAAATAGCCAATGCAAAGAAATTAAATTTTTCAATGTTCAAAAAATATAGAGTATTTTGTTAATCAATAAATTAAAAAAAAAACAATCGCGCGGCCCTATGATATCCAAGACATAATTTATTACTTTTGTTTATTAAAATTAAAAAACCACTCAGATTACTCCACATTCAAAAACGATCATCGGTGATCTCAGATGCTCAAAAACTTGGGCATCTTTGATCCGTCTCACGCTCAGAATGTAGAGTTACAACTCTTCATCGTGGTTGCTACTACTCAATATTTGAATACTGAGTATGTGAAGATATACTACAGAAATGATCCTGTGAAGTATGATCTTGATTATTTTTTTCATTTTTTTCGCTTTTGAGCAGTGGTGTTACTAAGTTGACTAGGTACTGGTTGCAGTACTGCCATCTATTGAAAGCATAATCAAGTAAGTAAATAATTTAAAATTCGTGCGGTGGCGGGTAAAACGGGAGATCCCCCCCTTGTATAAAATTGTGACTAGTGGCAGCGGACAGGTTGACCCATTTGAACGCCCATGTTGTAAGAATTCTTTTTTTGCATAAAAGAAAAGGATGACTGATGGCCACATGGGAGACGATCGTACGGCTCGTGACTTCTTTTAATGGTAAGGCACAAAATTTAAATAAAAACGAAAAATATAAACAAAATAATATATTCTTGCGTCGTTTTGAAGATATTAATGGGGGGGGGGGGTGATTACTCTCAGTATATCAAGATTTCAAGATGGCCATTCTGATCACTATGTACTGGAGGGGGAGTGGGAGGTGTTCCAGACCCGCAACAGCATCTGACGGAGCGAAATTTTCTAAGTGTTAGGGTATATGAATGCACACGTACCGTCAATAGAATGCGACGCGTAGAATCTAACATGTAAAAATTGGCTAAAATTTGCTAACTTTGAAATCGATTTATTCAAAATTTTGATAATGCATTCGCATGTAAAATTTTAACAGTATACTATATAAGCCTTCCTCTTTGCAATAGGAAATTTTTAATATTATTTGGGGTGGTCAACTTTAGGTTACTCGATCCACTTTTCGAATATCGCTCCGAGCAAGTAGCGCGCAAAAGTTTAGTGTTGCTGATAATAATTAAAATTCTAATACAATAATTGTTATGAGCGGAAATCTCTGATTTTTATGTGGTCCACCACCAAAAATATTTAATGTTAAAGAGTGCCGCTTTCTTATATTTCAAAACTGAAAATTTGAAATAAGAGGTGTGCAAATTTCAGGATGAATGTTCGGTTTTAATACATTATTAGTTGTCATCTCTTGGTCAAAAAAAACAATGAGTTGCAGACTCCATTCCTTCCTTCCTATATGGGATTTATTTAAAAAGAGAACCAAGCATGAAGGCTGAAAATTTACCCATTTGAATTGCATTTAGGTGAAAAAATGTAGAAGCAATCTTCTAGCCCAATTTTTGTTGAATAAAATTCCTTTTAGCCCCACGTTGATAGGACCAATAGGAGCAGGTACTATTTCAGATTATATTACACACCCTGCAAATTGCAAAAACAAATACTGCGCCCTGTAAAACAAAGGTAAAAAGGCACTGGATAATGTTATCGATTAAGGTTGAAATAAAGAGTTAAATTTTAAACAATTTATTGTATATGTTAAAGTATAATAGTTTCCCGTAACCCAATTTAGAAATAATTAAAGACACTTATATACAGAATGCAGAAATCTTTTTTTGTACAAAAACGCTGCTTATCAAAATTGCAAAAAAGTTTACAAAATCGTAATAATTATTATTATTCTACATATTTAAAAAGTATCAAAATGCTTTATCACTATTCTATCAATTTATTAGTTATTGATGATATTATTAGTTAAAATTCCTAACTGTCTATCAATTCAAAAATAAAAACGAGGACAATCAATTTTAGCGAAAAATACTTGAGGGTTCATAAATCAACAATAAATTGTAAATAAATCTAATTGATTATTGTAAATCTAAAATGCATAATAAAGACAGTATAAATAAAAATGCAATTAATAAATCACTATAATTCAAAAAAAATTATTTAGATATTTAAAATTGCCAAGTAATTTCTAAAGCGCAATTTTTCATATAATATATGGCTATTGGTTATGTAAGTACTAAACTTTCATTATTTACAAATCAAAGAATGGAGCAAAATTCGTCACCTTAACAAATTAATATTTAAAAGAAAACATGTACAAACTGCTTCGAAATGAAAACAGAAATAGTTGAGTGTCGGTAAAACGTTTTTTCTAATAGTTCCTGGGATAAAATAATAATATAAAATTATGCACAAGAAGTGAATATGATAAAACGCAAAAACTAAAGCAAGGCACGCTAAAATATTTTATAATTATTTTAATTTTTTTTTAATACTGTAAACTGAATAGAAGTCGTTGATAGGCGAAAAATTGTTAATTGATAATTTTATATGGCAGTGTCATCGCCGTCTAAGGTTTCATCTTGAGTGGCTGAATCGTCGCCCGATCCGGTACCTCCTGGTTGTAGGGAACCACGTTTTGATGTTCCTAGACGAGAAGATGACAATCCAATTGCTCCAGCATTATTGCGTCTATTAGAAACAAAATAAATAAATTTTAGTAAATTCTTGTAAGGATGACCATATGTTACATAATTTGTGTTTGTGTACAGAAAGCTACATTTGATGGTAATGAATGAAATGATGATGGTAGTACTACCAAGTGTTAACACGCTGCATTTTGTTGATTTCATAATAATTTGAATTGTTGATCCAATTGAAGAAAGAATTAAAGAGGGGAGATCTGGTAAGAATACACCAGAAGTGAGAGAACCATTAATTTATTACTTTTATCAAAGTAATCATAATTTGATAGAAAGACTTGCAAAAGGAATTTTTGGATCAACCAGTTTTAAACAAATTCCAAAAATGCCCAAGTTTTATTGAAAGCAAGTCGTTCTCTCAAAAACTTTTACAAGCAATACTAAAACGCCAATGGATCAAATATACAGGGTGGCCCAATTATAGTAAATTTTTTTTTTCATTATTTAATTACATCAAAATGAGTCGCTTTTGGAAAAATCTAACCGCATCACATAGCAAAGGACATTTTAAGGATCGTATTTACGTAAAAAAAACATTACTAAATGTTTTTGTCGGTACCCCATTTTACCAATATAAATGTAAAATAAAATATTTTCAAAACAAGACTATTTTAAATTCTGGATTTTATTAAAATTTTTGATTTGGCTCAAGAATGTATGTATGCATTTATTTATAATTCAATTATTTTGTTTACAAAAATGCATACTACAATATTTATACCACATTGTATTCATAAAAGTTTCGTCTTTGAATTCAAATATAAATTAAAAATATAAAACTATAAATTATTACATATTAAAAATCCCTATTCAATTTTTTTTTAAATGGTAAGGTTTTCAAGTCCTTTCTATAAAATTTGAAAAATAGTGCAAGTGTTCGCTTTCTACGATTTCAATAAGTAAGCTGTAACTTGAAAACAGTTGTTTATAAATTTACATATCTTTTTAACATTTCTTTGCAGCAGTTCACTCGATTTTTTTTATTTCAAAAGCAAGACCATGGAAGACCACCAGTGGCACAATAGAAAAATAAATACAGGAAGACATAGAACTACTAAACGTGAAAGGATTTGGGAGGGGGGGGTCGGAGATAGTGGAATGCAGATGATTGATAAGCAAGCTATATATAAGACAGTCATTAGATACATTTGCACAGAAATAACTCGGAAATGAAATTTTTTTGCTAAACCTTATAATTTGGCATCGAAAGACAGCCCTCAATTTTCGGCATCGGGCTCGGACTGAAACAAAGAAAAGTTTATCAAAGAAGGTCCCAAAAATCACAACATCGTGGATTGGCGATTTTCTATAGCCCCCTTTGTTCAAAAAGGGTATTCGCCAAATTAAACCAAGCTAAAAGCTAAAAACTTTTTTTTAATCAATTTATGCTCAAAATTACGTAGCAGTATTCAGATTTTGATGTAGAATCTTTTTCTTGTTCATATGACGCAAAAATGATTCTCAGACGAGTGAAACTTTCTTTTAAAATCTTCAAAATTAAAAATGATTGGCTATATTTCTTTGTAGATCATTGCTCAGAATGAAAGTACTGAACTTTACTTCAAACGGACGGAATTCATATCGTTTAAATAAATATTTATTGATAAATGTTTTTTTGTATTAAAATATTGCGATTATTTGCCAGAATATCGTTAATCCGTTCATGCGCGTCAGTGCCCCCCCCCCCCGCCATTAGGAAGTATTTTTAATATTTCGTAGTTCGTTGTAAAAATTTATTGATAAATGGTTTTTCGTATTAAAAAATTACGATATATTTGCCAGAATATCGTTAATCCGTTCATGCGCGTCAGCCCCCCCCCCCATTAGGAAGTATTTTTTATATTTCGTACTTCGTTGTAAAAATTTCTTGAAATAAATATTTATTGATCAATGTTTTTTTGTATTAAAATATTGCGATGTACAGAATATCGTTAATCCATTCGTGCGCGTCAGTGCTCCCCCCCCCCATTGGAAAGTATTTTTACTTTCCGAACCCCTAGGTAAGGAAAGTATTGTTATCAGTCAAAATTTGACCCCCCAATTTTTTGACAGATGTTCACGTTTTGAGGTCCCCTGAATCCATTTTTATCATTTTTGGAAGGATGTCTGTATGTATGTGTGTATGTACGTCTGTGAACACGATAGCGTCTAAACGAAGCAAGCAAATCATTCCAAATTTTGCATATAAGCTTTTTCCTGTCGTAGGACGAAGCCAGATGAAAATAATTTAAATCGTGTAACGGGAAAGGGGGGTTTACCTGGAGCTATTATGACATTATGCGTCATAACTTCGAAACGAAATTAAATATGTAAAAATATTAATAACAAAAAATTAGCGCTATGGAATTTCCTACATTTTTTGTCCTACAAGTTTTTCTCTAAAATATACAGGGCGTTTCAAAAATTTTTGTATTTGTAAAAATTTTTTGTATTTGTAAATAAAATAGTAAACCGCATTCTACTAACGAAAATAAGATGAAAAGTTTCTAATAACATGGGTTCAAAAATGCTTCGTTTGCAAGATATAGGCATTCAAAAGTTTTTTTCTTCCTATCTTGGCAAAATATGAAATTTTTCATCGATTTACTGTTGAAATTATGTAACCATTTTATTTAAAAAAATAATATAAAAATTTGCGTCTGTTCGGAAAGTTATGCGATGGCCACATCAGATTTTTTATATTTAGTACTTTGTTGAGTCGAAATTTATTGAAAATGGGGGCTCGCGGGAGCCCCAAAATATTATCTGTCCGGCCCCGTTTCAAAATTGATCATTTTTAAACCTTTTGTATCATCACACTATTACCCGATGACTTTTGATATTTTCGCAAATAGCTCAGTTTCAGTGTCCCTAAGTGTAAATTAAATAAAATGCTTCCGAATATGTAAAACTAAATAAATTAAAATGTTATAACCCAAATATTAGATAATTTTCACAAGAGAAAACTGTTTTTTTTCTATACTGGGCGAATCTCCAAAACTACTAAAGCTAGAAGAATATTTTCTCTGTGGTTTTATGCAGAATTTTAGTTACTTTAAATATGAACTCGTACATTTTTGTCGCGAGATACACCAAAATCGAATAAATTTTGAAAAACTGAGACCCTGAAAAATATTCTTCTAAATTGGCCAACTTCAGAAGCTCACAGCTTAGGGGCCTATTAGGGCTTGAAAGTTGTTCTATTAAGAGATTTACAGAAAATGATGTATAATTTCACCCATCTGATGGGGGAACAATTTTGTATCAAATGAACAGGAAAGAAAACCACATCAAAATCTGAAAACGACGTTATTTTGGGTAGAAATAAAAAAAACAGGGCCTTTATTTCAGAATCTATTTAGTCAACAATTATTTTTTTAATTTAAAGCACAAAATGTTATTTGGTTTAACTTGGCCTATTTGACTAGAAGGCCTATTTTGAAGTTGGAATGCATTTTAAACAACCAATTCACGACTTGATGATTTTTAGGACCTTCTACGACAAATTTGCACCTATTATATTTTGGCAAGTGCAATTTAATACCTTTAACTTTTTGCATGTTACAGCTTACTTACTTTATATAAATGTATATTATTAAAATAAACTTCAAAAGTTAACCAGTTAATTAAGGGGTGTCCTACTGTGACCAACCATAAAAAAGTGTAAATTTTGAAAATTAATTCTAGAAAAACTATAAATGCGATTTTATTGATTTTTGGGTATTCATTAATGCTAATCTTAGGAAGTATAAATTTAAAATTTTATAAAAAAATATTCATAATTGTAGGAGTTATGTGACTTAGCATACAACGCAGTAGTTCTTCACACGCAATCGAATTTGACCATAAAAAAGTGTAAATTTTGAAAATTAATTCTAGAAAAACTACAAATTCGATTTTATTGATTTTTGGGTATTCATTAATGCCAATCTTGGGAAGTATAAATTTAAAATTTTATAAAAAAATATTCATAATTGCAGGAGTTATGTGACTTAGCATACAACGCAGTAGCTCTTCAAACGCAATCGAATTCGACCATAAAGTGTAAATTTTGAAAATTAATTCTAGAAAAACTACAAATACGATTTTACTGATTTTTGGGTTTTCATTAATGCCAATCTTGGGAAGTATAAATTTAAAATTTTATAAAAAAATATTCATAATTGGAGGAGTTATGTGACTTAGCATACAACGCAGTAGCTTTTCACACGCAATCGAATTTGACCATAAAAGTGTAAATTTTGAAAATTAATTCTAGAAAAACTACAAATGCGATTTTATTGATTTTTGGGTATTCATTAATGCCAATCTTAGGAAGTATAAATTTAAAATTTTATAAAAAAATATTCATAATTGTAGGAGTTATGTGACTTAGCATACAACGCAGTAGCTCTTCACATGCAATCGAATTGTGTACATGGTTTTGGCCATTTGGCCGATCCGAATATAAAAAAGAAATTTTCTAAATTAATTACAATACATCGACTATGGTTTCACCTAGCTCTAAGTTTAATTTCATTTTCAGAAAACGAAATGCAGAAAAAACAGAATGCAGTTCATGCGTGAATTGTCCAAATTTGTCTCTGTGCTGAAACGGTAACGTTGTTTGTACAATAAATTGCATAGTGACCTAGGATTTATTTTTTAATGAGTGAGTGAGAAGTCTTATCTTTTTTTTCCACTACAATAAATTAATTAAAATATATTTATAATTTCTTTTTCAATTTTTACTATTATTTAGAAGATCATAAAAGAATTCACCATAAGTGGCCCATCTTCCATAAAAAATAATTCAGATATGTTAATTTTCTTTCTAAATTGTAAACTAAAAGTCACAAGAACTTCTACATACGGTGCAATTAATGTAGTGTATTGTGATTATTAATTCCAATGAACATCCAATAAAATACATCAAAACTTAACAAAACTTCCAACTTTACTTGAAATCACTGAAAGAGATATTTAAATTATTATTATTAATGTTGTGTTATTGATTTAGCGAATCTTGATGAAATTGTTGCAACTGACATTAAATCGACATGGCAACAAAGATGCTTAATTTTAAAACAGTTGAACACAAATAAATAAAACAAAAGCGTCAATTAGAAAAAAAAACAACAAAACAAAAGAAGATCACAATTAAAAATCTGAAAGAGCAACACAAATTCGTGTAAACTATTTTACACTTAATTTTTTGAAACTCTTCAGAAATGACAACTAACGTAAAACCGATAAAATGGTTTAATCAGGTAAGTGTAGGTGTTAATGTTTTGTTTTAATAATGTAAAGCGCAATAAATTCGAAATTTTGTTAATAAAAGCTGAACTAAATCAAAAAAAGCTTAAAAGCTGCCAAGTTGTAAAAAAAAATCTCTTTAGCAAAATAATTAAAATTAAAATACCAGACGCCTAAGGCGTGCGCAGTGTCAGCCAATAAAATTTAAACCGTTCTACCATCGCCACATACCAAATTAGAGACTAAATAAACTGCGTAGTGGAACTCCCACCATATCATGACTTATGACTATGACTGAAAATTAATGCAAACATTATTTTACATATTCCACCACCCAATATAACAATACAAAAATTTGACATCTCAATTCTCACCTTATTTTGCTCTTCAAGTTGCTAATTTCACGTGACATGGATTCGTGAGATTCGACCATATCCTCCAATTCACGTTGAGCTTTTCGTTTTTGAGCTTTTTCCCTACTCATTTCCTCTTCGGCTTCGTCCAACTGACGTTTCAACGCTTTCACACGACCATTGACCTTCTCAACCTGTTCCTTATATTGATCGGCGTGTCGCCTTTCGTCCTCCAATTGCATAACCAACTCCTTCAATTTCTTATCCAATTTACGGCTTTGTTTCTGTTGGGATAGACGCTCTTTTGCTTCGACCTAAAGTGTAAATTTTAATAATTATAAAATTCTCAACAAAAAATGATTGATGAAACTAACCTCCAATTGTTCTTCCAAATTGTTAATCTTAGCTTCGAGAGAAGTGATTGTGGCTTTGGTTTTCGTACGATGGGCAGTTTCTAATTCGCTAAGTTTTGCTTTAAGTTCTCTGTTTTGACGTTCCAATAAGAGACGACTGGATTCGTGTCGCTGCGCAGACGAACGTTCGTTAGCCAATTCGGTGGTCAATTGTTCCACGGTTAATTGAGCCTTTCGCGATTTATCGGCGTACACTTCGCTATTGCTTTGTTCCTCTTCAAGCTCTTCTTCTAACGTCGCTATTCTTGCTTCCATACGACGTTTTTCGTCAGTTAATAAACTTGCTAAAAATTAAAACAGATTATTAGAAAAGATTTTTAATAATATAAAAAAAGTGTGTCAGAACATCAATGAGTGGTAAAGAAAACGAGAAGAAACAAAGCAGAAATGAGGAATCACCCACAGGAAAAAACCTAGCGTTTAGAAAAAGTAAAATAATATCAAGATATTGGAGGAAATGTTAGGGAAGATATCGAAGATGACGAGCAAAATTAGAGAAGAGATAAAACTAGAAAATGCTGGAAGCTGAGAAGGCACAATCCATAGCAAAATAGACCAAATGAAGGTAGAATAAAACAAACGAGAGAAGAAGTGGTGCTATAACGTGATGAATTTCAAGAAGAAAATTTTAAGTTGGCGAATGAAAAGAAACAACTAGTAAACCTTCTAAAAAAAAATAGAGGTCAGAACATATTTTTGTGAGAAAGAAAAGAGAAGAAATAATGTGATATTAATATGAGCAAACGTGATGGCAACTGAACCAGATGTGAAAATTAAAGAAATAAAAAGCCTGGTGAAGAATGAGATCGAAGTGATAATAATTTGATGATAATAATTTTCTATGATTCTGAAGAAATAATCGAAATACTGAATTTAGAGGAACATTTTGCTGAGAAAAGTTGTAGCAAATCCATAGTTGAATTCAGAAAAAAGTTTAAATTTTTAAATTTGTGAAAATTAGGTTTAACAATTGATTAAAATTTTCTGTGTTCCTGGAAAATTATTTGGAATACTGAATTTAGAGGAAAATTTTGCATACAAAAGTTGTAGCAAATTCATAGTTGAATTCAGAAAAATGGTTAAATTTTAAAATTTATGAAAATTAGGTTTAACAACTGATTATAATTTTCTGTGTTCCTGGAAAATTATTCGGAATACTGAATTTAGAGGAAACTTTTGCAGACAAAAGTTGTAGCAAATCCATAGTTGAATTCAGAAAAATGTTTAAATTTTAAAATTTGTGAAAATTAGATTTAACAATTGATTAAAATTTTTTGTGTTCCTGGAAAATTATTCAAAATACTAAATTTAGAGGAAAATTTTGCTGAGAAAAGTTGTAGCAAATCCATAGTTGAATTCAGAAAAAAGTTTAAATTTTTAAATTTGTGAAAATTAGGTTTAACAATTGATTAAAATTTTCTGTGTTCCTGGAAAATTATTTGGAATACTGAATTTAGAGGAAAATTTTGCATACAAAAGTTGTAGCAAATCCATAGTTGAATTCATACCATTGTTTAAATTTTTAAATTTATGAAAATTAGGTGTAACAATTGATTATAATTTTCTGTTTCTTGAAAACTATTCGAAATACTGAATTTAGAGGAAAATTTTGCAGACAAAAGTTGTAGCAAATTCATAGTTGAATTCAGAAAAATGGTTAAATTTTAAAATTTATGAAACTTAGGTTTAACAACTGATTATAATTTTCTGTGTTCCTGGAAAATTATTCGGAATACTGAATTTAGAGGAAAATTTTGCAGACAAAAGTTGTAGCAAATCCATAGTTGAATTCATAAAAATGTTGAAATTTTAAAATTTATAAGAATTAGGTTTAACAACTGATTAAAATTTTCTGTGTTCCTGGAAAATTATTCGAAATACTAAATTTAGAGGAAAATTTTGCAGACAAAAGTTGTAGCAAATCCATAGTTGAATTCAGAAAAAAGTTTAAATTTTACAATTTGTGAAAATTAGGTTTAACAATTGATTAAAATTATTTGTGTTCCTGGAAAATTATTCGGAATACTGAATTTAGAGGAAACTTTTGCATACAAAAGTTGTAGCAAATCCATAGTTGAATTCATAAAAATGTTTAAATTTTAAAATTTATGAAAATTAGGTTTAACAACTGATTAAAATTTTCTGTGTTCTTGGAAAATTATTCAAAATACTAAATTTAGAGGAAAATTTTGCAGACAAAAGTTGTAGCAAATCCATAGTTGAATTCATAAAAATGTTGAAATTTTAAAATCTATAAGAATTAGGTTTAACAACTGATTATAATTTTCTGTGTTCCTGGAAAATTATTCGAAATACTGAATTTAGAGGAAAATTTTGCAGACAAATGTTGTAGCAAATCCATAGTTGTTGAATTCATAAAAATGTTAAAATTTTAAAATTTCTGAAAATTAGGTTTAACAACTGATTAAAATTTTCTGTGTTCCTGGAAAATTATTCAAAATACTAAATTTAAAGGAAAATTTTGCAGACAAAAGTTGTAGCACATCCATAGTTGAATTCATAAAAATGTTGAAATTTTAAAATTTATAAGAATTAGGTTTAACAACTGATTATAATTTTCTGTGTTCCTGGAAAATTATTCGGAATACTGAATTTAGAGGAAAATTTTGCAGACAAAAGTTGTAGCAAATCCATAGTTGAATTCATAAAAATGTTGAAATTTTAAAATTTATAAGAATTAGGTTTAACAACTGATTAAAATTTTCTGTGTTCCTGGAAAATTATTCGAAATACTAAATTTAGAGGAAAATTTTGCAGACAAAAGTTGTAGCAAATCCATAGTTGAATTCAGAAAAATGTTTAAATTTTACAATTTGTGAAAATTAGGTTTAACAATTGATTAAAATTATTTGTGTTCCTGGAAAATTATTCGGAATACTGAATTTAGAGGAAACTTTTGCATACAAAAGTTGTAGCAAATCCATAGTTGAATTCATAAAAATGTTTAAATTTTAAAATTTATGAAAATTAGGTTTAACAACTGATTAAAATTTTCTGTGTTCTTGGAAAATTATTCAAAATACTAAATTTAGAGGAAAATTTTGCAGACAAAAGTTGTAGCAAATCCATAGTTGAATTCATAAAAATGTTTAAATTTTAAAATTTATGAAAATTAGGTTTAACAACTGATTAAAATTTTCTGTGTTCTTGGAAAATTATTCAAAATACTAAATTTAGAGGAAAATTTTGCAGACAAAAGTTGTAGCAAATCCATAGTTGAATTCATAAAAATGTTGAAATTTTAAAATTTATAAGAATTAGGTTTAACAACTGATTATAATTTTCTGTGTTCCTGGAAAATTATTCGAAATACTGAATTTAGAGGAAAATTTTGCAGACAAATGTTGTAGCAAATCCATAGTTGTTGAATTCATAAAAATGTTAAAATTTTAAAATTTCTGAAAATTAGGTTTAACAACTGATTAAAATTTTCTGTGTTCCTGGAAAATTATTCAAAATACTAAATTTAAAGGAAAATTTTGCAGACAAAAGTTGTAGCACATCCATAGTTGAATTCATAAAAATGTTGAAATTTTAAAATTTATAAGAATTAGGTTTAACAACTGATTAAAATTTTCTGTGTTCCTGGAAAATTATTCGAAATACTAAATTTAGAGGAAAATTTTGCAGACAAAAGTTGTAGCAAATCCATAGTTGAATTCATAAAAATTTTAAAATTTATAAGAATTAGGTTTAACAACTGATTATAATTTTCTGTGTTCCTGGAAAATTATTCGAAATACTGAATTTAGAGGAAAATTTTGCAGACAAAAGTTGTAGCAAATCCATAGTTGAATTCATAAAAATTTTAAAATTTATAAGAATTAGGTTTAACAACTGATTATAATTTTCTGTGTTCCTGGAAAATTATTCGAAATACTGAATTTAGAGGAAAAATTTGCAGACAAAAGTTGTAGCAAATCCATAGTTGAATTCAGTAAAATGTTTAAATTTTAAAATTCGTGAAGCTTAGGTTTAACAATTGATTAAAAAATTTTCTGTGTTCCTGGAAAATTATTCGGAATACTGAATTTAGAGGAAAATTTTGCATACAAAAGTTGTAGCAAATCCATAGTTGAAATCATAAAAATGTTTAAATTTTAAAATTTATGAAAATTAGGTGTAACAATTGATTATAATTTTCTGTGATCCTGAAGAAATAATCGAAATACTGAATTTAAATTCTGAAAGTTAAATGAAGAAAATTAAAATGAAAATAAAAACAAAGGATGACTTACAGTAAAAGAAAGGTAGATCCAAAACGAAAAAGAAGAGTGGCAAAGGTAGGAAAGGAAAAAGGAAGAAAGACTGGAGTTGGATACAAGAAAATGTTGTATCAAGGTATGATCCGAAAATAATAGTAATATACCAACCAGCAATAGAAAAGTACAGATAATGGAAGATTTTTGATAGAACTTGCAATAAATAAAACCATGAAAATTAGACAAAAACAGTCACTTAAAGCTTAAAAAAGCAAGGTGGAGCCTTAAAATGTATATAAAAAACTCACTTTTACTAGAACTGTTGTTGATTTCTTCCTGTAATTCGTCACGTTCGGCTTCGGCGGTTCGCCTGGCACGCTCTGAACTGGCTAAATCTTCTGTCATCTGTAGCAATTCGGCTTCCAAAATTTTACCCTTCCTTTCAACATCCTTACTACTAGCGGCAAGTTCATCCCTAGCAGTTCGCGCTTCCTCAGCGTCTCTTGTGGCTTCTTTACATTGCTGTTGAGATTTTTTCAATTGCTTCAACGCATCTTCCTTAACCTTGCACTGCAATTCGACTTGTCCTTCCACTTCCTTCAAGTCACCTTCCAACTTCTTTCGTGCCGCAACAGCAGCCGTTCGTTGCTTACGTTCTTCATCAAGCTCAGCTTCTAAATCACGTAATTGTTTCAAAATTCCCCTCCTCTTTTCCTCCGCCTGTTCTTCTTTAGCTTGAAGGTCGCGTTCAAATTGAGCTCTTAAGGCTTGCATGTTAACCTCCAATCTTAATTTAGCATCTTCGGTTAATTGCAATTCGTCTTCTAATTCTTCGTTTTGAGCTCTCAACTCGGCAAGTTGACTTTCCAACGATCGTTTCGCCTTCTCCAATTCGTGAACATTTTTATCGGCAGTTCCTTGATTATTAACTAATTCGTCTAATTCCGCTTGCAGTTGTCTACGAATCCGTTCCAATTCTTCAATTTTTTCACTAGAATCGTCAAGTTCTCGACTCAAAGACAAAACTTTGGTTTCCTTTTCTCTTGCTTCGCGTTCAGCAGAGTCACGCTCCGCTGCCATTTGTTCACTTACCGCCTTTTCTTCCGCCAAAACCTTATCGAAATTCTTTTGTTTCTTTTCAAGTTCTGCAACTTTCTGTCTTTGCGTTTCCAAGTCAATATTTGCATCCTCCAATTCAGCTGCAATCTTCTTCTTGCTTTTTTCGAGTTTATCATTGATAAGTCTCAGTTCTTCAACCTCTCGCTGTAAGGCCTCTAAATCTTTAGCCAATTTCTTTTTACTTTCTTCTAAAATTGCCGATTGCTCAGACTCGTCTTCTGCTTTCTTTTTTGCCTCAGCATACTGAATAGTCAAACTTGCCAGCTGTACATAAAATAGCAGTTAGATATCGTATATATTGATAATTAAAAAAAAATCACCTGTTTTTCAAAATTTCGTTTAGCCTCTTCCTCTTCTTCCAGTTGGTCATGAAGTTGTTCCTTTTCCGTTTCCAATTGTCGTAACTTAGAACTAAGGGCAAGTTTTTGTCTCGTTTCTTCTTCCAAAGCCAATTGGGCTTCCGCAAATTGCGATTCAATTGCACTGTGATTTTTCAAAGCCGTTGAAGCCCTGCAAAACACAAAAATTTGTAAGTCACTTACGAGAGAATATTTAAATGGAAAACTCACTTCATTTCCACTTCTTCCAGTTGTTGGGTAATTGTATCGCTTTCCTGCTGTAATTTTTGAACTTTTTCTTGTAATTCGGTTTTGGCACGTTCATTCTCGGCAAGTTTTGCTTGCACCTCTGCTAATTGACTTTCAGCTTGTTTGCGGCGACGATCGCCTGTTATAAAAAAAAAATTAAAAATGTCGTTTAAATTTGTGGAAATAACTGGAACTTACCTTCTTGTCTGCTGGCTCCAACATTACGCAATTCGGTAGCAAGATCAGCGTTTTCAGCCTCCAATGATTGTTTAGCTTTTTCTAATCCTGTCTTAACTTTCTTGATGGTTTCCAACTGTTCGGTAATCAAAGCCAACTCCTGTGTGTGTTTGTGTCTCATATCTTGCAGTGCAACCTCATGTACTTGAGTGTCGTCTTCTAAAGATTTCTTCAACGTCGCTAATTCTTGTTCACGTTTCGACCTAAGTTCCTATTAAAAAATTCAATTGTAAAACAACAAACTTTCAAGTATTTAAAAAAAATTACCTGTTGAGCAGCAGTGGTATCCAAAGAGTCCAAGAGTTCGTTTTTAAGGGCTTCCAATTCTTCGTTCAAATCGCGTTTCAATTTTTCTGCTTTACTTCTTGCCGCTTTCTCCGCTTCCAGGTCTTCTTGTAATTCGGCAAGTTGGCTTTCCATTTCTCTGATTGCCTTCTGAGATTGTGCCTTTTGGGCACCTTCATCATCAACGCGAACCATAGCTTGGGCCAATTCTTCTTCTCTCTTTCCTAACTGCAATTGTAATTCTTCCAAATGCGTACGTTTCTCAGACAATTGCTCTCTTAAATCGTTAACTTCTGATTCAATTTTTCGTTTCGATCTGTCTGCTTCTTGTCTTTGCTGATGGTCTTTAATCAAACGCTCTTCGAGTTCCGCAATCGAACTCTCATGCTTAGCTTTCAACTTGGCTAAATGCTTAGCCTTTTCTTCTTCTTCGGCAAGAGTTTGACTCAAATCATTATTTCGTTCTTCGAGAATCTTGCGATCTTTGTGTAATTTCTGGTTAGTGTCGTCGCTCAAAGCAAGGTCCTCTTCCAATTTTTTCAACTTATTATCAAACTGAACTTTCTCCAACTGCAACTTCTGCCTAGCCCCTTCCTCCTCTTCGAGTTGTTCTTCTAAATCTTGAATAGTCAACTGCAACTTTTTCTTATCACTCGACAAATTACTAGAACGTTCTTCTTCCTCTTCGATTCTGGCTTCCAAATCGTGCAATATCTCTTCCAATTCTTGTTTCCTCGCAGTCAATCGTGCACGCATCTCTTCAGCTTCGGCACACAATTCAACTTCCGCTTGCAATTGCTCAGCAATTGCCGTTTTCTCTTCGATCGCCTGTTGAAACTTCTTTTCGTACTCTTGAGCGCTACGCAACTGACTTTCTAAATTTTCTTTCACTTGTTTAAGCTCATCTTCCTTCTGCATCAATTTCTCCTCTTGTTTGGTAACTTCCAAGAGTGGTTTAACTTTCGTGTATAATCGCCACCACTGCCAGTTGCGCAATTTGAGGTACGCCGAACAATTGCGTTGAATTATACGAATAGCGTTTAATTGCTGAACGCGTTTCTGATAATTGCGGCGCGAAAGAAAGCCGCGACAGAACGCCTGGAAGTTGACTATCAGATCCGTTATTTTGTAATCGCGTTCTTCTTCCAAGTGAGCCAAAACGCCAGCCCGGAAGAAAATTTTTGATTGTCCAATGCGGAACAAATTCGAATCCAGCTCGAGAGTTTGAATCATGGTTTCACACGCCTTCTTGCCATCCATGAAGCCTTTGTTAATTACATTAGGAGTAAGGAGTTCGTATCTCTGACGAAATTCTTGAAAAGGAATACGGTTAGGGAAGCCTTGACGACAAATTCGAATGCCTTCTAGTACACCGTTACATCTGAGCTGATCTAAGACTAGTGGAGCATCAATTTTGCCGGCACGCTTTTCGTGATTCGGGATGATGCATCGCACAAAATTAGGATTGGTATTTCTTAGAGTGACCATTAAATTGCCTAACTGTTCTTTGTACAAATACGAGACCGTTCTAAACATGCCCTTGGCGCGACCCAAGTTCTCCGCGTCCTTCCAAATGTGAACAATGAAAGGATCTTGTGATGCCTGCAACACGGAGAGGACGTTTTCATTTTGAGGATCCATGTTCTTCATTAACCATTGGGTGGCGGAGTAGTCCACTTTACCGGCATAATGAATAATTGAAAAATCTGCTACGCCACGAAAATCGCTCTTTTTAAACTTGGGATGGGTGGTGTGTGCAGATACTAATTTTTCTACGTAAGTTTTATCTGTTGCCTTCGGGAACAAGCATTCCTCGTCCAAAAGGGCCATGATGCCCATCGGTTTATCGATTAAATCGATGGTGGGTTGTAAATCGAGACCAAAATCGATAAACTTCCACTCGATGCCTTCCCTTTGGTACTCTTCTTGTTCCAGAATGAACATGGTGTGATTAAATAATTGTTGTAACTTTTCGTTGGTGTAATTAATGCACAATTGTTCGAAGGAATTTAAATCGAATATTTCGAAACCGGCTATATCCAAAATTCCAATAAAACTGGCGCCCTGCCGTTTTGTACGACCCAACGACCGATTTATCCTAGTGACTAGCCAACGGAACATTCGCTCGTAACACGCTTTTGAAATAGCCTCCACAGCAAACTCGACCTAAAAAGACAAATTGACTCTTAGAAAAGCATTCTAGTCGACTAAAAACGTTAATTTAGAAAATCATAGCCGAGTTAATAATGTTTTATGTGGTTTATTTTTCACTTCACTTGGTGCATGAAAAAATGGAAAAAAAATAAATCGGGTAAAATATTTTATTCGGGGATTCCCCAAACACAGTTCATAATTAAATCAATTTTTTTTGCATTTAGATAAAGAAAGAGTTCGTAGAATGGCGCTAATAAAACTTTATTGAAATTTGTTGCAATGTTTTTTTTTAATTCCAATAATTCGATAGAAAATAATTTGTTTCAGACTTTCAAACCTTAAATTAAGGGTCATTCCATCTCAAATCAACAGAAAAATAGAGGGAAAATTGACTCGACCCCCACCAAATTTGACGAAACTTGGTTTCTTGGTACACACCATCTTAGTAAGAAATAAAAAATACAAATTTTAGGATTTGTCCAAAAAGGCATTTGTTTCTTTGTTTTGGTCTGTCAAAAAGTTGGTGTGTAGACTTGTAGGAAAACGACTGTAACTTCATCTGCAGTAGTCTAAATTTAAAAATAAAAAATGTTCTGGAAAGGTAAATGAACGTTCTATTCAAATATTCAACCACATTTGATTTTTTCAACCCCTAACTGGATTAATTTTCTAATATTAACCCTATTTCAACCCCCACTTCTAAGGGGTATTTTTATTTTGTCCATTTTTTTACTATTGTTTTGTAAAATTGTGCTGATCATGCATACCAAATGTGATCATGGGATAAGCATGGGTTCGCTTACTAAAAATTATGACAAAATGGCGTAATATAAAATTAAAGGTAATTAAAATCTCTACAAAATAACCGCGGTTGCGCTACTTAGCTCCACTTTGAACGGTTATTACTATGTGAATACGAATCTGAAGAAAAATATGTCTATTAGTTTTTTTGTAGAGAATTTAATTAGCTCTAATTTTATATTAAACTATTTTGCCATAAAGTACAAAGAAACTTGAGAAATCGGCGAAAAACTGATTTTTGTCTGTTTCTCGCTATACTTAATTTATTTTTAGGAACTGAACCCATGCTCATCCCATGATCAAATTTGGTATGCATGCTCAGCACAATTGCACAAAACAATAGTAAAAAAATGAACAAAATAAAAATACCCTTTTAGAAGTAGGGGTTGAAATAGGGTTAATATTAGAAAATTAATCCAGTTAGGGGTTGAAAAAATAAAATGTGGTTGAATATTTGAATAGAGCGTTCATTTACCTTTCCAGAACATTTTTTATTTTTAAATTTAGACCACTGTAGATGAAGTTACAGTCGTTTTCCTACAAGTCTACACACCAACTTTTTGAAGGACCAAAACAAGGAAACGACTGCCTTTTTGGGCATATCCTTTAATTTGTATTTTTTATTTTTTACTAAGATGGTGTGTACCAAGTTCTGTAAAATTTGGTGGGGGTCGAGTCAATTTGGTCTATTTTTCAGTTGATTTGAGATGGAACGACCCATATGTAAAAATAAATCTGGTAAAATATTTTATTCGGGGATTCCCAAACCCCCAAAAAAAATATTTTTGATATTTTCAAAAAAACTATTAGCAGCTCCCCAACTCCTTTTTGAGTTTATCCAGTATTTCCTCCATTTTTAGTCCCCCCCCCCCGATAATTTTTCCGGTCGGAAGATTAAAAACGAGAGGTTGTTCACTTAGATTTTTTATGTACACAGATTATATTATGTAAAAAATTATCGAGATTATTAATAAATTGTCGTGATTACTTAAGATTATTACTGATTATTGTGATTATTAATGATTATTAAGATTATTTGTGATTATCTAGGATTACCTGAGATTATTATTGATTACTCGGTATTATTTATGATTATATAATCATTTTAAAAGTAAAAAATTTGAACAACAGATGGCGCTACTGCGCTTTTCTTCTGCTAAATAGTGTGGGTCGGGTTCGCTAACCTTAACCACCCAAATCAAAATTTCCTTTCGACTATTGTAAAGATAATGGTTAATAGTCTATAGAAAAATTATTTTGAGTGAACCCCTGATAAATAACCCTTATTTCGAATATTTAAAGTATGTACATTTAGCATTGAAAACCGGATGGCTGCCTTACCAGCCTCAAGGACGTAAATTGTTCTTGAGGCGCGGTATACCAGCCTAGACCAGTGACCTTTAGTCATTGGGAGGTTTTGCACACCTCAATTGGGTGAAACCTTGACGGTATTTTGTTCAACGACTCGCCCTTGGGGGGGGGGTCGGGATGGGATGAAGGGTGGATGTATGCGGGAGACCTTGATCTCCGGCGGCTTTCACGGTGCCAGCACGCAGGCTCAGGCTTCAAAGGGGGGGCAAACCCCCCCCAGGAAAGCGGTCAGGCCAGGTACGACATGACGGAGGTGGTCTTCCGACATCGCAGCGACTGACACTCCTCCGAAACGGAAAGTCCGGCCGAAGAAATCTCGACCTTGCCACTCATACGCGAAAACTGCGATGTTTTCCTGTAATTAATTAATTCACTTGCATGCCCTGCCATTTTGGGCCCTAAGTGACGTCAAACCAGCATTTCCAGCTATACGGACAGCGACTGTGTATTTAAGATCTGTCTATGATAAAATTCTGCCATTTCCGTCGAACATCGAAGGGGGGGGGGGGTGAAACCCAACTTCGACATTCGGCGGATCTCGGGTACAGGGGGGGTGTCAAAGCCCAACCCTGTATTCAACAAAACTCAGGTGCGTTCGAAGGTTGTTCAGCATAAAGCTAGATCAAACTACAATTTAATTCATGATTCAGATTCCATTGAAAACCGGGCAAATAGGCCACGCTCACCACAGAAGTTATAAATATAAGTCACGACCGGCTAGCGGGAGCCATAGATAAGAAAATAGTATATAGATGGTTAACTCTCGATATATTTTGGTGCCCTAACGCAGCGCCACAACAAACGAAGGATGAACAAAATTGAAGCGCGAATTTTGGCATATTTGAATTATTTTGAATTTTTGAAAAATTTTTAGCGCAAATTATCTTCAAAAGTCGCCCAATTTGCGGTAAATCGCCCAATCTGACAACACTGCCCATGGCGGGAGCTCATAGTAGTCGAACAGGCAACATGAACGCAAACGATTTTGTGAACAGTGACGACAATGTCGCGTTAATATTCGATTGCGAGGATCGTGAAATAGTCGAAATTTTGCAAATATTCAGAACCAAAAAATTTTTTTTTTAGGTATTTTTTTATTTTATTCGGGATTCGATTCAATGGTTACTTGGGCTAAACATACTTGAGGAATATTAATCCACCCCATCCGGGATCCAAAAAATTGGGATCATAGAAATCCTGGATATAGCATTTGAAAGTATAGTTGCGGTATGCCGCAGTTCCCTTTCATGTATCACCCCCAAAAAATCGCATAAAAAAAGATAATGAAAAAAATTAGCCTTTCACACATGTTCTCGTACGAGAAACGTGTTGCATCTGCCGGAGCGTAAATTGTTAAGTTTTAGGGTATATAAAAGCACGCGGACCGACAACAGAATGGGCGAGATTCCAAAAATTTTCATCGTGCGCGTCACTGAATGTGTAAAATTTGCTAAGTTCAAATTCGATTTATTCAAAAGTTTGACCCCCCTTCACGCAAAATATTTTTGCAGTATACTATATAAACCTTAAACTATCCAATAGTCAATAGGAAATTTTGATTTGGGCGGTTAAGGTTAGCGAACCCTAGCCTAATAATTTTCTATTGTTTTAACTTTATCTGTAAATATATTTTAGTATGTTTTATGGTGTTTAAACTAATGTTTATACGCTACAAAAATTTAAAATCTTATTAATCTTAAGTGTTAGGGTATATCTTTGTGCGCGCACCGTCAACAGAATGAAGTGAGATTCCTTATGCGCGTCACTGAATAGGTAAATTTTCGACCTTTAAAGTAGATTTATTCAAAAACTTATGAATATTCCGCAAAATTTTTTATTTTTAATTATACTATATAATCCGTCAGCTTTCCGAATCTCTATACGAAATTTTCAATTTCAGGGTGAGTAATAACGTGTTTTAACCATTTTATCATATTGTAAATCTCTTATATAAAAATGAATATTTGTTTGTTTGGAACTTTTAAACCGTTATAAACTCCTAGACCCTAGAATTATCAAATATTATTAAAAATGATTTCAAATTATTAGAGATTATTTGAGGTTATTTGAGATTATTTGACTGAGATTATTCAGATTACTAATGATTATTAAATATTATGGGAGAAATGAACAACCCCTCGATTAAAAAGCAACAAAAACCACCACTCACCTGTTCTTTTGTTTGTGCCTTGGTCACAAACTCCCGTCCAACTTTAAGCCTGGGTTTCAAAAACGCCTTGGTCATATCCGTTACAGATAAGCCCAACAAGTGAGCAATTTTTTGAGCCACCGTATTGTCAGGTAGTGTAGCTTGATCGGAATTACGATCTTGTTTAAACTGCATGGTACCGAATAACATAACGGCGGAAACTATCCTAAATATCGCGTTGAAATCGTCCTGACTGAAACCCATAATGTTCATCGCTTTCACTGTGCTTTCGAATTCGACAACATCGTCGATACCGGGAACTATGTGGCTATCGCTTGTCAGAAATTGATAGGATTTGGAATCCTCCAAAATGAACTCTTCTGCAAAACCAAAAAACTGTTTTATTAAACAATTTTCAAACAAAATAAAAAAATTACTTTTTTGTTGTGGCGTTGAACCGGCCAATAACTGATAGAAAATGTGGAAAGTTCGCTCGTTTTTCGCTTGTCTTATGGCACGTGACTTCTCCAAAAGGTAAGTTTCAATGTTGGCGCCCGCGATGTAACCGGACGCGTCGAAATTTATTCTGATGAATTTACCCTATAAGAAGAAATCGAGGTTATAATTAAAATTTCTTTTCAAACAACAAATTGACTACTTACAAATCTCGAGGAGTTGTCATTTTTCACAGTTTTAGCATTTCCAAACGCTTCCAAAATTGGATTTGCTTGAAGAAGTTGTTGCTCTAAACTACCCTGTGAAGAAAAATCATATTTTTTATTAGTAGGCGTTCACTTATCGGCGCACATTACAAACAAAACCACTACTAGTGACAAAAAAACGCAATTAATTCTATCTACAAAAACCAATTTATTCACTCTCAAACGACACCAAGACTTACACAAACATCGAAATCGTTCTTCGTGAGTGGCATTAGTAAAAAAATGGCACATGTAAAATATTGTATTAGTTATGTACAGTAAATAAACACATCTAAGTAAGAATCACAACGATACCATACGCACATTTGGCACAACCACGAAAAAATTACCAAAATACATACCAAGGAGTCATTAGTAGGACTCTGGTAAAGAAAGCATGTAAATATTTACAGAAAATTAATGTGCAATGCATGTGAAACCTTAATTAGTGCAATTTAAGTAAGACATTATTTTTCAACTTGAAATTCTTTTGGATGCAAAATTTTTTAAATTGCACATTAACAAGTTAGTTTATTACAAGTGAAGAACGGAATGTACTTACAATTAAATCTTTCTGCTGTTGGATGTAGGCGAGAAGAACGAACATGTAAAAATGTAAGATTAAAATTTTTTACTTTAAAAAATGTCGATAGTCTTACCGCTGCTGAGCCTTTGGGTGATTTTGAAGCGGCAACATAAGCCAAATACTGAATGACTTTTTTTGTATTTTCAGTTTTACCCGCTCCAGACTCTCCAGTACACAATATGGATTGATCTTCCCTTTCTAAAAAGACAAACAAAATTTGTTATAGAAATATGATTTTGTTTTTTCAAAAATGTATTATGAATCAGTGATTTTAAATTATTATCCAAGGGCGAAGGGCAAATCGCGACGGTATGGTGGATTTTCAGATTGAAATGAGGCGTTTCTTGATTTATTCGTAATTTAAAAGATGTATCATATCGCATTTTGCAAGTTACCGTCTGATGTAATTTTCAATCAACATTTAATTGCGCTGCAAGATTGACCCTGGTTCGACGATATCGAAGTGTGTGTGTGTAATTAATTGTGTGCTTGGATCATCATTTTAACTTGAGATGATTTTGCTTCCTTATGATTATTTTTGCATCGGATTCCATTTTAGATGTCGTATGGTCCTAGAGCGGATACAAAGGGAAGGGGGATTGAATGAATGAGATTTCAAAAATCGAAAATTTGACGGTTATTATTAGTTCAAAGCAGGCCCGAAGCCAGAGGGGGGCACCTGGGGGCACGTGCCTCCCCCCCGAAATGTTCAAAAGAAACAAAAATTTTGAAAGCAAAACATTTGAATTTCGAAAATAAAATAGGTATATATTTTGGAAATTAGTATATAAAAATATTGAAAAAATTTGTTTGTAATAAAAATTCCCGGAAGGGGAACCCCCGAAAATTTTACTTTTAAAATATTTGTATTAAAGTAGTTTATTACTTTTTATATAAATAAATAAAACTTAAAAAAAATTTGTAATAAAAAGGGGAACCCCTTTACAAGTGCCCCCCCCCCCCAAATGAAATCCTGGCTAGGGGCCTGGTTCAAAGAGCCCATATAAAATCAGCATTTAGTGCTAAAAGACTTGTTTAAAAAGTGAAATTATCGGACGTAAAAGCAGTAAAATTGCTTTTACCATTTACCAAAAATTTTTTTGCAATTTTGCGGGATTACACAATAAATAAACTTTAAAAATGAAATAACCCCCTAAACTTGGGCTAGATCCGCTCTTGTACATATGGTCCCATTTATAACCCCATTATTTTATAGGCATGTGTCAGGGCGTTTTGATAATGAAGAAAATGTCATCCTGTTCCTATTGGCAATTCTAAATAAGAAAACGCCACTAAGCTGTATTCTATATTGAAAATCAGTTCCCAATTTTAAACACTGAAAAATTTACATCTAAGTTTGTTAGTAAATTGAATCACTTATATATTTTTTATTGTGACCGCGCATTTAAATGGCCATTGGTGGGTGTTCATTATTTGCATCTAATTTCTTTTTTATAATTATGCTTTCAATAGATGGCAGTACTGTAACCAAGTACCTAGTCAAGTTAGTACCACCACTGCTCAAAAGGCGAAAAAAATGAAAAAAAAAATCAAGATCATACTTCACAGGATCATTTCTGTAGTATATCTTCACATACTCAGTATTCAAATATTGAGTAGTAGCAACCACGATGAAGAGTTGTAACTCTACATTCTGAGCGTGAGACGGATCGAAGATGCCCAGGTTTTTGAGCATCTGAGATCACCGATGATCGTTTTTGAATGTGGAGTAATCTGAGTGGTTTTTTAATTTTAATAAACAAAAGTAATAAATTATGGTTCGTGATTATTATGATGGTTCATCTTTAGTTTCAAGTTGTGCGGCATGACGGATTATTTTCTCCGACACTTTCTCAATCCCCATGTATAACTTGTTTAGGTTTTAAAAAAAAGTTGTAACTTTATTTTCAATAATTTCGAATTTCAGACAAAAGCGTCTGCTTAGCGTCACTTTCTCAGAGCAATTTACGTACAATTTCACACAAAAATTTCATAAACGCTAGAAAATTCACGATAGGGGAGGGAGGGGGGATTTATTCAGCCCTCTCAAAATATTTATAAACAATCGAATTTTTATCAAGAACCTTTGAAGCTCAAACAACGGAATAGAAGCACAAATAATTGGTACAAATACCATAAAAAGAATCTCGATTAGGGGGGAGGGGGCGAAATGTGCCTCAGTTATTTAAGCCCGGAATTTCCGCTCTCTAATTCAACCACCAATCATATCATCAAGCCATAACTGTGGACTACACCTTTTCCAGCAGTAATTCAGAAAACCTCACCTGCTGTTCAGAAATCGTGAATTGTAATTCAGATTTGTCAACTGATATTCAGAAATCGTGAATTGTAAATTCAGTTTTGCAACTGATATTCAAAAATTGTGAATTGTAATTCAGATTTGTCAACTGATATTCAGAAATAGTGAATTGCAATTGACAAATCTGAATAACCGTTGACGATATCTGAATTACTGGTGGAAAAGGTGTAGAAAATATTTTTATCGACGATAATGATCCTTTTTTTTAATATTAAAAAAATATAAAACTATTTTTTCGGTGCGATGTTTGTAAAAAAATTTACAAACTCTGTAACTTTTTTACCTTTGAGGTTCAAACGATGGGAATAGAAGCTCAAACGATTCTTGATCAATAAATATTAATTTTATTAAAAAGTCACGAAGGAAGGGAAACTAGCAATTGTACAGCCCTTGCAAAAATTGTTCTAAACAATTAAATTTTCATTAAAGACCGCTCAAACGATGGAAACAGAAGTCCATTGAAGCTTAAACGGTCGACACTAATTTAATTAAAAAAATTCGCGTGGGGGGGGGCGAAATGTATCTCTGGTGTTTTATATTAATTATAGAAGAATACGGCTCCTTTAGGGCAATCCAACTGTTTTATTTGTTATTTCTATGCCATCGCCATCTGAGTGGTCCAGCGGCGTCTTATCAGGTTTTACCATGGAGGTATTTGGTTGATGGTTTTTTTTTATAAACCTCTAAACGTTCCATAATTTATCCATACGAGTAAATTGTACTGCAAGAGATTAGGGTCCACTTTTTTCATTACAAATGCAAAATGAAACGTAGGTTTTTAAAATTTAACAAATGTTTTCGTTCTTTCGTTTCTGAATACTGCAAGTCGGGGCGGGGCAATTTCCCCAACCTGACCCCCCCCCCTAAATGACGCTCATGCAGTGCTCACAATTTCAAATTGCCGTCTTTTTATTACTGCATTTGGTTATTACTTCAGCGCAGCTTCCAATTTTGATATTTAAAGACGTGCTGCCCCAATAGACATTTTTTTGTCCATTTATTTTGACGATATTATAGAAAATCAACTTTATTTGTTCATTTATTTTATTCACTTTTACTAGCGGGTGTCCTGATACCAACATTTTTTCAGTTAATTGTGAGACGACCACCGGAGTAAAAGAATTCATGAGTTCCTGTGTCATCGACTCTGGATATAAAAAGCTACCACTTCCGTTCTTAGTTAAAACGTCCCAACTAACAAATTGATTTACAGGAAAAAATTTACTTAATGTAGATGTTACAACATTGTCTTCATTATAAAATAGTATTTAATACATTCTGTAGTATCTGGTTATATCCAATTTCTGTTAAATGAAAATGCCGTGTGGAAGGGTATTATGGTAGTACTATAATAAATATTTTTGTTAATAATTTTCATGCTATACTTTCAGTAGCGGCTCGTGACTTGTTTCAATGGGTCAGCACCAAATTTACGGAAAAATATGAATTGCCTGTATTTTATGTAGTACCAGTAGTACATACTTAAAATTATTATTTTTGAATAGCAGGGTCGAGATAGTTTCAAAGCTCAAGAAACCTAATCTGTGCGAAGAGAAGCCAAGAGGGCGAAATACATACATACACGAATTTGAACCTTCTGTGTCGATTTTTAAGGTTCTTGAGCTTTGAAACTATCTCTACGTGTCCTCACGCCCTTTATATAGGGTAAGCCGCCACTGCTCAACCAAAACATAAACATCACCTAGCCAATCGGAATGAATTGATGGGGGGGGGGTTACTAGAGCCTGCACTTATTACTGCTTCGGTCAGCCAAAGCTTTTTCTACCATAGCAAAGACAGGCAGTAACAACAAAAGGCAGAAGCATACTGCTCACGTACTTTTTTATTTATTTCTATAAAATCCCGGACAGAAAATTTTAGTTTGAATTAAACCAAGATTCAAGTAAGATGTTATTTTCGTTGTTTTTATCACATAACCGGCCCAGAATTCGGCCCTTATCTGATCATATTTTTATGTATGATATTGGTCTGATTTGCAAATTATTGTTAATGGTAATCTAGAAAAATGTATACTCGTAATAGGGAGTTCGATCATCTGCAGGAACTTTCACTCTCCACTCTCTAATAAAAAGATCGGAAATCCCTTTTGTACAAATTTTAACTACAGTGATTTCCATTCAAATAACTGTTTATACATCAACCAAATGGTTGATGTGACCTACTGTGAACCTATTTTTAATTAAACAAATTGCGTATTAATAAAAATTCTTATCGAGAAATTATAAATTATTGAGGTGTAAAAAATGTAAATTGAGAGACAAAATTAATTGACAATGTGTTCATTAAAGACATAACAACCATTGTATGCAAATTACATTATTTACATGAAAAAATTACCTTGCAACATGGATCTGTAAGCTGTGTCAGTAATGGCAAATACGTGTGGTGGTACTTCGTGTCTTTTGATGCCCTTATATCTCTCCATAATTTTTTCCGTATAAATTGGTAACCTCTTGTAGGGATTGACCACGACGCAGAAAAGTCCCGAGTATGTCTAAAATTAGAAAATAAATTACATACAATAAGGTGACCATAAATTAATTTAATAAAAATTAATAAATAATTCCAAAATTACCTAGGTATATCATAATTATTATTCAACTTGACTGCCGGCTAATAATACAGAATTTTACCATTTACAGGAAGAATAAGCTACATAAATGTAGTGAAAGGTTATGATTGCAGAATCGCTTACAGCATCGCGTTCCTTGTTAGGTTATCAGGCCAAATTAGGCTATGCTATCCTTATTAGGTGTATGATAGATAAGTTTCCACAAGAAACAGGTACAATTGAATTTTCCTGAATTTTCACATTAAACGTGAATAAAAAAAGAGTTCTTCCGGCTATTTAGCAAGTGTGAAAGAACTTTCAGAAGCAACTCAACAAATTCAATCGACTCAACCGCACCGTTTCCGTTCGGAAATGAAACACAATAATTGGGAACAACGACCAAGGATGGGGAAGTTTAATAATCTGTTGTGTGAATTCTGGGAAATTTAAACTAAGCGATTTCTTAAAGCGGTAAAAAAGTAATGTTAATTTTTATCAATAATAGGTACTTTTTAAATTCTTCGCCCATTCCAAAAACTGGAAAATCTAAGTTTTCTGGCTTTTCAAGCAACCATTAAAAACTCTTTAAGTTTTATTTCAAAATATATTTGTAAGTGCTCCACATTTAAATTATGATATGCTAAATAATTACGTTATCATAACATTAAAATTCCTAACGGCGATAATACCACAATAAAATAGATAAACAGAAAAAGAATAACGTGCAGTCACAAATAATAAAATATAATTGAAAGATAAAGAAGTGAAGGAATGTTTACTTTTCATAACAAATTCTAAATTGTTACTCGAACTCTTCTAATTAATTTAATAAATATTCACGACTTTAAGTTTAATGAACTGTAAACAAATTCAAAATTAATAAATGAGATTGCACACAATAATAATAATTGTCTCATTAAACGAGTTCCTAACTAAATTAATTTAATCTCTACTTTAGCATCACTCAATTATAAGGACGCCGAGGTCAAAAATGGTTGAACCCTCTTCAAGCATAGTTATTAGTTCTATCAAGTGTTTATACAAACGTTAAACACAAAATTGTAATTATCATAATTTATTCCAGTCAGGTTGTCCAAAAATTTAGCAGTTTATCTACACAAAAATGGTGCGGTCTCAAAGTTTTCACCAAATAATTCTTCAATTTTTAAAATATGTAAAATATGTAGGTACAGCGATTAGATAGAAAGTGCGATGACAAATATAAGAAGAATGTAAAACACGAATTTATTAGTAAGTGGAATCAACGCTCGATGAAAAATCCAAATTAGTCAGCAAGTCGCCGGTAATACAAGGTACGATAACACCACACCATCTCCTACTGCATACTTCGACGATTTCAATGCCATAAATTACACGGGTACCTAATTAAAATGAACAATAAAAAAACAGAAAGTCAAATTATATCATTACAGGATGAATTTTTACGAACTTTTTCGATATCTCTATTGATATTAAAAATATCGAAAAGGGCCACTCAATTAAAAGTTTTGATGTATCTGTTTGAGTTGCAAACTTAAAATTATTTTTAAATATATTATACGAAAATACCAAGTCAACTCCTAGAACGAAGAAAACAACATCTCAAGAATTGAACTCATGTAAAACAATAATCAATAAATAATAAAGTCAGAAAAGTATCTGAGATGTTCCAAAAGATCTCGTGGAAAATAATGTAAATATTAAAGTTTAAAATTCATAACCAGAAATTACAAAGACATACATTCATGTTTCGATCTTATTAGATCTCGTCAGTGGAGTACAGGTGAAAGGTTAAAGCACGAAAACCCTGACCTTGAAATTGCGATTTCCCTATTGAGATTCGGAAAGTTGATGGTTTATATTGTATAATTCAAAAAAAATATTTGCGGACCATTCGTAAGTTTTTGCATAAATCGACTTTTGAGGTTCGAAAATGTATCCATTCAGTGACGAGCATAAGGCGATTAACGGAATCTCACTGCATTGTGTTGACGGTACGCGTAGATTGATATACCTTAACACTTAGAAATTTTCGCTCCGTCAATTGCACCACGCCCTTCGTACGAGTAACATGTATGAAATATTACAATTTTCACACTTTTTCGGTTTTTTGGGGGTGCCACGTAAAAGTTAACTGCTGTATGCCACTACAATAATTTTAAAAGCTATATCCCGGTTGGGGTGGATTAATATTCCTGAAGGATGTTTTGCCCAAGTTCAACGTTGTCAAAACAGGTCGGAGCGCCTGTAGTGGAGGTTTTTACAACGCAAAACACATGAGAGTCAAATTCAAACCTAAACTCTCAAAATGCTCTAAAATTACACAAATGTGATAGTGGGCGTGGCCGACACTTTTCCCTTAATAAACGGGTTGTTTATGATTTTTTTTGCGAATATTTTTATTGCTAAATCGACTATTCAAACCTTCAGCTTTCCGAATCTCTATAGGAAATTTTCAATTTCAAGGTCAGGGTTTGCGTGCTATCCCGCAGGGGAAATCATGACTGAATCTATCTTTGCCTATCCTTGTAACATTTTACTGAAAGGCTATACTTTCTAGTCTTGTATCTAAAGTGTGGATTGAGGAGTAATCTCACTCATAAACCCTATAAAGGTAACTTACCCGTTTGATAGCGAATTTACAAGTCAAAAGAAAAAATTCCAGCTCATTAGTGGCGTATAGAAGGAATTCTCTGATAGTGACTGAATTTGTCTTGGCTTATATCAAACTGGTAAGTTTATGGCCAACTCAATATAGGGTTTAAGAGTGGAGGAAAAGAGGACGAATATATAGAGGGACAGCTATACGTCAAAAATTGAAATAAATATTTTGCACACTTTTCAACTCGATATATAGCGTAGAGGTAGAGATAACCCTGTCCACCAAGTGGCGTGGAAAATCCATATATTGAGCTGAAAAGTTCACCAAGTATTTGTTCCAAGTAGAAACATGGAAGTATTCAGATCAAAACTGACTGCACACAACACAAATGTAACACAAAAACTTTAAAAATCGTGATCTCAAAATAAATGCTCCAAAACAAAATCTATTAGCATGCAGGTTACTAAAAGTGCATCCGTTGTTCTTTGTAAAAATAACAAACGTATTGCCATTCTTGACAATTTCTAAAACAATAAGTGATTATCCCGAGATGATGCCGTGGTTCCGATTCCACGTTAAACTGTAGGTCCCTTTATTATGCCTTCTGCACAATAGATCGGACCAATTAATGGATCCGGCCCGACATGGTGTGTATTTTTTCCGAACATTATGAATATGTCCAATGCCGTTCAGTTCGACCTGCATTACAGGGAATGCGATCCCAAATTTTTGAAAGACATCGCTCTAGGAAATATCCATAGTAATATAGTCAACCTACAAATTCTTTCCACTTGATTAAATAAAAACAAGTTTCGGGGATAGCACAATATAAAGCACCACGATTTTAAAAATTCTCTATAGATATTCGGAAAGCTGAAGTTTTATGTAGTAGAAATAAACAAAACAATTTGCGGAAAATACATGTTTAACCCTTAAAAACAGTCCTTAAAGTACTAAGTTAACCATGAGTCTCCCATTGGCTGTTAGTACTCTTAGGCCATGCCCCACCCCGACTTTGTAATAAAAATAGTGTCTAGCTTTTTACGGTAAACTTGAAAAAAATTTGCCTGAGCGCGACAGATCCGTAAAAAAAGGATCTACATTTTTCGGGAAAAGTTGGAAAAATTTAATGTAATACACGTAAAATGAACGATGAAGATCTAAGGTAAAATAGCAATCATAAATTAATTTGTGGAATACCGGGCCTAGCCCACACTTTGTTTAAATAGCTGGTGCGCCACAGCACCTGAATTTTGAATTGTAGGGTTAGGTTTTGACGTCCCACCTATTATCTCGGTATTTTTAGTCGGTATCTAAGGTTGATTTTTACTGCCCCCCCTTGGTTGGCGACGGTGATTATGTTGAGATTATGTTGAAAGGCAGTTACCTTCCTGAAATGCTGATAATGCAGATTTAACGTCACCGTCTGATTCCATCATAACTGGATCTAAATTTTGGTGATAACAAAGAAATTTGTGGGAGACAAATTATTTGCAAAAGTGGTCAAAGTCAAGGACCCAGTGGCCGGATTCCCGCATCGGAGGAGGATCAGTCGCCAGTGAGCTTCTCCCTGAAGTTGGATAGGCTATTTTGTTTCTCGAAGCGAGTTCCCCCCCCCCCCCACAGGTGGAGCCTGAGCCTTAGGCTAGGTGAAAGCGCACGTACCGTCAACAGAATGGGTGAGGTAGTCCGCCCCAAATCGAATGCGAGCTTCAGATTGGTTCAGCTCTTGAAAATTAACGATTTTCAATATCAATTATTGCCAAAATTACAGGGGTTATACCTTATTCCATGTTTTGAGGGTTAAACATGAATATTCCGCATTTTTTTTAATTTCTATTATAAATATAAACCTTCAACTTTCCGAATATCTATAGAGAATTTTAAAATCCGGATGCTTAAATTCGTGCTCTTCCCATAGGGGACGTTTAAAATCATAAAACCAAAAACTAAAAAAAGCAAAAATGAAGGCGAAGTAGACCGAAAAAAAGATATTTCACGTGGTTTCTCAGAACAATGACCAGAGGTTTGTGAGAAGGTGGGACAAAACCTCTGTCTAGGAATGAATTGGAGACACGCTGACAAAAAAGTTCTTAAAAAGTTTTATACCAAAATTGGTAGCATGCTTTAAGCAAAAAGATCAGAGTCGCTTGAATGGTTTTGGGCAATAAATTGGTAATTCTTCTTTTGCATTGGTGCCACGGATCTTTAATGCCCTTACGAATTGTCAAAGCTTGAGTCCTAATCTAGGATTAATCCCAAGATTTCCTTAAAATGTCGCCTGTTTTAACGATACAAAGTAAATTTCAGTACCCAACAAACATTTTAGCTGTAAATAGGCTATTAACGAGCTATTAGTATGCTTTTGCTTTTAAATAGCCATTTTACAGCTAATATACAGTTAAAATGTTTGTTGGGTAATCTGATTGGTATACACTCGGATTGACAAATCTAGGATTCATCCTCGAAGTATTAGTAGGAAACAATTTATTCCGCCTTCCAACTCAGTAGCACCATCTGTTGATCAACTATTGCATTCCAACAAGTGTTTCTAAAACTCCCATAGGGTTTCTCTATTTGATGCTACAAAGGTCATATCAACATAATCCTTACTATGCAGGGATCTTCGATATTTTATCAAGCTTTTCCATTCCATTCGGAATATTGCTACTCTGCTTTTTCTGCAAAATCTACGATCCATTTAGTAAGGTGGATCAATCCTCTTGTTTCTCTTTTACTTTCAATTAATTTATCCACAGAGTGTTGATGTTCACCGGAGGGCCGCGCTAAGAAATTCAGTCAAGCCCGTAATTCGAACCCACAATTTCCGCGCTGCAACTCAACCAGCGATCACACCAAGCCACTACTGTATGTTCCACAGCTTTTAATTTTTACAATTTAATAGTAAAACAACCTTGTTCAAGAAGAGCAGGTAGACATATTTATTAGAACGAAAACATCGTTAATAAGTCGATATGCTGCTAAACTTGAATGAAAACTTTTAATGAAGAAGAGAACCGCCTCGCCTCTTATCAACACCGGAAAGCGGGAAAATTAATAAAAATTGCATTAGTATAATAATGTGTAAATAAATGAATGAACAAAAAGAGATTGAGTAAAATTATACAGGGTGTTCTGTTTAAAAATATAAAATTACATAGCACCCTTGAAAATAATTAGAATCAAAAGTAATTTTGGATTACGAATGTCAAGCATATCGTCAGTGTAATTTTAATACCTCGTATACCCAAAATGCAAGTTTTGAGATAAATGAAAGAAACTGTTTAAGTTTGCATATGCACTTTAGCAAACGGGGTATTAGAAAACCGTTTTAATTCTTAAACTAATTTTTTTTTGGGCTACGTGTAATACTAAAATGGTCGAATGGAAAAAATATGAAAATCGGGTTATGATGTTTTTGTATGCTGTAAGCCACACTCAACCATTTTAGTATTACACGTAGCCCAAAAAAAATTAGTTTAGGAATTGAAACGGTTTTCTAATACCTCGTTTGCTAAAGTGCATATGCAAACTTAAACAGTTTCTTTCGTTTATCGCAAATTTTGCATTTTGGGTATACGAGGTATTAGAATTACACAGACGATATACTACATAATTTTTAATTTTAAATCAAAGAGTTCCACAATATTGATTCACTCTGTATAAGGAAATTCATAATTTCAAACAAAAGCAGGAAAGTTCCAAAGTTGGAAAAAAGTAAAATAATGCACTAATCTTATCATGTTTGATTAAATTTACTGAAGGATTAGATAATATGGCTAAATTTATGCGAATTACATTCATTGCACCACCTGATCCGGTTGCTTGTTAAAAAAAAGTGGACGATTGTTCAATTTTACAACTGGGAAACAAAAACAATAAATTGAATGAAATATGTGGATAGTAGTGAAAATAGTAATTAAACAAACAATGTTTTAATTCTTTACAGTAATTTAGGGTCAAATTAAAAAACATTTAAAATTCATCGATTGAATCAACGGTTACTAATTTGTTTTTAAATGACTAATAATTATTTTAAATAGTAAAAAATTTAGTAATTTCGTTTGTACCCGCTGGCGGGCCCGGGGGGTTAGCTGGAACAATGGCGGTACATTCCCTAATGTGGTCATCTTCTAATTTAGAAAAAAAAATCCAGGTTGCTGCTTCGTAGTCACGTCTGTATATCGACGGCAAGAAAAACCTGAATTTATTATAAACTTTAAAAATTGATACAACTTGACTCATTTGCGTGCCATTTCCTGATTGCACATCAAGATGCTTGGATTAAAAATTTAAAAATAGTCTCCCCACATATTTGCCACTTTCTCGACAGCATAATTATCTATCAAAAACACTCGACATGTACAATAAACAGTGCAACCCCCCAAGGCATAACTTAAATACCCAACTAGCGCGTTTCAAATCCAACTCGGAGGTCAAAATCTGTTAATAGCAGTTAAGTTCGTTGCTTTTATTTTGAATTCCGTTTTGTATTGAAATAAAATGTACCATCATTGACCTAGACCTAATCTCATGAAATCGAGAATGTCCAATCATATTTTTTTCTATCAAACATAATTAAAAATTCTGGTCCACATTTGGCCATACAAAAATTTAATCCTTATAAAGCGAACGCGAGAAAAAAACCAGAAAGCAATGATCTGATTTAAAATATGTATCTAAATGTCAATTTTTTTTCTCTCGATACGAAATTCCGTCGAGAGTCCTTGACGTAAAAATTTTGCGTTACGCCGTAATTTCGATTAACCTAATTGTATAAAATTGCAACTATCTCGGATCTAAGCAATAAATTGCCTCTTTACTTTTTAATTAAACGCAAAAATTGCAAATCTATTAGATAAAGATAATTACAAATCGATTGTAGTAACCTTGTATTGGTCGATAGACCCCCTTTCCCATAAATGGATTACATATGCCTGCAAAAACGTGCACTTGTACCTTATGGCCTGGCATGGCATAATAAGTGACTCAGAATTTTAACGACTACCCGAAGGTTTGTCAAGATGTTTTATCAAAATTTATTAAACAATTACTCTTATGAAAGGAGTGATTAATTTACCGTTAGTTGCATCATTTATACAAAGAAGGTCTTTCGATATAGCCAATTTTAAAATTTACAATCGTCTTTGTTTAAAAGTTAAAACATAAACATTCCAAACATGGCAGGATTGATACAATATATGGGAAGGGGGGGGGTTAATGAGGGTACCACCCGCACCGTGAAATTGTTACAACATGTAAACAAAATTTGGCACCACACCATCAATAAACTTATGCAAAAGAAAATTATTATACAAACTCCGATGAGATTTTCCTTTCATTTTCAATGCTGAGAGTAAAAAACTTCTTCGAAGACTTCCTCATTTTTAAAATATTAAAATATATACAGTTCTCGAGATAATTTCATGTTTTAACAGAAAATTATCAGAAATTCCAAGTAAATAATCTCAATTTATCGAAGTTATGCAATCACATCAGACAGTGACTTATGTATGTAAATAAAATTTTGAAAATCCTGAGAAATCCTACTGAAAAATGACAAGATAAGTTACAAACAAATATTTTCTTAGTCAACTACCATATTGCTAATATACACTACGATAAAAAATTAATCATAATATTATCAGCCTTACTAATTCTTGTAATATGAATATGAACAATGACGTTACGCTAATATCTATCGATAAATAATCGATTGATTACACGTTTGTTTCTTACAAAACAAATTCTTAATTACGAGGTACCGTAATTGGATTGAAAGAAAATATTTTAATTCGCTAAAATTTGCGTTGAAATGGTTCGATGAAGCCATTCTGATACGGATTTTATAGTTCATCGCATTGAATAAAGCCAATTTTAAGATTATGGTATATATTTTTTTTACGAAAATTATTACTATCAGCTCTCAATCTCTCCAATTGGAGTAAAGCATCACTTTAAATTGCAGCCTAAAGGTAAAGTGCTGATACAATTAGGGATTACTAAAACTTAAAAAATTGATCTATGGGCGGGGATCGAACCTTGAACATTCGGCACCGCAATCCACTGTATGTCATGTCGGTCTGAATTCGAAAATATATTCAATGTTTTATTTGTTCCTTCATGGGAAAAATATGGCTTTACCTATTGCTATTGTATTGTTCTTCCCAGTGGCGGCTCCAAGAGAGGGCTCACAATTTAAATAAAAAGAAAAAATATAAATTTACTTATTTACTTCCGAAATATTTTAATTCAATTGATGATCATTAAAATAAACGCAGATTTTAATGAAATGCAATGTTTCAAATTTTGACCGTAGACGATGAGCCCCACAAAATCATTACTTTACATTTTAATGGTCCTCCTGATATATTGGGGGGTATTCCATACCCCCCAGACCCCCCGGTCACAGCAGTCTCCAATTTTTTAGAATTTATCGTTTACAGTAGCGATTCGTGTCTTTTTTCAATGGGAGAGTACAAAATTTAAAGAGAAAGGAAATATATTTTTTATTATTTACTTAAAATTATTTTAATTTTGTTAAATACTTTTGGATAGTTGTTATTTCTGGTTTTAGACAGGAGGTAACTGTAGTTATTAGTTATTTGTGTGGACCTAGGGTGATAGGACTGGACTCCTGTGGCGGAAAGAGCCTCAATCATCGTCATTATCGATATACATAACAACGTGTGTGTTCCTCTGTAACTTCAAATTGAGCTAATAATCCGTTACCTCGGTGCGGCCTTACGCCGCACAACTTGAGTGGTCACGAACCGCCATCTCTCATTGGTTTATTTTTTAGTTATCAACCTAACAAAAGTTTAGGTGTCGTGCACTAGTGTTGATATTACTCGTAGTAGAACTATAACGTGATTGCTTTCGTTGTGCGGCCTACGGGGGGGGGGGAGATTTACGGATCAATTTGTCGTTATAGAGACATATAATTAGATAGACTAAAAGTCATTTTAGGTATTTCTGCAGAACATCTTTTATATGTGCGGTAAAAAAGCTTGCAGAAGAGCGTTGGGGTTATAACGAACGCAGTTGTTTCTTCCAGTTGGAGGGGGGGGGGGGGGGAAATCTGATTAAAACAATTTAATTTCGCGAATCTAATATCTGGGAGCGAGGTTGTTTAACGAACCTGCTAACTCGTGGTGATAATAGGGGGAATTCGAATTGCATTTTTCACTTTTTAGGAGTGTTTTAATTCTGTGCCACTGTTTATGATCCAAGCGACGTCGAATTGTCCAATATTCAGTGGCGTAACTACCGTGATGGGAGCGGGGTATCGCATTAAAAAATGTTATTTTTTATTCCGAGTTGCTATTCTATTTTGGAATGGCGGCGCCACGTCGCCGTTGCTCTCATCGTACCAGCCGCCACTGGTTCTTCCTAAAACATAATACTTCACTTCGTATTGGAATGGGGGGGGGGTTATAATCATAACTCGCGTTGAGATGAATGCAATAACTACAATTTCGATAGCCTCTGCCAACTTATTGAGGGTAAAACATTCTATGAGTAGTATATTAATTTACTACAGTGACGACAATTGAACCTCTGATTCCTGACTGGAAATAGAGAAGAATTTAGGGCAATATTTCGGGAAATTAAAAAGATTTCTTCGAATTATCAATCGAACATCCAATCCAAGTATTAAAATGCAACAGTGGATAGCCGGTTTTTTTTAAATAAAAAGTTTCATATTACATAAATAAAATCGTATCTCTTGAGGAATGGAAGCTAAATCAGAGTGAACGTCTGCGTTTCAACAAATCATAAGTTTTCTGTCGTCTGTTGATTGTGTTGTCAACTGAAAGAAATTACTTTCTCCGAGCACACGCCTAACGGATTAAACGAGTCCACAAAACGAGGAAGTAGAATTTGAGAAATTTTGGCCACCTTCACATTCATCATTACGTTATCAGATTAAAATCGCCAAGCAACCGAATGGAAATTTTTAAGTTTAGAACAAATTGATGGATCGTAATCTTAAAAATTATTATGCAAAACTTATCGAACAATTTTTCATTCCAGTTCGACTTATATTAACATACCAAAAAAATTAACGGATTGAACCTTTAAAAATTAAAGTTTGTTATGTCATGATGTGTCGTTCCCAATAAATAATATTATTTTATCAATGATTAATAATGCTATTAAAAGCGAAACTATTTATTCAATTATCAAAATGTAAGCATTACATTTTTTAGATGTAAGTACATCACTCGTCAAGTCTTGAAAGGAGCAATTGCAAAAAAATTACATATTACATCCATATATGGTAAAGCAAGCCAGCAACTACCTCACCGCACTAGGTCAAACATCACCTGGTTTTAAGGGAAGCTATTAAAATATCGTAGATAAAACCAATTTATAAAATAACAATTATATTGCATTCATTACTCCGGAACAGGTGACTTTTGCAACGAAGGTAACTTCCGGAGTAATACATTATTTGATAAACGCCCTCCATCGCCCACGTGCATAGGTGTATATTAATTGAGTAACGCGCTGAAAAGTCCACTATAAATAATTACAATATCACTCTTGTTACGTAAAAAATTGCGCCTTATTCTCAATCCAACAAAACGATAAGGCTAAAATTGGTAAAACAAACAAAAGTTTTTTTTGCCAAAAAATGTCTTCGACTTAAATAAAACAAGTTTAAAGACCTCTCGCTAGTTTAGTCATAACAATTTTGCCAAACAAATAAAGTGGTTTAAATTGTGGTGCAAATTGTCGAATTTAAATATAAATTTTGCTAAAAATATATTGCCAGAATAATAGCAGTTCGTTTAGTTCTTTATGCTAAATTGCCATTTTGGACGCAGCAATTTTAGTGAATCCAGTTTTAGATTTTTTTTTATCATACAAACCGTCGTGCATTCTAATTTATTATCTTTTCAACTCTTCCTTAGCTAATTTGAAATGATACAGTAGCCAAGCTATAATAATGTTCATGCAAAAATATTCAAATGTGAACAATAAATTACCGATAATCTTCTATTGGGCAGTCAAATAACGTAATAATGTTTGAAGAAGAGATTAAAATATGGCTTATGCACAAGTCATGTGATTAGAAGGTAATCGACATTCTTGTGCAATCTTTTTTGTATCATGTTGATTTAAAGAATTTTAAATGGGCGTAAAAAATGTCCAGAAAAAATTAACTAGAAGCAGTATCGTTTAAGAAATTCCAATTTAATTCAATGATCACTTTCAATAGTCATCAAAGATAAGTTTTTTTTAACTTAAGGAAGACGTGGGAAGCAACTTCCCGAGAGGAACTGGAATATCCAAATAAGTAAATTGCTCGGTTCATCTGTTCCATCCTATACACTTATTATTATAATAATTTGACACAATAAATAAAGAGAAATAATTGGGTAAAATTTGTATATGTACAATATTCCTCCCCGAAATTAAAGAAAACATGGGTGAAAATTTACAGGAGAAAATAAAGCATTCAATAGAACAGGACCAAGGCAATCCTCCATTGTTGAAGGATGATTCGGCAACAAATGAAACCTTGCTGAGGGGGAGTGACTCTCGCATCAGCTGTTCTGGAATTATTTGTCTTGGTTTGGATTCCACGTTGTGCTGTAGGTCTCGAAGTAAATTAAAATTCATTGTTTTGGGTTTATCCTTAAACTGTTCTCAATTACAATACAAACACTTATGTCAAGGTCGTTTCTTCATGTTAATTTTGAGGTTGTGAATGCAGCTATAATTAATTTTAAGGGATTGAAAATTCTGTACTTTTTTTGACAAGGTGAGTGTATTTTGAACAGAAATCAATTATCAACGTCACTCCGACCTATCAATGCAATTATTAATTATAGTCCACCGTCAGAATTGCATATTTAAAAAATAACTTCACAGTGAAAAAGTTTGGGCACTCCTACTTTAGAGAATAATATTGTTAAAAAAAGAATTTACAACCAATAATTTTACGATGCGGTGATTTCTCTAATTATTCAAGTACAAGTGGTCTAGAACCAAATTCAAGCGCCGAGAAAATACGGAACCTCGTTATTGAACCTTCACCACTGTTGCGAAACTATTTTTTTACGCTTCATTTGATACATTTACAAAAGTTTTTCAATTTGGAAAATTTAGAAGTTCAAACTCCATCGTTCATTCAATGTTTGTTTACCGCTTTCGTCAAATTTAAGTAATGAGTTTTTGACCGATTTGGTGTTTTCAAATAGAAAAAGAAAAACCAACCTTCGCCACAAAATTATAGACTGATTTCAACATTCGGCAAGATAATTAAAACTATCATCAAGCTAAAATTGTTCAAGTTTGAGACTTTTTTTCAGAACAGCGGTTAAAAAAGCAGATGATATCGACCCAGATATTAAATTCTTACTTGGATAGGAATTTTTGACTGCTCATTCTCTCGAGGATGGAGGTTGCAGTATTACGGGTTTCGAAGAGGAATAAAAATCAATATGGTGGCAAATAAGCGATTAACACAAATACTTCTTGGAGGACTTTTCCCGGAAGGAACGCTTCCGATAAAGCACAGCTGTGCATGTAGCAACGGAAGCCAAGTTGATTGATTTGAGCTAATTGGTTATGCTTGAATGAAGAAGTATACCAGATTTAGTCAATCGTCATCTGATTTTGTATGGAAGATTTCAATTTATTATATAATTGCATTATCCCATTGGATGCAGGTGTCGGAGATTTTTAGCTGCATGATCCCGAGTTTAGCCAGGAATTTTCGAATTATGACGGTTACATAGAGTATTTAATTTGACAACCCTAAAGTTTGACATTTGTTATTTACTGCCATTGAGGTTATTAAAAATTTAATATCTTGTGACTTGACTTGAACTGCGGGCCGAGCGCTTTTGCGATCTTTTTGGTGAACATTTCGGCAATCTAGCAACAAAAGTGCAAACGCTCGATATCGGTGTCCGACGAACAGAAGTTTATTCCCACTATTTGCTCGAAGATCCGCTTGCCATTCCGTTCCATAAGTCTTTAAGAGGCATTTTCAACACTTGCAGTTGTGTTTCTTGATCTGGATGAGACATAAGGTCTATGCTAACAAACCAGAAACAATTCCTAAACTGAAAACAGAAATTTAACGCGTTATTTCTTAAATTGAGCCAAAAACTGTTTTGTCAAGTCTTCGAAAATTTGCCCAAAAGGATCAGGGTATGCTAGCACATCCGCGGTGGCCATTTGGCCGACATGGTATTCCATAATTAATTTCAACATGTCTACTTTATCAATCAACAAAAATTTGCTTGTGTTTTATTTTAAAATTAAATCCTGCTTATCCGATGGGCCACCACATATACAAATTAATCACAACAAATTACAGAGCAATGCTGTTATTCTGAAAGAGGATTGGATGTTGCTAAAGACGGAAGTAAAATGTAAGTGAATATTGAAGAGAATCTTATGGATCTTATGGAAAAGTCTCGCGAAAGAGAAGAGAGGAAGATGTTTATCATTTCCTGTTGATTTTTCATCAATGTTAACAAGAATCCGTCTTGGAAAATCTCTAGAGCAATTCAAAAATCGGACGTATTTGATGGAAGAAAACGTAAAAATATTTTTTATTTTCATGTTTAATTAACTATTTTATTTTTCAATTTTAATTTATTATTAATTCTCAACAGTTAAATCATATATTTAAATAGAAATTAGTTAAACAAAAAATAATAACCAAATTTTATTTGTAGACGATTATTTTACCAAGGCAAGTCATATTTTTTAATCGTGTTCAATTTATTCTTACATTTGAAACAATAATTTGAAGAGAAAATAACCAATGTTGGGTCTCTTCAGACACGAAAAATAATTTCTTTCGATTGATGCGATTTTCATTAGTATCCATTGCAATGGGAAGCAGAGGGATTTTTAAAAACCCGATTCACCATTTTAATTCCCTACATACATTCGGGATGATGACTGGCAACCCGGTACACGATATATTCGACATTATAACTTGATGTTTGTATTACATTTCACTTCTGTAAGCTTCAATTTTTATATTACTTTTTATTTATCACCCTGTGTGGATTTCATGTCCTGTAAATTGCAGCTGCCGTTTTTTGCAGGTGAAAAATACCTAATTTTGGGAAGTAATTCACATTGCAATGACCGGCTCAAATTAATTCATGAAATCATTCGGTACCAACAATAATTGAAAAGTGTACTTTTAAACTCGAAATACAAAATTGCGTTTGTCCTTTTTCCTGCAACCCTCGTTGAAAACATTTATAAAAAATAAATTGTATGATTTGACTTGGTTTTCAAAAGTATAATTAAAACATTCTTGAGAATATTGAAATTTTATGTTGACTGTTTTTAATAAACAAGTTAATGAAATCTAGCTTGCATGCAATAAATTGTTTCAATATAGAACACTACGACGTCGTTTCGCCCTCATTAAGGCTCGTCAGGTGACCGTGATTTTAGAAATTTTTCTTTCTGGTTTTTTAAATATTATGGTCACCTAATGAGCCTTAATGAGGGCGAAACGACGTCGTAGTGCCCTAATTTATGTACATAGTTTTCATTAACTTAGTAAAAACAGTAAATAATATAAAATTTAATTAAAATAAACTTTCCCACCTTTCTGTGCACAACCGAGCTACCCCTGATTGCCGATCGTTACTACTTCTTCACTCTCCGTAGAAATTTCCAAAATTTATAACTCGAAATGGGTTTGAGCACTTGCGTTCATATCATATATCAAGAATGATATAAATTAAGCAAACCATTGCGAAAAATTTGTTTTTGTGATGAATTAAAAATTTTAGAATGTTCCTCAATAATTTCGATTTCTATTCATTGAAATAACCACCCCAATTTATGAATGTTTTCATTATTTTTCAAGCTCATTATCAACCAGTTTTATACATTTCTAACCAAGAAATTTCATATTTAGGTTATTGGGTAAATTTTTTAAAAAATTCGATATTTGGGTTTAAAATTATCAATAGCTTCGATTAGGCAAAAATCTAAGACTACGGTCTTCAACCTTCTGTAGTTTGAAACCCTTGCAGTTGATGATATTCTTCATGGAATCCTAATTTTGGCTAGCGGATAAAAAAATTAAAAGAAGGTTTTTTTACGGAGAAAAAGAAAAGGACAGAAAAAAAATTCTCTCCTTCCGAATTTTAGAGATTATGTCAAGTTGGCGCAGGCGATTTGCACGATTTTCATGTGTGCCTCTGGGGCTTACAAATTTCAATGGCAGAAAACAGTCGGGATTGTAGCAGATCCCGATTAGCGGGATTTTTCTCCACCGGAAGCATTTTTAAGAATTGAAATATTTCTAGATAAAATTTTGTTTTTTTTTGGCAAGCAGTTCATACTAGGGCTGAAAATTCGAGGGATATTTGAATGTTTTCAAATACTCGAATTCCCAGCCCTAGTTCATACAGAGTGATCCAAGCGAATAAGCATATTCGAATCTCGTTAATCCATTCATGCGCGTCAGTGTATGATCGAAAATATCCAATGTTTTAAATAAAAACATATTCGAGAATCTATTTATGAATCTTTTCAATACTGCTACGATAACAGCCCTGAAAAGAGATATTCCAACTTAAAAATCAATTAATCGTATTTTAATCTCGTTAGTCCATTCATGCGCGTCATGTCTGATAAGAAAAGATTCTATTTCCTTAATAAAAATATATTCAGGAATCGATCTATCAATTTTTTAAATGCTACCAACAGTCCCGAAAAGAGATAGCAGTTCTGAAGCTGTCTTGCGAGAAGAAATTTTACTGTATATAGAGACAATTAAGCCTGTTTTTTATTGTAACATTCAATTATTTGGATGGTTTTCAGTGTTTGATACAGACAAATAGTGTAGGAAATAATTTTTTGTGGAACCATCTAAACTTTTGCGGAATCAAATTAATGGATATCTAATCTAAAAGTTGGTAAAAGGAATGTTCAGATTTGAACAACTTAAACCCTGAAGAACTGGGTCATCATCGTCGTCGATTGAAAAACGAAAAGCACACCAGATGACAAACTTGACAGATTATAAAATAAATAGAGTTGACTTTAAAAGGGTTAGGTATGCACATAGCATCCTTTTAAATTTTATTGACTTATCTCTGACGAGCAAAAAATTTATAATTAGTGATAACCCCAATAACGGTTAATGTAAAAGTAGTTTTATATGGTATAAACGACCTTCGCCAAAGATTTTACCAATCTTCCACAATCACATAAAAAATCAAGTAAAACTTGTACCTACCCAATACTCTCTATCAATTATTCCGCTTCATTAAAATGTACAACATGAAAATGCTTTTTACATGCTTTACATAAGCGTTTTATGGGTTCCATCCCTACATTTTTGAATATTTGAATATCTGATAAACATAATTTAATGGTCTTCGTACGTTCTCTGATCAACTAACTAAAAGCAAGAATGTGTCCAAAATATGTAATCAAGAAATAGTTTATATTATATGCACCATGTGAATCATTATTGATTTTGACATTTTTTAATTTGTGTCGTTTACCTGCCTATCAAACCACGATTGCCACAACATCCGTAAAATTATAACAAGAGAAAAATTGCCCAAACAATAAGTTTCTTTAAATTTATTTAATATTCTGTGGTCAAGACTTCCTTTTTAGATTTGATAAAATTACCACTTCAAATGTAACATATTACATTATTACATATAAATAGAACAAACTATAAAATGCGGAAGTATAACATGTATGTATGTGTTTATTTTTACAAAATCTGTCCTATAACTCGGGAGACACATGCATTAACATTTTGAGTTAATTTACAACAAAGAAAATGGGTCAAAGTTCTTTAATCAAAATATTTTGAAAAATCAAGATATTCCAATTTTCTTTTTCGTCAAAATTAATAATCGTGACTAAATAGGATAGCGAAAAACCCACGAAATCGTGACGTAAGGGAAATTGAAAACTGCAAAAATTGATCTTATAGCAGCCATTTTTGTATTAGTAATAATTCGAATGATTAATACAGCAATCCAATAATGTTATTCATCGAGTTTTATTGAACTTACTGATAAAAAGTGTGAAAATAAATATTTAATTTCGACCGATAAGCCGTTAATAAATTCCACCAAATGTCAGGGTTATGATAAACGTAATGCCATAAGAATTTCTTGGAAAGTCGGGAAAATCTCTATTTTTGGTAATTACAAACTTTTAATTAATCTGTCACATTGTGGTAAATTAATCAGAACAAGCTACGTACGTGTCAAATTTCATCTTTCTAGGTCGAAATTTAATGTATCCTTTTTCAGGCCGCTCAAGGATTTTCATCAAAACGTCCGATCATTTAAAGAAACGGTGTACCAAATTTCAGTATCTGTTAGGATGTGGGGAGGTTGGTTAAATGAGGACTCGAAGAAGTCCAGGCAAACAAACGGACAATGGCCATGCCAAGTTTAATAAAAGCTTTTAAAAATAGAAATGATGAACCTGCCAATCTGATAGACTTCATCCATCGCTAATAAACTATTTGATTCACTTGAACTACCAGAACGAGAAGAGAAAAAATGGGAAGAGAAAATGCCAAGAAATTATTTTGTTGTTTTCTGAAGGAAGAACAATTGCAAATTCCTACGCATTGGGTACCGTTAATCGAACGATTCAATATAATAAGGTCAAATTTTGAACTCCTTCAAAATTTTTCCTATTATTCTTTCGGCAAAACATCACGAATGTGTGTGTAATTATACACTCCAAACGCCTGGTAAATAATTAATTGGCACATTATGTAAACTAAAATAAATCTCAATCAATTTACTTGTACTCGAGATTTAATGTGTTCGATCAAATAGAATTGCTATCTTTGATAAATTTAATGTCGGTTTTAGTGGTCATTAATTACATTTGATGATGTTGCTTAATGCAGTAAAATGCACATTAGGTAGTATCAAAAACATTATGCGCAATTAAACGACACATTTCAATATTTTCCTACGAATTAATAAGTTATTGAGACTTAATTGGTAGTATTAATAACAATATCATTGTTATAACCTTATGAAATAGTGAAGAACCCGTTCTTGATCCTCATATAAGATGTCGCGGGGGCGAGGTATGCCAATGACCCTGGCTGGGGCCACATTCCGTGGCGCATATTTACAATGTCACCTAACCGGCAAAATACAAACTGCATTATGCACTTTTGAAAAAAGTCATAAATGGGAATGTCACCGTCGCGGAAAAATTGAGCCCAACATAAACTTAACCGCAACGGAAGAATTTCGTAAAAGTAGCGGTAACTAGTTCGTAATTGACGACCCTTATCGATCGAATCCATTCAAACCCATCGGAGTATGAATAGAAATATTTATTTCAAGGTCGCGCTTAAAACTGGTCAGTTGAAGAAGACATCCTTGTACTACGTGGTGTATACTCACGCACTCAGCAAAACACGATAAGGCTGGGATATTCCGAACAATTAAAAATAATTTAGGTCATCAAGGTCATTGGGAGATTGAAAAAAAAAATGATTTTGGGAAAAAATTCTTCGGGTAATTTGGTCGACACGAACGTTTAATCCTTCTTGGAGGTATGCGTCAAAAGTGTATGATACAAATGGTAACAAGTACTTTGTTGGATGATCTTGGATCATTTCCTAGTTTAAAAACAAAAGTAGAACAACGTGAAGTATGCAATAAAAATCGCAAGTGCTTAGCTCAGTAATTTCACTATCTACACCGTCGGTACGTTAAGTCTACGCACTGAACCAGATATTAATTTATTTAACAATAAACAAAATTGCATCAATAACAAATTTGTTTGTAAAATTGTCACAATGGAATTGTTTATTTTATAAAAAATCAACAAGAACACTTCGATTATTGTTGCAAAATATTTATAATTAAAACTATGCTAGTAAGCATGTCTGAATAATACAACAAATACCTTGTGTACATAGTACATTTTCTAACTTTAAATAATTGTTAAAGAGTGATTATGTAAATAGTCCATAAATCACGTAATGGGCTAACAATAAGTGAGTCAGACTACCTGTTGTAGAAAGCATTTTTCCTAAAATATTTATCTATAACGATCAAAACTGGCTGGTCAGGAAGGCGAAACTATTTTAAATATAATTAAGAATCTCAGACTGAAAAGACAACATACAAATTAATTTACAAAACTCTTCTTTCAAGTACCATACGCGGTTTGACCAAAATTGACACAATCATTGGAAAGTGCTATTCACCTCGAGATTAGTTGTATTGCATTGTAACGTAAAAGCTTACAAACACCAATCAAATTGAAGTGTACTTCTTACAATACAACTAATCTTTATGTGACCATTACCTATTAGATTGAATTCTGCCGGTTTCCTACAGAACATCTTTTAAAAAACATTCATACAACAAAAGAGATCAATCTACCAGATTAAAAGGTCAATTTAGAAACCTCGAGCAAATTCCTGACGAAAAAATGAGATGGAATAATAATAATTAGATCTTTCTTTTCTAGCTCTACAAGATTTTACAACTGACCATAGATTGAATTCTGATGAAATTTATGAAAACATTCATAAAACAAAAGAGGTCAATCTACCACCAGATTAAAAGCCCAATTTAGAAACCTCGAGCAAATTCTTGACGAAAAAATGAGATGGAATAATAATAAATAGATCTTTCGTTTCTAGCTCTACAAGATTTTACAACTGACCATAGATTGAATTCTGATGAAATTTATGAAAGCATTCGTAAAACAAAAGAGGTCAATCTACCACCAGATTAAAAGCCCAATTTAGAAACCTCGAGCAAATTCTTGACGAAAAAATGAGATGGAATAATAATAAATAGATCTTTCTTTTCTAGCTCTACAAGATTTTACAACTGACCATAGATTGAATTCTGATGAAATTTATGAAAACATTCATAAAACAAAAGAGGTCAATCTACCACCAGATTAAAAGCCCAATTTAGAAACCTCGAGCAAATTCTTGACGAAAAAATGAGATGGAATAATAATAAATAGATCTTTCGTTTCTAGCTCTACAAGATTTTACAACTGATAGATTGAATTCTGATGAAATTTATGAAAGCATTCGTAAAACAAAAGAGGTCAATCTACCACCAGATTAAAAGCCCAATTTAGAAACCTCGAGCAAATCCTTGACGAAAAAATGAGATGGAATAATAATAAATAGATCTTTCTTTTCTAGCTCTACAAGATTTTACAACTGACCATAGATTGAATTCTGATGAAATTTATGAAAACATTCATAAAACAAAAGAGGTCAATCTACCACCAGATTAAAAGCCCAATTTAGAAACCTCGAGCAAATTCTTGACGAAAAAATGAGATGGAATAATAATAAATAGATCTTTCGTTTCTAGCTCTACAAGATTTTACAACTGACCATAGATTGAATTCTGATGAAATTTATGAAAGCATTCGTAAAACAAAAGAGGTCAATCTACCACCAGATTAAAAGCCCAATTTAGAAACCTCGAGCAAATTCTTGACGAAAAAATGAGATGGAATAATAATAAATAGATCTTTCTTTTCTAGCTCTACAAGATTTTACAACTGACCATAGATTGAATTCTGATGAAATTTATGAAAACATTCATAAAACAAAAGAGGTCAATCTACCACCAGATTAAAAGCCCAATTTAGAAACCTCGAGCAAATTCTTGACGAAAAAATGAGATGGAATAATAATAAATAGATCTTTCTTTTCTAGCTCTATAAGATTTTACAACTGACCGTAGATTTAATTCTGAGGAAATTTATGAAAACATTCATAAAACAAAAGAGGTCAATCTACCACCAGATTAAAAGCCCAATTTAGAAACCTCGAGCAAATTCTTGACGAAAAAATGAGATGGAATAATAATAAATAGATCTTTCTTTTCTAGCTCTACAAGATTTTACAACTGACCATAGATTGAATTCTGATGAAATTTATGAAAACATTCATAAAACAAAAGAGGTCAATCTACCACCAGATTAAAAGCCCAATTTAGAAACCTCGAGCAAATTCTTGACGAAAAAATGAGATGGAATAATAATAAATAGATCTTTCGTTTCTAGCTCTACAAGATTTTACAACTGACCATAGATTGAATTCTGATGAAATTTATGAAAGCATTCGTAAAACAAAAGAGGTCAATCTACCACCAGATTAAAAGCCCAATTTAGAAACCTCGAGCAAATTCTTGACGAAAAAATGAGATGGAATAATAATAAATAGATCTTTCTTTTCTAGCTCTACAAGATTTTACAACTGACCATAGATTGAATTCTGATGAAATTTATGAAAACATTCGTAAAACAAAAGAGGTCAATCTACCACCAGATTAAAAGCCCAATTTAGAAACCTCGAGCAAATTCTTGACGAAAAAATGAGATGGAATAATAATAAATAGATCTTTCGTTTCTAGCTCTACAAGATTTTACAACTGACCATAGATTGAATTCTGATGAAATTTATGAAAGCATTCGTAAAACAAAAGAGGTCAATCTACCACCAGATTAAAAGCCCAATTTAGAAACCTCGAGCAAATTCTTGACGAAAAAATGAGATGGAATAATAATAAATAGATCTTTCGTTTCTAGCTCTACAAGATTTTACAACTGACCATAGATTGAATTCTGATGAAATTTATGAAAACATTCATAAAACAAAAGAGGTCAATCTACCACCAGATTAAAAGCCCAATTTAGAAACCTCGAGCAAATTCTTGACGAAAAAATGAGATGGAATAATAATAAATAGATCTTTCTTTTCTAGCTCTATAAGATTTTACAACTGACCGTAGATTTAATTCTGATGAAATTTATGAAAACATTCATAAAACAAAAGAGGTCAATCTACCACTAGATTAAAAGCCCAATTTAGAAACCTCGAGCAAATTCTTGACGAAAAAATGAGATGGAATAATAATAAATAGATCTTTCGTTTCTAGCTCTACAAGATTTTACAACTGATAGATTGAATTCTGATGAAATTTATGAAAGCATTCTTAAAACAAAAGAGGTCAATCTACCACCAGATTAAAAGCCCAATTTAGAAACCTCGAGCAAATCCTTGACGAAAAAATGAGATGGAATAATAATAAATAGATCTTTCTTTTCTAGCTCTACAAGATTTTACAACTGACCATAGATTGAATTCTGATGAAATTTATGAAAACATTCATAAAACAAAAGAGGTCAATCTACCACCAGATTAAAAGCCCAATTTAGAAACCTCGAGCAAATTCTTGACGAAAAAATGAGATGGAATAATAATAAATAGATCTTTCGTTTCTAGCTCTACAAGATTTTACAACTGACCATAGATTGAATTCTGATGAAATTTATGAAAGCATTCGTAAAACAAAAGAGGTCAATCTACCACCAGATTAAAAGCCCAATTTAGAAACCTCGAGCAAATTCTTGACGAAAAAATGAGATGGAATAATAATAAATAGATCTTTCTTTTCTAGCTCTACAAGATTTTACAACTGACCATAGATTGAATTCTGATGAAATTTATGAAAACATTCATAAAACAAAAGAGGTCAATCTACCACCAGATTAAAAGCCCAATTTAGAAACCTCGAGCAAATTCTTGACGAAAAAATGAGATGGAATAATAATAAATAGATCTTTCGTTTCTAGCTCTACAAGATTTTACAACTGACCATAGATTGAATTCTGATGAAATTTATGAAAGCATTCGTAAAACAAAAGAGGTCAATCTACCACCAGATTAAAAGCCCAATTTAGAAACCTCGAGCAAATTCTTGACGAAAAAATGAGATGGAATAATAATAAATAGATCTTTCGTTTCTAGCTCTACAAGATTTTACAACTGACCATAGATTGAATTCTGATGAAATTTATGAAAGCATTCGTAAAACAAAAGAGGTCAATCTACCACCAGATTAAAAGCCCAATTTAGAAACCTCGAGCAAATTCTTGACGAAAAAATGAGATGGAATAATAATAAATAGATCTTTCTTTTCTAGCTCTATAAGATTTTACAACTGACCGTAGATTTAATTCTGATGAAATTTATGAAAACATTCATAAAACAAAAGAGGTCAATCTACCACTAGATTAAAAGCCCAATTTAGAAACCTCGAGCAAATTCTTGACGAAAAAATGAGATGGAATAATAATAAATAGATCTTTCGTTTCTAGCTCTACAAGATTTTACAACTGATAGATTGAATTCTGATGAAATTTATGAAAGCATTCTTAAAACAAAAGAGGTCAATCTACCACCAGATTAAAAGCCCAATTTAGAAACCTCGAGCAAATCCTTGACGAAAAAATGAGATGGAATAATAATAAATAGATCTTTCTTTTCTAGCTCTACAAGATTTTACAACTGACCATAGATTGAATTCTGATGAAATTTATGAAAACATTCATAAAACAAAAGAGGTCAATCTACCACCAGATTAAAAGCCCAATTTAGAAACCTCGAGCAAATTCTTGACGAAAAAATGAGATGGAATAATAATAAATAGATCTTTCGTTTCTAGCTCTACAAGATTTTACAACTGACCATAGATTGAATTCTGATGAAATTTATGAAAGCATTCGTAAAACAAAAGAGGTCAATCTACCACCAGATTAAAAGCCCAATTTAGAAACCTCGAGCAAATTCTTGACGAAAAAATGAGATGGAATAATAATAAATAGATCTTTCTTTTCTAGCTCTACAAGATTTTACAACTGACCATAGATTGAATTCTGATGAAATTTATGAAAACATTCATAAAACAAAAGAGGTCAATCTACCACCAGATTAAAAGCCCAATTTAGAAACCTCGAGCAAATTCTTGACGAAAAAATGAGATGGAATTATAATAATTGGATCTTTCTTTTCTAGCTCTACAAGATTTTACAACTGAGCATAGACTGAATTCTGATGAAATTTATGAAAACATTCATAAAACAGAAGAGGTTAATCTACCACCAGATTAAAAGATCAATTTAGAAACCTCGAGAGCAAATTCTTCACGAAAACATGAGATGGAATAATAATAAATAGATCTTTCTTTTCTAGCTCTACAAGATTTTACAACTGACCATAGATTGAATTCTGATGAAATTTATGAAAACATTCATAAAACAAAAGAGGTCAATCTACCACCAGATTAAAAGCCCAATTTAGAAACCTCGAGCAAATTCTTGACGAAAAAATGAGATGGAATAATAATAAATAGATCTTTCTTTTCTAGCTCTATAAGATTTTACAACTGACCGTAGATTTAATTCTGATGAAATTTATGAAAACATTCATAAAACAAAAGAGGTCAATCTACCACTAGATTAAAAGCCCAATTTAGAAACCTCGAGCAAATTCTTGACGAAAAAATGAGATGGAATAATAATAAATAGATCTTTCGTTTCTAGCTCTACAAGATTTTACAACTGATAGATTGAATTCTGATGAAATTTATGAAAGCATTCTTAAAACAAAAGAGGTCAATCTACCACCAGATTAAAAGCCCAATTTAGAAACCTCGAGCAAATCCTTGACGAAAAAATGAGATGGAATAATAATAAATAGATCTTTCTTTTCTAGCTCTACAAGATTTTACAACTGACCATAGATTGAATTCTGATGAAATTTATGAAAACATTCATAAAACAAAAGAGGTCAATCTACCACCAGATTAAAAGCCCAATTTAGAAACCTCGAGCAAATTCTTGACGAAAAAATGAGATGGAATAATAATAAATAGATCTTTCGTTTCTAGCTCTACAAGATTTTACAACTGACCATAGATTGAATTCTGATGAAATTTATGAAAGCATTCGTAAAACAAAAGAGGTCAATCTACCACCAGATTAAAAGCCCAATTTAGAAACCTCGAGCAAATTCTTGACGAAAAAATGAGATGGAATAATAATAAATAGATCTTTCTTTTCTAGCTCTACAAGATTTTACAACTGACCATAGATTGAATTCTGATGAAATTTATGAAAACATTCATAAAACAAAAGAGGTCAATCTACCACCAGATTAAAAGCCCAATTTAGAAACCTCGAGCAAATTCTTGACGAAAAAATGAGATGGAATAATAATAAATAGATCTTTCGTTTCTAGCTCTACAAGATTTTACAACTGACCATAGATTGAATTCTGATGAAATTTATGAAAGCATTCGTAAAACAAAAGAGGTCAATCTACCACCAGATTAAAAGCCCAATTTAGAAACCTCGAGCAAATTCTTGACGAAAAAATGAGATGGAATAATAATAAATAGATCTTTCTTTTCTAGCTCTACAAGATTTTACAACTGACCATAGATTGAATTCTGATGAAATTTATGAAAACATTCGTAAAACAAAAGAGGTCAATCTACCACCAGATTAAAAGCCCAATTTAGAAACCTCGAGCAAATTCTTGACGAAAAAATGAGATGGAATAATAATAAATAGATCTTTCGTTTCTAGCTCTACAAGATTTTACAACTGACCATAGATTGAATTCTGATGAAATTTATGAAAGCATTCGTAAAACAAAAGAGGTCAATCTACCACCAGATTAAAAGCCCAATTTAGAAACCTCGAGCAAATTCTTGACGAAAAAATGAGATGGAATAATAATAAATAGATCTTTCTTTTCTAGCTCTACAAGATTTTACAACTGACCGTAGATTTAATTCTGATGAAATTTATGAAAACATTCATAAAACAAAAGAGGTCAATCTACCACTAGATTAAAAGCCCAATTTAGAAACCTCGAGCAAATTCTTGACGAAAAAATGAGATGGAATAATAATAAATAGATCTTTCGTTTCTAGCTCTACAAGATTTTACAACTGATAGATTGAATTCTGATGAAATTTATGAAAGCATTCTTAAAACAAAAGAGGTCAATCTACCACCAGATTAAAAGCCCAATTTAGAAACCTCGAGCAAATCCTTGACGAAAAAATGAGATGGAATAATAATAAATAGATCTTTCTTTTCTAGCTCTACAAGATTTTACAACTGACCATAGATTGAATTCTGATGAAATTTATGAAAACATTCATAAAACAAAAGAGGTCAATCTACCACCAGATTAAAAGCCCAATTTAGAAACCTCGAGCAAATTCTTGACGAAAAAATGAGATGGAATAATAATAAATAGATCTTTCGTTTCTAGCTCTACAAGATTTTACAACTGACCATAGATTGAATTCTGATGAAATTTATGAAAGCATTCGTAAAACAAAAGAGGTCAATCTACCACCAGATTAAAAGCCCAATTTAGAAACCTCGAGCAAATTCTTGACGAAAAAATGAGATGGAATAATAATAAATAGATCTTTCTTTTCTAGCTCTACAAGATTTTACAACTGACCATAGATTGAATTCTGATGAAATTTATGAAAACATTCATAAAACAAAAGAGGTCAATCTACCACCAGATTAAAAGCCCAATTTAGAAACCTCGAGCAAATTCTTGACGAAAAAATGAGATGGAATAATAATAAATAGATCTTTCGTTTCTAGCTCTACAAGATTTTACAACTGACCATAGATTGAATTCTGATGAAATTTATGAAAGCATTCGTAAAACAAAAGAGGTCAATCTACCACCAGATTAAAAGCCCAATTTAGAAACCTCGAGCAAATTCTTGACGAAAAAATGAGATGGAATAATAATAAATAGATCTTTCTTTTCTAGCTCTACAAGATTTTACAACTGACCATAGATTGAATTCTGATGAAATTTATGAAAACATTCGTAAAACAAAAGAGGTCAATCTACCACCAGATTAAAAGCCCAATTTAGAAACCTCGAGCAAATTCTTGACGAAAAAATGAGATGGAATAATAATAAATAGATCTTTCGTTTCTAGCTCTACAAGATTTTACAACTGACCATAGATTGAATTCTGATGAAATTTATGAAAGCATTCGTAAAACAAAAGAGGTCAATCTACCACCAGATTAAAAGCCCAATTTAGAAACCTCGAGCAAATTCTTGACGAAAAAATGAGATGGAATAATAATAAATAGATCTTTCTTTTCTAGCTCTACAAGATTTTACAACTGACCATAGATTGAATTCTGATGAAATTTATGAAAACATTCATAAAACAAAAGAGGTCAATCTACCACCAGATTAAAAGCCCAATTTAGAAACCTCGAGCAAATTCTTGACGAAAAAATGAGATGGAATAATAATAAATAGATCTTTCTTTTCTAGCTCTATAAGATTTTACAACTGACCGTAGATTTAATTCTGATGAAATTTATGAAAACATTCATAAAACAAAAGAGGTCAATCTACCACTAGATTAAAAGCCCAATTTAGAAACCTCGAGCAAATTCTTGACGAAAAAATGAGATGGAATAATAATAAATAGATCTTTCGTTTCTAGCTCTACAAGATTTTACAACTGATAGATTGAATTCTGATGAAATTTATGAAAGCATTCTTAAAACAAAAGAGGTCAATCTACCACCAGATTAAAAGCCCAATTTAGAAACCTCGAGCAAATCCTTGACGAAAAAATGAGATGGAATAATAATAAATAGATCTTTCTTTTCTAGCTCTACAAGATTTTACAACTGACCATAGATTGAATTCTGATGAAATTTATGAAAACATTCATAAAACAAAAGAGGTCAATCTACCACCAGATTAAAAGCCCAATTTAGAAACCTCGAGCAAATTCTTGACGAAAAAATGAGATGGAATAATAATAAATAGATCTTTCGTTTCTAGCTCTACAAGATTTTACAACTGACCATAGATTGAATTCTGATGAAATTTATGAAAGCATTCGTAAAACAAAAGAGGTCAATCTACCACCAGATTAAAAGCCCAATTTAGAAACCTCGAGCAAATTCTTGACGAAAAAATGAGATGGAATAATAATAATTAGATCTTTCTTTTCTAGCTCTACAAGATTTTACAACTGACCATAGATTGAATTCTGATGAAATTTATGAAAACATTCATAAAACAAAAGAGGTCAATCTACCACCAGATTAAAAGCCCAATTTAGAAACCTCGAGCAAATTCTTGACGAAAAAATGAGATGGAATTATAATAATTGGATCTTTCTTTTCTAGCTCTACAAGATTTTACAACTGAGCATAGACTGAATTCTGATGAAATTTATGAAAACATTCATAAAACAGAAGAGGTTAATCTACCACCAGATTAAAAGATCAATTTAGAAACCTCGAGAGCAAATTCTTCACGAAAACATGAGATGGAATAATAATTAGATCTTTCTTTTCTAGCTCTACAAGATTTTACTTACAACTGACCATCGATTGAATTCTGATGATATTCATGAAAACATTCATAAAACAAAAGAGGTCAATTTAGAAACCTCGAGCAAATTCTTGACGAAAAAATGAGATGGAATAATAATAATTGGATCTTTCTTTTCTAGCTCTACAAGATTTTACCACTGACCATAGACTGAATTCTGATGAAATTTATGAAAATATTCATAAAACAAAAGAGGTCAATCTACCACCAGATTAAAAGGTCAATATACAGAAACCTCGAGCAAATTCGTAACGAAAAAATTAGATGGAATAATAGTAATTAGATCTTTCCGAGGATCTTTCGTTTCTAGCTCTACAAGATTTTACAACCATAGATTGAATTCTCATGAAATTTATTAAAGCATTCATAAAACAAAAGAGGTCAATCTACCACCAGATTAAAAGGTCAATTTAGAAACCTCGAGCAAATTCTTGACGAAAAAATGAGATGGAATAATAATAATTAGATCTTTTTTCCTAGCTCTACAAGATTTTACAACTGACCATAGATTGAATTCTGATGAAATTTATTAAAACATTCATAAAACAGAAGAGGTCAATCTACCACCAGATTAAAAGGTCAATTTAGAAACCTCGAGAGCAAATTCTTCACGAAAACATATGACATGGAATAATAATTAGATCTTTCTTTTCTAGCTCTACAAGATTTTACAACTGACCATCGATTGAATTCTGATGAAATTTATGGAGACATTCATAAAGCAAGAGGTCAATCTACCACTAGATTAAAAGGTCAATTTACAAACCTCGAGCAAATTCTTGACGAAAAAATGAGATGGAATAATAATTGGATCTTTTTTTCTAGCTCTACAAAATTTTACAACTGACAGATTGAATTCTGATGGTTTCTTACGTATAAAAACATTCATAAAACAAAAGTGGGCAATTCAATTTAGAAACATCGAGCAAATTCTTCACAAAAAAATTAAATGGAATAATAGATCTTTCTCTTCTAGCCCTACAAAATTTTACAACCGTAATCGCGGGTTAAAAATGTAAATCTTCCCTAATCCCTGTACTTTTATCAAGTGGAAGACATTTTTTACCTGACGGCGGAGGTTATGGATTTGTGGTTGTGGGGCGGATAAATTTTCTATATTTATCAGATAATACGAGAAAGTTTTTAATTAAAAAATGCATAATCAGAAAGATAACATAATCGTCGGTGCTCTCGAGATACTTTTATCGACCAACACAACGTATCTAGCTTATGAATGTAAAATATATTCGTGGAAATGAACACAAATTAATCTTACTATCGTATAACACCTACGGACTGACAGCAATATCGATTATCGTTCATAACAGTGAGGTTATGAACAAATGAACATCGAAACAATAAAATAAATGAATGTAACTCGACAAGTTCATTTGTCAGATAAAAACAATTGCAAAACATTTCTGAATTCGGGATTGGTTAAAACAATAGCAAACGAACAAAACAAATGAATTAAACTCATAAAAAAAGATGTAGGGGACCGTCGAAATGAAAATAATGTGGTCTTTGTGTTAATTTTATGTTTCAACAGGTGTTAAAATGCGAAGGTCATTTGAAACCTTAACTCAATTTTAATCAAAAATGTTTCTGTCCATTGATTTTTAAAACGCAGCTATCGCAGGGCACACGCATTTTTTGAAACGATTTTTTTTTAGGTGGATTCAACTGTTTTAATTGATAGTCGCAGCCGACAATGAAAGACCAATGTGTGTAGGTTTTAATTCCTGGGCACGTCCCAAGGGGAAATAATAATATGTAGGGCATGTCATATTTGTGAAAATTGTACCTAGATAATTTGGGGAAAATCTTTTTAAATTTTTAAGAAAATGGGACTCACGTAAATTAGTCCGGAGTAGTATCTGTCCTTTAGGTTGTGCAGTACACATGCCTCGTTTAGGCAAGTGAGCTCGGCCATATCTTCGACTTTGTCAAATTTTGGAGGATTCATTTTTTGGATATCATCCTTAGCGACGAAAGCGCGTTTACCGGTTTCCTGAAGTTCGACCTCCACATCGTCGCCGCGCTCCCCTTTGATGGAGGCGGCCACAAACCCTTGGTTTTCGTGAGGAACCCATACCAATCTTTTTTGAGTCCATTCGGCCTGAGCAGCTGGATCGTTGTAACTATTCCTATCCACAGAAAGATATTTAAGTTCGGGATCGTAGCGGTCCTTTGAATCCGCGTCGGCCATGGTAGGTGTACACTGGGGAGCAAAAGCCGCACTTACACAAAAAAATATATTGAAATATTAAGAATAACACATCGATAATGTTCAAGTTTAGTTCGAAATTTAAAAAAACGCAGTCGCTTTTATTTTTTTAAGTTAAAATGTGATAAATAACGTACAACTAACACGTATTTTTGAACTAACTGCTTACACGATGAATGACAGAAATGAAATCGCAGCAACCGTCGTTCGACCGCGCCCGATTTTTACCGACCGAGACAAACGAATTCAAACGGGGCGCGGTAAAACAAACCCACAGCCTTTTCAACAATAATATTATTTTAAATAATTGTTTTGTTAATTATAAACAACAAATAAAATAAATTCCATAAAAATGTGCAAAATTTGCAAAATCTTCCAGCCGACCACCGTCGATACCCCCCCGTATTATTTGAACTATGATACATTTAACGGATGTTGACTACCGATGATGTCATTCAAAATCGCCCGTTGAATTGGAAAAAAATAATTAAATAGAAAATGTTTCTCTTTGTTTGCGATGAATAAACATTTATCTAGGACGAGAGTACGATCGAAAATCAAAAAGAGTGCAATTCTCAATTTCATTTTTCAATTTTGTGAGTCATCGAAATTTTATCAGCGCTGGAACGTTCTGTACGTTGACCGATATTGTAAACCTGATATTAAATAACGTGACTCATATATGCAACATATCAATTTAAACGTAAGTAGTTTCTTTTAATTTAATATCCATATTTGGTGTTAAAAGTGCGAGTTATGTCTTTGCCAAACGGCTTGTTCGCAGTCGTTACTCCACTTTCTTCATAAGTATTTCATTGCAAAATTTGTCATAATTTCTTATTACCAAGACGCAAGACCACAAATACAGCATACATTTTAATGAAGGCCATAATTTAAAAATAAAAGTGATTGTATTATAAAAAAAAATAGTTTTTCAGTACGAATGAGACTCTTCAGAATGGTAAGTACGCACAGGGCCAATTTCGAACCAACGCCGGAACCTATTTTTTGGCGTAGTTATCCCAGCCCAAACAGTGTGGTTTGGAAGAAACCATAAGGACAGAGTTCCTTATTATTATAGAAGGTTACTATTTGGATCCGAGTAGTCACTTTTATCCACTTTTCGCTCTAATAAACGCCCCGATTTTCGTCAACATAGAGTTCTATAATTCGGCAGGTGTAAGTCTACAAAGGTGCGGCCACGGGCCGCAATGGTGAAATTATTTACTACTAGTATCAAATATCAGTGGCGACTCGTGACTTGCTTCATTAGGAAAGCACAAAAAATATAGAACCCCCCCCCCCCCAGCATATCAATATAGCCTTCCTAATTACTATGTGCTAGGGGAGTTTCCCAGACTTCCCGGTCTCTGCAGGGGCCAATTTGTTAGAACTTTATTTCCAACAGCGACTTTTGTGACTTTTATTTTCAATGGGAGGGTACAAAATTTATAAAACGGGGAAAAATGTAAATTTATTGCCTTTTTATTTACTTAAAATTATTATTATTTTTGGATATTGCTGTTTCGGATTTTGGAGAGGCAGGCACATACCATTGTGCTCTAAAGTAATTTGAATTGATTTCTTGTAGATTTAGAGAGAGCTTGTAATTTAACTATTTCTAAAAAGCATTTAATCGCTCTCAAAAATCAATCGAAGTTTGAGCTCCAATGAGCTTCCAAAAAAATCGTTTGTACCCCAAAGCCTTCTAATAAAAATTCGGGTGGCAGTCAGCCAGCGCCCACCACTCCAAATGATTTGAAAATTTCCTATTGAAAGAGGATGGTTTATATAGTATACTGTTAAAATTTTATGTGCGAATGTATTATCAAAATTTTGAAATAATCGATTTTGAAGTTAGCAAATTTACATGTAAAATCCTAACGAGATTCCGCGCGTCGCTCATTTTGTTGACGGTACGCGTGGAATCAATGACCCTAACACTTAGAGTATTTCGCACCGGCAGAAGCAGCACGGCTCTCGTACTTGTAACATCGATTATTTTTTGTTTTTACGCGAATTTTTGGGGCTCTAAGCTCCCGGTTTCCTTCATCCCGGTTTTCTTGATGGAAGGCGCTTCAAGTATGTTTAGACGGCCATGAAAAACCGGCCGGAGGGCGGAGCCCGACGGCTTGGGTTTTTCTATGCACATAGTTCTGGCCGGGCCATATCCACCCAAAAAATAAGTAGCGCCATCAAAACCATTTAGAGACCTTGTTCTTACAATATTTTTGGTTCTGAAAAGAACCGTTTTTTTTAATCCATTTGGCGACCGTGCAAGTTTTCGATGTTAACTGCACGGCAATCGTGTAACAAATGCGCTCCTTAGCGAGCGACCGTACCTTATATTTATAACCTCGGTTGTGAGCGTGGCCTCGACATGCAATTTACATGTAAAATTAAGCTTTTTTCAAATTGGTTTTTCTCAAAATTTTGACTATACATTCTCACTTAAAATTTTTACAGTATATACTCTATAAACCTTCCTCTTTGCTATAGAAAAACTTTCAATCGATTTCGAGTGGTGGGCGCTGGCTAACTGTGCCCGCATAAAAGTTACATTCAGTCTTGAAGAATATTGCAAATAAAGTCAAATCAAAATGTCAATCTAATGTACAGAGTTTGAGGTTTATTATAAAGCCCAATATCCCGATAGCTAATTAATATATTAACTACAGTGGCGACTGGTACGGGAAGAGCGATGGGGCGCCGTCCTCGCTAAAAAATCGCACAATGGCCATGGCAGTGACGCCGCTGAATGTTTGCGACAATATCGCAGAAATAATAAAAAGCGCAAAATTTGGTTTTTATAATCCCCCTCTCTATTACAACGAACCGCCACTGATGAGCAGGTTAGTTAAACAAACCCTCCCCCTCAAGTAATAGATTCGCGACAATAACGTCGTTACTATTAAAAAGAATTCTGATCTGATTCCGAATCCAGTTTTCACGTATTTAATTGGTTAGTTAAATTAATCCCCTCCAGTGAGGCATTGAGCGTCACTAGTACTGCAATTACTTTCGGCTTTCCCTGCAATTACGTAAGGAATCTTTGAAAGAACCCTCTCGGTTAATTTTACTCAACCCCCCCCCCCGCCGCTCTCCCAACGCGATTCACTTAAATAAACAATAGACAGTATGTTGTCCATGTCAAGAATAAAATGGGGCATTTCAGTGGCGGATCCCCTTAAAGGACCGCCCTACTATCTAAAATAGGATAGGAATAGAATAATAATAATAATTTTAAATAAACAAAAATGCAGTAAATTTATATTGTTTTTCCTTCTTTAAATTTTGTGCCCGCATATTGAAAAATGTCACGAGTCGCTATTGCAAATGAAGGTGTAAAAATATGACAGCTGCCGAGACTGGGGGGTCCGTTACTGTGCCCTCGTCCCGCCAATACTTTTTTATCAAGATGGTATGCTGAAAAATATGTTCCTCAACTTGGATTCAAACCCAGACGTATTAGCTGTGAATACGTGCGCTTAAACAACTGCGTTGCTGAGGCGATTAGTTAAAGTAGCGCGGAACTTCTATTTATCGTGAACTAATTCTAGGACCGCAACATCACCCTCCCCCTAGACACCATGTCGGCTGTGAGTAGTAGCCGTGGCTCATAACTGCAACCCTGTCGGTTGGTAGCAGTAGCCGTCGATGGCTGTTGTTGTGGCTTAGTTAGTCGTTGTGAGAGAATGAAGGAGTTAAGCGTGATATTTCCTAGAAATTAGATTTTTAGAACAGGAGTGCTCAATGTTCTATCGGGGTCACCAATTTAGCAAGATGGTATGCTGAAAAATATGTTCCTCAACTTGGATTCAAACCCAGACGTATTAGCTGTGAATACGTGCGCTTAAACAACTGCGCTGCTGAGGCGATTAGTTTAAGTAGCGCGGAACTTCTATTTATCGTGAGTTAATTCTAGGACCGCTACACTTTTTTTCAAAAACCTAGCTCTCGGTTCTTTAGAGCTATCATCCAAATATTATTAAAGCTAGCACCATTACAGTTTCTTCATAAATCAAAATTATTTATTCATAAGTTCTAAAACTCCGAGCAACTTACGCTTGTCAACTCTTAATTTTAATTTTACCATACGTATTAATATGAAATTATTAATATGAAATCTGTGAATACACCAAAACTATTACAAAAATTCTGAGCACTACGAGGTTGTTTTGAAGGAGGGATGAAAAACAAATTTTGTTTAAAAATTTGCAAACTTGGTAAATATCATGCGATAAAAACTGTAATAGTGCTAACTTTAGTATTTGGTAGCTAGCTTTTTTAGTTAAAATATCAAAGGGGAGGGAGGCGTGTGACGCCCCCTCCGGTAGAAACATTCATTTGTGGACAAACTATGCGGGTGCTAGGTTTAATATTCTAGTACCAGCATGGCCATGTTGATGGGGTAATGTAAACTCCCCTCCAAATTGACCTGTTTTTATTTTCTTCAATTTTGGTTTTTAAGTCGGCATGTAAATTCCCCTCGAACCGTATAATCCCTAGTTATACGTAAGTAGGAGATTATAACAATTAGAATTTAAGTACGGCTTGTTAAATGGACAGGGCCGGTTTAGACAATTTCGTTAATTCAAAATTATTTAAATAATCGAATTTGAAAAGTACGGAAAAGTACCATGTGCATGGACAGGGCCGGTTTAGACAATTTCGTTAATTCAAAATTATTTAAATAATCGAATTTGAAAAGTACGGAAAAGTACCATGTGCATGGTGCACAACCGGTCGAATGCCACTCCATCGCTCGGCGGGCGCGCATTTTGTTGACGGTACGTGCAAATCGATATACTCTTACACTTAGAAAATTTCGCAGCAGCAAATGCACCTCGAGCGTCGTACATGCAACATCGATTATTTTTAGTTTTTACGCGATTTTTTGGGGGGGGTCTCTCGCATTCCGGTTGCATAGATCCCGGTGTTCTTGATGGATGGCGCCTTCTCGTATGTTTAGCCTAGTAACCAGAGTCAAATCCGCCCTGGAGGGGTGCAGAGCGGAGCGGAGCGCAGCGGCGCCCCGTAAGGGTAGGATTTGACGATGGATTACCCTCCTTTTCGAATGCACACCCCTAAAATTCGAAGGCAAAAAAAATTTAATTTTTTCACTTTTTTGGCTATACACGAGTTATTTTCCATTTTTTTTATTATATTTATTACTAATATCCACTAATCACACCCCCCTCTATCCGAATTTCAAAGAAAAATTCAAATCGGACCGAAAAAATTTCACTCCATTTGAAGGGACTGTAACCCGATACCCGTGCAGACCCCGTGTTCGACCGGCTACATGAATTTACTTTCCCTTATTAAATAAGTAGGTTATATTTTGTAATTTTTCAAATACAAATATTAACTTAAAAACTCAAAAATGTAGGTTTCAAGTTTTTCGCTAATTACATATTAGGTAGGAAAATGATATGCAAGATCGTGAATTTCAATCGTTCAACAAAAACGCCGTCCGGAAAGAAATCCTGCGTACGGTCCTGAGTTGTTAACGGGAATTTCAATTTATTGGTTTGATTCTGCATGTAAACTCCCCTCATTCTTAATTGCTTAGGAGGGGAGTTTACATGTGAGTTTAAGTGTTGGCCTTTTGCTCGGAGGGGAGTTTACATGCTTTTTTGAAATTTACCTGGCGCATTAGGGGAGTTTACACCTACCCATGTTGATATGCTGGAGGTATTCCATAATTCCCTAGACCCTACCGTTTCTATTTTAACTTTCTATTGTTGACTAAAGTATTTGATTTGACAATGAAGGGTCTTAATATTGTAAAGTAACAAGAATACATTATTATTATAGGCCGCACTGAAAATTTTTCAGGTCGAAAACGCCTTTTCTTTACGCCTTAGCTCTATCCAAATAGGTTTTATGGAAAAGCTTTCTTTTTTTGTTAAGGAAAACTTAACTAAATACCTCAACAAGACCCTCTGGGAAAGTCCCCATAAATCAATTTTTCTTATTTATAATTATCTTCAAGCCAGGTCCATTTAGCCCCCCCCCCATTCAGAATTTTTTAATCAAATTATTGTCTAACGTTTGAGCTCCAATGAGCTGCCATAAAAACCGTTTGTACCCTAAAGCTTTTTTATAAAAATTCAATTCTTTAAAATAACTTTGAGAGGGGGCTGTAGAAATACTTTTTTTGTGTGATTTTTTTACGTGAAGATGTGATTTTTTTAATAAAATAAATACCAATCAATTGAGAATCGTTTGAGCTCCATTGAGCTTCAAAAAAAGTTGGAATGTTTGAAGAAGTGTGATATTGGGTGACATTTCACCGTCCCCCTCCCCGCCCCATCGCAAATCTTTTAATACAATTATTGTCATACGTTTGAGCTCCAATGAACTTCCATTAAAATCGTTTGTACTACACCCATTGCGAAGTTATTCGCGAAAACTTGGTGAGATTCTGTAGAAACGTTTCAATTCCCATCGCTTGAACCTCAAAGGTAAAAAAGTTAGAACGTTTCAAAGTGTGTGAAATTGTGTAACACCCCCCCCCCCCCCATTGCGAATATTTTAATGAAATTAGTGCAAACGTTTAAGCTTCGTTTAAAAATCGTTTGTACCACATGCATCGCGAAATTATTTGCGAAAACTTCGAGGGGCCACCCCCCCCTCTTCGCGATTATATTTCTAAAATTGGTGTCAATCGATAGAGAATCGTTTGAGCTTCAATTCCCATCGCTTGAACCCCAAAGGTAAAACGCTCGAGTATTTATAAGATTGAGAAATTGTAAATTTTACTAATATCGATCCAAGCAAGTAGCGCTCAAAATTTGGATAGTATTTTTCCAAAATTGGGTGAGAGTATCTTATCAGCTGCCACTCCAAATAAATTGAAAATTTCCTATTGCAAAGAGGAAGGTTTCTATAGTATACTGTTAAAATATTATGTATGAAAGTATTATCAAAATTTTGAATAAATCGATTTTGAAGTTAGCAAATTTACATGTAAAAACCGAACGAGATATCGCGCGTCGCTCATTTTGTTGACGGTACGTGTGGAATGAATGACCCTAACACTTAAAATTTCGCTCTGGCAGATGCACCACGTCTCTCGTAGCAGTTACATCGATTATTTTTTGTTTTTACTCGATTTTTTGGGGGTGAAACGTAAAAGTTTACTGCCCCATACCGCAACTATACGTTTTAATGCTATTTCCTGGGTCTCTAAGCTCCCGGTTTCCTTAATCCCGATTTTCTTGATGGAAGGCGCTTCTCGTATGTTTAGCCTAATAACCAGAGTCAAAACCGCCCTGGAGGGGTGCAGAGCGGAGCGGAGACCCGCAAGGGTAGGTTTTGACAAAGGATAAACCTCCTAATCGAATGCACACCCCAAAAATCGAATAAATTTTTTTTTTACTTTTTAGGCAATACACAGGTTATTTTCAATTTTTTTGCTAATATTTATTACTAATATCTACTAATCACACCCACCTATCCGAATTTCAAAGAAAAATTCAAATCCGACCGAAAAAATTTCACTCGATTCTAAAGGGAACGCGATGCATTTGATCGTATCTGCCTGGGGCGTGGCCTATTCGAACGTTTTCTTCGCTAAATTTACGTACTTTCAAATTGGTTTTTCTCAAAATTTTGACTATACTTTCATACAGAAAATTTTTACAGTACACTATAAATTATTAATGTTCCTCTTTGCTATAGAAAAATTTTCATTTGATTTGGTATGGCAGTTGTTAGGTAACCCTACCCGTCTAATTTACTTGCTCATCAGTGGCGGCTCGTGGTTTGCTATAATGGAGTGGAGGGGGGCCTAAAATTTAAATTTTTCACGTTTTGTTGAAGGTTTTTAAATGAGGACCATCATTTACGGTCCAATCGACGTCGGATTGTCCAATAGATCATTTTGAATCACGTGACTTTGACAGGGCGCGGCCATTTTGTCGGGGGGGGGCATACCTGTCGGGACGTCACCTCGAAATGATAAATTGTGATTTAAGGTTATGATTATGAGGTGTAAACTTCATAATCATAACCTTAAAATAAAAATCAATTACGAAATTTGACAGGGCGCGGCCATTTTGTCGGGGGGGCATACCTGTCGTGACGTCACCTCGAAATGATCTATATTCAGAGACGTAACTACCATAGCGCATGTGGTGCATTCGCAATAATATTATTCCTAGTTGCTTTTTTGTTTTGAGATGGCGGCATCCCGTTACTCTCACCGTACCAACCGCCGCTGTCAAACAGTTAGAAAACTGATCCACAGAGTGCGCTACGTCATTACAATAACTATTTATTTTGAGAGTTTTGATTGATTATTTTGCAACCGACTCGACTGTTGGAAAGTTTTTACTTTAAATTTTAAAGTAAATATTTTTATGGTTTGTTTGAAAGCGTTCTTTGGAGGTGATTCAGGAATAAAAGATAGTTAAATAACGATTTTTTACAGTACTCTGCGGGTAAATGGGACTAATAAGTAAGAAAAACCAGTAGTTCGTGGTAATTTTGTTCTAGAGTTGCCGATGTGTGTATTGTGGAACAGTTCAGGATATTGGCGGAACCGATCATCCGGAGTATGCGGTAGCATTGCTGTAATACTTATTTTTGTCACGCCCACTTCTAAAAAATTTTCGCTGTCGTGGTGGGCCCAAATCCTACCATTACCCCACAGGTAAAAATTTTCTTGAGCCGGCCCTGGAAGCAGAGTATCAATATTCCAAATGGAACGGAAATGCTTGATCAAACATACAAATAAGTAATTAAAATAAAGATTCGTAATTATTATTTGTAAAAGTGAATTTGAAGAAAAGATATGCACATTATAGAAATGACATCATAACTCTGAACTAACTTTTATCAGTGGGAAATAAATTTGCATAGTAAATTATAAAGCTTTATCAATTTAGTTTTGATTAAATAGAACAAATACGTTTTAAGGTAAATAAACGATTCGATGATTGCTATGTAAATTAAAAATACTTTACAGGGTGTTTTTAATATATACGGTCAACAAAACATATAAAAACTTGGACAATATTAAGTCATTTATGGATTAAAATATTACATGAAATTTTCAGTAATTTTTCCTTTATATTGGCACCCCGATTGGCACATAATAATGTAATTGGACTTAAACAGAAATATTAATTTCAAAAAATAGAAATGTAAAATTAACCTGGAAGATATGCAACCATTAATACATTGAAAATGTAGCGCGAATTGCATAGGTTTCGTTTTTATATCAGCTCAACTGTTTGCGAATGATATAAATAGAGGTAACACGCGCAGTTTATCACCCCCCTGCCAACATATCCCATCTCCAAACACATTTCAAATTCAAGATTCAGCTCCAATGTCACTTTTCGGATTCACTAACCCCGCCAAAATAATTCATTGCTCGTTTCAACCCCCGAGTTAGATTAAGCGAGCTTTGCTCGCACATGCTCCGCTTCGAGAAATTCGACAGGAAAACTCTTCTCAAAATGAAGCGTATTACGCTTCCCGTGGTTCTGAACTCGCGTTAAACAGTAAGTTCTATTCGGGATTCTAATCCTGAATTTCCGGAAATTAAGGAATTTCCTGGGCGAGGAGTGATCGCAACTGCGGTGACCCAAAAATCAGTATATAAAAATTGTTTAATAATTTTCTGCTTCGTTTACCTTTATGATACATTAAATTAAAATTACTACTTAATTAAACAATAGTAATCACATTATTCTTTTAATAATTAGTAGGTACATAATAAATTATGTAAGTATACATGGAAAACAGATTAATATCATAATAAAGATCCAGGTTCAAGACCATTTATTTCAAGATCGTATCAAATGATGATATGTTTTAAATCTGTTTTTTAAATGAACAAACAATAATCCATTGCTGAAAGCTCACGAGTATATTTTAATTGTTTAATAATTAACTTACCTAGTAATTTAACATTGATTTTCAAAGTTAAAGATTTAAACAGCGAGCTCGTCAAGTTTGGAAAAATTTAGATACGTAAAATATTTTAGGAGGATTTTATCAACCTTCTTTTTTTAAGTGGCACTTTTTTCTGCCATTGACATTTTTTTACCGTGTTTCTTTTTGAGAAAATTATTTTAATTACAACCATTATTTTTCGTTCCGGATTTGGATAGAGCACAATTTTCTGAGCATGAAAATGTAAAAAAACTATAACCTTGAAGAGAAAAGTTTTCGAGGTAATTAGTCCTAAAGTTTCAAAAATGCATGATAAAATTATTCGAGTATACCAATTATTTATCAAGAAGGCGCTGGAAAAATTGACACGGTTTTGACAATAATTAGAATTTTGTAATCTGTGATGTGTAGTATTTTGTTAATTAATCGTTGCCTAAATTGTATTTGGAATTCATTTTTATTTTTTTAACTATATTAAAATGGTTCGTCGCTGCTCTGAAAGGCAAAGAATTGAAATTCTGATGATTATCGGTTACGGGGACAGAACTCGCACTCAATTAGAAATTTGCAAGTTATTCAATAATTAATATCTTAACAAGGAACCAATTACGCGTGCCACCGTTAGCAAAATAGAGCAAACATTTTTGCTGGTGGGTCATACGAAAGATCGTCTCTAGTTAAATATTCGCACGATACAACACAAGGGCTAGGACAATACTCAAAGATTCAGCGAGTACAGGTTTTAGCAAGGAGATTGCACGAGCGAAGCGCAGCGGAGCGAGTGCCAATCTCCGCAGCTGAAACCTGTACTCGCTGAATCTTTGAGTATTGTCCGAACCCGCGTTGCTGTTGCGGTGATAATTCCGTGAAGAAACGCCACAACTTAAAAGCACAACATCACATACGAAAATCGACATTTCAAACGCCATTTTTAATGTCGAAAATTGTGAAACAAATTGACCATATCGCATCACAATCATTGCAAAAAAAAATCAAACAAAAAATTTCGTAAGTACCGAAAAAAATGGAAAAAAAATTCGTTACTATAAAATTCGTTAGAAGTACATTGCTTTAAGTGAACTCGGGTTGGAAGTAATGCGTTGAACCGGTTTCCTACATCGCATTTGCTGAGTGCGTTAGTCATACACACTACATAAATTATAATATTCGAAGAGATTTTTTATTAAGTATGTATTCTTTTACGCTCCACTACAAATATTAGACATTCTGGTAGGGTATTTGGAATATTTTTTATTTTCGGATATTATTCGACTGTGCATGCGTTGTACCCATTTAACTACAATGTAAAATAACGCACGCTGATTGGTAGAAACGACAAAATTTGACCCTGAATGGAATTGTCAGCTAAATATTTTACTCGAGCATAAAAAAAAATCCTCATTAATCCACTCGTCAAGTGGCGGCAAACAACGCAATAGTTCAGAGCTCCGGTATAAAATATTTAAAATTGAGGAAGTGGCATCCGTATAAAGTGGTTGCGGTTCAAAAACTAAACGAAGATGATCGTGACCGTGGGTTACAGTTTTGTGAAACCATGTTGCAGCGCCAGGATGCGGATTCCGAAATAATATAATTTTTTCTGATGAAACTACCTTTCATCTATACCTTTTCCGGCAGTAATTTAGAAATCGTTAACCGTTATTCAGATTTGTCAATTGATATTCTGAAGTCGTCAATCGTAATTCAGATTTGTCAATTGATATTTTGAAGGCGTCAATCGTAATTCAGATTTGTCAATTGATATTCGTAAGCCGTCAATTTCAATTTAGCAATAAGAGTGATTTATTTAGCTTCGAAAAATTAACGCGTGCGAAAAAATTATTAACAATCTTCTAATCACAGAACGCGATTTTGTGTATTATGTTTTTTTCTCAAAGCAATGTAGGGTACCCAATAAACATTTTAGCCTGCGAATAGCCTGACAGTGACAACTCGGGCAGGTACCTATCCCTGCGGCAGGCTCATATCGACCCTGACACCGGTACGAAATAGCTAAAGTGGCGCAAAAATTAGCCTGCGTCATACTGGATCGCCGGCAAAAAATAGCCTGCATTAGCTAACCGCAGGCTGAGAATTGTGACTAACCGCAGGCTTACGGTTAGCTAACCGCAAGCTATTTTTTTGTTCATTCATTTGAACAAAATTCAATTGAATTTCGTTTAATGAATTTTTAAATTTATTAATCAATTTTGAAAATCAAAATAAAAAAATTAAATTTTTTGAATTATCCATTTATTTTTTATTTCTTTCAGGTGTTTTCTTTTCTAATTATTTACAACTTTTCTAATTATTTTATTGACTCCATACACATAATTTTTTATTTTACCCATTTCTCATATTTGTAGAACTTGTTGGTGATTACTCTTCATGATTCGTCTTTACTTTGTTTCTTGGAGTCTGCAATTAAATTTTGAAAATTT